>CM077153.1:73666649-74869983 GCA_039583875.1 Platanthera guangdongensis | reverse complement strand
GAGTCTGTCCGCCCGGCTTGTTTTTTGGTTCTTTCTGTTTACAGCTTGTAATACTAGCGAAAATCATGTCTCGCTATGTATGCCTCGGATTGTAATGAAGTGATGCATAATAAGATCTTCTTGTGCTTTCATTGTTTTGTGGGTGCAACCTCTAGTCCTTGGGGTTTCCGCAGGTTCAGCGTGCGAACTGGGTAGTTCCGAAGATATTAATTGGCGTTTGGCTAATCTTGCTGACCACGTTGAGAAAATTTAACATGGTATCAAAGCGAGGTTCCTGAGGTTGCGGAGGTTCAGTGTTGCGTGAGCGGAGGTCAGCCAGTTTGGTTACTCAGTGATGAGTGGTGATCAACCTGTGTTGTTGCTCGGAGCTGCTGAAGGGTACCAACAGGTGATTGCAATGGAAGGAAGCTTAGCAAGAGGTTGGGCATTGAACTCTTACGCCGACTAACTATAAAAGTGGAAGTCGTGCATGAAGAGTTATCTTCTGGGCGAGGAGCTGTGGGATGTTGTCGGTGGAGACGAAGAAGGAAGTAATGCTGCTTCGGAACTGCTGAACAGGTGAGGCTCTGGAGAAGAAAACTAATGCTAAGGCAGAGTTCGTTCTGAAGAGAGCTGTCTCTCCGGAACTGTTTGATCACATCATTGGATGTGAAGTCGGCTGCTGATATTGGACAACCATTGATGAGTTGTTCAATAGGAAGAATGTGGCGCGGCTTCAGTTCCTGGAGAATGAGTTGGCCAGGGCAACTCAGGGAGACACTTTCCATCTCCAGGTACTTCTTAAAGATGAAGAGCTTGTGGTGGAGCTGTCGGCGCTGGATCCTGATGAGCCTATCTCCTGAGGAAAAGATGAAAAGGCACATTTCCGCGGCTTGCGGAAGGAGTATGTGGCCTTTGTTACGTCTGTTCAAGGGTGGGCTACTCAGCCGTCTCTGCTGGAGCTGGAGAATTGCTTGCCTCGCAGGAGAGCTTAGCAAGGCAGATGGTGGAGTGAATCTGAATCAGGAAGGCAGCGAGGCTCTCTTCTCAGGCAAGAAGAAGGGATGGGAAGGGAAGAAGAAGAAGGTGCCAGGCCGCTGTGAGAAGGATGACTTCAACATTCATATCCGCCGGAGAGGAGCAATGCTCCTAAGGACTGGAAGAGAATCTGAAGTGCTACGGTGTCATCAGCGAGGGCACTTCAAGCGGGACGCAAGGTCAAACTGCAGCCTGGGCATGCTGCTGGGAAAGGAGGAAGCTTGCTCACGAAGTGAAGAAGCAGAATGGGGAGGAAGCTTTCATAACGGGCAACTTGTGTCTGGGCCTTATCTGCTGAGGACTTCAACAGCGAGTGGATCGTCGACTCCGGGTGTGGTCATCACCTCACCGGAGACAAGTCGAAGTTACCTCCATGCAGGCTTACTCAGGTAATGAAGCTCTATTATCACTGCTGATAATACTGTTTATGCAGTAGAGAAGGAGGGGGTCGTGTCTTTGGGTAGTGATCAGGGGCCACTCACGTTAAGGAGTGTGTATCACGTGCGGGCATGAAGAAGAACCTCGACGGTGACCAACGCGGTGGACGCTGGTATCACGTTCTGTTGGGCCAACAGACGTGAGGTTCCTTCGCAAGCGTATCAGCGGGTAAAGGCTGATGTTGCTCATGTTGGGAGGAGGGTGAAGAACTTGTTTGTTCTTTCCACCAGTGCCTATGTGATAAGATGAGGGCCATGATAGTGCGGCTATCTGGCATGAGAGGCTGGGGCATGGTTGGCATGGACAAGCTGAAGGCTATGTCGAGTAGAAGTCTGGTGAGGGGGTTGCCGATGTTGTCCTCCTTTGGTGATGGGCATGTTTGTGCGGGCTGTCAATACGGTAAGGCACATCGCCTTCGTTTGATAAATCTCAAACAAGGAGCAAAGAAACCATTGAGTGTATTCATGGCGACCTGATGGGACCGACTGTTACTGCCAGCCTTGGTGGAAGCAAATACATGCTTGTCTTGGTTGATGACTACTCAAGGTATACTTGGGTGTACTTCTTAAAGGAGAAGTCGGATGCCTTCCGTTTGTTCGTTGGAGTTCAAGGAGTTGGTAGAAGGCCGGCTTGCTTGCGGATTAAGAAGTTCGAACTGATAACGGGGGAGAGTTTGTCTCTTCCGAGTTTTCTAACTCTGCAGGAAGCACGGGATCCAACGGGAGCTTACATGTGCTCACACTCCACAACAAAATGGGGTTAGCGGAGCGGAAGATCCGTCATTTGACGGAAACCTGCAAATGCGGCTGCATGCGAAAGATATCCGAGGTCCTTTTGGGCGGAGGGAATGTCTTTGTGCTGCATATGGTTATCAACCGGATGCCACTCAGCCCTATCAACATGAAGACGCCCCATTGAGCTGTTGCTAAAGGAGAAGCGGAGTGTTTGGACACCTTCGGGTGTTCGGTTCAACTTGCTACGTGCATGTCCCGGATGCTTCACGGACAAAGCTGGATGCGAAGGCAAGGAAACCTTGTCTTTGGTTGGCTATGATGAGCGGAAGAAGGGATGGAAGTGCATGGACCCTGTGACGAAGAAGTTCGTGGTGTCAAGAGACGTTGTCTTTGACGAGCTGACGTCATATGGAGGTGGCTCGGTGGAGCCTACCAGAAGTAGCAAGGTTGAGGAAGCACCGGTGGAGGCTGCTGAAGGACTTGGAAGAGGAGCTTGCTGTTTCTCCAGCAGCTCTGTTGCTTCGAACTCCGAGGCTGAGCCTTCTGGCTCAGGAAGCAGGGGGAGCACTGCTCAATGCTTGCCCCAGGTAGGAGTGGAGCCCGAAGAAGCAACGGAAGCCGGAGAGCAAGGAGCCGTGCTCTTCGGAGATCGAAGAGTGGTTAAGCCACGGCTCGGTACTGTGATGGGAATGCAGTGAGCTTTGTCTCCTGTTTCTTTGCAGGTCCTCTGGATGAGCGAGAGCCTGCAAGCTTCAACGCGGCCACTGGAGTGAAGGAGTGGGAAGGTGCCATGAAGGAAGAGATGATGCTCTGAAGAAGAATGAAACCTGGGACCTTGTGCCAAGGTTGATGGCATTACTCGGTTACTTGCAAGTGGGTGTATAAGTTGAAAAGAAGGCTGATGGGAGCATGATCGGTCAAGGCTCGCCTGGTCGCTAGAGGATTCTCACAGCAGCAGTATGGAGAAGACTATGAGGAGACATTCAGTCCAGTTGCGAAGATGACGTCTGTAAGAGTGGTGATCGCCTTGGCTGCTAGCAAGGGATGGAGGTGTGGCAACTCGATGTGAAGAATGCCTTCTTTACGGAGAGATTGACAAGGACATCTTCATGGATCAGCCGCTGGTTTCGTCTCTGAGAAGCATCCGGACTATGTCTGCAAACTCAGGAAGGCTCTCTATGGTTGAAGCAAGCTCCTCGAGCGTGGTAGGGAAGATTGCAGAGTACCTGCAAGTTCTGTGGTTACCTGGCTTCTAACTCGGATTTAGCTTGTTCGTCAAGAAGAAGGGAGAGCTAAGAGTCTTGGTCCTGCTGTATGTGGGATGATATGATCATCACAGGGAACTCGGAGGAGGAAAGTAGCAAGGCTCAGGGGAGAGCTTGCTATACGCTTCGAGATGAAAGACTTGGGAGAGTTGCATCACTTTTTGGTCTGGAAGTGGGAGAAGGAGAGTGCGGGATTCTCATTAGCCAGAAAGGGTATGCTGATCGTATTGTGAAGCGGTTTGCATGGGCGAAGGGAAGAAGGTGCTCTACTTCCACTGGAATCTGGGCTGAAGCTTCGACGAGATGAGGGAAGGGTGCTTAATGATCCCTTGGTGTTCAGGGCTCTTGTGTGTGAGCTTGATCTATCTGACGATTACAAGGCCGGATATAGCTTATGCTGTTGGCCGAGTAAGTCGGTATATGGCTGAACCAAGGCAATCTCATCTAGTGGCGGCGAAGGGAATTCTGAAGTATGTCAAGGTGACTTCTGAGATGGGACTCCTCTACGGAAGGGATGCGGAGGTTGCATTGCTCGGGTACACGGATGCTGACTATGGCGGTGATTCGGATGATCGAAGGTCTACTTCAGGTTATGTGTTCACTTGCGGTTCAGCTAGCATCTCGTGGTGTAACAAGAAGCAGGACTCGGTGTCGGTTTCAACCACGGAGGCGGAGTATAAGGCTTCGGCCTTGGCTGCCGGGAAGCCGTTTGGTTGAGGAGGACTCATAGAGGATGTTCATGAAGAAGTGCAAGGGCCTACTTTACTCCGGGGTGACAATGAGAGTGCTCTCAAACTGGTAAACAATCCAGTGTGTCACGCCAGGACCAAGCATATAGAGATTGATCACCACTTCATCAGGGAGAAGGTGTTGGAGGGGTCTCTGCTGGTCGGGCATGTTCGGAGTGAAGATAATCTTGCTGACATCTTCACGAAGCCGCTGTCGAAGGGGCCCTTTGAACGCTTGCGCAGCTTGCTGGGCTTGGTCACCACTTCTCACTTCAAGGGGAGTGTTGAAATTTGTGAAGTGGAAGTGGGTGACGGGACAGGCCGCGCGGCCTGTGCGGACAGCTTTGGCGGACTGGGCGGACTGGGCGGACTGAGGTTGCGGCCTGGTGAAAAGTCTGGTGGAAGCCGGTGTGTTCTGAGCGGGTTGTTGCATGGTGTCCGCGGTTTGGTGCGGCCTGGTATCTGCGGATAGAGAGGCTTGCGGACTGATGCATTGCTCAGAGGCCGCGGGTGCTAGCTTGCGCTGTTGGCGGGTTGGTTCGAGTTCGCGGATAGCTTGCGGACTGGAGGTCCGCGGTTCTGCTGTTGCGGACTGAGCCTAGAGCTTGGCGGAGGCCTTGTCAAGTTCTGGTGGGCACAGCAGGTGTTTGCTGTGGAGATCGGGTTGGCGGACTGTGATTGGAGTCCGACAGGAAGCTACTGCATTGGACAAGTGCGAGGAGCTCGCGGACTGGTTGCGGTCTGTGCTAGGGTGTTTGGCGGACGGGACTTTGTGTCCGCCATGCTCGCACTGACCTTGATGGTTTTGGACTTGGTCACACTGTGTGTCAAGTTCATGGTGTCCGCCGTATCCGCCAAGTCCGCTGTGACCGGGCGGACTGTTGCTGTTTGCCTTTGGTCGTGGACTTGTGGCGGATTGAGGTGGAGTCTTGCGGACTGCCTCGGGTTGGTGCGGACTGCCATTGAAGAAGGTGCTGTCCTGAAGCAGTGGAGCTTTGCGGGCTGGTGCCTTGTCCGCTTAGCTGGGCGGACTGGAGAGGGTTCGTCATTGGTGGCCTTGCTCCTGGCGGTTTCCTTGGTGACTGGCTAAGTCCTCGCGGACTGAGCGGACAGTCGTTTTGTGTTCGCGCGGGCTGGGGCGGTGTCGCTATCTCATGGGCGGTGACCACACTCCTCACCTGGCCTATAAATAGGACCCCCTGGCACATCTACAGTAACTAGAAGTAACGTGAGCGTGAACAGTAATTGGGTTGGGCAGTGCTGCGGTCTGTGTTTTTCAGTCCGCACGGATTGTTTCAGGCTGACGGTTTGCTGTGTGCAGGTCGCGCGGATAACTTCAAGGAGCCAGGAGTTTGGTGTGACTTCGGTCAGTGCTTGAAGTGTGCGGTCTCTGCGGACTCAGCAGGAGGTCGCTCTGCGGCTTGTCAGTTCTGTTTCAACTTTCCCAGCTTCAATAACTGTCCGCCGGCTCAGGCGGGTAGGGAGTTCTCATTTCGGGTTCAGCAGGAGGCGAATAACGGTCTGTCCGCGCGACCTCGCGGTCTCGGCGGACTCCGTGGTATTCGGCGGATGGCAGCATAGCTGGGGCGGTCCCGGCGGTCTCGGCGACCTCGCGCGGTCTCGGCGGACTGGAGTTCTGTCGCCCGGCTTGTTTTTTGGTTCTTTCTGTTTACAGCTGTAATACTAGCGAAATCATGTCTCGCTATGTATGCCTCGGATTGTAATGAAGTGAATGCATAATAAGATCTTCTTGTGCTTCCATTGTTTTGTTGGGTGCAACCTCTAGTCCTTGGGTTTCCGCAGGTTCAGCGTGCGAACTGGGTAGTTCCGAAGATATTAATTTGGCGTTTGGGCTATCTTGCTGACCACGTTGAGAAAATTTAACAACATGATCCATCTTTCAAGAAACTCTCACATAAATGATAATGATTTGCTAATAATAGTTTGTTAGTATGAAACAACCTACTAAGAAACTGTCTCACATAAATGATGATGAGATGCTAATAATAGTTTGGCAAGAGGAAATTAATTAGTGACACATTTGTTCTGCAGTTATATTCAGTTGCGAATAGTAATCAAGGAGTTCATCTAGTTGATTTCTCTACGAGAAAAGCCAGGTGACACCAACTAAATATCAATTTCTTGCAAAATCTGCTCTCCATTCCCCTACTACCTCTTTAATTTACTTTGCCACATCAGGATGACTAATTTACTTATGCATTTTTTTGTATTAACACATTAAAATCCCTATGACTTCCAGATATTCCCCTATGTAATGAATCTTATAAAATTGGCTAGCAACACCATGTACAACATAATAAAAGAAATTTGAAAATGGATCCTACACTTATTCAAGTGCCCCTACCCTATTTGTGATTCTTTAACAGTTAGTTCTAGTTATGCAGTTATGCAACCATTATTTAGATGTTTGGAACTTCTTGTTGATCATTCTCACCACCTCAAGGAATTTCTACTTTGATTTTGGGTTAGGTAAGAAATTTTTGTTTCATAGAGTTTTATTGAGCAAACTGATTATGGATTAAATCATAGGATCCAAGTAACATCACACACCACATGTAGTACACTCAAGCACAAACAACACTCATTAGATATTTTTATTGATTGTTTTCATACTCCTTATGTTTTATAGTGAAAATTCAGTCATTGTTGTAGACGAAAGATGTACTCGGCTATTAGTTGTGTTGTCCGTCCTAATAATGGCAACATCATAGCTGACACTTTGGTATTATAAAAAGTTGGTTGTTTTTCAAGTTATTTCATATCATCAAAAAATATTACTTAGCCCCAACATTTTTTTACAAAACACACATTGCATTTTGCTGCATTTAATTAATATTTTTGGGGTTCTGCACTGTTAACATCTTTTTGAAAATTTTCAAGGCGCGGTAATTATAAATGCACAATGTGTTTTTGACATTGTAATATATATATATATATATATATATATATATATATATATATATATATATATATATATATATATATATATATATATATATATAATATATATATTTATATGTATATATATTGTGTGTATGGTAGACAACAGATTTAAGATTGTAGCTTTGATTCTAAATTGTGTCAGTAATATCTCGTTTTACATGCTAGGAAGATTATACTGTTATGAGATTTGTATTTTCCTCAAAACCTAAATCAATTCATTAGAGTCAACATTCATGAATAAGTCGAATGTTCGAAAAAAATGAAAATATAATTGATCCATTATTAAAAAATTTATCTTTCCTTTATGCACCTTTATGTTTTTTTATAACATTTGTGTACCAGATGTTCCTGCGTTTCTGTTTTATATTCAAGTGCATTATTCATGCTAGTATACTTTTATACTCATATGAGCTCTTACAACTTATTAGTGTGAACGACCAATAAGACCATAATTGAAATTGTTTTGCCAATTTATGTTTGGTGAATTAGGGAAAACTTAAAAAAAACAAGTAGAAATATGGTATCTTATTATTAAAAAATGATAATTTAAAATTAAAGATATTTATTCTTTATAAATTTATGAATTGTAAGTTACATGATAATACTAATTTGGAGATGGCCTAGTAGGAGGAAACACATTTCTTCATTTTGTCTACAGATTTTATTCAATTCTGAACTCTGTGGAGCTTTATCGATTCGAACTCAACTTATACTTTTGGAGCTGACATAGCAAGCTATGTGAGTCTTTCAACAAAACCAATAGAAATTCTATCTAAAGATAAATTAAAAGGTTCCATTTTGGGGTATAACAGGACAATGTTCAGGTGGCTCTGCTTCCAGTCAAAGCATATAAATCCGTGTTCCATGAGCCCATCACCTAGTTTATAAAATCATAAATAGATTTTCATGTATAGCTACTTCAGTCATGCAAGACCTTTCTTGAAAATCTCTTTTTTCGTGGAACTTGGAACACCATAAATTTGTGTGTTTATGATTCTTCATCCACTGATTCCAGTTTTCCATTTGTCAGAAAGTTGATTAGCAATGGGCGTGCACGAAGTGATTATGAATGCTCAAATATGAGCCAATCAAAAAACAACACTCCTTCCCCATATGAAGTTCTCAAAGGCAATCATTGTGTGAGATATATTTTCTGTGTTATAAAGAAGTATGCGCAACATACAGATGCACGCTCCCCCGTGTTAAATATCCATCTTATTATGACCTTTTTGGTTGTTGTCATAACCACCAGCCATATCTACCAGTTGTTGTCTCGTTGGTAAGGCAAGAGCTTCAAGCATAATAAGAGGTCTCGCAGAGACTACACAAGCACCACAGAATGAAAGGGTGATGTGGAAAGCTGCAAGCCCAAATCCATTTTTCCTTTTCTGCATAACCAATTCCATTTTGTAAATTTATACCACCCTATGATCAAAAGTTCATTTTTCTCTTTTCACTGCTTTAATGTATATAAAATATATAAAGGGACACCGTCAAAGTCTTTAGATGTTCTTGTCACCATCCATATTCTATCTTACCCGAAGGAGGGAGCAATTCAATTTGGAAAAGCAGAGCATCAAATAAACAAGATTTTCAAATTGTATGAAAGCATGGCCAGGGAAAAATAGATTTCTTCTTCTTTCTGTAGAACATGCATGCAATATTTCTATGCTCAGATCCATAAGTAGGAGGCTGGAGTCCGTGAAAAGGAGATAGAGAAGTCCAAGAACCATGCATCACTATTTACCTCCGAAAATAAAAAGTGGCAGGGTCTTTTGAATATAAGTAAAGAAGGTTCTCTCCACTACCTCTTTTCTAATACATTCTTGGCCGAGCGAGGAGAGATACCACAAGTCTTTGTAAGAGTTTCAATTAATACTTTATGGGCTGGTAGAAAAAAGGGGTACCTATGAAAAGGAATATTCAAAGGTTTAAGCATGCAAAAAACCATACAACTCTATCCGGCCGAGTTCCCCTTCTTGGGAAAGGTACTGCCAACATCAATGAATTCAATTACTCACGAAATAATTAGTTATTATTGATTTTTTGTTTTAGTTTAAATACTTTCATTTTCAAATAATAATATATTTCATGAAGTTCCAACATGGTATCAGAGCCCTAGCCTCTCGGTTCTGCTTTCTTGATCCGTCGACGCCATTCTTACTCTTGGTTTCTCTCGCTCGATCTCTCCCATCTCCTTTTTCTTCCATCTACCGACATCATTCTTGCTCACTTGATTCGTCGTGACTCCCCTGTAGCGTGTTGATCGACTCTGCTAGATGTCTCATCCGACATCCATCCATTGATTTTTTCCAAAAAAACATTTCGCATTTCCCTCGATCACATACTAAGAGGATCGATTGAGGGCTTCACTAGATCTTCATATACCATTGGTCAGTGTTTTTGCTTCCTCACATAAAAATGGTTCGACCTCCTTTAGGTATTGTATGACTTCAACCCTCAAGGATTTTCCGCTCTACGATTTTTGGCCGTCCTATTGGTGGTGTTCAATTTTTTTTCAAGAGCAACATTTGTTAAAGGCGTTCCTATGCCTCAAAGCTCACATGGCTTAGAGTTTTGTGCCTTTAGAGCACAAAAATCGCTTTTGAGTGAGATTTTAGTTGTATTTTTTTTCAAAATAAAGAACGAAAGAATGTAAGAATTCAATATATTTTGCAAAACTTAGTGTTTGTAAAACATAATCGAGTGTTTAAACTTAAATAAGATACAAGTGATTAGATTGATTCTATTTTTAAGAAAGATAAATGATAGTAAAGAATGATTAATGAGTAGAATAGATGAGGAATCTGATCAAAAAGATGGACTGGTGTTTGATGTTGATTATTTAGAATGAATTATGGTTGGGACTTGCTGTCATCATGCGTGCACCTGCAACTTGAGCCTAGGCTCCAATGCCCATTTGCGCCTTTGTGTGCTTTGAGTCTTTAATAAGTAAGCCTTTAAGCGATCTTTCGTTTGTTATTTTTGACATAATCTGAAATTCTTTTATGTTTTTCATTCTCAGATCTCGTAATATTTGATGTTGTTGATTCTCGTAACACATCACAATCCCTTGGATCTGCCTGGGTTGGGAAAGATCTTATGAATTCTCAAATTATCATGATTTGTCTTGATACTACAGATTTTTTACCATGGTCTTGATCTATGTTAACAGTGTTATTAAGGAGCCAACGAAGATTGTGTCCAATTGGGGGCAATGAGAATCATAGAACACTTTGGTTATGTCATTGTTGATTAATTCCATGCAAGAAGTGTTGGGTTTCTCTATGAGGATGTCACAACGCTTATGCACGCAGCGGAAGAATAAAACATCAAGAAAACCCAAAAGAAATGGGATCGGGCCATGATAATTGAATCAAGAAGTTAACAAACAACTAGGAAAAATTACCTCGGCGGCGTTGAGTCACAACTCAATGGAGATGCTCCAAACTTCGCCTTCTTGCTAGTGGCGAGTTCTACGTGGAATAGTATCCACGTCTCTGCAGAAATCCACACGAGCGGGAGAACGCCGATCTATCCGTCGCACGGATTATCGGGATGGAGAAGACCGCACCTTGCTTTCCCACGGACTGCTAGGTCCGCGCCAGGGATTGCAACACCAGCGACGATCGCCGGAGAGGAGGAGATCGACGGAGCGAACACGGCGGCGGAACTCTTCCGTCGGCGGGATACGGGATCGGCGGAACAATCGCGGAACGGAACTCTTCCGTCGCGGGTTTCTATCAGCCGATGAGAGATCTATCCCGAAAAACCCTAAGTGTCCCTTTTATACCGAAGGCATAAAAGACTTAGGAAAATCGCTATCCGCAGACCACCCAGAAATAGGGTTCAGAATCGGCGAGTATCAGTCGGCGAGAGTCGGTCAGGATCGGCGAGAATCAGAATCGGCGAGAATCACAATCGGCGAGAATCACCCGGATCGGCGAGAATCAGAGAACTATTCTCGACGATTCACGCCAAACGTGGGTCGACAATTCACGCCGATCGTGGGTCGACGATACACGCCGATCGGCGAGAATCAGAGAACTAATTCTCGACGATTCTCGTCGATCGGCGAGAATCAGAGAACTATTCTCGACGATTCTCGTCGATCGGCGAGAATCAGAGAACTATTCTCGACGATTCTCGTCGACCCTCGTCGACCCTCGGCCGACTATTCTTACCAGTCCTTTAAGGCAACATTTGCCCAACCCGATGATTCTTTAAGGCAACACTTTTCCCACAACCCCATTCAGGTCGGTGATTGGCAACCTTTACCAACACAGTCAATCACCCAACTTCTCCACATCTCTTATGTGCGACCCTGCAGGCTCATATCGCGTTGGCAGTGAGATTACATGTTTGATCACTTCCAGATCATAATGGTAACTCCAACAGACTCCCACTTGATCTCAAAAGTATCAAAGTAAAAACCTCACAAACAATGAGCGGCATCTAGCAATGCATCATTGCTCCCCAAGCAATAAGAGTTTATAACTCATAAGCCTTTATGACCAATGTATCAGCGTTGTCTTTGTCCCTTTGTCCCTTACATCCGGAAAGAACTAGAGGCATAGACCGTGTCACCCTCGTAATAGCTCAATCCAAGTTTCTTGATCCAGGACGGACTTCCAGAGAATGGTGAGTCCAATATCACATATTGACTCAACCAAGCATGGCCATGCATTTCTCAGTCCAGTTCCATCAAGGGTGTTGAAACCGGAAACCGGCCTCTTGTGGAGTTCGACCCTTGGGGAAGGGGTGGTCTCGCGCCTACTTCGCACCTGCAAGAAAAACAACGAGAGAGACAAGAAAGGACAGACCCAAGGGCTCGGCAGGGAGGTCCCACCACAAACCCGGAAGATCTCTGAGCGCTTCCCCTCCTTAGCCAAGAGCCGAGCTAAGGTACCCTCAGAGAACACTTGAGAATGAGGGCAAGGAGGCACTGAAAGCGTGTCCTCTGAGGTACCCGTTGGGTCTTATTTATAGATTTTCAGAATCTGAACTGCCAATAACCAAAAGAACTGACCTGGAAATACCAAAAAGGCCCCTGGTTGGGTCTGCCAACAGCCAAACTCCGCTGTTTTGGATAGCTATGCGCAGTCCAACCTGGTCTGCCAACAGCCAGGCTCCACTGTTCTGAATAGCTATTCGCACCCATGGGGATTCAGTTCGCCTCCGATTCCACCCGCGAGAGGCGGGCGCGACCTGGCTCTGGGACTCGTCCATCCTCACTGGGCGAGTGCGAGCCGGTATGGGCGAGCTGCCTGTCTTCCGTCGGGCGGATCGGCAGCCTGGTCGCGCGTGGGGGGGTTGACCGGCGGATCACCAACCGCGGGTCTCGCTCGCTCGCCGCGGGTCGCCAGCCCGCTCGCCTGAGAAGAGCGGGAGCGAGCCGGCCTTTCTGTCGACCTTACCCGTTTTGCCGCCCGGGTGCGGGTTGCGGGGTCAGGCCCGCTCAACCTCCCTGGCTGGGCGCGCTCGCCGGACACAGGGTTGTACACAATCCCCGCTCTTTTCGAGCTTGAATCAAGCTCGGAAAGAATCATCCAACCCGCGTGTTCGGCGAGCACTGTGCTGAGCTGGCAGGGAATCTTTTGGTGGGCCCCCACTGTCCGGCTATAAATACATACCGCTGACCCCTGTAGGAGGCTCCCCAGATCCCCTTTATTTTCTCTGAGCAGACTTTTGTTTCTCGATGCCGGTTAGCGAAGAGGTGCGAGCTCGCCTGGCGGCAGCGGTCCTGCAGACTCAGGAGGAGGCCCTCGAGGCCGCCCCATGGCTAGTACGCGGATCTTCCGGCCCTCTCTTCAGGCCGGCGAAGGGAAAGATTGTTAAGCGTTCTCTGGCGGGTGACTGCCCGGCCTCCAGCTCGGCGGCGGGTGCTGAGGTCGTCCCCGGGGTACGTGGCCTTCCGCTGATTATCGCTATTCCCCTGACTCCCTGTTTTGCAGGTAATTCCCTGTGAGGAGGTGGAGAACCGGGGAGAGGATCGTCCCCCGCCTCCGTCGCCTGAGAAGATCGCGAGTTCCCCAGGTCTGGATCGCCCACCTCCGGAAACTCCCCGTCCGGCGGTCTCCCATGGGCTGGGGAAATCTCTTGAGACCCTCGAGGGAGGGAACTTTCAGGGTCGGCCGGGCTCTTCTCGCCCATCTGTCGGTGCGGGCGATGTGCCAACCCCTGGTGAGCTGGTTTTTATCGTTGGGCTTCGTCTCTTGCTCGCTCCCTCTGACTCGCCTCGCTTGCAGGCTTTCACAGGGCCTCTCCTGAGACCGAGATGAGCGAAGGGTACTCGCCTCCGCCTGACGTGGACAGCGTTTCTGACTACCTGGGCGACCCGACCGACGCGGTCGGGATGAAGGGGCAGGTTACACGGCTGTTCCAGAAACACACACTGATGTTGAAGGAGATCATGAGGAGGGTTGATGAAGACAAGGCCGAGACTGAGGCCCGGCTCGCTGTCCTGGAGGGCCCTCGGCGTGAAGCGGAAGACGACGACGTCACCTCGCCGGGCGTGCATATAACGCGGGCCGAGGGACATCTTAGGAGCGCCACAGAGCAGGTCGGCATGGCTCAGCGGGAACTGGTGTCGGTTCGCGACTACCACGATCCTCGCGTGCCGCCGCGAGCGGGAACGAAGAGGCGGCACAGGTGGAAGTGGGTCGAGTACTGACCCAGTTGTTTGCCCCTCGCTCGCGGGATACCGCGGGGTTATCGTCATTTCGCAGTTATCTTGTACTTATAATTGCTCGCGACTCTTTTAGCCCGCCTATGGGCCTAACTATTTTGTTGCTGAGATGTATTGAAATTATCGCGCTGCTTTTCTGTTGTTTTCTGTGGGCGGGTTAAGGGAAAGGTCCATTCTTCCTTTCGCGCTGATCGGGGCGAGGGCGAGCCGAGGAGCTCGCTAGACGGGAATCTCCCTGTCTCGCGCGGCACGGCGTGCGGGTGCGGGTTGGGGTTGGTTCGCCCGCGCTGGTCTCCCGCGGTTGCAGCCGGGCGAGAACCGTGCCGGCTCGACCTTTGAGGTGCGCTCGCGCGCGGGAAGTCGAACCATCGGATTAATTTTTGCTATCCGCACCCCATCTTTCGGCGGGAAGTTTCCCGCCCCCTCTCTTTTCCTATAAATAGGCCTTGCCGGCCCTTATTTCTCCACCGACTCCAAACCCTCCTGCTTCCTGTTCCCGCGGAGTATCGTCTGTGTTCGCCTTCTGGCTTTCTCTCGCGCGTTCGGCTGCGACTCGATGGGAATGGGCGGAGGCGGCGGCGACGCGGACGGCCGAAGCAAATGCGCTTGGACCTTCTCCGAGCATGATTTCCCTCGCGCCGTCATCACAGAGCGCGAATACTTGGAAGCTTTAGGCGACCACATCCCAGCCGGGTTCTCTGCGAGGCGACCCGAAGAGGGGGAGAAGATCAACGACCTGTTTAGGGATGAGCTCGCCATCCCTCTCGCTCACTTCGAGGTAGGCCTGCGACTCCCCCTATGGCCCGAGGCGCGCCAGGTGCTAAAATACTTCGGGGTCGTCCTGGGCCAGATGACCCCGAACTCCATCGCCGTCCTGATGGGGTTCGCCTGCTTCCTGCGAGAGGAGCGGGTGGAGTTCAGCCTCGCAGTATTCCGGAAGCTGTTCTCCTTCAGGGCGAACCGAGACGGGACGGCCTACTTCTCCAGCGCCCACCTCAAGGTGCGGGAGACAGTTAACAAGAGCCACAACTGGCTGAAGAAGTTCCTGTTCGTCAAAGGGGACTTTGGCAACGTGCCCTTCTCGCCGGTGCAGCTCAGCGAGGCGAGCTACCGGCCACCCAACCTAGGCGGTCATGAATCCGACCTGTTCGCGTTCTTCGTCGGGAAGAACTTTGAAGTCGCGTACCTGCGCCGTCATCTTGACGACCTCGCTGCTGTCCCGCCGGGGGGAGGTTTGTCACTCGCCGCTGTTATACCTTATTCCCTTTCTTCCTTTGTCTCACCCCTTCCTTCTTTCAGGCGAGCGCGACATCCCTCTTCACCCTCCTTACGAGAGCGCTCGTATTCCCCTCGGGGTTCTCGCCCGTGCGCAGGCTGCGGATGCCGCCCAGCGCGACATCCCATCGGTCCCGGCCAAGAAGCGGCTGGGTGGCGGACAACCAGTCCCTCCGCAGAAGGTGGCGAAGACCGCGGATCATCAACCCGCCGCGAGCCAGAGGAAGGGCAAGGCCCCTGCGGTCCTACCGGCTGAGGGTCCCTCGCCCCCGCGGGTTGCCTCAACCAGCGACTCCCCGGTCGGGGCGGCGGGCACCTCCGCACCGCAGGGTGGGTCTGAAGCCGCTGCGGAGCCGGTGCCGAGAGGGCATCGGAAATTCGGCTACAGCGAGAAGTACTTGGACGAGCTTGGCGTCCCGCTCCTGGCGTGGGACAAGGAGTCAAACCGCGCGACGATCTCGACCCTGCTGCCGAGCTGGATGGAGCAGGATACCATCGGCGGGGAGGCGTACAGCCTCTCCTTTGGTCTGTACTCACGTGAAGACGCCGCCATTTATGACAAGGAGGCGACGCGAGTGCTGATTCATGAGAGCTCGCGGGCCCAGCTGCGCGGTCTGGAGCTGGCTCACATGGTGGGGAGGCGCTGCACCCAGGTGGAGCGGAACGCCGCGTCCATCCAAAAGATGGCGGATGAGAAGGAAGAGGCCCGGAAGCTCGCCCAGGCGGACGCGGACACTCACAGGAGGCGAGCCGACGCGGCCGAGGAGACCCTCGCGCGGTACCTGGGCGGGGAGGTGCGTGCTCAACCTGAATCGCACTCCCTCCTTTTCGTGCACACAGCTCACGATTATTCCTATTCATTTTTCCCCAGGACGCGGCGACGGCGAGCCGGATGGGTGCCGAGATCGCCACCCTTGGCCAAGAAAAGGCGGCGCTGGAGGCGCGGGTACGCGAGCTGGAGGCCGCCGCCGCTGTCCCTCCTCCAGACAGCAGGGTCTGCCCGCGCGAGCATCTTTCCGACTACGACCTGGAAGTGCTAATGCAAAAGAACACGGCCAGCGCAGCGAGATACACGATGCAAACGCTGCGGCGCGCGGATCTGCTTACGAGCGAGGCAGCGGGACTCTCGGCGAAGGACGTGGTGCCGGCGCTGTTTCTTCCCATGCCGGAGCCTGGCGACAAAAACTTCCAGCCCATTTAGGATTTCTCACCCCTGATCTCGCGTTTCCCCAGACTCTTGTAATTTATCTTTTTGGATGAACCTCATTATGTATATGTCTGTTTTGAGATGTATGCGCGGGTTGCCCTTATACTTCGAATTTTTTAGCTGCTGCTCTCTTTATAAGTGCTCCCTCGCCCCCTTTTTATTTCTTCCGACGCTGTTATTGCCGGATGGCGCGACCTGCCCCTGCGGCCCGGCTCTGGCGAGGTGGCTGCCCGTCCGCCGAGCGAGGCGAGCTGCCCGTCCGCCGAGCGAGGCGAGCTGGCTCGTCCGCCGAGCGAGGCGAGCTGGCTCATCCCTCGGCCGCATGCTTAATTCCCTGTGGACTCTCGCCAGGCCTTTGCGTTTACTCGACCACCTTTCCTGGGGTCTGAGGATGGGGCCATGCTAGGCCCTTTCCCTCTTTTTGACTTATTCTTGTGATTCCGTCTTGCTGCGCACGCTTTTCGAGTAGTTCCCGGCCTTGCCGGCTAGGTGGGAGTCCGACAACGCGATTTGTTCTGGGTCGCAGGTCGTTGCTTTCTGAGTCGTTCCATCGAGTGACTTCCGGTCCTGCCAGCTAGGTGAGAGCCTGGCAGCGGGATCTTCTCGAGGCTAGGGATGACACCGAGTGACTTCCGGCCCTGCCAGCTAGGTGAGAGCCTGGCAGCGGGATCTCCTCGAGGTCCAAACTCATTCTCCATCGAGTGACTTCCGGCCCTGCCAGCTAGGTGAGAGCCTGGCAGCGGGATCTTCTCGAGGCTAGGGATGACACCGAGTGACTTCCGGCCCTGCCAGCTAGGTGAGAGCCTGGCAGCGGGATCTTCTCGGGGTCCAAACTCATTCTCCATCGAGTGACTTCCGGCCCTGCCAGCTAGGTGAGAGCCTGGCAGCGGGATCTTCTCGAGGCTAGGGATGACACCGAGTGACTTCCGGCCCTGCCAGCTAGGTGAGAGCCTGGCAGCGGGATCTTCTCGGGGTCCAAACTCATTCTCCATCGAGTGACTTCCGGCCCTGCCAGCTAGGTGAGAGCCTGGCAGCGGGATCTTCTCGAGGCTAGGGATGACACCGAGTGACTTCCGGCCCTGCCAGCTAGGTGAGAGCCTGGCAGCGGGATCTTCTCGGGGTCCAAACTCATTCTCCATCGAGTGACTTCCGGCCCTGCCAGCTAGGTGAGAGCCTGGCAGCGGGATCTTCTCGAGGCTAGGGGTGACACCGAGTGACTTCCGGCCCTGCCAGCTAGGTGAGAGCCTGGCAGCGGGATCTTCTCGGGGTCCAAACTCGTTCTCCATCGAGTGACTTCCGGCCCTGCCAGCTAGGTGAGAGCCTGGCAGCGGGATCTTCTCGAGGCTAGGGATGACACCGAGTGACTTCCGGCCCTGCCAGCTAGGTGAGAGCCTGGCAGCGGGATCTTCTCGGGGTCCAAACTCATTCTCCATCTCTTTGTGCAAACCGGCTGTGGCGATTCCGGGGGGGGGGGGGAAGAAGAAGGAGGAATTCATTATAACGAGTCGTGTTGTTTACATGTGCTTAGGGAAAAAACCTCTTCAGGTCGTCCCCACTCCAGGTGAGACTCAGGGTCTCGCCCTCTACATTTTGAAGTCGATAGTTCGCTGACTTCAGAGCTTCCTTCACGATGAACGGCCCCTCCCAGCTGGGGTTGAGCTTTCCCACGGATGCTGACCTCCCTGCCGCGTCTACCTTTTTCAGCACCAGATCCCCTTCTGCAAACTGCTTGATCCTGACATGTTTGTCGAAGTATCTCGCCATCCTCCTTTTGACCTCCTCCTGTCGGATGGCCGAGAGGTCCCTCAACTCCTCCACCATGTCCAGGGAGAGTCTCAGCTCCTCCTCGTTCTCGGCTCGCCATCCCTCTCGACCCTCTTTGGCCGTCCCGACTCGCGGCGTTTGAACTTCAAATTCTATGGGGAGCACCGCCTCGCATCCATGGGAGAGCTTGAAGGGGGTATCCCCTGTGGCCGTGTTAGGGGTGGTTCTAAGGGCCCAAAGAACAGCGGGGAGCTGCTCCACCCAGCTCCCCTTTAAGTTTTCCACCTTCTTCTTGAGGAGGTTGACGATGATCTTGTTCGCCGCCTCCACCTGCCCGTTGCTCCTGGGGTGGTGGACCGAGGCGAACCTGAGGTTGATTCCGAGCTGCTCGCAGAAGCTGGTGAACTCGGCACTGGCAAACTGGGGTCCGTTATCAGTGACGATGGCTTGGGGCAGCCCATGGCGACAGATGATCTCCCCCCAGACGAAGTTCCTGATCACTTGGGAGGTCACCTTGGCCAACGCCTTTACCTCCATCCACTTTGAGAAGTAGTCGATCATCACCAGGAGGAACCTTCGCTGGCCGCTGGCCTGGGGGAACGGTCCAACCAAATCCATTCCCCAGATTGCAAAGGGCCAAGGGGCCGTGATACTCCTGAGTTGTTGGGCCGGCTGTAGCTGGAGGGGGGCAAACAGCTGGCACTTATGACATCTTCTTGCGAACTCCGCGGCGTCCCGGCCCAGGGTGGGCCAGAAATACCCCTGCCTGACTATCCTCCCCTCCAAGGTCCGACTCCCGGAATGACTCCCGCACTCCCCGGAGTGGACTTCGTCCAAGATCCTCTGCGCCTCGCCCTCGGACACGCAGCGAGCCAGCATCCCGGAGAGGGTCTTCCTGTAAAGCTGCCCATCTTTAAGGAGGTAGTAAGCGGACTTGTGCCTCAGCTTCTTCTTGTCTATTCCCTCCGGATACTCTCCCGTGGAGAGGAAAACTACCACTGGGTCCATCCACGAAGGCTGCTGGTCGATCTCCATGAGCTCTCCTTCTTCGATGGAGGGGCGAAATAGGTCGGTGATGGTACCCCCTGCCTGGGGGCCGTGCTTCGCCAGTTGGTCGGCCTGTTCATTCTCCCCCCTTGGCACGTGCCGGATGGAGAAGGTCTGGAAGGTCCCTATGACCCCCTTTACTTTGGTCAAGTATAACTTCAAAGTGGGCTCCCTTGCTTCGAACTCCCCGTTGATCTGGGAAGCCACCACCATGGAGTCGGTCAGGACCTCCACATCCAGCACCCCCAACTCCCTGGCCAGGCGAAGTCCCGCTATCACTGCTTCGTACTCGGCCTGGTTGTTGGTAATGGGAAAATGCACCACCACCGTCTGCTCGATCCGAGTCCCTTGAGGATTTTCCAGAATCACTCCTACTCCGAGAGAATGCCTCCCTGAAGCTCCATCCACCCTCACCTTCCAAGGAGTCGGGCGGGTGAGCTCCTCCTCTGCTACTTCTACCACGTAGTCGGCCAGGAAGTCGGCCATCGCCTGAGCTTTGATTGAGAGCCGCGGAACGAAGGAGACATCGAACTCGCTTAGCTCCACCGACCACTTGGCCAGCCGGCCTGAGTGCTCCACCCCCTCGAAGATGTTGCGGAGAGGATGGTCGGTCACCACTCGGATCGGGTGCGCCTGGAAGTAAGGCCGTAGCCTCCGAGCCGAGACGATTAGGGCGAATGCAAGTTTCTCCAAGATTGGGTACCAGAGCTCGGCTTTCCTCAGGACCCGGCTGACGTAATAAATGGGGAGCTGCCTCTTCCCCTCTGCACGTACTAAGACGGAGCTCAAGGCCTCAGCCCCGACCCCGAGATATAAGAACAAATCCTCACCCTCCTTCGGCCCCTGGAGCAGCGGGGCTTGTGTCAACTGCGCCTTGAGGGCCTGAAAGGCCTCCTCACATTCCTGGCTCCACTCGAACCTCTGGCCTCCCCTCAGCGTTTTGAAGAAGGGGGAGCACTTCTCCCCTGCCCGAGAAAGGAAACGGCTCAGTCCTGCTAGCTTCCCTGTCAGCCGCTGGACCTCCTTCGCATTCCGCGGGGACCCCAACTCCAGGATAGCCCTGACCTTGTCCGGGTTCGGCTCGACCCCCGCGGGGGTGAGGAGGTGCCCCAAGAACTTCCCTCGGCTAGCCCCAAAAACGCACTTAAGAGGATTCAGCCGCATTTTGTATCTACGCAGGGTGGCGAACGTCTCCTCCAGGTCCCGGAGGTGGGAGTCCACGTCCCGGCTCTTGATCATGAGGTCGTCCATGTACACCTCCAAGTTCCTCCCCCTCTGTTCCTTGAAGACCCGATCCATCATTTTCTGGTAGGTGGCACCAGCATTCTTCAGCCTGAACGGCATCATCTTGTAGCAATAGCAGCCGTCCCCTGTGATGAATGAGACATCCTTGATGTCCGGGGGGTGCATCCTGATCTGGTGGTAACCTGAAAAGGCATCTAAAAAACTCATTACAGAAAAGCCGACGGCGGAATCAACCAGCGCGTCGATCCGAGGCAAAGGGTAACAGTCCTTAGGACAAGCTTTATTAAGAAGAGAGAAATCGATACACAACCGCCAGCGGCCGTCTCCTTTTTTAACCATCACAACGTTTGAGACCCAGCCGGGGTACTGAATTTCGGATACGAAGCCGGCTTTGAGAAGCTTGGCCACCTCCTCCCTGATGGGTTCCGCCAGCCTATCCGCCGTGGACCTCTTCTTCTGCTGGACGGGGCGTGTTCCCGGGTCCAGGTTGAGGCGGTGGCAAGCCACATCCGCGTCAACCCCCGGCATCTCCACGGCGCTCCAGGCGAAGATGTCCACGTTCTTCTGGATGCACTCCAGCATCCTGCCCTGGTCCTCCGGGGTCAGCCCCCCGCTGACGCGGATCCTCTCCATCCTGCCTCCGCGGGTGAGCACTTCCAGCTCCACCACCTCCTCTGCGGCCTCCAGCCTGGACTGCTCCCCCCATCCTTCGGCGTCCCCTTCCTCTGGAACGCGGACCTCTACCTCCATCTCCCCTCCTACGGCCCTCACTTCGGCCACTTCCTCCATACCTCCTCTTTCCGCCTTCTCTGCGCAGTCCTTCGTCCTCGGCTTCTCCTCTCCGGCTTCCTGCTCGTCCTCCTCCATCCTCCGCCCCATCTCCTCGGCTCCTTCCTGCCAAGAGATGGTGTTTACCGCGGTGACGTAGCATTCCCGCGCCACCTTCGGGTCTCCTCTAACTCTGACCTGCACCCCCTCAGCGTTGAACTTCAGGCACTGATGGAAGGACGAGGGGACGCAGCGGAAGGCGCTGATCAGGGGCCTCCCGAAGATTGTGCTGTAGCTGCTGGGGGCGTCCACGATGACGAACTTGCAGTTTCGGGACTGCCCCCCAGGGTGACATGGAGGCCGACTCCTCCCTCTACCTCCTTCCTTTCTCCTGAGAACCCGAACAAGGGCCCGTCCGAGGCCAGTACCCTCTTAGCCTCCACCTGCATCGCGTCAAACACCTTTTTGAAGACGACGTTCACGGAGCTTCCATTGTCCACGAGGATCCGAGAGACGGTGAAGTTCTCGATGGCGGCCTTGATGACCAGCGCATCACAGAACGGATCCTCGTGGTCCGGCATATCACTTCTGGAGAAGGTGATTCTCTCCTCCGGGGGCGGGGTTTGGGATGTAGAGGCGACGCTCCGCCGATACATGGTGTGGAGACTTGCCTTGCGGGAAGCCTCGACTCCCACTCCCCCGTGGATCACTCCGATCCCTCCTCGGGTCCCCACATCCACCCGGTCTTCACAGCGATCCTCCTCCGCCCGAGGCAGGACCTCCTCGATCCTCACTTCCTGTCGCACCTCCTCCTGCTGCTGCTGCCGACCCATGTTCCCTCTCATCTCCAAAAACTCCGGGCATGTGGCTGTTGCGTGCCCCTCTTCCTGATGGAAGTCGCAGTAGGGCAGCTCCACCCTGAACTCTCTTCTCCTCCTTCTCATGACCCCTCTCCTCGCTCCCAGGGCTATGGACATGGCCTCCTCCTGATCGGGGAGTCGCGACCTCTGACCCTGCCTCCAGCCTGGGGGGTGGAACTGGTCCTGCCTCCCCTGATAGTGACCTCTCCCGTAGTACCCTCTCTGTGGCCCCTGCCCCTGCCACTCTGGTCTCCAGCCCAGCCTACGGTCGGACTCCTGGCGCGCCCACCCCGGCTGCTGTCCCTGGAGCTGCCTCTGCTCCCTCTGCTCCCTCTGCCTGGGCTCCCCCCTCCTCTCTTCCTGTCCTCTTCCTCCCTTCGACTCCTTTTCCTCCTCGGCCGCCCACCTGGCCAACTTCCTTGCAAATTCTGGGTTCGACGCCTCCCCGTCGACCTCTCTCGCCGCCCTCTCCATCAGCTCCTCGTAGGAGAGGGGGGGAATTCTCTTCAGCTCCATGCGGAAGAAACCCTGCTGCAGGCCTAGTGTGAAGGCCATCATCAGATTGTGGCCCGGCATCTCCTGGACTTGGGTAACCTCCTCCTGGAACCGATCGACGTAGCTTCCCAACGTCTCGTTCACCCCCTGCTTTATGTGGAACAGGGACTCAGACTCCTTATTCCTCTTCTTTGAGGTAGTGAACCTCAGCATGAACCCTCGGCGCAGGTCCTCGAAGCAATAGATGGAACTGGCCGGCAGCTGGTGGAACCACTCCATTGCCTTCTCTCGGAGCGTGATGGCGAAGAGACGGCACTTGAATCCGTCCGACATCTGACGGATGGAGACCACGTCCTCGAACCATTGGACATGCTGAACCGGGTCTCCTTTTCCGGTGTAGTAGGACATCTCGGGCTCCCTGAACCCTTCTGGTACTGGTGCTGAGGAGACCAGCTCGCTGAATGGGCTGCTTCCAACCGCCGGGCGAGCCGGCGAGTCCCGCGAGCCCAACTCGCCGAATCGACCTCGGCCTGCCGAGCCGGGGAAGAGCTCGCGCCCCGAGAGCTCGCTCCCCCGACCTTCCTCAGCCACTTCCTTCCCGGCTCGCCTGCCAGGAGCGTCTTCGCCTAAAGAGGGGGCGGCCGCGATCTGGGCTGCCGGAGTCGAGCACTCGGCCCGCACGCCGAGTGCGATCTTGACGAGGTCCAGCACCTCGTTCCTGAAGTCTTCAAACATTCCCACTGTCGCGAGAGGCGGAGGGGGCGGCGAGTTCTGCCTGTCGGATCCTTGACCTCCCGTCATTGAGCTCGCCGAAGCTTTTCTGCACTGACCACTCTCCACGCTCACCGCACCAAAATGTTGAAACCGGAAACCGGCCTCTTGTGGAGTTCGACCCTTGGGGAAGGGGTGGTCTCGCACCTACTTCGCACCTGCAAGAAAAACAACGAGAGAGACAAGAAAGGACAGACCCAAGGGCTCGGCAGGGAGGTCCCACCACAAACCCGGAAGATCTCTGAGCGCTTCCCCTCCTTAGCCAAGAGCCGAGCTAAGGTACCCTCAGAGAACACTTGAGAATGAGGGCAAGGAGGCACTGAAAGCGTGTCCTCTGAGGTACCCCTTGGGTCTTATTTATAGATTTTCAGAATCTGAACTGCCAATAACCAAAAGAACTGACCTGGAAATACCAAAAAGGCCCCTGGTTGGGTCTGCCAACAGCCAAACTCCGCTGTTTTGGATAGCTATGCGCAGTCCAACCTGGTCTGCCAACAGCCAGGCTCCGCTGTTCTGAATAGCTATTCGCACCCATGGGGATTCAGTTCGCCTCCGATTCCACCCGCGAGAGGCGGGCGCGAACTGGCTCTGGGACTCGTCCATCCTCACTGGGCGAGTGCGAGCCGGTATGGGCGAGCTGCCTGTCTTCCGTCGGGCGGATCGGCAGCCTGGTCGCGCGTGGGGGGGTTGACCGGCGGATCACCAACCGCGGGTCTCGCTCGCTCGCCGCGGGTCGCCAGCCCGCTCGCCTGAGATGAGCGGGAGCGAGCCGGCCTTTCTGTCGACCTTACCCGTTTTCCCCCCGGGTGCGGGTTGCGGGGTCAGGCCCGCTCAACCTCCCTGGCTGGGCCCGCTCGCCGGACACAGGGTTGTACAAAGGGGCCCATGGATGCAACTCCTGTCATACAGAAGGACAAATCCCATATCTGCTCATACACAAACACCCAAATGATTCGTAACATGCCCAACAACCACCCTTATCATAAACCTTTCTCAAGGAGGACATTAGATGACATCAAAGCACGCTGTTCCTCACTTGATGAATGCTGTGACTTCAGGTCAAAGGACCACAACACCATTGTCAATTGATACCTACTCGTGACACGATTGGATGATAATCCACAGAGTAGTCTCAGGTTGGGTCTGTCCAGTACAACTTGTTCACTAACAAGTACCCACGTGATGACTTGATATCACAATATCATGACCTGTGAGAACCGGTCATCAGTCAACGCACGTGCTGGTCTTCATGTACCATCATCACCCTTAGCTTCTATGATGATACTCGACCAGGGACCTTTTAAGAATGAAGCTTCAAATAAATCATAGGCTCTCACATTTAAGTCACGTACTTGATGTCCCATGGAAGCGAACATTCTAAGGGTATCTATTATGTAAACATTTAACTATCATATAGAAAAACTCATAATAAAAGAACTTGCCATTAATTGTAAAAGAAAAACTAGGTACAATGTTCATCATATGAACAAATAGCCAACAAAATACAAGTTTACATGCAATCCACAAGATTCTCACTAGAGTTGATCATTTAGGTATCGTATACCCATCGATCTAGTATGACCATCATACTTTCTCTGCACGAGAGGCTTTGTCAGTGGATCCGCAATGTTCTCCTCAGTCGGCACTCTGAAAATGTTCACATCTCCTCGTTCGACAATCTCACCAATAAGATGAAACCGCCGAAGTGTGTGCTTGGAGCGCTGATGAGATCTAGGTTCCTTAGATTGTGCAATTGCACCATTGTTATCACAGTAGAGAACTACGAGACCAACAATGCTAGGAATTACATCAAGCTCGCCGATGAATTTCCTAATCCATACAGCCTCCTTCGCCGCATTAGCTGCTGCGATATACTCGGCCTCTGTTGTAGAATCAGCAACTGTCTCTTGCTTGGAACTCTTCCAGCTCACAGCTCCTCCATTCAGGCAAAACACAAAACCTGACTGAGACTTAGACTCGTCTCTATCAGTTTGGAAGTTAGCATCCGTGTAACCACTTACAACGAGATCTTCATCTCCACCATACACCAAGAACGCATCCTTAGTCCTTCTCAAGTACTTCAGGACATTCTTGACTGCAATCCAGTGACACTCATCGGGGTCTGACCGATACCTGCTAGTCATGCTCAAAGCAAAGGAGACATCGGGTCGAGTACATAACATCGCGTACATGATTGATCCAATTGCCGAAGCATATGGAATCAACTTCATGCGGTCCTTATCTTCACAAGACTTTGGATACTGGTCCTTAGAGAGATTCACACCATGAGACATGGGCAAAAATCCTTTCTTGGACTCAAGAATGTTGAACCGCTTCAACACCTTTTCGATGTACGTACTCTGGGTCAAACCCAGCAACTTCTTCGATCTATCTCTATAGATTTTAATACCAAGTATATAAGTCGCTTCACCCAAATCCTTCATTGAAAAGCAGTTCCCTAGGTTGTTCTTAACAACTTTTAGGGTAGGAATATCATTTCCAATCAATAGTATGTCATCTACATACAATATCAGGAAGACAACAATGCTCCCACTGATTCGCTTGTAAACACAAGGCTCATCTTCATTCTTGATGAAACCAAACTTTTTGATTTTCTCATCAAAACGAAGATTCCAACTGCGAGAGGCCTGTTTCAGTCCATAAATGGACTTATTCAGCTTGCATATTTTAGTGGCTTCATCTGGGGATACAAAACCCTCGGGTTGTGTCATATACACTTCCTCAAGGAGGTTTCCATTAAGGAAAGCCGTTTTGACATCCATCTGCCAGATCTCGTAGTCATAATACGCAGCAACAACAAGCAATATCCTTATGGACTTTACCATGGCAACAGGGGAAAAGGTCTCATCATAGTCAATACCATGAATTTGCTTGAAACCCTTAGCCACCAGTCGCCCTTTGAATGTCTGTACATTCCCATCCATGTCGGTCTTCTTCTTGAAGACCCACTTGCACCCTATGGGTCGTACCCCTTCAGGTGGTTCCACCAAGTTCCAAACTTGGTTTGCATACATGAAGTCCATTTCGGATTTCATAGCCTCAAGCCATTTGTCGGAGTCCGGTCCATTCATAGCCTCTTGGTAGGTTGCTGGTTCATCATCATGATCCATAAGCAACACATTACCTATTTGAGACACGAGAAATCCATATCTCTCAGGCTCAAACCTCGGTCTACCAGATCTACGTAGGACTTGTGTTCCTTGAGCAGGTTCTCTAGCTACAACATCTTGTAGTCCTGTCTCAGAATCCAATTCTGGTTCATTCACTACATGTGGTACTTGAACTTCTTCAAGCTCTACCTTTTCAGTCTTTCTTGATAAGAACTCTTTCTCCAAGAAGACATCAGTCCTTGCGACAAACACTTTGCCCTCAGACGGTAGGTAAAAGTAATACCCTTTCGTTTCCTTAGGATATCCCACCAGATAACATTTATCCGATTTGGGTTCCAGCTTGTCAGGCATTTGACGTCTCACGTATGCCTCACAGCCCCAAATTTTAATGAACGACATACTAGGACGCTTCCCAGTCCATATTTCATAAGGTGTCTTCAGAACCGTTTTCGTTGGAGCGCGATTCAATGTCATTGCAGCAGTCTCTAAAGCAAAACCCCAAAAGGAAACAGGCAAGTCTGCATGACTCATCATCGAACGTACCATGTCTAACAGAGTACGATTTCTCCTCTCAGACACACCATTATGTTGTGGTGTTCTAGGTGGAGTGAGCTGTGATACAATACCACATTCTTTCAGATGATCACGGAACTCATGACTCAGGTATTCGCCACCTCGATGTTGGGTACATTGGTCAAATGTACCTGATTTGAAGAAGCCTCACCTAACTCAATGATATACATCATAATGTATTTGATGTTTGTTTGAGTTACTTGTGCAGGTTAGGTATACACTGGATTGAAGCTAAAAGTTTCTAAGTCCATGTGTCGACACCCAGAGGGAAAGTGTCGACACTTGAGAAAGCTTGTGTCGACACCCAGACAAGCAGTGTCGACACTTGGAGTCATTGTGTCGACACCTGGGATGAAGAGTCGACACCAGACAGAAAGTGTCGACACTTGGAGCTGTGTCGACACTCAGTGAAGAAGAATGCAGAAAAGCTGTGTCGACACTTAGCAGAAGTGTCGACACCCAGAAGAGCTGTGTCTACACCAGAAAGTGTCGACACTTGGAGTTGTGTCGACACTCAGCAAAATTCTGCAGAGACTAAGGACAAGTGTCGACACTCAACACAATGTGTCGACACTCAATCAGCAGAGTCAACATATAAAGAATGTGTCGACACTCAGCACAATGTGTCGACACACACTCAAAGGAGTCAACACTTGAAGTATGTGTCGACACTCAGCATAATGTGTCGACACACAACCAGAAGAGTCAACACTTGAAGAAAGTGTCGACACCCAGCACAATGTGTCGACACTTAGTTGAAGAGTCTACACTTGATGAAAGTGTCGACACAAGGAGCTGTATCGACACTTAGCAGAGAACAGAAAAGTTTACAAAATATTCTAAGTACAAGTGTCGACACTAAGGGAATGTGTCGACACTCAGCTGAAGAAACAAAATTGAAGACTTGTGTCGACACCAAGAAGCAGTGTCGACACTTGACAGTTTCAACACATGAAGATGTGTCGACACAAAGAAGATGTGTCGACACTTAGAAGAATACAGTTAAAGAATGAAGAACAAGTACTTGTGTCGACACTCAATTTCAGTGTCGACACATGCAGAAGAATCAGTGTTGAGACATACAAGGAATTGTGTCGACACCTTGTAGACTTGTGTCGACACTTACACAGCATGTGTCGACACTTAGTCTATAAGTGTCGACACTTAAGAACAGAAAGTCTCGACACTATCTGACAGTTAGAGAATTTCAAGAAGTGACTGGTTGACATGACAGCTGCCGATCCAGCCGGTCTACAGCAACTGTCAGAGAAGTCAGAAGTCTGTTATGAACCGGACCAGCCGGTTACCATGAAGGAAGCCTATAAATAGGCACTCACAGTTTACAGAAGTGGTGGTTCATGTAAGAATTACAAGTTGTTCTTTCAAGTAGTGAGAATAATTAAAGTGGTTGATCAGATCATTCAAGTAATCAGAAAAGTGATACACAGAGGATCAACACAAGAAGATCTGGCAGTCCAACTGCAGATCTAAGAAGTTGGAGAGAGAGAGCTCCAATCAAGAATTCAGTCTTTGGAACTAAGGCTGAGAAGAAGGATTCAGAATCATCTGGATCTCAAGAAGCAGAGGTCAAGGATCAACTGCAGAAGATTCAGACTAATTCAGTTCTAACTCAAGAAGCTTTGAAGGAAGCTAAGTCAGTTTGGATCTAACTGAGTTCTTCCAAGAACTCTTCAAGAAACTCTCAACTTCTCTCTTATTTTCTGAGTTGTAGAGTTAGCTATTGTATTTCTATTTTAACTTGTAGGATCCATTGGATCTGAGAGAATTGTAAGCCTATATTATAAAGGCTGAGGGTAGGGCTTGGTTGCCTGAGTGTAGGAGTTGAAGAACTCTGAGTGTAGGCCTTAATTGGCTGAGTGTAGGCCTGGGTGGCTGAGTGCAGGCCTTGGTGGCTGAGTGTAAGGCTTTGGGCCTGAGGTGTAGGAACCTAGTTGGGTTCTGAGATAGTGGAGAAGGTTGGCCGAATCTAGTACACTGCTAGATAGGCGAAGGGGGAAAGTGGATGTACCCAAAGATTGGGGAACCACTATAAATTAGTGTGTCTGTTGTGCTGTGCTGTGCTGTGGATTAACTGTGTATATTCTGTAATTGCTGTTAGCTGTAGAATTCTGTGAAATAACTGTTGTGCTGCCAACAAAGTTTTAAAAAAGGTTTAGGTCACCTATTCACCCCTCCCCTCTAGGTGTTTAGGTACCATATCTTTCAAGTGGTATCAAAGCCAGGTTGCTCAAAAAGGACTAACTGTCTGAGGAGATCCAGTTTGGCAGATTCAGTGTAAGTCAGAACACAGTTTCAAGAAAATCAAGAAACATGGGTTCTTCAGAGAATCACAAGGAATTGGGTTCAATGAAACTGCCCATATGCAGAAAAGAGATTTTTGGAATCTGGAAAGAGAGGGTAAGGCTGTTCATGGAAGCCTCTGACCCTAGAATCTACATCACAGTCAAAGAGGGGCCATATGTGCCCATGAAGATTTCAGTACTGGATGCAAATCAGAGGACTCCAAAGGATTTCTCTGAGATGACCAAGGATGAAATTGTCCTAGCCACTATGGACAAAAGGGCACAAAACATTATAGTAAGTGCCATTGATGATGCAACTTTTCAGAACCTAATTCACTGTAAAACAGCAAAAGAAATGTGGGATACCCTCATTGTCTATATGGAAGGTTCTGAAGAAGTTAGACAAGATAGAAAGTCCTTGCTTAATCAAGAGTATGAGAGCTTTAGGCAAGGAAGAGGAGATAGCATCACTGAATGCTACAAGAAGTTCTATAGAATTG
Source organism: Platanthera guangdongensis (assembly GCA_039583875.1). NCBI lineage: Eukaryota > Viridiplantae > Streptophyta > Magnoliopsida > Asparagales > Orchidaceae > Platanthera > Platanthera guangdongensis. The sequence continues at coordinate 74,840,210 of CM077153.1, read as the reverse complement.
TTAATGAACTCATGTCCTATGGAAGAGAGTTCACTAACTATGAATTGAATGATAAGTTCTTAAGGTCCCTAACCAAAGATTGGGACACCAAGATCTGTGCCATCAGAGAAATGGCAAAGTTGGGAGAAATTCCTCCTCCCACACTGTTTGGCAAGTTGTTGTCTTATGAGATGCAGCTGTCTGTGAGAAAAGAGGAGGAAAGATCAACAAGGACTGAGCACAGGGAAAGGACTGTTGCCTTCAAGTCAGAAGTACCTAGAAAGAGCAGGACTAAGTCATCAACTCCTCCTCCAGAGGTAGTTGAATCAGAATCTGATGAGTCTGTTAGCACAAAGTCTGCAAGCAGTGAAAGTGATGAAGACTTTGCTGCATTTACCAGACATTTTCAGAAATTCCTGAAGAAGAAACAGTGGAGGTTCAGACCTTCATTTTCCAAAGGGAAAGAAGTCCAGTATCAGGAGAAGAAGCCTTCAAAGAAGGACAAGAAAAAGACAAAGACTAGCAAGGCAACTGGGTCTAAGATAGTGTGTTACTGCTGCAATAGACAGGGTCATGTTATTGCAGATTGTCCTGAGAGAAGAAAAGAATCCAGTGACAAAAAGAAGACTCACTTCAAAGGAAAGAAGGAGAAGTCTTTTGTTGCAAAGAATGAGAAGACTCTTTCAGACATTTCTTCTTCAGATACTGAGACAGATGCTGAAGCCTACATAGGGCTATTTGCTGAAGAAGAAGAGTTTATGCAGATCATGGAATCAATCTATGAACAAGAAGAGTGTCAGTGCCAAGGACTGATGGCATTGACTGAAAGTACCAAAATCCTGGAGCAGCCAGGACCTAGTCAGGTACAAAGTCCAACTCAAAGTTCAGATTTCAGTTCTAGTTCAGAGTCAGATTCATCTTCATCAAGTGATGGAAGTGTTTCTGAATCTGAGGGAGATATTCATCAGCTCTTAGATGAATATAAAGTACTGTTGCAAGCCTATAAGAAAAGCAAGTCCCTTGCCAAAAGTCAGGCAAAGGAAATTGCTGATCTAAAGGCAGCTGCAACAGACTTTGAGAAGGAATTTGATCAAAAGCTCAATGAGGTAGCCAGGCTGAAACACATTACTGTGATTCAGATGGGAACTATCACTTATAAAAATGATCAAATTAAGTTACTGGAGATCAATCTCCAGAAGGAAAAAGAGCTAGTTGCTAGGTTTTCAAAACCTAAATCAGTGCTACCCTTGATTGATGAATTTGTTCATCATAAAGGAAAGGCTGGATTGGGTTTTAAACCAGCTAGGACTGTTCAGGATCAGTCCAAGTCCAAGGGCAAAGCCCCAACATTCAATAAGCCTGCTGTAGTCAAGACAGCCAAGTATGTACCTAAGCAAAGGTACAACAAGTTTGAATGCTGGTGTTGTGGCAAGGTTGGCCACTTTGCCTTGGATTGTTGGCACAATGCCAGTGCCAAGTTGAGTAGCAAGTTACCTGGTGGAAAGCCAGCAGGTAGCTATGTCAAGTTGCAAACTAACAATCACCAAGGACCCAAGTTTACTTTGGGTTCTAAGGTTCATTAATTTGTTTTGCAGGTGAATCCAAGTGGCCATACCCCAACATGGTACTTGGATAGTGGATGTTCCAGACATATGACTGGAACAAGGGGACTACTGAAGGACTACATTCCAATCAAAAATGGTCCTAAAGTGACCTTTGGTGGTTCTGAAAAAGGAATCATCAAAGGGTTTGGTAACATCTCTTCAAACCTTGTTACCATTACTCAAGTGGCTTATGTTAAAGGGTTGAAACACAACCTCATTAGTATAAGTCAGTTAAGTGATGTAGGGTATGACATCTCATTTGTTAAAAATGGTTGTCATATCAAGAGGTCAAGTGATCAAGAGATCATTTTGACAGGATATAGAAAGAGGAATGTCTACTGCTTAGACATTATGATTGAGAACAATGGTTCTCCTGTTTGTCTTGTAGCTGATGAGACAGTCTCTCAATGTGTCAAATGGCACAAGAGGCTTGCCCATCTTAATTACAAGACTATTAGCAAACTCTTTAGCAAAGAGTTAGTGAGGAATGGTCCTCAAGTTAAGTGTGTCAAAGATGGCATTTGCTCAGCTTGTCAAAAGGGCAAGCAGACTAAATCCACCTTTAGAAGCTTAGACAACAAAGATGCTGTGAGGTGTTTATACCTCTTGCATATGGATCTATTTGGTCCAATGCCAGTTCACAGCTTAGGTAGGAAGGTCTATACCTTTGTAGTTGTTGATGACTACTCAAGGTTTTCCTGGGTGTTCTTCTTAAGGCAGAAATCTGAAACACCTAGTGTCTTCTATAGCTTTGTTAAGCAAATTCAGAATCAATTGAACTGTACAGTGGTCAAAATTAGAAGTGACCATGGTACTGAGTTTCAGTCTGAAAGCATGACAAAACTGTGTGAAGACTTTGGGATATTTCAAGAATTCTCTTCACCTAGAACACCTCAGCAGAATGGCATTACTGAGAGGAAAAATAGGACCTTGATAGAGGCTGGTAGAACCCTATTAAGTGATTCATCACTGCCAGAGTATTTCTGGGCTGAAGTAGTTAACACTGCATGCCATGTGATAAATAGGGCTACCATCACTAAAAGGTTAAATAAGACCCCCTATGAAGTTGTGAAAGGCAGGAAACCAAATCTATCCTATTTTAGGATCTTTGGTTATAAATGCTTCATACTTAACAATGGAAAGTCTTACTTAACTAAGTTTGCTGCCAAGTCCCAAGAGGGAGTGTTTGTTGGGTACAACAATAATAGTAAGACTTATAGAGTCTACAACTTGACTACACAAGTTGTAGAGGAGTCTGTGCATATAGTTTTTGATGAGACACAACTGATTAACAATGAGTTGTCTAGCAATGTATGCAGCCCCACAGGTCTTACTAAGAAGATGGACAAGCTAACCATAGAAGATGTACCTGTTACAAGACAGCAAGTAGAAGGAGATGGCTTATGTCCAGGGGGAGAACTACATGTACAAGGAGCTGAAGAAGTACAAGGAACTCAGCTTGATGAAGATGCTGAAGAAGTTCAACCAGAAGTAAGGATGCCTCCAGCCAACAGGCATCTAAGAGATCATCCAGTAGAGCTGATAATTGGAGATCCAAGACAAGGTGTTCAGACAAGGAGCAGAAATCAGAATGCTGTAGTATATTCAAGTTTTCTATCTCAAATAGAACCAAAGAAATTTGAATAAGCTATACAAGATCCACAGTGGACTGAAGCAATGCAGGAAGAGCTCAATCAGTTCAAAAGGTGCAAGGTTTGGGACCTGGTTCCTAAACCTAAAGATCACAATGTGATAGGAACAAAGTGGATCTACAGGAATAAGTTAGATGAACAAGGAGTCATCATTAAGAATAAAGCAAGATTGGTTGCTAAAGGTTATAGGCAAGAAGAAGGTATTGATTTTGATCAAACCTTTGCTCCAGTAGCCAGACTGGAAGCCATAAGAATGTTCTTGGCCTATGCAACTTATCAAGGATTCAAAGTATACCAAATGGATGTGAAGTCAGCATTCCTAAATGGTAATTTGAAAGAAGAAGTCTATGTGGAGCAGCCTGCAGGTTTTGTTGATCCAACTTTACCTCATTATGTGTATAGACTTAGGAAAGCATTATATGGGTTAAAGCAAGCTCCTAGAGCTTGGTATGAAACCCTATCTAGTTTCCTCATTGAGAACAAGTTCACAAGGGGGAAAATAGATAAGACTCTATTCCTTAGGGAATCTAGAGGCAAAATCATACTTGTCCAAATATATGTAGATGACATTATATTTGGGTCTACTGAAAGTAGCCTTTGCAAAAAGTTTGCAAAGCTTATGCAAAGTCAATTTGAGATGAGTAGTATGGGAGAACTAAAGTTTTTCTTGGGTCTCCAAGTTAAACAGACTGGAAGTGGTCTATCCATATGTCAGTCCAAGTTCACCCTAGAACTCATAAGGAAGTATGATATGGATTCATCCAGTACCATGAAGACTCCTATGGGGTCAAGTATGTCTCTAAGCAAGGATGATGCAGGGAAACCTGTAGATGAAACCTTGTATAGAGGGATAGTTGGCTCCCTACTATACTTGACTGCAAGTAGGCCTGACATTATGTATGCTACATGTGTTTGTGCCAGGTATCAAGCCTGCCCCAAAGAGTCTCACTTGACTGCAGTCAAGAGAATCTTGAGATATCTAAAGGGCACTCCCTATCTAGGCCTCTGGTACCCTAGGAATGGGGATTTTGATCTAACAGGCTATTCAGATGCAGACTTTGCAGGATGCAAAGAAGATAGAAAGAGCACTACTGGATCCTGTCAATTCCTAGGTGGAAGACTTATTTCATGGAGCAGTAAGAAGCAAACCAGTGTGGCTATTTCCACAGCTGAGTCAGAATATGTAGCTGCAGGAAGTTGCTGTGCTCAACTTCTGTGGATTCAACATCAGCTAGAAGACTATGGATTTCAGGTAAGTAGAACTCCACTTTACTGTGATTCTACAAGTGCTATTCAATAGCTAACAATCCTGTATCACATAGTAGAACTAAACATATTGAGATTAAATATCACTTTCTTAGGGAGCATGTAGAAAGAAATGATATTGTACTTGAATATGTTAAAACTGATGATCAGATAGCTGATATGTTTACTAAGCCCTTAGAAGAAGCTAAGTTCAATAGGTTCAAAATTGAACTAGGAATGATAAACTTAGACTAAGTTTACAGAACTAAAAATTGGCTAAGTAAAAAGGTGTCGACACATAGACAAGTCTATGTCGACACAGAATAGTAAGTGTCGACACTTCAGGAAAATGGTGTCGACACATCCAGGAAGTTGGTGTCGACACTTCAGAATGTTAGTGTCGACACATGACAAGTAGGTGTCGACACATCCCAAGTGGTGTCGACACTTAGTATTTACTCAGAATTTTTCTAAGTAAAGTCTCGACGATGTGTCGAGTTATGTTGTGTCGACACATAACCAAGTGTCGACACATAATATCTGTTGACTAAACTTGTGTCGACACATGTGTGTCGAGACATTATAAGTCAGTGTCGACACTTATTGCCAGTGTCGACACATCTTTAGTAATCCATCCCGCCTGTTCGTCTTCAAACCAGAAAGGTATAAATAGGATTCTGTCTTTGTTTGTCGACACGCTTTCAGAGTTTCGAGACCAAAACTGCTGTGTCGACATTTCTCTTTTCTCAAGACTAAATCTCTAAACCCTAATGGCTCCCAAGCTGGAAGAGAACGTTAACGAAGGCTATGAACTGGTTCGTGGCGCATTCGACGATGGCGATCAAGAAATCAAATCGGTGATAACCCTAGTCACCGATTCTGGATTGGAGTATCTGGTTTCAGAACCAACTAAAATATGGAAGAAGGAGGTAATCGAATTCCTTGCTGGAGCTTCTGTAGATGACTCAGGTTACAAGATCAAATCAAGAGTTCATGGCACCAAGGTCAAGATTTCACCCAAATCTCTGAGAAAGGTACTTCAGCTACCTAAAGTTCAGGAAGAAGAGGAAGTGACAACATCTAAGACCAGGGAAACACTTACCTGGTGTGGACTAGATCCTAAGCTAAAGATAGGATCAGTATTCAACAGGAGAGGAATGAATACTCAAGGAAAATTTCTGTCAGAAGTTGTGGGTAAAGTTATCCTCAGTAAACCTGGAGGGCATGACAGGGTGTCAGCCTCCATGTTCAGTATTATGACCAGAATCATCTTCAACCTTAAAACAGACTGGTCACTGGTTGTGTTTGAGAAAGTTAAGGAGAGTTTGAAGAAGCCCAATCTGGGCAGGATACTAAGTCTCTACCTGGCTGGTACAATACCAGAGGTCATGAGCAATGCTGCTGGTACTAAAATCAATCATATGAGAAGAATGGATATGAGGATCCTTTCAAGATGGGAAAGAGTGTTGTCTAAGGAAGTTCCTACTCCAGAGAAGCAGGTTTCTAAGAAGGATTCCCCTCCAAGGAAGAAGAGAAAAACTGCTGTTGTGGCCCAAGTGTCCTCAAGCAGTTCTGGAAGTGAAGAACAGGTGGTGTTCACACCTGATGAGCAAGAGGAGGAGATAGTAGAAAAGACCCCTGCTGCTAAAGATGTGGCTGAGACTCAGGGGGAGCTGCCTCACACTAGTCCCATCCCTAGGGATCTAAGCCAGGGGGAGCTTCCAGGTGTAGAAGAACCATCTACACTGGAAAGTGAGCAAGCTACAATAATTATCCAAGAGGTACTTTCTGACCTCAATACTTTAGATTTTTCTATAATAGATTCTGATTTGTCTGATGTCCATCAGCAAACTCAGCAAGCAAATCAAGTACCAGATGTTGTTCTCCAAGACACATCAGTAGTACATGAAGTTGTTCCTGATAAAGTAGTTGATGAACCCAGCACTTCTCCTTCTCAGTCACCTCCTGAATACACAATGGAAGACCTCTTTCTGAATCTAGATCAAGAGGATTTTGACATGGACAAGATTGCTGCTGATGAAGAGAAGGGTGCTGCTATTGAGGGGGAGATCTTGGAAGATCAGGAAGAGCCTATTAGGCTGGAAACTGAGCAAGCACCTGGTGTACAGACTGCAAGGCCTGAAAGCCCTAAGGATAGGGTGGATATAGCCAGTACTTCAGAGTCTGAGGAAGATGAGACTGAACAAGCCAAGAAGAAGCAATTCTTTGTCTTCAAAAGAAGAAGTCAGAGCTACAAGAAGGCTCTACAAACTGTTGCTCAACACTCTCTAGTCCAACAAGCTCCATCAACTGATTATAGTGCTCTACTGATTGCACTGCAAATCAAGATGGATGAACAAAGGAAGGCTATAGAAACTTATGTTGATGAAGGGCACAAGACCCTACAATCTGATCTGGCTCAGGAAATCAAGTCCATAAGGTTTGAAATGAACCTTAATAAAAAGGAGATGACTGACTGTTTTATAAAAGGTGCTAATGCAGTGGTCTATCTGGCAACCCACCAAGAGAAAATAAAGTCTCAAGTAGATGATATAGCATTGAAGCAGGGCTATGTACTGGAAAATCAATTAAGGATGAATGATAATTTAACTGCCTCCCACAATGCTATAGTCACAGAACTAAAGAGTAAGACTGCTGAATCTTCAACATCATCTGCTGCTGCAAAGGCTGAATTTGATAAAGCTTTTCAAGATGAAATTGCTGCTGTCAAGACTGCCATTAAGGATTCACAGAAGGTCATTTCTGAACAACTTACTAATCTTAGACCTTTCTTTAAGGATGACATAAGGTACTTGGATGGTCAAATCCGATTTCAGAAGGATGATATAAGAGATCATGTTGCTCAAGAAGTCATAAAGGGGGAGAGAGTGTTAGTCAAGGCCAGTTCTGAGCATGCAAAATGGATTTCAAATTCAATCAGGGCTACACTTGGATATCCTCCCCTGTGTGATGACAATGAAGTTGCTGAATCTGGACTGAACCCTGCCTATTTTGGAGGTGAGCCACAAGAAGTAGCTCAAGTCATTTATCCACCTCCAGATTTTGAAATGATTCATGCAGAGGTGAGCACTATGTATAGCCCATCTGGGGGCAAGGACAATGTCCATTTAGAAAAGGTTACTCAACCTATTACAGCAGCTATGCAAGAGGCTATGGACAAAGAAGAAGAGACAAGGCTGTCAAAGAAGAAGTTCAGGGAACTGGCTGAGCAAAAACCAGATTTTGAACAGTGGAGCCCTACTTCTAGGAACATCATTCTCACAGCCTGGAAAGCAGCCAAGGACAATGCACATGAGAGGAACAAGTGGTTCTCAGAAGCAGAATGGAGGAAGCATGAGATCAGGCAGGAAGCCATTGTCCAGTATAGAAGGAAGGCTAAGTTAGGAAAGCTACCTCCTACAGCTGTGGAGCCTAGCAAGTACTTTCCTAAGCCCTATCATTACTTTGAGAGGCAGAAAATCAAGGCTGAAGAACAAAAGAAGAAAGACTCAAAAGTCAAGAAGCCAGCTGATGCTGAGCCTGCTGCTGCTGCTGCTGCTGTCAAAGCTCAAGTTAAAGCAGGAAAAGGAATTGTTATCAAAGAACCTGATCAGAAATAGATTAGGAATTAAACTTGAAGCTTGTTGTAATCTTTTAAATAAAAAACATTTTTGTACAACATTGAAAATGTATAAGGAACAATGTTAGAACAATATGTGATAAATATAGTATGATTGTTCTGAAATGTGTTTGTTTCTTATTTGTTCTGGAATGTTGAATGTGTATATGTGTGTGGTTTTACATGTTCATGTTAACCCTGTTGATTATAATCTGCTTTTCATCATTTTGTAATTTTTTAATTATGAATGGTGTATATCATTGACTAAGGGTTATGACTTCTCCAAATAGGGGGAGATTGTTGGGTACATTGGTCAAATGTACCTGATTTGAAGAAGCCTCACCTAACTCAATGATATACATCATAATGTATTTGATGTTTGTTTGAGTTACTTGTGCCGGTTAGGTATACACTGGATTGAAGCTAAAAGTTTCTAAGTCCATGTGTCGACACCCAGAGGGAAAGTGTCGACACTTGAGAAAGCTTGTGTCGACACCCAGACAAGCAGTGTCGACACTTGGAGTCATTGTGTCGACACCTGGGATGAAGAGTCGATACCAGACAGAAAGTGTCGACACTTGGAGCTGTGTCGACACTCAGTGAAGAAGAATGCAGAAAAGCTGTGTCGACACTTAGCAGAAGTGTCGACACCTAGAAGAGCTGTGTCTACACCAGAAAGTGTCGACACTTGGAGTTGTGTCGACACTCAGCAAAATTCTGCAGAGACTAAGGACAAGTGTCGACACTCAACACAATGTGTCGACACTCAATCAGCAGAGTCAACATATAAAGAATGTGTCGACACTCAGCACAATGTGTCGACACACACTCAAAGGAGTCAACACTTGAAGTATGTGTCGACACTCAGCACAATGTGTCGACACACAACCCAGAAGAGTCAACACTTGAAGAAAGTGTCGACACCCAGCACAATGTGTCGACACTTAGTTGAAGAGTCTACACTTGATGAAAGTGTCGACACAAGGAGCTGTGTCGACACTTAGCAGAGAACAGAAAAGTTTACAAAATATTCTAAGTACAAGTATCGACACTAAGGGAATGTGTCGACACTCAGCTGAAGAAACAAAATTGAAGACTTGTGTCGACACCAAGAAGCAGTGTCGACACTTGACAGTTTCAACACATGAAGATGTGTTGACACAAAGAAGATGTGTCGACACTTAGAAGAATATAGTTAAAGAATGAAGAACAAGTACTTGTGTCGACACTCAATTTCAGTGTCGACACATGCAGAAGAATCAGTGTCGAGACATACAAGGAATTGTGTCGACACCTTGTAGACTTGTGTCGACACTTACACAGCATGTGTCGACACTTAGTCTATAAGTGTCGACACTTAAGAACAGAAAGTCTCGACACTATCTGACAGTTAGAGAATTTCAAGAAGTGACTGGTTGACATGACAGCTGCCGATCCAGCCGGTCTACAGCAACTGTTAGAGAAGTCAGAAGTCTGTTATGAACCGGACCAGCCGGTTACCATGAAGGAAGCCTATAAATAGGCACTCACAGTTTACAGAAGTGGTGGTTCATGTAAGAATTACAAGTTGTTCTTTCAAGTAGTGAGAATAATTAAAGTGGTTGATCAGATCATTCAAGTAATCAGAAAAGTGATACACAGAGGATCAACACAAGAAGATCTGGCAGTCCAACTGCAGATCTAAGAAGTTGGAGAGAGAGAGCTCCAATCAAGAATTCAGTCTTTGAAACTAAGGCTGAGAAGAAGGATTCAGAATCATCTGGATCTCAAGAAGCAGAGGTCAAGGATCAACTGCAGAAGATTCAGACTAATTCAGTTCTAACTCAAGAAGCTTTGAAGGAAGCTAAGTCAGTTTGGATCTAACTGAGTTCTTCCAAGAACTCTTCAAGAAACTCTCAACTTCTCTCTTATTTTCTGAGTTGTAGAGTTAGCTATTGTATTTCTATTTTAACTTGTAGGATCCATTGGATCTGAGAGAATTGTAAGCCTATATTATAAAGGCTGAGGGTAGGGCTTGGTTGCCTGAGTGTAGGAGTTGAAGAACTCTGAGTGTAGGCCTTAATTGGCTGAGTGTAGGCCTGGGTGGCTGAGTGTAGGCCTTGGTGGCTGAGTGTAAGGCTTTGGGCCTGAGGTGTAGGAACCTAGTTGGGTTCTGAGATAGTGGAGAAGGTTGGCCGAATCTAGTACACTGCTAGATAGGCGAAGGGGGAAAGTGGATGTACCCAAAGATTGGGGAACCACTATAAATTAGTGTGTCTGCTGTGCTGTGCTGTGCTGTGCTGTGGATTAACTGTGTATATTCTGTAATTGCTGTTAGCTGTAGAATTCTGTGAAATAACTGTTGTGCTGCCAACAAAGTTTTAAAAAAGGTTTAGGTCACCTATTCACCCCCCCTCTAGGTGTTTAGGTACCATATCTTTCACTCGATCAGATCGGAGTGCTTTAACCCTTTTACCCAACTGGTTTTCTACTTCATTCTTGAACTCTTTGAACTTTTCAAAGGTCTCGGATTTGCACTTCATAAGATACACATATCCGTATCTACTGAAATCATCAGTAAATGTAACAAAGTAGAAATACCCACCTCTAGCCATGGAACTCATGGGTCCGCATACATCACTATGTACAACACCCAAGAGATCCTCAGCCCTCTCAGTATAACCAGTGAAAGGAGCTTTAGTCATCTTGCCTAACAAACAAGATTCGCATCGCTCAAATGATTCATAATCAAATGAGTCCAAAAGTCCATCTCTACGGAGTTTGGATATGCGCTTCTCGTTGATATGGCCCAAATGACAATGCCAGAGAAAAGTAGGGTTCGAGTCATTTGTTCTTAGTCTTTTATTATTTTCTACATTACAGATCAGATGGTCCAAGTTCAAAACATAAAGGCCATTAAACAATTGGGCTACAGCATAACAAACATCATTCTTAAATATAGAATAACAATTGTTCTTAATTATAAAAGAAAATCCAATCATGTCCAAACATGAAATAGATATAATGTTTCTAGTTATGGCCGGAACAAAATAACAATTATCAAGTTCTATTACAAGCCCACTGAGCAAAGAAAGACGGTAAACTCCTACAGCTACAGCAGCAACTCTTGCTCCATTGCCGACGCGGAGGTCCACCTCCCCTTTACTCAACAATCTTCTCCTTCCCAGTTTCTGCACATTTGTACAAATGTGAGAACCACATCCGGTATCCAATACCCAAGATGAAGGAGCAGAAAGGTTTATCTCTATAACGTAAATATTAGAAGCGGAAGTCATACCTCCCTTCAATTTCTGCAGACCTTCAATGTACGAAGGACAGTTCCTCCTCCAATGACCAGCCTTGCCACAGTGGTGGCATTTCCCTTCCTTCACCGTGCTTTTCTTTTTCATCAGTGCTGAAGACATGGGCTCAAGATATGACTTAGGTCCCACCTTTGTCTTCTTAGAGCCCTTGGCTTTGCCCTTGCCCTTATGCACCATCAGTATGGGGCTGGCAGGCTTGGTCTTCTTCATATTGATTTCGGCAGTTCTCAACATGCCTAGGAGTTCGGGCAGTGTCTTGTCTATCTCATTCATGTTGTAGTTCAATGCGAACTACTCATAACTGTCCGGCAATGATTGCAGGATCAGATCTGTGGCCAACTCTTGACCAAGAGGAAAACCCAGCCTTTCAAGGTTCTCTATATACCCAATCATCTTGAGTACGTGAGTCCCTACTGTATCTCGAACTCCCATCTTGCACTGAAACAACACTTTTGTGATGTCGAACCTCTCTTGACGAGCCTGTCCTTGAAACATTTTCTTGAGATGCTCGTCAATCTCCTTGCACCCCATGCTCTCATGTTGCTTCTGAAGCTCAGAGTTCATAGTGGCAAGCATAAGGCATTCGACATCTAAAGCATCGTCAGTATACTTCTTATAAGTATCTTTCTCAGCACGGGAAGAGTTCCCGGTCGGCACCTCGGGGGCTTCTTCTTCCAAGACATAGATCTTTCGCTCTTGCCTGAGAACAATTCTCAAGTTCCTATACCAGTCCATGTAATTTGTCCCACTGAGCTTATCCTTCTCAAGGATGGCTCTCAGAGAAAAGGTGGAGTGTGAAACACTTGCCATGGAATTCTACAAGAATTTATGCAGAATAAAATCAGTACCAAAATTTCAAATACAATTTATTTTAATTTGGACTTCAATTAAAACACTCCCACTATTTTATTCGAAATGATAGCCCTCACTAACAAATCGGAGAGTTCATGCGAGCTACTCTCTTAGTGGACAAGATCCGTATTTCACCAACACAATGAGTCCGCTTTGGCGTTCCTCTCACGATGCGGTTATTTAGGTAGGCAACGCTTGCCAATTGCATCCTCATGCAATTCTTGTATGGTTGGTGAATAACTCCTTATTCGCATCCATCATATGGTGCATGCCAACCCAATGCCTCTAGGCACTCAACCTTTGAGGTCACCTAGTTAAGATGGACCCGATGTCGACAGTGGGATATCACAATTATCCGCTCGCACCCTTACCAAGATAGATTAATGCACCTTGCTTTGGCAAGCCCACACTTCATCGATCGAGACAGGAAGAGTATCATCCATCGGAAGGTATCCGAACACTTAATATTTGATGAAGGGATTTTAATTATAGGTTAACAATTAACCATGATCAACATTTGATCAATGTGCACATCCAAAGAAAAACAATTCTAAATCACATGCATCCCTTATGTGCACATCCTGACACCATCAACAATTGATAGAAGGAAGGGCTAAATCTGAACATCCGGAAACTTCCAAATCCTCAGATTTACATGCATTGGACAAAGGCAAAGACAACTCAACTTAAAGCAGTAGACAAGCTCATCTCTCTTTGTTGGATTCAAAATCCAAAACAAAATCGAGGGATGGTTACTGCTAAGGAGATCACAATTTCTAACAATTAGAAATTCCCACGCAATCCCAGACGTTCTTGGCGGGGTGCCAAGACTAAATCTAGACATTTAGAACACTTCTAAATCCCTAGGTTTACACGCACTGGAATAACAAAACTTCCAATACAATAATCATGGACGAAACCTCGCTTTGATACCACTGTTGGGTTTCTCTATGAGGATGGCACAACGCTTGTGCACGCAGCGGAAGAATAAAACATCAAGAAAACCCAAAAGAAATGGGATCGGGCCATGATAGTTGAATCAAGAAGTTAACAAACAACTAGGCAAAATTACCTCGGTGGCGTTGAGTCACAACTCAACGGAGATACTCCAAACTTCGCCTTCTTGCTAGTGGCGAGTTCTACGTGGAATAGTATCCACGTCTCTGCAGAAATCCACACGAGCGGGAGAACGCCGATCTATCCGTCGCACGGATTATCGGGATGGAGAAGACCGCACCTTGCTTTCCCACGGACTGCTAGGTCCGCGCCAGGGATTGCAACACCAGCGACGATCGCCGGAGAGGAGGAGATCGACGGAGCGAACACGGCGGCAGAACTCTTCCATCAGCGGGATACGGGATCGGCGGAACGATCGTGGAACGGAACTCTTCCGTCGTGGGTTTCTATCAGCCGATGAGAGATCTATCCCGAAAAACCCTAAGTGTCCCTTTTATACCGAAGGCATAAAAGACTTAGGAAAATCGCTATCCGCAGACCACCCAGAAATAGGGTTCAGAATCGGCGAGTATCAGTCGGCGAGAGTCGGTCAGGATCGGCAAGAATCAGAATCGGCGAGAATCACAATCGGCGAGAATCACCCGGATCGACGAGAATCAGAGAACTATTCTCGACGATTCACGCCGAACGTGGGTCGACAATTCACGCCGATCGTGGGTCGACGATACACGCCGATCGGCGAGAATCAGAGAACTAATTCTCGACGATTCTCGTCGATCGGCGAGAATCAGAGAACTATTCTCGATGATTCTCGTCGATCGGCGAGAATCAGAGAACTATTCTCAACGATTCTCGTCGACCCTCGTAGACCCTCGGCCGACTATTCTTACCAGTCCTTTAAGGCAACATTTGCCCAACCCGATGATTCTTTAAGGCAACACTTTGCCCACAACCCCATTCAAGTCGGTGATTGGCAACCTTTACCAACACAGTCAATCACCCAACTTCTCCACATCTCTTATGTGCGACCCTGCAGGCTCATATCGCGTTGGCAGTGAGATTACATGTTTGATCACTTCCAGATCATAATGGTAACTCCAACAAGAAGTCCTCGCATGAAACTAACTACTTGAGGCCGCAGAGTACTGTCCCCGAGGTCAATGAGTGCTTCCCTTAAGGATGTCGAGTACTCTCCTTTAGGCCGCCGAGTTTTCTTTTTGAGACCGCTGAGTACTCTTCATGAGGTTGTCGAGTACTCTCTTGGATGCCACTTAGTTCTCTCCTTAAGTAGACATATTTAATCAAGTATTAAAAATCATCAAATATTTGAATCAAAAAATTGAATCAAAAAATTTGTTCAGAAATGAGTTGAACCATGAGACAAAACATTAGATCTATAAAACTTTAAATATGATTGTAGTTGAGCCCGTATAAAATCGAACGAGTTTGTAATAACATCAAAAATATTATTTATATACAATAGAACAAAGTCATCATTTCTCTTTTTATATAATATTTATTTTTTATTTCTCAATTGGAGATGAGATGTAAACAAACTCTATAATTATGCGTGCTTGGACCAGAGTAGTGGCTTGGATTAGAGTTGTGGCGAGATGAGTGACCTTTTGGAAAGTCTTTGTGTAGCCCACTTAACTTATGTTCTGTCATCAAAGGGAGATTGCGACCTCCAAGAATCTGATGTGCTCTATTGTGGGACCGGAGACTGCTTGGGCTATATGTAACACTCTAACCTAGTTTAACAACCCATCATCCGTCTGGTCGGGTCCAGTGACAAGAAGTCAACTAAAAAGTAGTATTAAAATCTAGTACACAACATGCATAAATGAAGAGATCTGAAATGTAAGCTTATAATGGAAGTTGCATAATAAACTAAAGTTAAAAATATACCTCAACGAGAAGAATTCATAGAGCCACTATAGAGAAAAAGGAACCAAACCACTAAATATCAGAAATATTACACAAAGACCGGTACAAAAATAAATTCTTAAATATTGCACTACAGGAGTCCAAAACAACATTAAGATACTAAAGTACAACAACAACTGGAAGGGAAAACAAACTATAGGCGCGACTGCAATGACATGCTCATCCTAAGCGTAGTTTCCCACTGGGTCTCCTATAAAAATATGCCCAAACATGAGTCAGCTCGAAGGGAGAGTAAGAAAAACTATTCCTCTTAGTGACACTAAAATTGTATTACAAGAAAAGTTTGCATGTTTTGAAAATACTTTTGTGCTATAGGAAAAATTGTATGCCAATGTACTGTGCATGATTTTCTAAAAATAAAACTAGCAAAATAAATGACAGTTTTACTTACTCATAATGTCATGTTTGTTCACGTTACGAATAATTTGGTTAAATAGGAGTTTCTAAGGTTTGATCTAACTTTGAGTTCTAAATTTACTTAAGACTGTCTTTCGACAATTTCTAGGCCAAGTAATACCATCGCACAGTACTAGTCTAACAATTCGAGTCCCACTAACAAACTCAAGTATTCTAATATCTCACGGACATGGATTCGAAACTTCTAATTTTCTAAATCGGGATATATCTCCAAAACAAATTGACTCATAAGGTATACTACCACACACGAGAAAGATAGTGTGCCTCTATCTAGCACGAGAAGAGGTTTCATGCGTGCTTACTAATCATATACTTACTGGTGCTACCTTGCTTACGTTCCCTTATGTGGGTCCTAAGTAATGTATCTTATGTGTTACTCTCTAAAACCCAAATTCGCAAATCTGATATGTACCGGGATCCTAAATATTTATGCGGTAACATGTTTCACAATATTTCTAGTTTTATGAAAATCTGGTTTGTGATCAAATATACTATTTCTGATATACTCTTTTA
Source organism: Platanthera guangdongensis (assembly GCA_039583875.1). NCBI lineage: Eukaryota > Viridiplantae > Streptophyta > Magnoliopsida > Asparagales > Orchidaceae > Platanthera > Platanthera guangdongensis. Next base: position 74,824,123 of record CM077153.1, on the reverse strand, counting down.
AGTAATGAAGAAAACTACAATGCTACGCTATCTGGCATGTCTAACCAAAGGGAATAGGAGTTTCTTACAGCGAGATTTTCGAGCTCGTAGACATGACGTGGCGGCATGGCTTTTATGTTTGGAAAGTGTCAAAAGCCCTCCTTCTGAATCTCCCTACACCCAAAAAAATAAAATTAAACTTATAATCAACATTGCTAATTTAGGACATATTATTACATAGTGAAGCGAAGGATTTACCACTTTCCTAACGTTGAAGGGTTAGGGTAACCGGGACTAAGGATTTGTTCTCCCTAAATTTCTGCAATCGAAGGGTATTTTTGCTGAAAAGAAAACAAGAGAAAACCCCAAACTAATGCTATCGAAAATCTCTATAATCTAGGGGAAGTTCTACAGGCCCACATGATGAAAAGATAAAGTTCGGGTAACCCCAGAAGAAGGGTAAACAACTATGAAAAGATAAAATTCTGATAACCTACGGGCTGGAGCCGCTTTCGACAAAGGAGGAGGAGAACGCTTCCTGCAGTGGCGTGATCGAGAATAAGAAGATGTCGGACCGATGTTTCACATGCCCTGTGTTTGAGAATATCAACTCCCAGATTGTATTTGATCACGTCTTCTATTGATAGAGTGTGCAGGTTGACAGGTTTAAGTGAAGAGAAGAAGCTGCCTACAAATGTTACCGTCGAGTATTAGACGTTACCGCTGAGCGGTAGCTGGAATTAAATCGACATGGCTCTCAGGAAGTTATCAGCAAGCGCTAGTTCTAATGCCCCGTGCTAGTACACTCAACACCGCATCGAGAGCATTGAGAAGAAAAGCATTGAGTGTATTGTGGTGCGTCGGTAAGTGTACCGATCATAGTCAAGTAATAATGTGAGGAGTTGAATCCCCGAATATCGATCTCTCGAGGAGTGCAAGTAGGGAGTGTGATTTTACTATTTGTGTTGATGCGCGAAAATGACACTGCCTAGTTAACGGGTTGTTCGAATCTCACGCGGGGAATGAGTAGATGGGAGGAGAGACTGCCGAGCAGCTGGTTACTCCGAGCCGTGCATGAAGATAGAGAGAAAGAGAAGAAAAGAGGGCCGCTAGCAGCGGCAACAACAAACTTCGCCCGCCGCGGCTTAAATGCCACACCTGCGGTGGGCTTTCCCTTTATATTAAAACATGTATTACAACTGAGCTTGAGTTATCTTATATTGAAAGGAGAATAAAGGGAAAAAATACAATAATGGAAGAAGCTAAAGAAGGGTTGGCCGGGCAGGCCACTCGGCTTGAAGACCCAGGCCGCACGAGCTGCCTTTTGAGTCCGCCCGGACGGGCTTTTAGGCCGCGTGTAGAGGTGGAGGATAGACAAAGTGTGGCCGCATCCAAGTTTCCCCTCTTGGCTGTCCCGTCATGCTGTCCCCAATGCTGTAGGTATAGGGGGCTATTTATAGTCCGAGGAGGTAACAGATTCTGGTAACGTCACCACCGGTGAGTCGGTGAGTTGTACGAGCAGGATGTTGAGTTCACATAGTCCGTGCCAGGTGGAAGGCTAGAGTGCCAAATGGAGGACTGGGAGAGTCCTCCTAGCCCGCGGCGGACGAGGCGAGTCCACCTCTTGCTATCTTGTATGGGGATGTTAGCGGCCTGGCAGACTGGATAAGCCAAGTCGCCATCCCGCTGAAGGAAGAGCCTGTACTGCTGGCAGACTGAATGGTTGACGAGTCCGCCAAGCCCACGACGGATAGGATGAGATGCAAGTGGATAAACTGTATTCATGTTGTAAGGGATTGGCAACCTGGCGGACTGAGGAGGCAGGTCGCCAACTACTGAGGCTGGCGCTAGATGCTTGCTTGAGGGCTATCTTGGCGGACTGCGCAATGAGTCCGCCCAACTTGTGGGTCAGAGTTGTATCCGCGCGGTATGGCGTTGTCTGGCATAGAATGGTTGACAATGTTGCTCTCTAGAGGTGTGCCTAAACCGAGTCCGCCAATCTCTGGCGGACTGGCGAGCTGGTCGCCGACTGGATGTGCGGGCTAGAGAGCTAGTGGGACTGTCTGCCGCTGTAGGGAATAAGCGGGCACTGGGAAAGTGGAGGGCTAGTCTGGCGGACTGCATACTGAGTCTGCCTAGCCCACTACGCAAAGTATGAGGAAGATTGACGGTTGCTGAGCTGGGGTTCTTCTGGCGGATTCCACGATGAGTCCGCCTAGCTTGCGAAATACTGGAGGAGCCCGCCTCTGCTACCGAAGTCTTGTTACTAGATCATAGATGGGTTACTTGGCAGACTGAGGGATCAGTTCACACCTGCCGATGAGGTGTGGGTAGTCGTTGCTGACTGGCGTCCTAGAGACAGGTCGCCACTACTGTTGCGCGGCGAGCTGGAGTTGTGTCCGTACCATATCGTGCGGACTAGGCGGATGCCATGTCATGAGTCCGACAAGACTTGATCAGCTGGTAGACTTGGAAAGCCATTTAAGCGGACTAAGGGTCAGTCCGCCTCTGCTAAGCGGGCATGGTGAATTGGAGCTCGCCTCCGTTGATTAGGGAAATAGGAAGTCCGCTCTTGTTGGATACATCATCAATACGCGGTTAGCTGTTCAAGTCATGCGATCTACAGGGGCAGACTGAGAATGCAGTCTGCAACCCCTGCAGGACAAGGATGCTACACGACATGGGCGGTCATACCGAGGAGACCGCCATGACCGCGCGACCTGGGCGGACAGAGATGTCTGCCCGACCATCCTTGGGCTGCTCGCGACCTCCGGGGAGAACCTTGGGCAGGTCGCGACCTACAAGCTGGCTACCTTGGGAGGGTCGCCGATTTCTGGGTTAACAATTTGAAAAAGGGATTGCAAGCAGGAAAGTAACCAAAGGAATTTAGATTTGGGGTTTTCCTAAATCTATTGCTAAAAATCCTATTACCGGTCGCCACCACCGCGTCTCTTGGGACGACTACTCAAGAGAGTAATAGGGAAGATGGATGAGCTAATGAGGGTCTCAATCACCTTTGCGCAACGCATGATTCTAGGAATCACTAGAAGGACACAATCACAACTAGCACAAGAGAAAATGGAGCTCAACAAGCTATCAAGAACTGAAACAAATCAACACCTAGACATGCTGAAATATTCATGCTAATAATATTCATACACATCATTCAAAATCTTCAAATATTCAGAAAAAGGAAACACTACTTGTGAAGGGTGAGATAATCAACCAAACGCATGAAGTCTCTCCGAGATTTGCGGCCGGATTCAAGGGCTGTCGGTCCTTGTCCGAACTCGGTCTTCGGTTGATGTCCGGGAACCAAAAAGGGATATCACTTCCTTCGAATATCCCGTCTTCTTCGTGAATAATCGTTGGCTGGTTCTAACCAGTTTGGAGATGACAATGGTGGTAGGAGATGAAGATTTTGCTAACACTTGGAGTAGAAATGGTGGTCGGTTCAACTCTCCAAGGAGGAGAGAGAAAATTGTGGCTGAAGGGAAGATTTCCCCACTCAAAAGAGCAGAAAATGGCATCTGGGTCGGTCTGGATCGGAAACCCCCCTAAAAAGAGGAAATATGTGATTTAAATAAAAGCAGGTCAGAAAAATAGGCACGCACGGTCTGGCGCACGACCGTGCGCTAACCGTGCGTTATTAACTTCCTGGCCAAGCTTAAGGATGAAGATGTGTTGACCAGTGCGTTTTACTTGTGCACGGGCACTTCCGCCCGTGCATGAAGGAAATCACACGGGTAAACACAGAGCGCAGGAAATCAGGAATACACAGCGGAACTGTGCGTTTTACATGCGCACGGGCGCTTCCGCTCGTGCATGAACAAATCGCACGATTAACCACAGATTGGTACAAACCAGAAATCTACAGGAAAATCGTGTGTTTCCTTCGTGCACTGTTCTGAAGAAACCGTGAGTTAACCATGCGTGAATATCATCGGGCTCAGCTCAACGAAATTCGATGAACTCTGCTCGACGTTTCTCCTACATAAACTAAACAAATGATTGTAAAGAACAGTGTGCTAAGGAAATGCACGACCGTGCATTTTCCTCAAACCTGCTCTCCTGCCTTGGGGAAAACGCACCACCTGCATACAAACTAATAAAACCAAAGAATATCCACCAGTAAAATAGAAATTCAACAAAAGCAACTGGAAAGAGCCCCTGGGGAGCACCATGTGAATACCCCCAAGAACGGAATGTGCAATTGCACACCACAAGGGCCAAAACAATGCACTTAGCGTGAAAAACTTTATAAATGAAATATCAATGATAGCATACTAAAAGTTAAGTGCAAGTGCATGAAAACTAGCCCAGATGAGTCCGAAAAACCCTATATAAATCGAACGCATCACACCACCAAACTTAAACATTTGCTTATCCCGAGCAAATCATGTCTCTATGGACTCGAAAACAGCTAGCTGGCTTAGAAATTTCAAAATAAAGTAAAGAGAGAAATCAAATACTCATGGGTGCAAAAAATATAATAGATAAACTTTTTAATTATGCTACGAAGTTTATAAATTTATCCAAGTGTAAATAAGTATTGTAACAACTCAAAAATAGAATTCTGGAGAATCGTTCGGTCATGCTTAGGAAGAATATAGGCATGCCACTAAGTTGAGCATTGCCAAAGACCGGGGCTCGGGATCACCTCCAAATAAATCCATCAATGTCGAAGACCATACGCTTGCTCGTTCACACTCACTCCACAGCGCTAGTTCGACTCAAGCGTGACTCTGTAGGACTTTAGGAAGATAATGGGGCTTGGGCGTATACGTAGGTAAGGATGCAAAAGTTAAAAAATGGCTACGCACAACCCAAATGAGCTCATAAAAAAGACTATCCTCTCACCAATAAACAAGCAGGTGCACCACACCACCAGACTTGGACTTGACATACGGGTGCATGCACCGCCTACCAGCACAAACTCACAAATGGAATTTTCATTTACACTTTTTCTTCTTTCATATCAAACTACTTTCTTTTTCTAATTTTTTTTCTTTTTCAAAAATTTTTTTATATCACATTTAGCCACATAATCATGAAATCTGCACCTCACAAACACAAAACTGTACCGCAGCAACAACACAAAGCGAGAAGTAGCAAACTACTACCTCGAGATTTGGGTGTGCGACTGGGAAAGTCCTCTAGGCTTTGGTGATTTCAAAGTGGGGCTAAAACAAAAGGAGGGATAGGCTCAAAATAGGCTAACAAGGATTAACGTTAGGATTGGGTACAAGGCTCAACCGGGACAAAATGATAGCCTACATCACGCTCACGCTTGACTAACCATGCACCAATGCTTCGAGAGTAGCTTGTGGCAAGTTCTTAGCCACCGAGAAAGATGATCCTTCATCCCGACTTGAGCAATATGAGGCTAGTGGACGCTACAAACATTCCTACACGACCATTCGATTGATCCAAAATCCACAGTTTTGAGTAGTACAAACATTATTTATAAATGCAGAAAAGCATAAATCTACAAGCATAAAGAAAAATTAAATCTATACTATTTATACACACCATGAGTCCTCATTAGGAGCACTTCACGAGATTCACACTACCCTATCCAAAAACCCTAAGCCAGCACCACTATCTTAAAGTTAACATACAAGAAATAAATTAAACTTGGGCCGAGCGCTTCCTTAAGTGCGCGCTCATGCGGTGTAGGTACGCAATGCTGTCATGATAAAATTAAAACTGAAAATGAAAATACTCTTGTGGTATGCATGTTCATGTGCAAAGGTAACTCGCAAAACTTTCCCCCAATAGACTTATACTAAACAATCTATCCATGATTTGCAATAAAAATAGAAAAATAAAAGTTGGGGGAAGAGGTTACCCCATGCTCAGCAAATAAACATACCAGAAGATTGGCGTTAATTTCAGCAGACACTCCATGGCCCAAACGAACTCCACCTACATAAGAGAATATCTCCAACCACGCATACTATAAGCATATAATAACAACAGCAAAATTGAGCAAATTAAAAGCGGCAAAATTGGGTTGTCTCCCATAAGCCATTTTCTTTACCGTCCTTAAGGTGGATCAAATACCTGTAGTAGCAGTTTTATATAATGTCCAAATCATAAGTTCAACACGTAATGAAAAAGTCTACAGCCACACATAGCCAAAAGCAGAAACTGAAAACACGCCTCGGAGATCTTTCACTCCTCAGCTTAACGCTGATTTGTGATAGATCCCCCCAGATACGCGAGATGAGGGCGAGGCGAAGGCTTTAGGGCCCAGGGTAGATGAGTCCACCCTACCCCTAACCTCATCCTTCTCGCGCTGGCAGGCAGAATTTAGCGCCTTGCGCAGGAACAACTCCTTTCATTTCAACTCCACAGAAGTGGATCGCCCGGGTGGTATGATCACACCCACCATTTCAGTAGCAAGTTTATCTTTCTCAACTGGGGGCATCCTTTCCTTACCCGCAGCGGGTGAACGATCAGCCCAAGTTACCTATTTAATAGTCTTACAAACTTTGTTAGAATAAATAGAAGTTTTCAAATCTGATTTCTACACGCTTTCTACAGGCGCACTCATCACACATTTCTTCTCAACGGAATCTTGCTCCACGTCAGGTGACTCCATCTCTATCTCTCCTTCAGCTACTGTCAACAGTTCGATCACTTTCTTAACCCGCTCGCATTCCTTCAGTTGAAGACATGTCTTAGCAGCACTGGACACATCGTTAGATAACGAATCATTTAATTGCAAAAAATTCTCCATCTTCATTTTATCTAATATGGGGAGGTGAAGATGGTAGAGTCAGATTGACCTTAGGAGCCAAAGTGACACCACTCGCATTGAATTGCAAGGTAGCTTCACTGGCTTTTAGGAATGGGAGTCCTAAGATGGTTTCTCACGTGTTTCCCATAAGTCCTAACACATGAAAGTCAGTGACCACAACAGCCCCATTACTAATTACTTCCACATCTTTGATATCACCATCGGTCTTTACTACTGATCCATCTGCTAGTACTAGAGGTTTTTTGACATTGGATTCGATACTTAAATTTATTTTTTCAACATCATACAAAGCAAGAATGTTGCAGGATGATCCAGAATCGCATAGAGCTTTTGTCTCTACTGCATTGATCTCACATTTGACGGCCAATCCATTATTATCGCACTCCTCTGCATCACTAGCAATATTCCCTTGCTCATGGGGATTTTTCTCCGTGTCACTATGGAGGGTGCCGTGAGTACGCTCGGAGAACGTAAAGGCCAGTTGACCCAGCCATGTCTCCAAGTTCCTCATAGATGCAGTTTGAGTGGCCATATTTGATTAGGCCATCTCCACAAACTTCTCCATCATTTCTTCCAAAGCACTTTTACGAGTTCCTTGCGGGTTAGGATTATAACCCATATGCGGCGGTCGCGGATGTTTACTAGAGGCTTGGGCATCAAACTAATGTTGGACTCCCTGCCATGTTTGACCAGGATCATTCTGATTCCATGAGATATTGGGATGATTTCTCACATTGGGGTTATAAACATTATTAAAAGGAATAATGCAATTTTGACTATTTATAAAATTCACATTTTTGTCAGACATTATACCTGATGGTTCAGCAATGCTTTCTCCAGCGGTGTACTCATAGGCATGATGGTTAGGGTTACCACAACCGTGACAAGATATGTCCATATACCGAGCTATAGGAGGGGCTGATCTGGTCAACATATTCCTTCCATCTAAAGTGCGATGGCTCGCCTCCGATTGCTGCACCACAGCATTAATTTCAAACAAAGTCCTCGCCCCTCTAGCGGCATTTCTCTCGGTGGTTCAATAAGTGTTATATGAGGCGGTATCTCGAAGTAACCTCAATGCCTCTTCCGGAGATAAGTTCATAATCGTGCCACCAGTATCTGCATCGATCATTGCCTTGAAATTAGGCTCAATACCAAAATAAAATATTTCAACTAGATTCCACGGCTCACAGCCGTGCTCTGGGCATCAACGCTGCAGTTCTGAGAATATCTCCCACGCCTTGGATAGCGTCTCAAGGTCTAGTTGTCGGAAGGTTGCAATATCCCTCCGAGCATTCACTATCTTATCCACCGGGTGGAACTTTGCCAAGAACATAGAGTACAATGCCTCCCAAGTAGTAGAGGTCCCTGGAACAATGGTATGTAGCCAGGTCTTTTCCTTGTCCCTCAGCATGAACATGAACAACCTCAGCTTCACAATGTCGTCAAAAATTCCAGCATACCGAAATGTGCCACAAATCTCCAAGATCTCCGCCAGATGGAGCTGCAGGACCTCACTCAGCAATACCGAGAACTTCGTATTATTCCTAATCATATTCAGGATGGCGGGTTTTATCTCAAAGTTGTTGTTTACGATGGTCGGCCTGAAGCCAGGGTAAACACTTCATGCAGTCGGGGTTGTGAAATCACGCATTATCCTAACGCGTGGCTAGACCACCTCCTGGCCAGCAACAACCCGTTCTCCTTGGCCATTTCCTCCTAGGCCATTATTCTCCATTCTTTCTTTAGCAATAGCAGCACACATGCGAGCTCGCCTCGCATGTGCAGTTTCTAGCTGAACCACAATATCTTCAACCGTTTCAACGGAGTTGGGATCTGTCAAACAAAACAAAAAAAACTTTTAAAAATACCAACAACACTTGCAAACTTTTTCAAAAGAAAAATTCACACAACGGTTGCAATCCCGGGCAACGACGCCGAAAACTTGATGCGTCGGCAAGTGTACCGATCATAGTCAAGTAATAATATGAGGAGTTGAATCCCCGGATATTGATCTTTCGAGGAGTGCAAGTAGGAAGTGTGATTTCACTATTTGAAAAAGGGATTTCAAGCGGGAAAGTAACCAAAAGGGGTTTTGATTTGAGTTTTTCCTAAATCTATTGCTAAAAATCCTATTGCGAGTTGCCACCACCGCATCTCTTGGGAGGACTATTGAAGAGAGTAATAGGGAAGATGAATGAGCTAATGCGGGTCGCAATTACCTCTTCGCAATGCACGCTTCTAGCAATCTTTAGAATGGCACAATCACAACTAGAACAAGAGAAAATAGAGCTCAACAAGCTATCAAGAACTAAAACAAATCAACACCTAGACATGCTAAAATATTCAAGCTAATAATATTCATACACATCATTCAAACTCTTCAAATATTCACAAAAAGGAAATGCTACTAGTGAAGGGTGAGAGAATCAACTAAATGCACAAAGTATCTCCGAGATTCGCGGTCAGATTCAAGGGTTGTTGTTCCTTGTCCGAACTCGGTCTTCGGTTGATGTCCGAGAACCAAAAAGGGTTGTCACTTCCTTCGAATATCCCATCTTCTTCGTGAATAATCACTGGCTGGTTCTAACCAGAGAACTTCATGGATGCAGCAACCTTTGAGCTTGACATGGAGCTTGGAGCTTGGACATGACAATGGTGGCTGGAGATGAAGAGTTTGCTAGCTCTTGGAGTAGAAATGATGGCTGGATCAACTCTCCAAGCAGGAGAGAGAAAATTGTGGCTGGAGGGAAGATTTATCCACTCAAAAGAGTAGAAAAGTGTGGTTGGGTCGAACTGGATAGGAACCCCCCTAAGAAGAAGAAATCTGCGCTTTAAATAGAAGCAGGTCAGAAAAATAGGCACGCACGGTCTGGCGTACGACCGTGTACTAACCGAGCGTTATTAACTTCCAGTCCAAGCTTGCAGATGAAGATGCGTTGACCCGTGCGTTTAACTCGCGCACGGGCACTTCCACCCGTGCGAGAAGGAAATCATACGGGTAAACACAGAGCGCAGGAAATCAAGAAAACACTGGGGAACCGTGCGTTTTACATGCGCACGAGCGCTTTCACCCGTGCATGAACAAATCACACGATTTACCAAAGATTGGTACAAACCAGAAAGCTACAAGAAATCCATGAGTTACCTTTGAGCACGGTTCCGAAGAAACTGTGCGTTAAGCATGGGTGAAGATCGTCGGGCTCAGCTCGACGAAAATCGTCGAGCTCTGCTCGACATTTCTCCTACACAAACAAAATGCACGATTGAAAAGAAACGTGTGCTAAGAAAACGCATGACTGTGTGTTTTCCTCAAATCTGCACTCCAGCCTTGGGGAAAACGCACCACCTGCATACAAACTAATAAAACCAAAGAAGATTCTCCAACAAAACAGAAATGCAACAAAAGCAATTGGAAAGAGCCCCTGGGGACCACCATGTGCATACCCCAAACAACAGAATGTGCAATTGCAAACCACAAGGGCCAAAATAATGTACTTAGCATGAAAAATTGTATAAATGAAATATCAATGATAGCATACTAAAAGTGAAGTGCAAGTGCGTGAAAACTAGCCCAGATGAGTTCGAAAAACCCTATATAAATCGGACCCATCACGTTGACACAATGGCGTTGAATGGATGCTACCGCCAAGCGATATCACTTATCGCCCCGCGCTAGATCACTCAACACCACATTGAGAGTGTTGAGAAGAAAAGCATTGAGTGTGTCGATAGAGTGGCATTGAATGGATGCTACCACCAGACGCTACCACTTACCGCAACGCGTTATCCGCTCGACGAGCGTCGAGCCGGTTTCGTCGAGTTGCTGACCTACCACCAGGGGTTCGTGGTAATGCACCGCTCTAGATGCTCAACAAACATCAAGCATGGTAGTTCGACGAATGCCATTCTACCGCAGGCGATAGCATTTGCCGTCACGCGCTAGCCCTTCGACGAATGTTGAGCTAGATTTTGTCGAGCACTGGACTACCGCCTGTCGCCAGTACTACCGTAGGCGTTACCAGAATGATTTATTTGGACTTAGGGCTCTAGACGAAATTGGTTCTAGCCCTACCACGTCGCGCTTGCCGAATGGTGAATCATTGCGCCCAAAAATATCGCGCGGAGGAAGAGGTAACCGCGCGACGCTAGAATATTTGAAACGACAGAATTTATTTTGAATATTTCTTTCCAGATTTAGAGGAAGCTAGCACAACAAGCACACGAACCTACAGTCGGGTGCTAGTCTTACCACCGGCGCTAGTCTATTTTCAGGAAGACATAAAAGGCCACCTTGGTTTCTGTACCTCACGACTTGGAGGAAAAGAAAGGACAGGAGTTCGTGAATTCTAGGGTTTGGCCGCCTTCTTGCACTCTGTTCCACAAGTCCCCGTTAAGGAAGAAGATTGTCATCTCTCTCTCGCTCGTGATTAAAAGACTCAAAAGATTCAAGATCTACAATTAATACGAAGAGTCGATAGGTTGCCATCAAATGGAGATCTTAACCACCGGTCGCGGATCGCTACACGGACTTGTCTTCAAGAGGGAGAACTTCATCTTTTGAATATTTATCTCTTACTTTTGTAATCCTTTTTGTCTTTTCTAAATCTTGAGTAGAGTAAAATCGACCAGTAATGGTCGTCAGATTCCGACGAAGGATTCCGTGGGAAATCATCCCGGGGATTAGGACGTCTAGATCTGGAGGATCTAGAGGGGCTCTAAGACCCTTCCTTACATGGACGTGAAGAGTGCCTTGAAGACCTTTCTTGGAGGGAAAGGGAGAGAGACAACCGGTCCTAGTAGTGGGTCGGTATAGAAAACTAAAGGAGCTTTTATATTTCATTGCCTTTGATCTCCGGCGTCACGGAGATCAAGTTCTTGTAATCAATTAAAACATTTATCACTTTTATTCATGCAATGGAACTTTTATTTCTTCTTCATCTGATTGTGTGATTATTCTAGGTGTGTCAAGTTAGTGGTTGTGTTGTGTGGTTTGCGAATGAACTTGCACAGGAAAATGAGTCCACAGACGTATCGCCACGCCTTAGATAGCTAACGCCCTGCGGTAGTTTCAAGGACTTGATTTAATGGTGCAAAAGATTTTTAAATTTCATTTAACGCGTCAAACCTTATTAACCCCCCCCCCCCCTAAGGTTGGCCACGAGATCCAACAAGTGGTATCAGAGGCAGGTTTCTTCAAAAAGGGATTCAAAACATGAATTAAGATGGCCAACTCTGTACACGCATTCAATGAGGGTCAAGGTGTGAGTAACCCCCAAAGTTCATGGGGAGTGACTATAGTCACTGGAGGACTCAGATGAAAATATTTATGATGACTCAAAGCATAGACGTATGGGCCATGATTGAGACAAAGTACACTACACCTATGGTCACGGTTGGGGATACTGCCGTTGAAAAATCGCATGATATGTGGGATGACGCGGATAAGCTTAGATGTGCGAATAATGCCAAGGCTATATACTCATTTTTGTGCCTTGGTCAAGACTGAATTTAACAGGATATGTAACTGCGAAACGGCATATGATATATGGTGTCTTCTTGATCTAACTCATGAAGGTACTTTGCAGGTAAAGGAGTCGAAGTTGTTACTACCAGAATCTGAATATGAACAGTTTCAGATGGATATCGACGAGGATGTGGATAACATGTACACTCGTTTCACCAAGATCACCAATGCTTCAAGATCTCTCGGAAAGAATTTTCCAAATGGTGACCTAGTGAGTAAGATCATGTGATCTCTGTCTACTTGCTTTAACCCGAAGGTGACTGCTATTGCTGAGTCTCATGAGATCAGCACCCTGGAGATAGAGAGTCTCATCCGCAATCTGTAGACACACGAACTTGAAATGAAGATTCAAGCAGAAGAATATCCCAGGGAAGGAAAGAAGAAGGGACTAGCGTTGAAGGCCGAAAAGGAGAGAAAACCTCCAGAAGATTCAGAGGAAGATGAGGAGGAGAGACTCCATGTTCGGGAATTTAAAAAGTTCATCATAAATCCCAAGAAGCAGGGATAATTCAAGAAATTCCTGAAGAGAGGAGCTGGAGAAAGCAGAAGATGGAACAAGCCATCGAAAGAGATGGAAAGTGATGATGAGAAGTCAAAACCGGAGTGCTATCACTGCCACAAGACTGGGCACCAGAAGCAAGATTGCCCAAGACTCCAGAAGAAGGAAAAATAAAAGCAAAGATGGCACAAAGGGAAGAAGAAGTTGCTGAAGGTGCTCACCTGGGATGAGGATGGCTCCGATGAATCAAGCACCACGGACTCCGGAAGTGAAGATGAGGTAAACCTATATCTTATGGGAAAGAATCAAGAAGAATCTGACGATGAGTCCAGTGTCCAGAGCGACACTGAGGTAACTCCACCTACTTATACTGAACTTCTTGAAATTTATGAAAATGTAGTTGACAAATTAGAATGCGTTATTTCTGAGAAAAGTCCTTGAGAGCTGAGAATACGAAAATCAAAAAGGACTTAGAAAAATTGAAAAGTGAAGTAATAAGCATTGGCAAAGAGAAGATCGAGCATCTAGAGTGATCTCACATGATGACAATGATCAGAGAACAAAAGGCAAGTCTCTCCAAGGCAACATTGAGGATGACTACTCTCATCAATGAAAAGAATGTCTTGGAGAAACGACTTCAAATGTCTCTTGCCAAGGTAGAGGAAGGCAAGAAACATTTTGCCAATCGGTGTGTGATGCTTGTTACTGAAAACATCGCCTTAAAGGTGAGTTTCCATGATCTCAACTGTGCCGTCCAAAAGTTTGGAATAGGCCAAAAATCATTGGATATGCTTTTGGGAGCACAGTCTCATGGAATTGGGATGTTTGGACTAGGATATGTGGGCCCAACATCACCACCAAGTGGGAATCACTCCAAGCCTAAGTCCACCTTGAATAAATATAACAATAAGGCTAAGAAGTCTGGAGGGATATCCCCAACCTCAAGCAAGAGGTCGAGCAACCCGATAAAGGTAGCATCCACTGCTTATATTATGTGTGTGAATTCTCATAAGTTTGGTCACACATTTGGCTCGTGTTTGAGGAAATGTGCCACAAAAAATTTGCAAGTTTGGGCACCAAAGTATTCTACCTATCGTATGTGTGGGACAACTTGGGTAACCAGAACTTTACCATCATCTTCTTTTTAGGTCTGTTGGTAGGCAAAGGACACAAAGAGTGTGTGGTACTTAGACTCTGGTTGCTCCAAGCACATGACAGGAGATAAAGACATGTTCCTTAACCTGGAGAAGAAGAAGGGTGGAATGGTGATTTTTGGGCACAATGACAAAGGACGAATACTTGGGAGGGACACTGTAGGTAACAAGGGATTCTATATTTCAAATGTTTTATATGTAGATGGACTTAAGCATAATCTCATCTCTATTAGCCAACTGTGTGATAAAGGTCTAAATATGTTATTTGAGTCATCTACAAACACTTGTAGGATCATTGATGCCAAAACCTCTAGTGTATTACTTGTAGCTCACCGAAATCATAATGTGTACACTGTTAGCTTTGATGATATGTCTATATCTAATTTGAAATGCCTAGTTACTAAGAATGAGGAATTAGACCTTTGGCATAGGAGACTAGGACATAATGGTAGCAAGCTTATTGTAAAACTATCAAAAAAGAAACTTATTAGGGGACTTTCCAACTTAAGCGGTAGTTTAAATGTCTTATGTGGTCTTTGTCAAAAGGGCAATTTTGTCAAAACCTCCTTCAAAAGCAAAACTGAAATTTCCTCGTCTAGACCACTCAAACTCATTCACATGAACTTGTTTGGGCATCTAAGTACTTGTAATCTAGGTGGAAAAAGATACACCTTCATTATCATAGATGATTATCCACGCTATTGCTGGATGATATTTCAAGCAAACAAATCTGACACCTTTAACAAATTCTCCAATCTCTGCACGCGTCTTCAAAATGAGAAGGAGCTAAAGATAAAATTGTTGAAATTTGTGAAGTGGAAGTGGGTGACGGGACAGGCCGGGCGGCCTGGGGCGGACAACCTTGGTGGACTAGGCGGACTGGGCGGACTGTGATGTGCGGCCTGGTGGAAGGTCTAGTGAGAAGCCAGTTGTTCTTCTGGGCGGTTTGCACGGGTTGAGTCCGCGGACTTTGCGGCTTGGATTCTGCGGATAGGGTGTTTGCTGATTGGCTTTGCCAAGGAGCGGCCTGAGCGGATGAAGGTTGCGGACTGGTGCATTGCTCAGTGGCCGCGGGTGCAAGCTTGTGCTGATAGGCGGGTTGGCTCGTGTCCGCGGGAAACTTGCGGACTGGAGTGTCCGCGGTGTGGGCTGTTGCGGACTGAGCTTAGAGCTTGGCTGAGGCCTTGTCGAGCTCTGGTTGCACAGCAGGCGATTTGCTGTGGAGGTCGTTTGGCGGACTGTGTTTTGGAGTCCGCGGTTGGCTGCTGCTTTGGACAGGAGTGCGAGGAACTGGCGGACTGCTGGCGGTCTGTGCAAGGGTGTTTGGCGGACGGGAATTTGAGTCCGCCCTGCTCGCATTTTCCATTTATGGTTTTGGACTTCGTCACACTTTGTGCCAAGGCCATGGTGTCCGCGGTATCCGCCAAGTCCGCTGTGACCGGGCGGACTGTTGCTGTCTTCCTTTGGTCGTGGACTTGTGGCGGATTGAGGTGTGAGTCTTGCGGACTGCCTCGGGTTGGTGCAGACTGCCATTGAAGAGGGTTGCTGTCTTGCAGTGGTTGAAGCTTTGCGGGCTGATGCCTTGTCCGCATAGCTTAGGCGGACTGGAGGGGGTTCGCCAATGTATGCCTAGCTCCTGGCGGTTTTCCTTGGTATCCGGCTAAGTCCATGCGGACTCGGCGGACGGTGTTTTTGCTATCGCGCGGGCTGGGGTTGTGACGCTATCTCTAGGGCGGTGACCACACTCCTCACCTCACCTATAAATAGGACCCCCTGGCACATCTACAGTAACTTGAGTGAACAGTAAGTTGGGGTGTGCAAGGAGCTGCGGTCTGTGTTTGTCAGTCCGCGCGGATTATTTCAGGCTGACGGTTTGCTGTGTGCAGGTCGCGCGGATAGCTTCAAGGAGCCAGGAGTTTGGCTGTGACTTCGGTCAAGTGCTTGGAAGTGTGCGGTCTCTGCGGACTCAGCAGGAGGTCGCTCTGCGGCTTGTCAGTTCTGTTTCAACTTTGCCAGCTTCAATAACCTGTCCGCCGGCTTCAGGCGGGTAGGGGTGTTCCTCAGTTCAAGTTCAGCAGGAGGCGAATAACGGTGTGTCCGCCCGGCCTCACGGCTTCGGCGGACTCCGTGCTATTCGGCGGATTGCAGCATAGCTTGGGCGAGCTCAGCGGACTCGGCGACCTCGGCGACCTCGCGGTCTCGGCGGACTCCGGTGCTGTCCGCCCGGCTTGTTTTTTGGTGCTTTCTGTTTTCAGCTGTTATACTAGTGAAATCATGTCTCGCTATGTATGCCTCGCATTGTAAAGAAGTGAATGTATAAAAGACTGTTAGAAAGTAGAGACAAGAAGCGAAAAGACTAGAACAAGAGAATAAACTTTTGAATAATTGAAATTTTATTATCCAAAAAAGATATCATTTACAAAGGTATGGCCTCCCTTATATAGAATGGAGGAGATAAGAAAGAGAGTATACAAACAATGTGGGACTAAACATTTACAGGCTGAGCGGCTAGAATAATGGAGACCGATCAGGCCGCGCGGTTAGACAGATGGGATAACCGCTCGGCAACTCCAGCAGGATAGAACAAGCCGTAGAGTGAGACCGCCAGACCGCCCGGTCTACAAACCGCTGGATCAGACCGCTAAGCCGCTCGGTCTACAAACCGATGGATCAGACCGCTAAGCCGCCCGGTCTAATACTTCAACACTCCCCCTCAAGCTGGAGCATAGATATCAATCATGCCCAGCTTGTCACAAATGCGGAAGAAGGAAGTAGAAATCGGCTTGGTGAAGATATCTGCCAACTCCTTGTCAGAGGTGACAAAAGGAGTACAAATCTGTTTCTTCAAAATCTCCTCCCGAATGAAGTGACAGTCAACCTCTATATGCTTCGTTCTCTCATGGAAGACCGGATTTCTGGATATGTGTATAGCGGCCTTGTTGTCACAGAACATAGGGAGAGGACAATCATATACCTCGCCCAGGTCAAGCATGAGAGCCCGCAACCACTTTAACTCACATGTAGTTGACGCCATACTCCGGTATTCTGCTTCGGCACTGGATCTGGAAACAACAGACTGTTTCTTGCTTTTCCAACTCACGAGATTACCTCCAACAAAGGTACAGAAACCTGACGTGGATTTACGATCGCCTTTGTCATCCGCATAACTTGAGTCTGAGTAGGCCTCAACTCTCAGATGGCCATTCTTCTGGAAGAGTAACCCTCTGCCCGGTGCTGCTTTGATATACTCTAAAATCTTCAGGGCGGACTGAAGATGACACTCCCTGGGAGCTTGCATAAACTGACTGACCTTTCCTACAGCGTAGGCGATGTCGGGTCTAGTCACCGTGAGATAGATGAGTTTGCCTACCAAACGTCTGTACCGTGTGACATCAGATAGAGGAGGCGATTCATCCGTCCACGTTTTGTCTTCTCCAACAGCCATGGGAAGATGAGCTGGTTTGGCACCTGTCAAGCCTGCTTCTCGAAGAAGATCAAGGGCATACTTCCGTTGAGAGAGGACCAAGGAGTCAGGTTTCCGCGAGATTTCTATCCCCAAAAAGTATTTTGGGGGGCCCATATCCTTCGTGACCAAGTGCTGACGGAGGTGCTTCTTCGTCAAGTCCACCCCATCTCGGTCATCACCAGTAAGGAGAATATCATCCACATATACGGCCAAAACCACCAGTCCCGAGGCCGTTTTGCGAATGAATAAGGAGTGATCGGCCGAACTCCTTTGAAAACCGATGGTTGCCACAATACCACTAAACTTTTCGAACCATGCCCGAGGGCTCTGCTTGAGGCCATAAATGGCCTTCTTCAAATGACAGACACGTGTCTCCCCCTGAGCAACATACCCAGGAGGTTGCTCCATATAGACGTCCTCCTGAAGATCGCCATAAAGAAAGGCATTCTTCACATCCAGCTGAGAAATAGCCCAAGCCCGGTTAACAGCCACAGAAAAGAGAACCCGGATGGTGCTGAGGCGAGCAACTGGAGAGAAGGTATCGAAGTAATCAACGCCATAAGTCTGAGTAAAGCCCTTGGCCACCAGCCGGGCTTTGTAGCGATCCACAGTGCCGTCGGGGCGAAACTTCACAACAAAGACCCAGCGACAGCCAACCACATCAGTGCCCACGGGAGGAGGAACCAGGGTCCAGGTACCCCGTTCAGTAAGAGTAGCCATCTCCTCATCCATGGCAGACTTCCAATGAGGGAGAGAGAGAGCCTCCTGGTAGGTACGGGGAGTAGAAGTGGCAGAGATAGCCAAGGCAAAACACCTGCGAGAAGGAGAAAGCTGATCATAAGAAACAACAGCCGTGAGCGGGTGTTGAGTACACGCCCGCACCCCTTTGCGAAGGGCAATGGGAACATCCAGATCATCGGGAGCGGCGGCGACGGGAGCGTCAGCGACCGGAGCATCCGTGGCGGAGAAGGCTGGCCCGGGACTAGAGAGAGACGGCAGCGGAGAGGAGGGTGGAGGGGTAGGTGGGGAGACGGACTGGGAAGGAGTGGGTGGAGGAGGAGACGAAGGTGGGAAAACGGGGAGGGGTGTGGAATGAACGGAGAGATCAGAAGGAAGAGAAGGAAGAGAAGAGGAAGGAGAGAAATAGGAAGCATTTTCAAAAAAGGTCACGTCTGCGGAGACAAACTGCTTGCGAAGAAGGGGGTCAAAGCAGCAATAGCCTTTTTGAGTGGTAGAGTACCCCAAAAAGACACACTTAGTGGAACGGGGGGAAAGCTTGTCGCGGGTAGCGGAGGGAGCGTGAACAAAGGCCGTACAGCCAAAGACACGGAGAGGAAGAGGAAAAGGTTCCTGGTGGGGGTAGAGAAGGGAGAAGGGAGTCCGGCCGTGGAGGACCGTGGAGGGAATGCGATTGATGAGATAGCAAGCGAGGAGCACAGCGTAGCCCCAGTAGGAGCGAGGGACGTGCATCTGCGTCATGAGAGTACGCGCAACATCAAGCAGGTGACGGTTTTTTACGCTCCGCCACCCCATTCTGTTGGGAGGTGTAAACACAAGTCGTTTGATGAATGAGGCCGTGTTGGTGAAAGAACGCGGAGAACTCATGAGACAGGTATTCCTTGGCATTATCAGAACGTAAGACTTTAATCGAAATAGCAAACTGAGTCTTAATCATAAAGTAAAAAGATTGCCAAACAGAGAATAGTTCAGAGCGATCCTTTAAGAGATACACCCAGGTACAGCGAGTAAAATCATCGATAAAAGTTACAAAATAAGAATTGCCCCGACCAACAGTGAGGGTAGGAGCAGGACCCCATACATCAGAATGAACAATATCAAAAATGCGAGAGGAGCCACGGCCTTGCTTCGGTGGGAAGGAGGAGCGATGATGTTTGCCAAGCTGACACGCATCACAGTTGAGCGGAGAACTGGTGGGAGGTAAGTGGGGCAGAAGCTGACGAATAAGCCGGGGAGGAGGATGTCCAAGACGAAGATGCCACTGAAGGAGATCAGCAGAGGAGGAGTAGGCAGAAAGAGCAGAAACATCGTCGAGGAAGTAGAGGCCGCCGCTCTCAGTCCCAGTAGCAATCGTCCGCTGGGTCCTCGGGTCCTGAAAAGAACAAGTAGTGGGAGTGAATAAAACGGAGCACTGAAGTTGCCGGCATAAAGTGGTAACTGATAACAAATTGCACGGGAACTTCGGGACATAGAGGGTATCCTCCAAGCAAAGCGATGGAGTGAGTTGAACCATGCCCGTCCCATGAACCGGAGACGGGGAACCATCCGCCACACGAACTGGGGGTAAGCGGTCATGGGTCTCCAGACGGGAGAAGCAATGAGGGTTGCCCGTCATATGATTGGTGGCACCGGAGTCAATCAGCCATTTACCTTGGGTAACGACGTGGGCACTACCTGACGTCGTGGCCACAGAGGCAGACGGCCTAGAAGAGGCGGAGGCCGAAGGAGCATCACCGGAAGGGCGAAGATGAGGATGTTTCTGCCAGCAGCGATCAACAGTATGGCCAGTACGACCACAGTGAGAGCAGAAGAACCGGGAGGAACCCCGTCCGCCGGAGGAGCCACGGCCACTCGGGCCCCCCCGCTGAGCCTGGTGTGCAAAGGAGTCCTGCGAAGGGGGGGAGGCCAGCAGAGGCCGCTGGAGGAGAGAAGTAACGGCGGCAATGCGGGCCGCAGTGGCATCCAAAGTAGGAGATTCCGCCTCACCCAAGATCTGCTGGCGGATCATATCATAAGAGTCCGGAAGACGAAGAAGGTAACAAACAACCATGAGTTCCTGGAAGTGTTTGTGCTGGTCGGCCAAGTCCGCAGAGAAGGGGCGATTCTGGAGGATTTCAGCCCCAAGAGCCTGGACCTGCTGATAAGCCGCAGCGGGGGACATAGAAGGGCGGGCGAAGAGGTCCGCATAGAGAGTATAAATGCGGGACGTCTGGCCCCCCTTAGAATAGAGAGCAGCGAGGTGAAGCCATGCGGCCTTGACCGTCTCATCATGGCGAATGACGGGAAGGCACTCATCAGAAAGGCTGTTGGCCAGCCAGGTGCGAACAAGAGCATCACTCGCATCCCAGTCATCAAACTCAGGAGAGGTGCGAGGAGGAGGGTCATCGGTGAGGTGATGACGCTTGCGTTGAGAACGAAGGAGAAAGGTGAAAGAAACGCTCCAATCGGGATAGTTGGAGCCCACAAGCTTGGAAAGGGTGCCAAGGTTACCCGAAGGAGGAGGAGGAGAAGGAGCTGCAGGAGTAGTGGTGAGACCGGAGGTAGTCATAGAACCCGGAAGCAGAAGAAGCCGCACGAACAGAGGCGGTTAGAAAAACAGAGGAAGCCGCGCGAACAGGAGCGGCTAGAAAGAGGCACTGCGGGGAAGAGGTCGCGCGGACTGAAAAGGCCGAGCGAACAGAAGAGAGGAGAAGAGCAGGTGACCGCGACCAAGATGCGGGTAAGAAAGAGACAACCCGCACGGTCAGGCAGATCACAGCAGCGGCAAGAAGGCGGGCAAAGGCACGGCGGGGAAGAAGTCGCACGAACTGAGAAGCCCGAGCGAACAGAAAAGAGGAGAAGAGCTGGCGACCGCGACCAAGATGCGGGTGAGAAAGGAACAACCCGCACGGTCAGGCAGATCACAGCAGCAAACCGCATGGAGAGAGACACACACGCGGACAGGGACAGACCGCAGCGACTAGGAAGTCGGAGAGGCAAGAAAGAACAAGAGGCGCGGCGACAACTAAACAGGTCGGCGCGACAAAGAGAAGAAGGAGAGGAGAACCAAGAAGGAGAAAGCCGCGTGAACAGGTCTGCGGACAAAAAACAAGCCGCGCGGATAGAAACAAGCCGCGCGGATAGAAGGGAGGGCAAGCCGCGAAGCAAGTCGCAGAACGCCGAAAAGAAGCCGCGAACAACAGAGGGCGCACAGAATCAGGAGGAAATGACCGTGGCCTCTGATACCATGTTAGAAAGTAGAGACAAGAAGCGAAAAGACTAGAACAAGAGAATAAACTTTTGAATAATTGAAATTTTATTATCCAAAAAAGATATCATTTACAAAGGTATGGCCTCCCTTATATAGAATGGAGGAGATAAGAAAGAGAGTATACAAACAATGTGGGACTAAACATTTACAGGCTGAGCGGCTAGAATAATGGAGACCGATCAGGCCGCGCGGTTAGACAGATGGGATAACCGCTCGGCAACTCCAGCAGGATAGAACAAGCCGTAGAGTGAGACCGCCAGACCGCCCGGTCTACAAACCGCTGGATCAGACCGCTAAGCCGCTCGGTCTACAAACCGATGGATCAGACCGCTAAGCCGCCCGGTCTAATACTTCAACAAAGACCTGCTTGTGCCTCCATTGTTTGTTGGGATTTACCTTTGTACCTCTAGTCCTTGGTTTCCGCCGGTTCAACGTGCGAACTGGGTAGTGCCGAAGATATTAATTTGGCATTTGGGCTACCTTGCTGACCACGTTGAGAAAATTTAACAAAAATGTATTATATCAGATCATGGAGGGAAGATTGAGAATGAGGAGTTCTCAAACTTATACGACACCATGGGAATTAAGCACAAATTCTCAGCCCCTTGCACTCCATAATAGAATGGGTGTGTAGAAAGAAAGAATCGCACTCTCTAAGAGTTAGCCCGCACTATGCTCACCGAGTTCAGCTTACCACGATCTTTTTGGATAGAAGCAGTTAACACAGCGTGTTATGTGATGAACCGAGTCATGCTTCGCCCACTTTTAAAGTGAACTTAATACGAGCTGTATTTCAAAGAGAAACTCTCGATATCTTACTTTAGGGTCTTTGGATGCCCGTGATACATTCTTAAAACTAAGGATCATTTAGGGAAATTTGACGAGAAATCTGATCTACGTATCTTCTTAGGATACTCAAGCAAGAGTCGGTCCTATAGGATATATAATAAGAGGACTTTAGTGGTTGAGCAGTCGGCTCATGTGCATTTCGACGAGAATTCTCCAACTAACAAGCTGAAGGCAAATGAAGAGGAGATAGAAGAAAGTGTGCCGATTGGGGATGAGGATGACGAGAGAATCCTGGAGACTAAAACTCAAAGTGTTGAACAAGATTATAGGTCTCCTAGTAATTTGATTTTTTCTAAACAACATCCTCGTGATCTAGTCATAGGAGAGCTATCTCAAGGAGTTAAAAGTCGGTCTGTGTAACGCCCCAAAATGCAAAAGAGGGACGGACAGCATTTTGATCCAAGTTTGGGGCTTGGTAAGGATCACACAGCATGGGACACGGGCGTGTCCAGGGCCATTTTGTGCTCGGGTTCGACGAACTTCCCGAGTGGTCGACAAAATGCACTCGACGAAGCGTCGAGACAGTGAACACGGCCTGAGACACGGGCGTGTTCAGGGCTGTGTCCTACTCGGGCTGCGTCGGGTGAGGAACACTGTCTGGGTCAAGGCATGTTCTGGTTGACACGGGTGTGTCAAGTTTGACACGGTCATGGCAAGAACCCGTATCCTTCTCTAAGTTTAGTCGGCTGTGTTGAGCACAGCCTAGAACATGACCGTGTGCATGGCCGTGTTTGGCACACGGCATGTGACACGGGCGTGTCCACTGGCCGTGTCCTGTTCGGGATGCGATGGTTTCGATGTCGATTGAGGAACACGGCCTTGGACACGAGCTTGTCACAAGCCGTGTTCTGCCCAGGAATTTGGTTTTTAGTGCGAATCATGACCGTTCGTTTCCTTCTAATGGCATCTCATGATCTAGAGCGGTCCTTGCTGAGATAAGTCCCGGAATATGGATTGAAACCCTTATTCCTCAACAAGATTTCTCTTTCTAATACTTTAGAGAGAGGGGAGAGCAAGGAAGAAGGCGAAGGAGAGATCCGGCCCCGGAGGAGCTTCGGAGCCCCAAATCACGAGTCGAGTCCAGATCCGCGGAGGCAAGTCTGTTGCGGTGGACTTCATCCGGCTAAGTTTTCCATGGCTAGGAAGAGGGGCCGTAATGTAATGACACTTCTCCTCTCGATTTCCAGGATGTGTGCATAACATCTTTTCTTTCAAGCTTTTGGGCACCAAATCTCTCAAATGAGAGGAGTTTGGGTCGCCATGGTTCAAGAGGAACCTCTTGGTCGATTGAGTCCATCCCCGACAGGATTTTGCATTAGCGATCTGCTCCGTTAGTCGATTAGGCATTGTGGGTGAAGCCGTAGTCACGACCGTTAGTCCGACTCGGTGATGTTTCATAGCAAGCCTTAAGGATTTTATTGAAATCCGTTGTGGCAAGATGTTGTTTATGATGTATGTATTCTCCCCACACCTTTTCTCGAGTGAGTATGTATAGCCGGAACTGGACAAGGTTAGCTCCGCGTTGGCGGTAGATGGTTTCCTTGGTGCGCGGGAACATTACAGTATAAATGATAGATAAGGGTAGGAAAGATTATGGATTGTCATGTGCTAAGGCGCGGCTTTGTCTCCGTGGTCGGCTTTCTATCCCGTGAAGTGCAAGTCTTGTGGGGAGAGTGCCCCGACGAGACTAGTCCCCTTTTGTGAGACTGACGAGAAAGCCAAGCATAGGACAAGCCCGGGCAATGAAGCCACGAGCGGGTGGGATCCAACAAGGCTTCTTAGAATCGATTTGTGTGTGAGACGGAATCCTGACGCGAGAAGTCAAAGTTTGCAGGCAAGCTCGGGTCTAAGACCCACGAGCGAGTGGGGCCTTGACAAGATTTTTGTGTGGCGGCTTTTATGATGTTAAAGGAATTGTAGTACCCTTTTGTTTGCTGCTTAACGCCAATGGGGAAATTGGCAATACCCAGATGTTATGATGATGTGCTAGGTGCATACGAGATAGGGTGTCTTGGGTGATGCCCGAGTTTGCATACATGTTGCATAGTAGGCCCCTTTTTATTATATGTTCAACATAGAACACGTGTTTGTTGTTTTAGACATCCAAACCTATTTCTAGAGATTTACATGTTTATGTATATGGCATACGAAGTGCTGACCTGCAGGTTGGAGGCGTACCCCGGGGTCCGTTAGGTGCGGCCGAGAGGAGATGTGTTGGTTATATAGTTGAGATCAGCCTTTGCTGACCCACATCACCACCAAATTTTTACAGGGCAAGGATCGCAAGCAGGAGTTAGCTCGCCATCCAAAAAGGCCTAAGCCTCATGAAGTGTTGCAAGTTTTGTACTAGCTCTATTCTGTGGCATTGTATGTTTGATGCTTTAGGTTTCCGGCATGCATGTTGCGGTAGTCTAGGATTGCTTATGCACGTTGGTGTTTGATTTTATCATTTGAGTTTTGGACTCTCTATCGTTGTAAGGCCTTAAAGCCGTTTTGATACTCTTATGTATGTGGATAACTTCTACTCTTGTTTTCAGTTTCCACTATTATTTTATTCTAAGTTTTGAGTTGGGTAGTTAATATCATCTTTTAGCTATGGTGTCTGTATGTTGTGGGGCCCTGTCCGGACCCATATTAAACCATAATTACAAGGGAGATGTTACAATTTGGTATCTGAGCCAGGTTTCGTCCAAGGTCAGGTTTAGCAGTCGATTTAACGAAATTGGATAGCATATAGAAGTTATCCACATAGGAGTATTGCGGGACCATGAGTGTCCTTATGTTTGAGACTTGTGATTAGAGACTGATAACTTGTTATCTTAATTTTGTTAAGAGTGCAAGCAACGAGGCGGGTACGTCAAGACCAAGAGAAGAGCTTTCGGCGAGCAGTGCTACTGCTCAGGGTCCTTTGGGCATGGGTGTAAACCAAGCCGATTTTGGTCACACGCTTGCAGAAGCAATGGTGGCAGCCGAAGCTGCAGCGGTTGCACAAGTAGCAACCCCTATTGCTCATGTAGCAAGACCTGCTACCCCGGATACGACGATGGCCGTGCCGGGCGGAGAAGACATGTGAGCTGAGCCGTTGGCCGAAAGGGTGGTTGTCGGGTATGGGGATTGACAGATGAAATATTTTCTGAGATTCCATCCTCCAACGTTTAAGGGAGTCGGTACGCCGACTGATGTGGAGGATTGGTGGGCACGGATGCAAGAACTTCTGAGGGCGGCAGAGATGCTAGAGGAGAAGAAATCTGAGTTTGCGGCCTTCATGTTGGAAGGAGATGCGAAGTTATGTTGGGTGAGCCATAGCGGCCGCCAGTTTCCCGGATGTACCCCGTCAATAGAAGAGTTTGGGAATGCTTTCCTAAAGAAGTACATTCCTGCTTCGATGACGTTGGCCCTCCAAATGTAGTTTCTGTACTTGGTGCAGCGGGATAAGATGGTGGACGAGTATGTACAGGAGTTCACTCGATTGGGTCGTTATGTGGGAACGATAATGGTAGATGATGAGGAGAGGGATAACCTCTTCTACCATGGGCTGATGGAGAATCTAAGACAACCCCTTATCACCATGAAGAGAGTTAGTTTCAATGAGCTGGTTGAGGCTGCCAGAACGTTGGAGAGTGATCTAGAGCGAACCCAACGTCGTAAGGGTTCCGCACCCAAGCAAGGGGAAGGGAAGCCTTCTCAATCCCAAGGGAAGTTTGAAGGGAATAGATGGAAGAAAAAGCCTCACCCTTTCGTGGCCGGTGAGAAAAGCAGCTGGTCGTCCGGAGGGTCTTGCTCTAAGTGACCACCGACGTGCTTTAATTATGACAAGGTGGGGCATATAGCTCGTTTTTGTACTCAAGGAGGTGCTGAGCAGGAGCCAAAGCAGGAGCACACTGTACAGTCCGGCTCCAGTGCCGCAGAGAAAGGGAAGATGGCGTAGTCTAGCTCTTCTCGGTTCCAACCGGTACAACCAAGGGCTTACAACCTTGGCCAGCATGAAGTAATCCGACAACCCGGTATGGTGACAGGTATGAGAGAGTTTAAATTTAACCTTATACTTCATACTTTCAGACCGTTTATGTTTGATGCCTATGTTTTAGGGTGTGTTAGTTTCCGGATACCCTGCTAGGGTATTGTTTGATACAGGAGTGTCGCACTCTTTTCTTGCGGAAAGCTTTATCCGGAGAATTGGAGTTGAATCATTCTCGGTGGATGCAGAGCTGAAGTTGCGATGCCCAATGGGTCATCCATGACCACCGGGGCAAAATGGCGCATTTGTTGGAAGCTAGACAGAGTTTACTTCATGTTGATAGCAGTGGTCCTAACGTTGGTTGAGTATGATGTGATATTAGGAATGGACTGGCTAGCAAAGCAGCGTGCCAGTATTGACTGCCTATCCAAGGTGGTGACCCTAAGAAGCGAAGGACAGATAGAAGTTAAGTTCGTGGGCCTTAATGGAGTGACAGGTTCCCTGATTCCTGCCATGCAGTTGGTGCATACAGTTAACCAGGGGGAGTAGCTCTTGTAGCATTATTGGAGGTTCTCCTTTCCAAGTTATCATTTGGGGAAGTGCTCATAGTGGCAGAGTTCAAGGATGTGTTTCCTGATGAACTTCCTAGAGAACCTCCTCGACGGGAGATGGATTTCTCGATTGAGTTAGTGCCAAAGGCTAGGCCGGTTTCACGTCCTCCGTTTAGGATGGCACCAAAAGAGTTGGCCGAACTCAATGTACAGTTGTAGGAACTGTTGGAGCAGGGGTATATCATACCCAGTTCTTCACCATGGAGCACGCCTGTGTTGTTTGTCTAGAAGAAAGATGGTAGTATGTGGTTGTGCATAGACTACCAAGAGTTGAATAAATTGACTGTCAAGAATAAGTATCTGATTCCTCGGATAGACGACCTGTTCGACCAGTTGGTGGGGTCGGTGGTGTATTCAAAGTTGGACTTGAAGTCAGGATACTATCAGTTGCGAATTCGAGACGAGGACATACCCAAGACAGCATTTGGTACGAGGTATGGTTACTTTGAGTTCTAGGTGATACCGTTCGCGCTGACGAACGCACCATCCGTATTCATGGATTTGATGAATCGAGTATTTCGAGAATACTAGAACTCTTTTGTAGTTGTCTTTATTGACGACATTCTAGTTTACTCCAAATCAGAGGTGGAGCTTGAGACTCACTTGAGAGTATTCTTGGAAATGTTAAGAGAGAATCAGCTTTATGTAAAGTTCTCAAAGTGCGAGTTCTTGCAAGAGAAAGTGGCATTTTTGGGCCATGTGATTAGTGTGGATGGGGTGGTGGTAGATCCAACAAAAGTGGAAGCCATCAGAGATTGGCCGATTTTGAGAACCGTGGAGGATGTCCGAAGTTTTCTTGGACAAGCCGGGTACTATAGAAGGTTCGTAGAAAACTTTTCTCGAATAACTCTACCCCTCACTTCACAAACTCGTAAGGACCAGAAGTTTGTGTGGACTCAGGAGTGCAATCAGGCATTTGATACCCTGAAGGAAAGGGGGATGATAGCTCCAATCCTAATTCTACCGAAAGGGACTGAAGAATTTCAAATTTTTAGTGACGCATCAGGATGCGGTTTGGGTTGCGTATTGGTGCAACATGGCAGTGTGATAGCCTTTAGTTCTAGGCAGCTAAACCCTCACGAGAGGAATTACCCCATCCATGACTTGGAATTGGCGGCGGTAATTTTTGCGTTGAAATTGTGGTGGAACTATGTTTATGGTGCGAAGGTGGAGATCTTCACGGATCACAAAATCCTGAAGTATCTCCTATATCAGAAGGACTTGAATATGCGGCATCGAAGATGGGTCGAGTTCCTTGGAGACTACGAGGTGGTGATTTAGTATACACCAGGCAAAGCCAATGTGGTGGCAGATGCCTTGAGTAGAAAATACTCTGGGCAAGGAATTGGATCGAAGCTTATGATGAGCGTTTGGTGCTGGACTAGGAGTCCCTCGGCATGGAGTGTGTAGCAAGATGCGAGTATGGCATGGCTAGGTTGAAATGGATTGAAATGCAGAATGATTTGTCCGATCGTATTCGAGAAGCGACCCGTTTAGATGTGGAGTTCCAGCCATACATGGCTGAAGCTCAAAAGGGCGAGAGTAGCACCTGGGAGTTAATTGATGGGATTCTGAGGAAGGATGGAAGGATTTGTGTACCGCAGTTCGGCAAGCTCTGTGAGGAGTTGATGTTTGAGGCTCACTTCACAAAGTACTCCAATCACCCGGGCAGTACAAAGTTGTACTTGGATATGAAGAAATCCTTTTGGTGGCCTGGACTGAAGCGGACATAGCTTTATACGTGAATCGGTGCCAAACGTGTGCCTTGGTGAAGTCCGAGTGTCAGAAGCTGGGCGGGTTCCTGAAGCCTCTTCCTATTCCCGAGTGGAAATTTGATGACATCAACATGGACTTTGTACATGGGTTACCTAGATCGCAGCAGGGTAACGACGTGATTTGGGTGATTTTGGACAGCTTAACTGAAGTGGCTCACTTCATCCCAAATTGGAAGGAGGACAGCGTGGAGAAGCTGTTAGAGTTATATGTTCCCAACATTGTGCGAATACATGGGATTCCTAAGAGTATAGTTAGTGATTGCGATGGACGTTTCACATCCAAGGACTGGAGGTTGGTTCAGAAGAGTCTGGGCACGAAGCTCAAGTTCAGTAGGCTTTCCATCCTCAAACTGATGGGCAAACCGAAAGAACGAACAGTAATATGGAGGATATGCTGAGGATGTGTACTCTTGACTTGGCAAGAAGTGGGAGGATCACCTCTTCATGGTAGAGTTCGCTTATAACAACAGTTACCAAGCAAGTATAAAGATGGCGCCATACAAATCTTTGTATGGGAGGCGGTGTCGAAAACCGATGTTTTGTACAGAGGCAGAAGACACCAAACTTTTGGGAAAGGAAGTTGTAGCTGATGCATGCGAGTTGGTGCGAACCATTCAAGAGCGCAGGAAGGTAGCTCAAGATCGGTAAGCAATATATTTTAACGATCGCCACAGGAAGCTGGTGTTCGCGGTAGACGACTGGGTGTATCTAAAGATCAAGCCGTTCAAAGGCATTTCGTGGATTCGCTGACTCAAGAAGTTGAGTCCGAGGTTTTTGGGTCATTTCGATGTTATAGAAGGGGTGGGAGAAGCAGTGTACCGGTTGGCGTTGTCCACAGAGCTGAGTGGATTACACGATGTCTTCCATGTCACCATCTTGAGGAAAGCCTTATTAGAGGCTAGTGTGGTGATCGAATCAGCATCAGTGCCGATATAAGAGGACTTGAGGACGCGAGGTCGTCCAGTTAGTATAGAGGATTCAAAAATTCGGCAGTTGTAGAACAAAGAGGTCAAACTCGTAAAAGTCTGATGGAACTACTGCGGTCGTGAGGAGCTCTCGTGGGAGCGAGAGCAGACCATGCTGGAGGAGTACCCAGAGTTATTCCACGCAGGTATCATTTATGTTTTGTGTATATTTTCCATTCTGTAATTTCGGGACAAAATTCTTTTAAGAGGGAGAGAGTTGTAACGCCCCGAAACTCAAAAGAGGGACGAACAGCATTTAGAGCCAAGTTTGGGGCTTGGTAAGGGTCACACGGCCTGGGACACTGGCATGTCCAGGGATGTGTCGTGCTCGGGCTCGACAAACTTCCTGAGTGGTCGACGAAATTCACTCGACGAAGCTTCGAGACAATGAACACAGCCTGCGACACGGGCGTGTTCAGGGCTGTGTCCTGCACAGGCTGTGTCGGGTGAGGAACACGTTCTCTGTGTTTAGTCGCGTGTTTTGGTTGACACGGGTATTTCAAGTTTTACATGGGCGTGTCAAGAACCAGTTTCCTTCTCTGTGTTTAGTCGGCTGTGTTGAGCACGTCCTGGAACACGGCCGTGTGCATGGTCGTATCTGCCACACGGTATGTGACACAGGCTTGTCCAGTGGTCGTGTCCTATTCGGGATGCGATAGTTTCAACGTCGATTGAGGAACATGGCCTTGGACAAGGGGGTGTCATAAGCCGTTTTTGGCCCAGGAATTTGGTTTTAAGTGCGAATCGTGGTCATTCATTTCCTTCTAATGGAATCTGATGGTCCAGAGCGGTCCTTGCAGAGATATGTTCGGGAATAGGGTTTGAAACCCTGATTCCTCATCAAGCTTTCTCTTTCTAAAGCTTTAGAGAGAGGGGAGAGCAAGGAAGAAGGAGAAGGATAAATCCGGCCGCCGGAGGAGCTTCGGAGCCCCAAAACGTGAGCCAAGTCCAGATCTGCAG
This sequence comes from Platanthera guangdongensis, assembly GCA_039583875.1. Classification (NCBI taxonomy): domain Eukaryota; kingdom Viridiplantae; phylum Streptophyta; class Magnoliopsida; order Asparagales; family Orchidaceae; genus Platanthera; species Platanthera guangdongensis. The sequence goes on along the minus strand of CM077153.1, from coordinate 74,793,626 downwards.
AGGCAACTTCATTGCGTTGTTCTTCATTCGGCTAAGTTTTCCGTGCCTAGGAAGAGGGGTCGTAAGATAACGACACTTCTCCTCTCGGTTTTTAGGATTAGGTCATAACATCTCTTTCTTTCAAGCTTTTGGGAACCAAATCTCTCAAATAAGAGGGGTTTGGGTCGCCATGGTTCAAGAGGAACCTCCGAGTCGATTGAGTCCGTCCCCGGCATGATTTTGCATTAGAGATCTGCTCTGTTAGTGGATTAGGCATTATGGGTGAAGCCGTAGTCGCGACCGTTAGTCCGACTCGGTGATGTTGCATAACAAGCCTTAAGGATTTTGTAGAAATCTGTTGCGGCAAGATGCCGTTTGTCATGTATGTGTTTCCCCCCTTTTCTCGAGTGAGTATGTGTAGCCGGAACCGGACAAGGTTAGCTTCGCGTTGGCGGTAGATGGTTTCCTTGGTGCGCGGGAATGTTGCAGTACAAATGATGGATTAGGGTGGGAAAGATTATGGATTGTGATGTGCTAAGGCACAACTTTGTCTCTGTGGCCGGCTAGCTATCTCGTGACGTGCAAGTCATGTGGGGAGAGTGTCCCAGCGAGACTAGTCCCCTTCTGTGAGACTGACGAGAACGCCAAGCATAGGACAAGCCCGGGCAATGAAGCCACGAGATGGTGCGGTCCAGCAAGGGTTCTTAGAATCGATTTGTGTGTGTGACGGAATCCTGACGCAAGAAGTCAGAGTTTATAGGCAAGCCCGGGTCTAAGACCCACGAGCGGGTGCGGCCTTGACAAGATTTCCGTGTGGCAGCTTTTATGTCGTTAGGGGAATTGCAGAACCCTTTTGTTTGCGTATTAACACAAATGGGGAAATTGGCATTACCTAGATGTTATGATGATGTGCTAGATGCATACGCGATAGGGTGTCTTAGGTGAAGCCCGGGTTTGCATACATGTTGTATAGTAGGCCCCTTTTTATTATATGTTCAACATAGAAAACATGTTTGTTGTTTGAGACATCCAAACCTATTTTTAGAGCTTTACATGTTTATGTATATGACATACGAAGTGCTGACCTGCAGGTTGGAGGGGTACCCCGGGGTCCGTTAGGGGCAGTCGGGAGGAGATGTGTTGGTTACATAGTTGAGGTCAGCCTTTGCTGACCCGCGTTACCACCAAATTTTTACAGGGCAAGGATCGCAAGAAGGAGCTAGCTCGCCGGCCAAAAATGCCTAAGCCTCATGAAGTGTTACAAGTTTTGTACTAGCTCCAATTTGTAGCATTGTATGTTTGATGCTCTAGGTTTCCGGCTTGCATGCTGAGGTAGTCTAGGAGTGCTTATGCACGTTGGTGTTTGATGTTATCTTTTGAGATTTGGACTCTCTATCGTTGTAAGGCCTTAAGTCCGTTTTGATACTCTTATGTATGTGGATAAATTCTGGTCTTGTTTTCGGTTTTCGCTATTGTTTTATTCTGAGTTTTGAGTTGGGTAGTTAATATCAACTTTTAACGCTAAAGCTGTGGCATCTGTATGTTGTGGGGCCCTGGCCGGACCCATATTATACGGTCATTACAGGGGAGGTGTTACAGTCTGCACTCCATGAATCTTTTTCAAACTTGTGCTTTCTATCTGATATTGAACCCAAGAACATTTTAGAAGCCTTAAAGGATGAATCATGGTTCTTGGCGATGAATGAGGAGCTGAACCAATTCGAGCGAAGTAAGGTATGGGTGTTAGTGGAACGTCCATATAACCATCCATTCACAGGCTTGAAATGGGTGTTCAAAAATAAACTTGATGGTGAGTCTAGGATAACTCGGAACAAAGTAAGGTTGGTGGCTCAATGGTATTCTCAGATAGAGGGTGTGGATTTTGATGAATTATTTGCCCCGGTTACTCGACTTGAGTCCATCAGTATTTTTTTAGCATTTGCTAGTTATAAGAAAATTAGATTATACCAAATGAACGTCAAGAGTGCCTTCCTAAATTGATACATTAAGGAAGAGGTTTATGCCGAGCAACAACCCGGCTTCATGAATGCAACTTACCCAAATCATGTGTATAAGTTGGTGAAGGCCCAGTACGGATTGAAGCAAGCACCTCGTGCTTGGTACAATGGGCTCACTACTTTTCTCTTAAATCATGGCTTTAGGATGGGCAGTGCGGACCTAACTCCATTCGTAAAGACCAAGAGTCCCGATCTAATTATCCTACGAATCAATATTGATGATATCATTTTTGGGGCAACGAATGAAAAGATGTGTGAAGAAATTGTCACCCTAATGAAATATAAATTCAAAATGAGCCTAGTAGGAGAACTTACCAATTTCCAAGGATTCCAGATTCCTCAGCTCTAAGACCGGATTTTTATAAGTCAATCGAAATATGTTAAAGATAGGCTTGTGCGTTTTGGATATGAGAATCTGAAGCATGTCAAAACTCTTATGAGTGCTTCTATTAAATTAGGAAAAGATGAAAGTGTCATTTCTGTCGATCAGACTGTATTTCGAGGGATGATAGGATCTTTATTATATTTGAGTGCCTCTAGGCCAGATATACTGTTTGCGGTAGGAATGTGTGCTAGGTACCAAGTAGACCCGAAAGAATCTCACTTTAAAGTACTGAAGCAAATTTTTAGGTACCTTATAGGAACACAGAACCTTGGACTCGGGTACCCACATACAATTTATTTCTCTGTTCCCTGGTACTCAGACTCAGACTATGCTGGGCGTTCACTTGATCACAAGAGCACAAGCGGTACATGCTATTTCCTTGGACCGGCATTAGTCTCCTAGTCAAGCTGCAAACAAAACTCAGTTGCTCTCTCCACTACTGAGGCTGAGTGTAACGCCCCAAAACTCAAAAGAGCGACGGGGGACGTTTTGGGCCAGTTTTGGGTTCTGGCAGGAGGCACACGGCCTATGACATGGGCGTGTCCCAGGGCGTGTCAGGCTTGTGTCGACACTCATCCGACAAAGTCAACATTTTGCTCTCGACATTGTATCGAGACTGGGCACACGGCCTGTGACACGGGCGTGTCGCAGGGCGTGTCGACCCGTGTCGACACTTAGCCCGCGAAGTCGACACTCTGAGCTCGACAAAGTGTCGAGACATGGCACACGGCCAGCGACACGGGCGTGTCATAGGGCGTGTCGAACCGTGTTGACACTCGTCCCGGGAAGTCGACATTTTGCTCGATGATGTGTCGAGACAAGGCACACGGCCTAGGACACGGGCGTGTCCAAGGCCGTGTCATCAGGTCGACGATCTTCGCTCGACGAAGTGTCGAGTGTCGAGACCGTGTACACGGCCTGGAGCCCAGGCGTGTTGAGGTAGAGACGGGCAAGGATACAGGCGTGTCATAGAACCCGTGCAGTGCTCAGGTTGTTTTTGGGGAAAATCGATGGGGGTACATGGCCGGCCACACGGCCGTGTCAGGTGGAACACGGGCATGTCAGGTCGAACACGGGCGTGTTCGATGCCCGTGTGTTGTTTCAGGCGCATCGATTTTGATGGCGAATGAGGCACACAGCCCTAGACACGGACGTGTGCCAGGCCGTGTGCGGTCCAAATTGGGCATTTCAGTCCCGAATCAAAGCCGTTCGTTTCTTAAATTGGTGATCCAACGGCTGAGGGTTGTTCTTGATGGGATATACCCGGGTTTGGGCCTTAGAAACCCTCACTTTTCATGAGTGGTTGTCTTTCTAAAACTTAGAGAGAGAGGAGAGCCAAGGAAGGAAGAAGGAGTTAGATCCGGCCATTGGAGGAGCTTTGAAGCTCCAAATCGCGAGCCGACTCCGGATCCACGGAGGCAAAGATAGTGCGGTGCTTTTCATCTGCATACTTTTCCATGGCGCCAAAGAAGAACGCAAGGGTAATGATTCTCTTCTTGAGCATGAGTAGCTCTCCTTCTTTGCATAGGAAGCCCGCTCTCGCGAGTTTGCGGTGAGTTGGAGGCGTTCCTTCGGGTAGATATGTGAAGTCCCCGTTGTTTAGAGTCCGTAAGAGAGAACGTACATAGGCATGATGTGTGAACCCTACCCGGACATGTTGGTCTGGATCGGTGATGTTGCATTGCATAAATGCCGGAGAAGACTCTGTGCTATTGGTTGTTTTCGGGTTTTCTACACGGTAGATTGCAACAGGGAGCCTTGGGGATTAACCCAAAGGTGCACCCGGAAAACTGGGCGGATGCGTGATCTTGCCAACATGGAGGCCTGAGAGCCAACTTGAACATAACTGAGTTATGTGAAATTGTGTGATGAAAATGGGACTCGGGAGAAGTTTGACCTGCACATATGGCTTAAATTGTCGTTGCGACGTGAGCACGGGTTAGATGGAACCATACCCACTTCTATGTCGTTCGGGTTAAAGAGACCTAAAGTTACATGGCACTTGCCGTTGGCATAGATGAGGGTCTTCAGCGGTCTATGGCTTAAATTGTCGTGACCCATGCCGGGAAGACAAATTGCTCATGAGTTTGTCCGTCAAAGTGGCGGTGGTGAGTCCGGAATGTCTATGACTTTAATTGACGTGACATCGACCGGTTCACCGAGAATGTGCCCTAAGAGCACGGGGCGTGTGGTCGTGCGAGCCAACATCTGTGATGAAATGGTTATATATATTGCTCGCTTATGCTAATGAAATGCAGGGATGGAGCATCGCCGCCCCGAGCTGTGGGCGGAATCGTTATAATTTGGTCAGCATTGTTGACCGTTGCCTTGGTTTGCCACCGTGCGGTGGTTTGTTGCTTGCAGGTGCTGCTGGACCAAGCGGCCAATAGCGGGCTAAAGCCCAATTTGCGAAGCCGGCCCTCGAAGGCCTAATTGGAGTGTTTACTGCTTTTATTCATGTATGACCGGCCTGCGTGCCGTGGTTGGTAAAACATGTAATATGAAGTGAACAATTTTTGTAAGGCCTTAAGGCCTGTACTTGTGTATGTACATTCCTATTTTGGTATTAGTGGACATTCATGCTCTTATGCTGGGTTCTTTGTTACAACTTATAAATCTGCTTCTGCTAGAATGCTCTGTGTAGGACGTGATGATTGGTTGGATGGTTTTCATGAGTAACCACCCGGTCTTTCTGTGGTATATGGCGTCGGTCCCCGGCCGGACCTACTGCTATATGCTATGCGACGGATAGGGGGCGTTACACTGAGTATGTTGCCTTAGGAAGCTATTGTACTCAAGCACTATGGATGTCTCAAATGTTGGAAGACTTTGGCCTTAAGTGTAGGAACGTTACACTTAGGTGCGACAACAAGAGTGTCATAGACTTGACATACAATTCAGTGCATCATTCTAGATCAAAGCATATTGACGTGCGTCACAACTTCATTCGTGATCATCTCAAAAAGGAGAACATGAGTGTAAGTTTCATTGGCACTGATGACCAACTAGCAGACATCTTCACTAAACCACTCCCAAATGCACGATTTTATATACTTTGCCTCGAGCTCGGAGTTCTAGATCCCTCATACTAGATTTGTTTTTATTCAGTTCATTGTGTTTGCATTTTTTATGTTTTTTTATTTTTTTTCCTTTGGGTGTTTGCATTCCATTTTGAGCTGTGCGTTTGATTTTGTTTTTCAAAGAAACACAAAACAAAAATAAAAAAAAACAAAAATTACAAAACAAAAAAATTGTTATAGAACTATCATGCTAAAGAGCTCACATGACTGTGGCTTTGACCATAATACATACGTACAATATTTGAGTTCAGACGTGTTATCTATGTAAACATTGTCCTCTGATCATAGTGGGCTGAATCTATTGGTGCTTAGCTATTAAGTGCGATAAGACGAGGTCATGTGTGTTGACTATGCCTCTAGGTATGTGTGAGGATTTAGATAGGGGAATGACTTCACATGAAACACTCATCCCTAGCCGGTGCACTCAAGATGAAACATGCAACGTGTACATGCTATATCTTGTGACACTATATCTTAACATGATAGAAATATGCTGAATAATCAATGTCACGATACATTTGTGATTATATTAGGTGTGAAACTTTGGGCCAAAACTCTAGTACAAAAGTTGTATGTATACAAGTTAAAGTGTATCTATCTAGGTGGATACATTTCGATTGACTCGGGGCTCCGTGAATAAAAAAATGATAACAAAAGTGATAGCTCTACGCTAACAAAATAAAAATATGCTCGTTATCACATCACTTGTCACAGTCCCCCTAAGCACTACTCACTCCTCCTGATAAGTCTTCATAAGCATTGTGAGGATGAGCACCTTGGTTAACGAGTCACTTCAATCTTGTGCATAGACTATATCTTTAGATTAGTACCCCAAGTTTTTGCCCATGTATAACATCGAATGACATGTGAGGTGATTATTCATCTTATTTCTCTTATGTTACGTCCCTAGATGATCGAGATTCACATCGATAATATGCAATATTTTCTTGGTGTTATCTTGCTTTTGATGCTACACACACATGTCATTGTCTTGTCTAAGACTTCCGCACATAAGAATTGGACTACAACTACAATATCCTTTTCTTTCACATAATACGTCCTAGCACACGATTTACACTCATGACATTTTTCAATGTTGTTTCACTTGATTACTTCCTCACTCTTATGGCATTATAGACGTACTTTTTGTGTGCATAGTTTAGTCTGTGCAGTCTGATTCTTTGTTAATCTGAAAATTTATTTTCTCTGACTATGTATCTTGCTCCAGTGTGGGACTCATATGCTTGAAATTATCTAATATGTATTTTTGTTGAAGTCACATATATACGTGTCATGTTTCTCTTTACCTTTGTGTGTGCACTACTTGCTATTTCGTACAACACTCATCATTTCTACTACTTCTAATCCCGCATATCTGCTTGGCCTTACCCACCCTTTTGATATTATTAAAGGGGGAGAACGAAGTGTTCATGAGTACGCTCTTTAGTATGGTATTAGGAGAGGTCACAAGTAGGGGGAGTGTACATAGATATGGAGATCATGTCGAACATGTAGATAAGGGGAGCATGTGTAGGTAAACCGTATAGAGAACCTGCATCAACCTGATGTAGCATATAACATGTATTCTTTATATAGTATAGAACTTGTATTCTTTATATGCCCTCTATCTCATTGTTTACTTCTCATGAACGAAAGTTGATATTATCAAAATGGGGAGTTTGTTGGACCGATGTTTCGCATGCCCTGTGTTTGAGAATATCCACTCCCAGAATGTATTTAATCATATCTTCTGTTGATAGAGTGTGCAGGTTGATAGGTTCAAGTGAAGAGAAGAAGTTGTCTACAAATGTTACCACCGGGCGTTAGACGTTACCGCTGAGCAGTAGCTGGAATTAAATCTACATGGCGATTGGGAGGTTATCAACCAACGCTAGTTCTAATGCCCTACGCTAGCAAACTCAACACCGCATCGAGAGCGCTGAGAAGAAAAGCGTTGAGTGCGTTGATAGAATGACGTTGAATGGATACTACCACCAAGCACTATCACTTACCGCCCCGCATTAGATCACTCAACGCCGCGTTGAGAGCACTGAGAAGAAAAGCATTGAGTGCATTGAGACAGTGGCGTTGAATGGATGCTACCGCCAGGTTCTAACACTGACTGCGACGCGCTATCCGCTCGACGAGCATCGAGCCGATTTCATCGAGCTGCTGACCTACCGCCAGGCGTTAGTGTTAATGCACCGTGCTAGATGCTCAACAATCATCCAGCATGGTAGTTCGACAAATGCCATTCTACCGCAGGTGATAGCAGTTACCGTCACGCGCTAGCCCTTCGACGAATGTTGAGCCAGTTTTCGTTGAGCGTTGGACTACCGTCTATCGCCAGTACTACCGCAGGCGTTACCATAATGATTTATTTGGACATAGTGCTCTGGACGAAATCGATGCTAGCCTTACCGTGCCGTGCTTGTCGAACGGCAAATCATTGCGTCTAACACTACCAAAAGGTCGAAGCGGTAACCGCGCGGCGCTAGCATATTTGAAACGACAGAATTTATTTTGAATATTTATTTTCAGATTAGAGGATAGCTGGAACAACAAGCACGTGAACCTACCGCCAGCGGTAGTCTATTTTCACGAAGACATATAAAAGGCCGCCTTAGTTTATGTGCCTCATGCCTTGGAGAAAACGAAATGGCGGGAGTTCTTGAATTCTAGGGTTCGGCCTCCTTCTTGCGCTCCATTCCACAAGTCTCCATTAAAGAAGAAGATAGTCGTCCCCCCTCCTGCTCGTGATTGAAAGACTCTGAAGATCCAACATCAACAATGAATACAAAGAGTTGACCGGTTGCCAACAAACGGAGATCTTAAGCACCGGCCGCGGATCGCTACACGAAGTTATCTGCAAGAGGGAGAAATTCATCTTTTGAATATTTATATCACATACTTTTGTAATCTTTTTTGTCTTTTCTAAATCTTGAGTCGAGGAAAATCGACCAGTAAGGGTCGTCGTATTCCGGGGAAGGATTCCGTGGAAAATCGTCTTGGGGATAATGACATCTAGATTTGGAGGATCTAGCGGGGCTATAAGACCCTTCCTTATGTGGAGGTGAAGTGTGACTCGAAGACCATTCTTGGAGGGAAAGGGAGGGAGTCAACCGGTCCGGGTAGTGGGTCGGTATAGAAAACTAAAAGAGCTTTTATATTTCATCGCCTTCGATCTCCGGCGTCAAGGAGATCAAGTTCTTTTAATAACTTAGAACATTTGTCACATGAAAGTTATTTAACTTAAGGTTATCTAATCACCTAGAGGGGGGTGAATATGTCTTTGAGCTTTAATAACATCTTTTACTGAATTCAAGTTGTTCAAGCTAGAGCTTGTCCTTAAATCCTGCAATAACAAAGAAAAGCAAGAACACGGTAAACATAGAGATTTATATTGGATCCCTAATTGAGTACATCCACTTTCTCTCCCACCTATCCAACTTATTTATTGAACTCGGCACAAACTCCTCCACTATGCTCCTCAGAGCTTACACCTCAAGCCCTCAGCTTTACACACAGATTCTCCACATAATCCAACTCAGAACCACAAGGGTTCCAATCTCAGAGCTCTGCAGAACTCCTACAGCTTAGTGATCCACTAATCACCTACCTTAGCATTATTTCTAAGTCCTACACTCAGGCTCTTTAGGCCTACAGCTTCAAGAACACATCCTTACTCTCAGAGTCCTACAACACTCCTACAACTCAGTACCCTTCCAGGTACCTATTCCTTAGGCTCCTCCAAGGCCTACAACTCAATAATACACTAATCACCTACAGCTCAGTGACTCTCTAGTGACACAACTCAGGCACAAGGCCATACAACTCTGATCCTCACTTAGATCCTACCTCAGTGCCAGAACAGGGCACCTACCTTAGTGACAAATTTTTCACCTACCTCAGATACAAAGTGCCCAACAAACAGATTCAGATCTACTGAATCCTACAGGAAGTTAATACAAATTGTTAAAAAAAAAAACAACTGACTTAGAGAAGTATCTCTGAGTCAACTTTGCTGGACTGAGCTGATATCAGTACAACTCACTTGTTGTAGAAGGAATCAGTCTTCTTCTATAGCTCACACTTTTCTGCTACACAGATGAGCAACTACTAGCTTGCTGAAGAGATGAATCTGCTACTCTGTTTTGATGAGAACAAACTTGCTGAACTTTGAAGTACTTCAGCTATCTTTCTTTGCCTTTAGGCTAACTTGGCTGGACTTTAGCTTTCAAGCTTGATGGGAAGAAGGTGTACAGCCGCCTCTTTCTATTTCTCTTTCTATATTTTCTGTGTTTGATCCTTGTGTATTCGTTGACACTAATCCCTTTTATAGTTTCCTTTTTATATGTGTTGATTTGAATCAACAGCACAATAGAATATGGGCCCACCAAGGATTGGTGAGCGTCATCTCCATCAGAAAGGGACAAAACATCTTTCGGCACTGCAGTAGCTTTCCCCCAATGGCTTCTTGGAATTTTAACTTTGATGATGTCAGTAGTGGTCATCAACATCGGGACATAGAAACTTTTCCAGAATTCCATCAAACGTTGAGTGATGTTAAGACACTCAACGCCATCAGCCTTGGCTCTCAGCATTTCTGGACTTAGAAATTTCCTTGGATTTGTCTCAGCAGTTTTGTCTTAACGGTCTCAACAATTTTTCATTATTAGCTGAGACATGTCTTTGTCTCAGCGCTTTCTTCTTTTTAGTTGAGATAAGTTTTTGTCTCAGCGGTATCTTCATAGAAGTCTTAGCGGTTCTCACCTTTACCTGTCTCAGTGCTTCCTTCTTCATTAAAAGCGTTGAGTGAACCTGCTTCACTCAACGCTTCTGATCTTAGAAAAATCCAGCTAGTTTTGTCTCAGTTGTTTACCTCTTAATTGTCTCAGCGCTTCCTGCTTTATTAGAAGCGTTGAGTGAATCTGCTTCACTCAACGCTTCTGGACTTAGAGAAATCCAGCCAGTTTTGTCTCTGGTATCAAAGCGGTCTCAACGCTATCTTCTCAGCTGTCTCAGCTGTCTCAATGCCTTCTTCTCAGCGGTCTCAGTGCTTTTTCATTAGACAAATTTTCTGTCTTTAGCTGCGTTCGACGATCTGTGTGCTGAGCTCGACGAACTTTAATCTTCTCAGCGGTCTCAACGCCTTCTTCTCAGCGGACTCAATGCTCTTTGCCTTAGCCAATTTTTCTCTGGCTTTATCTTGACTAGTGTTGTGCTGAGCTCTACGAACTCCAAACTGAGCTCGACGAATTTTGAGTTTACTGCCAAACTCATTTTTCTTCACCCATCCAATCATGGACTACCTGCAGACATGAACTATGGTACACATCAAATACATTATGTGTGTATGTCATGGATCCGTTTGACTTTTTACAAATCTGGGAAATTGGGATCAATAGACCCAACAATCTCGCCTTATTTGAAGAAGTCAAAACACTACTGGTTATTGACAATACAGTATATTCATCATAGAAAGAATAATTATTAGTAGAGTGTGGAAATGCTACCATATTTCTCGAGCCTATGGAGAATTACGTACTCCCCCTGGCATGCTGCCATCCTTAGTAGAGTATGGAAATGTTACCATATTTCTCCTGCCTCTGGAGAATTACTTACTCCCCCTGGCATGGTGCCATCCTTACTGTTCCACTTATTTGTTCTTCTCAACCCTTGACTTCTATCCTCCCCCTTTTTGACTACAACAATAGGGAGCATACTGAGTGGTTTTTCTCCCCCTATCTGTCTGTAATAGATACTCACTGTGACTCAATCTAGTTCAACTGTTGGGCTGGCTCTCCCTCAACAGTTGCAAACTATCTTCATAATCTGGAGGAAGAGTATATTCTACCTTCAAAATAAACAGTGTATCATATGATAGAAGAGGGAATTGAAGCTACACAAGATTCAACATACCTAATTCAAATTTGAAGGTGTTGAACTTGGCTTCATCTAGTGGCTTAGTGAAGATATCAGCCACTTTCTTGTCTGTGGAGACAAATTCAAGGGAGATGTCTTCCCTTTCCACATGTTCTCAAATGAAATGATACATAATTTCTATATGCTTAGTCCTGCTATGGGCGACAGGATTACTAGCTATAGAAATTACACTAGTAGAATCACAAAAGAGTGGAGTTCTACTTATCTGAATATTGTAGTCCTGAAGTTGATGTTGGATCCACAGCAACTGAGCACAGCAGCTTCCAGCTGAAATATACTCTGAATATGCTATTAAGATTGCAACACTTGTTTGTTTCTTGCTGCTCCAAGAGACAAGCCTTCCACCTAGAAACTGATAGGAGCCTGAAGTGCTATTTTTGTCCTCCTTGCAACCTGCAAAATCTGTATTTGAATAGTCTGTTAGTTCAAATTCCCCATTCCTAGGGTACCATAGGCCAAGATCAGGGGTGCCCTTAAGATATCTCAAGATTCTTTTCACAACAGTATAGGGAGACTCTTTAGGGTAGACCTGATACCTAGCACAGACACATGTTGCATATATACTGTCAGGCCTACTTGCAGTGAGTTAGAGAAGGGAACCAACTATACATCTATACAGAGTTTGATTAACAGGCTTCCCTAGATCATCTTTGCATAGATGCATAGTAGAGCTTATGGGAGTTCTTGTTACAACCCATATTTTTCACTACCAAATAAGTATATCAGAGTAAGGGAAAATGTGTATCATGATGACACGTCAGCAGGGGATAACTGCGGACCCTCAGGCAAAACTCCTACTTAGCCATGAAGAAAGGTTCTTTAAGTTATTTAAAGTTAAAAATCGGTTTGTCTATATTAGTTAGTCGTATCCCACGGTTTAGTGGCTCATCTAGTCCACGAAGAATGTAGTTAAATGCTGCGAAAAATACTTATTTTTTGAGATTAAACTTCCTACGTGATCTTAGAGGTACCCATGGGATACCTCAAGGTATGCAAGTTCTAAATTTATAATAGCAACAAAAGTAGATTTTTTACGGTCGCTAAATATAGTGATTTTACATTTTGAAAATGTGCAATGCATGAGGTAATAGTAGATGTTTTTATACTTGAAAATAACTACCATGCAATCCTAACATAAAACGTCCCAGAGAGCAATTAATCCACAACAACAGGAAAACTAAACAGCTAGCAGGTATCCAAAAAGAACAATAGTCCTATGGGCGTCAACAAACTGACACGAACCCACGTAAATCCAAGAATGCTTGAACTAATAAAGCAAAATAAACAACAAACTACCTCGCTATGGCGAGGCAACAACCACGGCCAACCCTGCCGCTCAAGCACTCCAAAACCAGCACCGAACTCAGCTACAGCGCTGAACCTGAGTAATTCCAAAGACAGAACATCTCAGCAAGAAGGTACAAGTGATGGCAGAAAGTAAGTCAAAGGTAATCAATGTCAAGGGTACCAACCCAAGACCAAAGGAAAAAAATAATTAATTAAGGTACAACAGTAAGGTACAAAAGTAAAATAATAAAAAAAAGGAAACACTTACGTGGAGTGTCACGTAAAATAATAGCACCCCAAATGTACAAAACTATAGGGGAAAAAGTCATGATAGATTCATCAGGAAGAGGGACAAACCCCTACTATCCACCTGTGGTCAACTCCAACAAAACCAAAACAGGCGGTGTGGCCAACCCCAAAGACAATTCATCTGTCTAAAAGAGGTGGATACTAGATACTCCACCATACATCGCAAATGCCCAAAAACCCATTAGAGCCCCATAAAATGCTAATAGGGAGATCAAACGTTGCGGCGGTGAATTCACCCACTAATAACACCCGCAATAAGGAAAACCCAGAAGGAAAACCCCGTAACGATCCCGGTTTAGAGCTTAGAGGGACACCATAACCCAATCGGGGCCTAGTGGCTTGTCTTGTCCAACGACATCACCACGAATAAAAGCCATGATAGAAATCTCAAGTCGACAATGACACATCAGATTCTACTAGATAATTCTAGAATGAAACGGTTGATCAACCTTTAGGAAGAGTTTACAATCCTAAACAAATTCAAACACACCCTACACGAAAATTATGGATCAGTAATAAAGGTGGAATTTAATCACATCAAAACGTATAACCTTTACCCAAGCTAGACATCAAAATTCAAGAACATTACGATTATAATTGGAATTAGTCAAGAGATCATATTGGCATGATACATCAGTACATTAACTCAATAAATCATGAACACATGCATTGAGAAATTCCTACAAAAATTTGGGTAAAGGGGGAAGTGAGAAAGAGGAACCACCACTTGTCTTGATTTTACTGGATAAAGTCGTCCAAGATCACTTCTTGATATAGATCGGGGCTAGAGAAGACAAGGGAAGCCGAAAACTTCAAAAATAGTAAAAAAATTGGAGTTAGGGCCGAAAACCATAGCGAGAGAATCTCAATAAAAGTGGAAGATATTACCACGAAGATGAAGCTCTCGCTGAGAGCCTTCCGGATCTATGATCAGTTGAAGATTTCGAGCACTGCAGCACTATTGGCAGCCACCGGAAGAATGATGGAAAAACTATCTCTCTTACTCACGCCGCTCTGGTTCGGGAAGAAGAAAAATAAGTCGGTCCAAAGTGGAGGAAATAAGAAGTAGGTATTTATAAACCTAGGGTAATATCCGAATAACTCTACTCAAGAAAAGAACCGGGTTTGACCCAACCGATCTACCCAAGAAGAAGGCCAGAGTACTCTAGAACAATAGGATTACTTATCGAGTACAGGGAAAGTCTTCTCGAGAAAAGAAAGGCTATTCTCGAATGCAAAACGACTTCTTGAGAACAAAAGGGTTGTTCTCGAGTACAAAGAATTCTTCTTGAGAACCAGGGGGATCTGTTCTAGAGTATAAGGTAAATACTTCTCGAGAACAAAAGTGTTGTTCTTGAGTACAAAAAATTCTTCTCGAGAACAAGCGGTGGGGGGGGGGTCTATTCTCGAGTACAAGGAAGATCTTCTCGGGAACAAAAGGGTTGTTCTCGTGTAAAGAAAATTCTTCGCGAGAACAAGGGGGTCTGTTCTCGAGTACAAGGGAAGGATTTCTCGAGCACTGAAGATGGACTTCTCAAGTACTATAAAGCTTCTCGAGAACAAAAGACATCGGTAACTTGAGATCCAAGGAAGATTTCTCAAAAGCATCTCGAGGAATTAAGAGAACAATAAGATGAATCTCGAGAACAACAAGGGATTTCTCGAAAAACCCCGGGTCTTCTCGAGAACTGAACAGGGTAAATGCAATAAATTTCAGATTGCCTTTTATTCCGGGATAAAAAATGTCGACCCTACAAATTAGTAGCAAAGACGACCCTAGAATCCAACGTACCATTCTTGAGACACTTTCATCAATAGCTTACCCAAGAAAATAAAAATCCTCATAAGGATCCAAACACACGCTGAGACCCCAAAATGCTTGAAACATAACAAAACCGGACAAGTTCAAGTCCTCAAAACCTCAACCTTAAATCAAGGAAAAACATTTATCCCAACAGAATTCCCAAAATCTGGTCAAACAGACCCAACGGATTCAAAACGCACAAACGGTGCAGCACAGACATCAAAACGAAGAAGGGTAACGCCCTGACGTCATAATTATGACGATGACAAACCAAATAATGAAATCAGAAAATTGGGGACGTTACAATCACACCCCCTAAAAAGAAGTTTCGTTCCAAAACTTAACACAACCTCAAAGCCAAATCCAAAAAAAAAATCCAATTATTATCAAAATCACTGAAGACATACCTAATCTTAGGGAAAAGATGCGGATGAGATTCTCTCATCGCCGACTCCAATTCTCACATTGCGCTCTCGACATCTTGATTTCACCAGAGAACCTTAACCATGGGGATGGTCTTCCTCCACAACACTTGATCTTGAGAATCTATAATACGAACAGGTTCTTCTACGTAAGAAATGTTGGGCTGAATCTGGGGAACCGAGTCGAGGACCTGACGATCATTACGAATACACTTCCGCAACTGGCTCACATGGAACACATCATGGACACCAGGGAAGGTATGGACAACTCTAGCTTATAAGCTGACACACTGATGCGTTCAAGAATCTGAAAAGGTCTCACATACCGGGGGTCTAACTTGTGGTTCCTTCCAAAACTTTTAACACCAGACATCGGATAAACTTTCATAAAAACCATGTACCCAACAACGAACTCCAGATCAACCCTTCGTTGATTAACATATCTCTCATAGTGTTCTTGTGCCACATGGAGCTTTTCTCAAATATGAGTCACGACACAATTCATCTCTTCTAGGGGTTCCGGAGCTAGCAATGGTCTCTCACCAACTTCAGCCCAAAACAAAGGAGTCCTACAACGCCTCCCATACAAGGCCTCAGATGGGGCCAACTTCAGACTCTCTTGATTACTATTATTGTATCCAAACTCCATGAGTCTGAGGCGTTCATCCCAAGCACCAACGTGATCCAAGATATAACATCTGATCATATCTTCCACAATCTGATTAACTCTTTCCGTCTAACCATTCGTCTGCGGATGATAGGCATTGGAATATCTCAAATTGGTACCCAACCCCTCCTGTAAACTCTTCCAAAAATGAGACGTAAATCTAGAGTCTCGGTCAAAAACAATACTGACGGGCACTCCATGCAACCTGATAACCTCATCAATGTATAATTCAGTTATCTTCTTCATATAATATTTGATCTTAAAAGGTACGAAGTCAGCACAGATATTAGCCCAGATGTCACCAAAGGCAGGGACGCAAAATCTACCCTAATACTTCATGGTATCCAACTCATCCAAGGAGAAATCAGGAAACTGTCCCTTCTCAGTTCTATTTCGGATGTGTGACAAATCCAAATCACCCTTCTAATGTGCCCTCATTGAGGAAATCCAAGAGGGCTCTTCTACTTCTAAACTAACAGGCACAGTATTACACCCAACCTCAATGTCCATCAACAAGAATTCTTCTACCAAGGACTGTACAGACAAATTGAAAATTTTGGCGGTCTTTCTACTCAAAGCATCAGCTACCACGTTAGCCTTTCCTGGGTGGTAAAGGATTTCCACATCATAATCAGCCATTTATTCTAACCACTGACACTGGCACAGATTTAATTCCTTTTGAGTGAAGACATACTTCAAACTCTTATGGTCCGTATAGATCTTACACAGCGCGTCATACAATAAGTGTCTCCAAAGTTTCAATGCATAAATTATAGCAGCAAACTCCAAATCATGTGTAGGATAGTTTCTTTCATGAATCTTCAGTTCTCTTGATCCATAAACAATCACCTTACCATCTTGCATCAAAACACAGCCAAGTTTGATGTGTGGCTGGTCCACATACATAGTGTACTCAACTCCTTCAGTTGGTAAGGTTAAAATTGGAGCAGTACATAGTCTCTTCTTCAACTCTTGAAAGGCTTCTTCACACTTATCACATCAAATAAATGCAGTATTTTTCTGAGTAAGTCTAGTTAGATGGGCTGACAATACTGAAAATCTTTCCACAAATCTTCTATAATAGCCAGTCAGGCCTGAGAAACTCCTAATCTCCTTAGGTGTAGAAGGTCTCTCCCATTCCATCACCACAGAAATCTTGGTCGGGTCTACGGAAAAACCATCCTTGTTTAGAACATGCCCCAGAAACGAAACCTGAGATAACCAGAACTCACACTTGCTCAGCTTCGCATAAAGCTTATGCTCCCTCAGGGTCGTCAAAACCAATTGCAAATGTTGAGTATGCTCCTCAACACTACGGAAATACACAAGGACGTCATTTATGAACATGATCACGAAACAATCCAATAAGTCCTTGAACACTCTATTCATTAAGTCCATGAATGCAGAGGGTGCATTAGTTAACCCAATGGACATCACCAAAAACTCAAAATGTCCATGCCGCAACCGGAAGTTGGTTCGAGGAATATCTGCCGCACAAATTCTCAACTGGTGATAGCCTGAACGAAGATCAATCTTAGAAAATACCGAGCTACCACGCAACTGATCAAACAAATCATCAATTCTCGGCAAGGGATATCTATTCTTAACTGTCACATTATTCAATTCTCTGTAATTGATGTAAAGACTCATCGATCCATACTTCTTCTTTACAAATAATACAGGAGCACCCCATGGGGAAAAACTTGGTCTAATAAAACCACACCACAGCAATTCATCAAGCTTAGCACGCAACTCTTCCAACTCACGCAGAGCCATACGGTATGGTGCTTTGACAATAGGACGAGTACCTGGCTCGAAGTCTATCACAAACTCAATCTCCCTCGCCGGAGGAAGTCCTGGAAGACTATTAGGAAAAACATATGTAAACTCTCGCACCACCGAGACATCCTCAAGACGTGGTGTAACAAAAGCAGTTTCCAAGGCAGAAATAGAGACCAAAAACACCTCACAACCAGACTCGATAGCACGACAAGCACGTACCATAGAAATTATAGGGGAAACCCTGTCTTGAAATCCATAGGCGCTCATAGGTTGGTCATTGTCCATCCTGAAGTCCACTCGCTTTGCCTTGCACTGGATGACCGCATCATACTTGGATAGCCAGTCCATGCCCAAAATCACATCAAAATCTGCCAAATCCAACACCATCAGATCCGCAAAGGCTAGGAAATCGATTAGATAAATATGGTATTTCAGAACTCCTTGATTATATATCACTGAATCACCGGAGGAAAGCCTAACGTTGAAGGAGTCTCCTAACTGATCCACGTTCAAACGATGTTTATCTACGGACCTCCGGGACACAAAGGAATGGGTGGCACCTGAATCGAAAAGTACGCGCGCCCACCGATTCCGCACCTTAAACTCCCTTAAAACCATAACATACATAACTAAACGAACGATAACTAGGTCAACAATGAGAAATAATAAAGATAATCCAACTGGGGCTAACCTGATATAACTTGCGTAGAGGTTTGAGCTTCTTCTCTGGTCACAACATTTAGCTTTCCTTTTCCTTTGTCTAGGTTCGGCGGTGGCGGCAGAGCCTGAAGCGGGGCAGGCTGCAGTGGAGTCTGAGCCTGGGGGCATGAAGACTTCAAGTACCCCTTCTGCCAGCACTGGAAACAGGCCTTGTCCTTCAACCAGTAATGACTGACGTCATGACTCTTCGTTGCACAGATCGGGCACACCAGATCAACTTTGGGTGCACCTTGGATGGCGAGCACCTGCTGCTGCTTCAGGGTGGAAGTCCTCCTGAAATACCTTTTGATCCAGGCCTAAGCGTCATCGCTGGGAGGCCTACGGATTAATACATTCGCATCTCGATGATTTAAAATCGACACTCACACAGAAATTCCTGCAGCGCACACTCCAAGCAATTTTATCACGATTATGCTAACACACGGGTAGCCAAACAGTTTGGGACCGAATAGAGGCTATAGGCCAATATCGATTCCGGCTAAAAGGATCAATATTAGATCCGACCGAGTGGGTTGTACCAAAATAGATCTACCAAAATTACGATACAGAAATGGTAGATTTCTCCCAACAAAAAGCTACGAGGTTCGCCAATCCTTTCGAAAAATAAATCAATTAAGATGAATACAATTCAATTGAAATACACCACGATTTATTTTCAAGCTTCGAAATCAACCGCAACAATTGGCCGCCACAAAAATATCAAAGAGGGAAACACACGGGAGTAAAGGTTTCATTACCCAAGTCAGAATGGATGATTCAGACTATCTCACTTGGAATGCTCGTCCACGGCTCCGTCGGAGTTACGCCGGATGGAGAAAAGTTCTTCCGCCGTTGTCGCATCACGCTCGTGGTGGTCGGATGTAGACTTGAAAGAGGAGGTGAGGGGGTTCGGTTTTGTGGTTGGAGGTAGAGGAAGGGACGGGGGGTTTGATTTATGAGGAAGACAAGGTGGGGGAAGGGGAGTTGGCGGCAGCTAGGGTTGGGACGAGGTGGTGCCCGAGAGAGGGGCTTGTGTTGGTGGCGGCTTGGAGCAGTGGAGGGTTGGTGGCTGAGTTGTGAGGGGGGAGATGAGGAGATGTTGGCGGCTTGAAGAGGGAGGAGGGGCTTGGTCGGCCGAACCCTAGAGAAAGAGAGAGGAGGAAGATTCAAGGGGAAAGCATTTAGGGTTTTAATTTCTCATTCCAAATTACCTTCATAATGAAAGATCCTAGGCCTTATATAGGCTCACAACAATGACTAGGCTACAATAAGCCCATTTAAATAAACATGCACTCTAAAGTTTAAACCATAAGGAAATAAGTAAGCAAGCTTAAGCAAATAACGAAATAAGTTCATCCAAATAAAATTTGATAGTAATCAACTAATTATTATGAAGCGGTCTTGCGCCGAGGGCGGAGGTTGTAGCGTCACTCCACACGATCACGATGACGACGCAAGTCTTTTGAAGGCGACGAAGGAGGATCTTCCACTAGCATGAGGTCATCATTAGCAAGTTGGGGGATGACGTCTCCATCAATCCTCCCCCGCTCGAAAGGACTCATCACCGATGAGTTGTCTTGAATTTACCGTCGAAGAAGAGCGTCATCCAAGAGAGTCACCTCCGATTCCGGGAGCAAAGAGTCATCGGTGGCGGGACGACCGTGCCATCAAATCAAGTAGCGGTGCACATCGCCATCTGGAGAGGGAAGCACTTCATCCTGGAGAATCTTGTCTGGCGAAAAGTGTGTCCGGGGAAACCTGGGAAAAGCGTTAGGCAACAAGGGAGGAAAATCTTTTTCTTCAACATTCAACGTGCCTCCGTTGGAGACCGATGGATGCAGCGATCCAGTAACACCCTCAACCCCAAACCCATTAGAACCTGTAGTGGAGCTAAATGGACAGGAAGATAGTTCTTGCGGTGGAGCAACATATGGCGTTAAATCCGAAACATTAAAAATTGGGGAAATACCCCACTCAGTTGGTAATTCCAAAAGAAATGCATTGTCTCCTAATTTCTTTGAAATCCGAAAAGGTCTCACTCGCCGATCCGCTAACTTTTTGATGGTGCCCGTAGGCAACCGTTCAGTGATGAGATGCACCAGGACTAGATCGCCAACTTTTAAGTGAGATGCACTCTTATGTACGTTAGCATGAACTTGATAAGATGCGTATTGTGGGGTTAGAGTTTCCTTTATGTACTTATGCAGATTATGAATATGAGAGTCAAAATCTAGTGCAAATTGACTTGATTTAAAAGATGGCGGTAAAGGAATCAAGTCGAGTGGCACCGGTGCTTTATATCCTTGCATGATCTCATTCGGAGACAAGACAGTTGACCTATTTTTGGAAGGAGAAGGTCCGATGTACCCTTGTGGTCTCCCACAAGGCATCATAGTAAACTACCTAAGCATCTATTTACCACTTCTATTGGCCCATCCTTCTGCGGATGGTAGGCTGAGGAGAACAGAAGTTTGGTGCCCATAATCCTCCACAAGGTCTTCCAAAAATAACTAGTAAACTTCACATCTCTATCGGTAACTATAGATTTTGCAATGCCTCGATGGCCGACTACTTCCTTAAAATAAAATTGTGTAACGTGTGACGCATCGTTGGTTTTATTACACGTGATAAAGTAGGACATTTTGGAGAAGCGATCTACGACGACTAAGATAGAGTCATGACGTCTAAACGTGACATGTAAGCCTAGAATAAAATCCATACTAACGTCTTCCCAAGGTTTGGAAGGAATCAGAAGAGGGGTATAAAGTCCCGCATTGGTTTTGTTACCCTTGGCCAATTGGTACGCCCGAAAACTACCCACGATCTTGTTAACAATTGCCTCAAGATCGGGCCAATAAAACTTGTCTTCTACTAATGTGATCGTTTTGTCACGGCCAAAATGTCCACCTAACCCACCACTATGCAACTCCCAAACAATGAAGTGACGTAGGGAGGAACATGGGATACATAACTTCGAATGGTTGAATAAATAGCCGTCACGGATATAATAAGACGTAATGGTCGTAGGCGAGTTGTCTTGAGTGGCTAAATAAATATCATTAAAATCCGGACAGTGGACATATTCATCTTTAATTCTATCGAAGCCGATCACCTTAACTTCTAGCATAGACAATAGTAAAGAAACACGACTAAGAGCATCGGCTACGCGGTTGAGAGTACCCTTAAGGTGTTTGATGATGAATGTGTACTCCTGAAGATAGGAGACGCATTTTGCATGCCTAGGGCTAACCTTAGTTTGAGAGTTAATAAATCACAACGATTTATGATTGGATAAAATGACAAATTCCTTAGGGAGTAAGTAGTGCAGCCAATATTGGAGGCACCGAATAACGGTGTAAAACTCTCGATCGTAGTTTGAATAATTCAATTTAGGCCCTGTGAGTTTCTCACTGAAATACCCAATAGGGTTGCCCTCCTGACTCAATACACCACCAATTCCCACACCAGACGCATCACATGATAACTCGAAGACTTTATTAAAATCCGGCAATCGCAGTAGGGGAGCTTCCGACATACGTGATTTAATGGTGTTAAACGCTTTAGCGGCTGAAGTCATCCAAGAAAATTCACCATTTTTCATGCACTCAGTAATGGGGGCCATGATGCTGCTAAAATCTTGAATGAATCGGCAATAAAATGTAGCTAGGCCATGGAAACTCCTAACATCTCGAATGTTGGCTGGCTCTAGCCACTCTTTAATAGCTTGGACCTTCTTGGGGTCAACAAGTATGTCTTCCGAACTCATTATATATCCAAGAAACTCAACAGACGACACATGAAAAGTACACTTCTTAATATTGATGAATAATTTCTCCGACCTCAAAGTGGTAAGGATAATCTTCAGATGGGCCGCGTGATCGAGCGTAGATGTGCTAAAAACTAAAATATCATCAAAATACACTACTATGAATTTTCCTATATACGGTTGGAAGATGTGAGTCATCATCCTAGAAAATGTGCTCAGGGTATTTGAAAGCCCAAACGGCATAACTAACCACTCGTAGAGAACTTCCTTTGACTTTAAAAACGTATTCCACTCATCACCTTCCCTAATTCGGATCTGAGGGTAGCCACTTCTAAGATCCAATTTCGAGAAAATCGTGGAACTCCCTAACATGTCTAATAAATCGTTCAAGCGAGGGATGGGAAACCGATACTTAACAGTAATTTTATTAATGGCTCTACTATCCACACACGTCCTCCAAGAGCCGTCTTTCTTGGGAGCAAGCAAGACAGGTATGACACATGGACTCTTGCTATGACGAATGAATCCCTGTTGCAATAAATCAAAAATTTGGGTTTGTAATTCTAAGTGTGCGGAGGGATTTAACCTATAGTGAGGAAGGTTGGGCAAAGATGAACCCGGGATGAAATCTATCGCATGTTGGATATCCCGCATGGGGGGTAACTCGGACGGTAGCTCGTCCGGGTACACATCCTTAAAGTCATCTAGGAGCATTCTCAACACCGGTGGTAAATTCTCAGAAGACGTCGCATCTTCCTTATCCTGCAAACAAACTAAAGCATATATGACGCCATCCATAAAGGTGTTACTGTTGGGTTTCTCTATGAGGATGGCACAACACTTGTGCACACAGCGGAAGAATAAAACATCAAGAAAACCCAAAAGAGATGGGATCGGGCCATGATAGTTGAATCAAGAAGTTAACATACAATTAGGCAAAAATTACCTCGGTGGCATTGAGTCACAACTCAACAGAGATGCTCCAAGCTTCGTGTTCTTGCTGGTGGCAAGTTATACGTGGAATGATATCCATGTCTCTGCAGAAATCCACATGAGCGGGAGAACACCGACCTTTCCATCGCACGGATAATCAGGAAGGAGAATGACCGCACCTTGCTCTTCCACGGACTGCTAGGTCCGCGCCAGGAATAGCAACACCAGCGACAATCGCCGGAGAGGAGGAGGTCGACGGAGCGAGCACGGCGGCGGAACGCTTCCATCGGCGGGATTCGGGATCGGTGGAACAAATGAACGAATGGCGGAACACTTCCGATTCGATCAGCTCAGCCCGACGGGATTCGATTAGCAAGCAAATTCCCGAAAACCCTAAGTACATATTTATACCAAAGGCATAAACAGACTTAGGAATATCGCTATCCGCAGACCACCCAGAAAAATAGGGTTCCAGAATCGGCGAGAATCACCTAGCAGATTCGGTGAGAATCAATCAACGAGAATCACCTAGCAGATTCGGTGAGAATCAATCAGCGAGAATCACCTAGGATCGGCGAGAATCACCTAGGATCGGTGAGTATCAGTCGGCGAGAATCACCTAGGATTGGCGAGAATCAGAGTACAATACTCGACGATTCACGTCGAACGATCCTTGACGATACACGTCGACCCGCGGTCGACTATTCTTACCAATCCTTCAAGGCAACATTTTCCCAACCCGACGATCCTATAAGGCAACACTTTGCCCATAACCCCATTCAGGTCGGTGATTGGTAACCTTTACCAACACAGTCAATCATCGAACTTCTCCACATCTCTTATGTGCGATCCTGCAGGCTCATATCGCATTGGCAGTGAGATTACATGTTTGACCACTTCTAGATCACCATGGTAACTCCAACAGTCTCCCACTTGATCTTGAAAGTATCAAACCAAAAACCTCACAAACAATGAGCGGCATCTAGCAATGCATCATTGCTCCCCAAGCAATAAGAGTTTATAACTCATAAGCCTTTATGACCAATGTATCAGCGTTGTCTTTGTCCCTTTGTCCCTTACATCCGGAAAGAACTAGAGGCATGAACCGTGTCACCGTCGTAATAGCTCAATCCAAGTTTCTTGATCCAGGACTGACTTCCAGAGAATGGTGAGTCCAATATCACACATTGACTCAACCAAGCATGGCCATGCATTTCTCAGTCCAGTTCCATCAAGGGGCCCATGGATGCAACTCCTGTCATACAGGAGGACAAATCCCATATCTGCTCACACACAAACACCCAAATGATTCGTAACATGACCAACAACCACCCTTATCATCAACCTTTCTCAAGGAAGAGTTTAGATGGCATCAAAGCACGCTCTTCCTCACTTGATGAATGCTGTGACTTCAGGTCAAAGGACCACAACACCATTATCAATTGAGACCTACTCGTGACACGATTGGATGACAATCCACAGAGTAGTCTCAGGTTGGGTCTGTCCAGTACAACTTGTTCACTAACAAGTAACCACATGATGACTTGATATCACAATATCATGACCTGTGAGAACCGGTCATCAGTCAACGCACGTGCTAGCCTTCATGTACCATCATCACCCTTAGCTTCTATGATTATACTCGACCAGGGACCTTTTAAGAATGAAGCTTCAAATAAATCATAGGCTCTCACATTCAAGTCACGTACTTGATGTCCCATGGAAGAGAACATTCTAAGGGTATCTATTATGTTAATATTTAACTATCATATAGAAAAACTCATAATAAAAGAACTTGCCATTAATTGTAAGAGAAAAACTAGGTACACTGTTCATCATATGAATAAATGGCCAACAAAATACATGTTTACATGCAATCCACAAGATTCTCACTAGAGTTGATCATTTAGGTATCGTATACCCATCGATCTAGTATGACCATCATGCTTTCTCTGAGCGAGAGGCTTTGTCAGTAGATCCGCAATATTCTCCTCAGTCGGCACTCTGCAAATGTTCACATCTCCTTGTTCGACAATCTCACGAATAAGATGAAACCGCCGAAGTATGTGCTTGGAGCGCTGATGGGATCTAGGTTCCTTAGATTGTGCAATTGCACCATTGTTATCACAGTAGAGAACTACGGGACCAACAATGCTAGGAACTACATCAAGCTCGCCGTTGAATTTTCTAATCCATACAGCCTCCTTCGCCGCATTAGCTGCGGCGATATACTCGGCCTCTGTTGTAGAATCAGCAACTGTCTCTTGCTTAGAACTCTTTCAGCTCACAGCTCCTCCATTCAGGCAAAACACAAAACCTGACTGAGACTTGGAGTCGTCTCTATCAGTTTGGAAGCTAGCATCCGTGTAACCACTTACAACGAGCTCTTCCTCTCCACCATACACCAAGAACACATCCTTAGTCCTTCTCAAGTACTTCAGGACATTCTTGACTGCAATCCAGTGACACTCACCGGGGTCTGACTGATACCTACTAGTCATGCTCAAAGCAAAGGAGACGTCGGGTCAAGTACATAACATCGCGTACATTATTGATCCAATTGCCGAAGCATATGGAATCAACTTCATGCGGTCCTTATGTTCACAAGACTTTGGACACTGGTCCTTAGAGAGATTCACACCATGAGACATGGGAAAAAATCCTTTCTTGGACTCAAGCATGTTGAACCGCTTCAACACCTTTTCGATGTACGTACTCTATGTCAAACCCATCAACTTCTTCGATCTATCTCTATAGATCTTAATACCGAGTATATAAGTCGCTTCACCCACATCTTTCATTGAAAAGCAGTTCCCTAGGTTGTTCTTAACAACTTTCAGGGTATGAATGTCATTCCCAATCAACAGTATGTCATCTACATACAATATCAGGAAGACAACAATGCTCCCACTGATTCGCGAACACAAGGCTCATCTTCATTCTTGATGAAACCAAACTCTTTGATTTTCTCATCAAAATGAAAATTCCAACTTCGAGAGGCCTGTTTCAGTCCATAGATTGACTTATTCAGCTTGCATATTTTAGTGGCTTCATCTGGGGATACAAAACCCTCGGGTTGTGTCATAAACACTTCCTCAAGGAGGTTTCCATTAAGGAAAGCCGTTTTGACATCCATCTGCCAGATCTCGTAGTCATAATACACAGCAACAGCAAGCAATATCCTTATAGACTTTACCATGATAACAATGGAAAAGGTCTCATCATAGTCAATACCATGAATTTGCTTGAAACCCTTAGCCACCAGTCGCCCTTTGAATGTCTGTACATTCCCATCCATGTCGGTCTTCTTCTTGAAGACCCACTTGCACCCTATGGGTCGTACCCCTTCAGGCGGTTCCACCAACTTCCATACTTGGTTTGCATACATGGAGTCCATTTCGGATTTCATAGCCTCAAGCCATTTGTCAGAGTCCGGTCCATTCATAGCCTCTTGGTAGGTTGCTGGTTCATCATCATGATCCATAAGCAACACATTTCCTATTTGAGACACGAGAAAACCATATCTCTCAGGCTCAAACCTCGGTCTACCAGATCTATGTAGGACTTGTGTTCCTTGAAAAGGTTCTCTAGCTACAACATCTTGTAGTCCTGTCTCAGAATCCAATTCCGGTTCATTCACTACATGTGGTTCTTGAACTTCTTCAAGCTCTACCTTTTCAGTATTTCTTGATAAGAACTCTTTCTCCAAGAAGACACCAGTCCTTGCGACAAACACTTTTCCCTCAAACGGTAGGTAAAAGTAATACCCTTTCGTTTCCTTAGGATATCCCACCAGATAACATTTATCCTATTTGGGTTCCAGCTTGTCAGGCATTTGACGTATCATGTATACCTCACAACCCCAAATTTTAATGAACGACATACTAGGACGCTTCCCAGTCCATATCTCATATGGTGTCTTCAGAATCGTTTTCGTTGGAGCGCAATACAATGTCATTGCAGCAGTCTCTAAAGCAAAACCCCAAAAGGAAACAGGCAAGTCTGCATGACTCATCATCGAACGTACCATGTGTAACAGAGTACGATTTATCCTCTCAAACACACCATTATGTTGTGGTGTTCTAGGTGGAGTGAGCTGTGATACAATACCACACTCTTTCAGATGATCACGGAACTCATGACTCAGGTATTCGCCACCTCGATCAGATCAGAGTGCTTTAACCCTTTTACCCAACTGGTTTTCTACTTCATTCTTGAACACTTTGAACTTTTCAAAGGTCTCGGATTTGCACTTCATAAGATACACATATCTGTATCTACTGAAATCATCAGTAAATATAACAAAGTAGAAATACCCACCTCTAGCCATGGAACTCATGGGTCCGCATACATCACTATGTACAACACCCAAGAGATCCTCAGCCCTCTCAGTATAACCAATGAAAGGAGCTTTAGTCATCTTGCCTAATAAACAAGATTCGCATCGCTCAAATGATTCATAATCAAATGAGTCCAAAAGTCCATCTCTATGGAGCTTGGATATGCGCTTCTCGTTGATATGGCCCAAATGACAATGCCAGAGAAATGTAGGGTTCGAGTCATTTGTTCTTAGTCTTTTATTATTTTCTACATTACAGATCAGATGGTCCAAGTTCAAAACATAAAGATGATTAAACAATTGCGCTACAGCATAATAAACATCATTCTTAAATATAGAACAACAGTTGTTCTTAATTATAAAAGAAAATCCAATCATGTCCAAACATGAAATAGATATAATGTTTCTAGTTATGGCCGGAACAAAATAACAATTATCTAGTTCTATTATAAGCCCACTAGGCAAAGAAAGACGGTAAACCCCTACGGCTACAGCAGCAACTCTTGCTCCATTGCCGACGCGGAGGTCCACCTCCCCTTTACTCAGCAATCTTCTCCTTCCCAGTTTCTGCACATTTGTACAAATGTGAGAACCACATCCGGTATCCAATACCCAAGATGAAGGAGCAGAAAGGTTTATCTCTATAACGTAAACATTTGAAGCGGAAGTCATACCTCCCTTCATTTTCTGCAGACCTTCAATGTACGAAGGACAGTTCCTCCTCCAATGACCAGCCTTGCCACAGTGGTGGCATTTCCCTTACTTCACCGTGCTTTTCTTTTTCATCAGTGCAGAAGACTTGGGCTCAAGATATGACTTAGGTCCCACCTTCGTCTTTTTAGAGCCCTTGGCCTTGCCCTTGCCCTTATGCACCATCAGTATGGGGCAGGCAGGCTTGGTCTTCTTCATATTGATTTTGGCAGTTCTCAACATGCCTAGGAGTTCGGGCAGTGTCTTGTCCATTTCATTCATGTTGTAGTTCAAGACGAACTGCTCATAACTATCCGGCAATGATTGCAGGATCAGATCTGTGGCCAACTCTTGACCAAGAGGAAAACCCAACCTTTCAAGGTTCTCTATATACCCAATCATCTTGAGTACGTGAGTCCCTACTGAGTCTCGAACTCCCATCTTGCACTGAAACAACGCTTTTGTGACGTCGAACCTCTCTTGATGAGCCTGCCCTTGAAACATTTTCTTGAGATGCTCGTCAATCTCCTTGCACCCCATGTTCTCATGTTGCTTCTGAAGCTCAGAGTTCATAATGGCAAGCATAAGGCATTCGACATCTAAAGCATCATCAGTATACTTCTTATAAGCATCCTTCTCAGCACGGGAAGAGTTCCCGGTCGGCACCTCGGGGGATTCTTCTTCCAAGACATAGAGCTTTCGCTCTTGCCTGAGAACAATTCTCAGGTTCCTGTACCGTCCATGTAATTAGTCCCACTGAGCTTATCCTTCTCAAGGATGGCTCTCAGAGACAACGTGGAGTGTGAAACACTTGCCATGGAATTCTACAAGAATTTATGCAGAATAAAATCAGTACCAAAATTTCAAATACAATTTATTTTAATTTGGACTTCAATTAAAACACTCCCACTATTTTATTCGAAATGATAGCCCTCACTAACAATTCAGAGAGTTCATGCGAGCTACTCTCTTAGTGGACAAGATCCGTATTTCACCAACACAATGAGTCAGCTTTGGCTTTCCTCTCACGATGCAGTTATTTAGGTAGGCAACGCTTGCCAATTGCATCCTCATGCAATTCTTGTATGGTTGGTGAATAACTCCTTACTCACATCCATCATATGGTGCATGCCAACCCTATGCCTCTAGGAACTCAACCTTTGAGGTCACCTAGTTAAGCTGGACCCGATGTTGACAGTGGAATATCACAATTATCCGCTCGCACCCTTACCAAGATAGATTAATGCACCTTGCTTTGGCAAGCCCACACTTCATCGATTGAGGCAGGAAGAGTGTCATCCATCGGAAGGCATCCAAACAGTTAATATTTGATGAAGGGATTTTGATTATAGGTTAACAGTTAACCATGATCAACATTTGATCAATGTGCACATCCAAAGAAAAACAATTTTTCTAAAACCACATGCATCCCTTATGTGCACAAGCTGACACCATCAACATTTGATAGAAGGAAGGGCTAAACCTGAACATCCGAAAACTTCCAAATCCTCAGATTTACATGCATTGGAAAAAAGCAAAGACAACTCAACTTAAAGCAGTAGACAAGCTCATCTCTCTATGTTGGATTCAAAATCCAAAACAATCTCGAGGGATGGTTACTGCTAAGGAGACTATAATTTCTAACAATTAGAAATTTCCACGAAATCACAGACGTTCTTGGCGGGGTACCAAGACTAAATCTAGACATTTAGAACACTTCTAAATCTCTAGGTTTACACGCACTGGAATAACAAAACTTCCAATACAACAATCATGGCCGAAACCTCGCTCGGATACCACTATTGGGTTTCTCTATGAGGATGGCACAACACTTGTGCACGCAGCGGAAGAATAAAACATCAAGAAAACCCAAAAGAGATGGGATCGGGCCATGATAGTTGAATCAAGAAGTTAACATACAATTAGGCAAAAATTACCTCGGTGGCGTTGAGTCACAACTCAACGGAGATGCTCCAAGCTTCGTGTTCTTGCTGGTGGCGAGTTCTACGTGGAATGATATCCACGTCTCTGCAGAAATCCACACGAGCGGGAGAACACCGACCTTTCCGTCGCACGGATAATCGGGAAGGAGAATGACCGCACCTTGCTCTTCCACGGACTGCTAGGTCCGCGCCAGGAATAGCAACACCAGCGACAATCGCCAGAGAGGAGGAGGTCGACGGAGCGAGCACGGCGGCGGAACGCTTCCGTCGGCGGGATTCGGGATCGGTGGAACGAACAAACGAACGGAGGAACACTTCCGATTCGATCAGCTCAGCCCGGCGGGATTCGATCAGCAAGCAAATTCTCGAAAACCCTAAGTACCTATTTATACCAAAGGCATAAAAAGACTTAGGAATATCGCTATCCGCAGACCACCCAGAAAAATAGGGTTCCAGAATCGGCGAGAATCACCTAGCAGATTCGGTGAGAATCAATTGGCGAGAATCACCTAGCAGATTCGGTGAGAATCAATCGGCGAGAATCACATAGGATCGGCGAGAATCACCTAGGATCGACAAGTATCAGTCGGCGAGAATCACCTAGGATCAGCGAGAATCAGAGTACAATACTCGACGATTCATGTCGAACGATCTTTGACTATACACGTCGACCCGCGGTCGACTATTCTTACCAATCCTTCAAGGCAACATTTGTCCAACCCGACGATCCTATAAGACAACACTTTGCCCATAACCCCATTCAGGTCGGTGATTGGTAACCTTTACCAACACAGTCAATCATCCAACTTCTCCACATCTCTTATGTGCGACCCTGCAGGCTCATATCGCGTTGGCAGTGATATTACATGTTTGATCACTTCTAGATCACCATGGTAACTCCAACAGTTACGAGCCAATTCCTTCTTGCCCATCAAACCTAACGCCTTCTTTTCGACCGGGACAATCGTATCCTTAGAGGGGATCGAAGGGTCCTTAGGCAGAGTGGGTTTTAGAGTTATGGTGTTGCCATTAAATTTGAATTCGTAAGTGTTAGCCCGACCAAAGTGGGTAACATCATGATCATAAAGCCATGGGCGACCTAATAATACGTGACAAGCATCCATCGAGATGACGTCGCACCAAATCCTTTCGGAATAGGCTTTGATGGTAAGGGGTACCAAACAACGCCTTGACACTGGGAGGGATGACTTGTCTACCCATGCCACCTTATAAGGGTGAGGGTGCGGCTCAGTAACCAAAGACATTCGGGTCACCGCAGGTTTAGAAATGACGTTCATATAACTTCAACTATCTATGATCAACCTACACCACTTTTCCCCACTCTTAAAATGCAACGAAAATATATTCATCCTATTCCAGTCATCTAACACCCGCGGAGTCACCAGAATACACCTCATGACCATCATATGAGAGTCATCCTCCAAGTCACTAGGCACTCCTTCCGACTCACTATCCTCTCCTGCCTTGTAAATAAGATCGTCTGACTCACATATGGAATCTAACAGGGCTAAAGGCTTGGGCTTATTAGGACACTCACTAGCGTAGTGACCTTGAATTCCGCAAGCGAAACAAGTAGCATTCATTTTGTTGACCCATCATACTGGGACTCGCTCACCCGTCGGGTTTCTACTATTCCTGGAAGTCACGACTATGGAGGTCGAGTCGGTGGACCGGATCTTCCCCCGTGTCCTTATAGGTGGAAGTGGGAGGTGGTCCTAAGATGGACTTTCCCTTCGGAAATGGGCGAGACTTATTTTTATGGGCGTTGTATTTCTCAATATCTAATGCAGCGTTAAACGTGACTTGCAAGTCGGTGTGGCCATATCGCAGCAATTTTCCCTGGATGTCAGGGTTTAACCCCTTAGGAAACCTAGATAGGGTGATCTCGGGCATCTCCTTCACTCCACACCTAACCATCATGTCCTTAAGCAGACTCATATACTCCGAAACCGACCTATTCCCTTGCTTAAGGGTAGCCAAATCATCAAACATCTGTGTTTGATGATATGTGGGGACGTACTGCTCTGTCAACAAAGCCTTCATGTCTGCCCAAGCAATGGGTAACTCTCCATTCTCGACTCTCAGACGCCGCTCCTCATTCAACCAAAATATCTTTGATCTACCCAACAATTTCATCCTCGCCATGTGCACCTTATCCGCATCGTTCAGATTGTACGACTGGAAGTAGCACTCTATCTCCAGCACCCAGTCTTGGAAAACTTGGGGTTCTCCCAACCCATCGTATGATAGGGGTT
Source organism: Platanthera guangdongensis (assembly GCA_039583875.1). NCBI lineage: Eukaryota > Viridiplantae > Streptophyta > Magnoliopsida > Asparagales > Orchidaceae > Platanthera > Platanthera guangdongensis. The sequence goes on along the minus strand of CM077153.1, from coordinate 74,761,301 downwards.
TGACGCGGACGGACCTAGTAAGATCAAATTTGTATGGTGGCCGCGGAGCGTGTTCATTATTATTGTTATTATTAGGGTTATTATTGCCTTATGCCTGTTGGTTTGCGGGTTGATTACGGGGATTCCCAAGGTGTAATCTCATCTCGTGCAGTGTCTTACTAATAGCCGTCATTTGTTCCGTGAAATCCTGGCGGAGTTCCTCAAGTGCTGTGAGACCGTGACCCGCATCCCGTTCGTCCTCCATATTGGATGAAGACGGGAAATACTCCGTGCCTAATCTAGTGCGCATGCAAATAAAGAAGTTTTATCCAACGAAAAATGACACACAGAAGGAATTGTTCCCGCTAAAATAACTAAGGTCGAAATATTTTTTTTATTTTCTGGAAGAAAATAATGCGTAGATTATAAAAAACAACTTTGAAATTTTTTTTGCAGAAATACAAAAATTAGGCCTCTATGGCAGACCAAGAAATTTTTTTTTCTTTTGAAATCTTTTTTTTACTCGAGAATGAACAAGAAAAGTGTGTGCCGGCGTGCAAGAACCAGGGGACGGTGCCAACTAAGAAATTGACGTGAACCTGGCTCTGATACCAAAATGATGCAGGCCTAAGCATCGTCGCCGGGAGACCTACGGATTAATACGTTCGCCTCTCGATGATTTAAAATCGACACTCACACAGAATTTCCCGCAGCGCACACTCCAAGCAATTTTATCACGATTATGCTAACGCACGGGTAGCCAAACCGTTTGGGACCGAATAGAGGCTATAGGCCAATATCTGTTCCGGCTAAAAGGATCAATATTAGATCCGACCGAGCGGGTTGTAACAAAAGAGTTCTAACAAAATTACGATCTAGAAACGGTAGATCTCTCCCAACAAAACGCTACGAGGTTCGCCAAACCTTTTGAAAAATAAATCAATTAAGATGAACACAATTCAATTGAAATACACCACGATTTATTTTCAAGCTTCGAAATCCAACGCAACAATTGGCCTCCATAAAAATATCAAAGAGGGAAACATATGGGAGTAGAAGTTTCGTTACCCAAGTCGGAATGGATGATTCTCACTATCTCACTTGGAACAATCGTCCACAGCTCTGTCGGAGTTACGCCGGATGGAGAAAAGTTCTTCTGTTGTCCTCGCGTCACGCTCGTGGTGGTCGGATGTAGACTTAAAAGAGGAGGTGAGGGGGTTCGGTTTTGTGGTTGGAGGTAGAGGAAGGGATGAGGGGTATGTTTTATGAGGAAGACAAGGTGGGGGAAGCGGAGTTTGCAGCGGCTAAGGTTGGGAGGAGGTGGTTGCCGAGAGAGGGGCTTGTGTTGGTGGCGTCTTGGAGCAATGGAGGGTTGGTGGCCGAGTGGTGAGGGGGGGAGATGAGGATATGTTGGCGGCTTGAAGAGGGAGGAGGGGCTTGGTCGGCCGAACCCTAGACAAAGAGAGAGGAGGAGGAGTCAAGGGGGAAAGCTTTTAGGGTTTTAATTTCTCATTCTAAATTACCTTCATAATGAAATATCCTAGGCCTTATATAGGCTTACAACAATGACTAGGCTACATGCAGCCCATTTAAATAAACATGCAGTCTAAAGTTTAAACCATAAGGAAATAAGTAAGTAAGCTTAAGCAAATAACGAAATAAGTTCATCCAAATAAAATTTGATAGTAATCAACTAATTATTATGAAGCGGTCTTGCGCCGAGGGCAGACGTTGTAGCGTCACTCCACACGATCACCATGACGAAACAAGTCTTTTGAAGGCGACGAAGGAGGATCTTCCGCTAGCATGCGGTCATCATTAGCAAGTTGGGGGACGACGTCTCCATCACCTTTCGAAAGGGTGGCCAGGCCGACCACAAAAACTACATACCTCTTTACATCTCTTCTTCGAAGAAGGGCCAGATGCCATAGAGCTTCCAACCTCCTCACCTTTTCTCTTTTCCTTTCTCGCCGCAGCCCTCGATTCTTAGCATTCTCGATCGCCTCGACCTTCAAAGTGTCTTCTACTGCTTCAGCATAGCTTTTATCTCGATAAGCGCATGCCAATTACTGTACATCGCTCATTAACCCTCAGAGGAAACGCTTCACTCTTCCTTCCTTCGAAGCTACCAAATCGGTCGCAAATCTGCTCAGCTTACTAAACTCGATCTCATATTCGCTCACAGTGAGCTGTCTCTGTAACGCCCCTAGTTTTTCTGTGTTTTGTTTGATCTTTGGCTGGCATTACGATGGCGTGTTTTCGGCTCTTTGCCGTTGTAGAGCGTGGTCTTAGCTCTTAGGGTTCCCTGTGTAGCCTGTTTGTAGCCTGTTAGCAAGATTCCCCAGCTAGCCGGAGTCCGTTTGATGACTCGGCTGGGCCTCTTAGGGAATGCTCGTGTTTTGGCTTCGGGTGGTGTTATCCTGGGTTTCGTTCGTCGAATGCTAATTTCGACTTCGCAGTGGTGTTCGTAGCGTGGGTTTTTAGCTGCGGCGTGAATTTCGTCTTTTTCCGAGATGTTTCGGGTCTCGTGTTGTTTTGATATTGAGTGTAAATAATTATTATTATGATGATTGTTTATTATTAAAACTGATATATATATATATATAGCCTTGGTTAGAAATAGGGCTCGGTTCTTTTGTTTCCCTTCCTTTCTCTCTTTGGAAGCAGCCGCCTGTTCGAGAGGAAGAGCACCGCCGGACTACCCTAGCCTTCAGACACCGTTTTCCTGGAGATTTAGCGGTCGAAATTCGATTTCGAGAGTGGATCTGGACTGCCCTCGCCTGGATCTGCCTTCCTTCTGCTCCTCAGTTGGTGCTCTGCGGCTAGTTCCGAGAGTGGGGAATGCCGCCGGCCAAGCTTTTCTGGTATTGAGGCAAGTGATGTCCCCTCATCCTTGCCAAAGTTGATCTCTGTCTTTTTCTTTGATTTAATTTTATCTTTCTCCTGCTTAGATCATAGGGGTATGCTAGGGTTCGTTCCTTATCATGTCGTGGTTAGTGTAGAAAGTTCTAGTTAAAATCTCAGTTTTCCTGAGGGATTGTGTCTATTAGGGACATTTTGGTTCGGTTTAGGTCGAGTAGTTGCCAGTGCCGATGGATTGTTGCACTCTAGAGAGAGTCCTCGTTCTCGTTTTTGGTCGTTTGCGGGATCTGGCTCCTGCAGCCAGTCGGGGTGTCAACACCATTGTGTCGACACCGGCCAGTCATGGTGTCGACACTTGGTGTCGACACCGGCCAGTCGTGGTGTCGACACTTGGTGTCAACACCAGCAGCGGCAGTGTCGACACCATGTGTCGACACCGGCCGCAGCGGTGTCGACACTTGGTGTCGACACCAGCAGCGGCAGTGTCGACACCTTGTGTCGACACCTTGTGTCGACACCGGCCGCAGGGATGTCGACACTTGGTGTCGACACCAGCAGCAGCAGTGTCGACACCTTGTGTCGACACCGGCCGCAGGGGCGTCGACACCGGCCGCAGGGGCGTCGACACTTGGTGTCGACACCAGCAGCGGCAGTTTCGACACCTTGTGTCGACACCGGCCGTAGGGGTGTCGACACTTGGTGTCGCCACCAGCAGCAGCAGTGTCTACACCTTGTGTCGACACCGGCTGCAGTGGTGTCGACACTTGATGTCGACACCAGCCGCGGCAGTGTCGACACCTTGTGTCGACACCGGCCGCAGCGGTGTCGACACTTCGTGTCGACACCGGCCGCGGTTGTGTCGACACCTTGTGTCGACACCGGCTTGTCGTGGTGTCGACACAGCGTGTCGACACTGGGTGCTGCGCTTGTTTTGGGGTCAGGAAGACTCGGGGTTGGTTCTCTTTAGGCGTGTAAGGCCGCGTCGGTTGGACCCGACGTTTTTGTCTTGGGTTCGTGTGTTTCTTAGGATTGTTAGTGTGACCATTCCTAGGGGGGCTTTGGGTGTTCGGCTAATTTCTGCATGACGACTCTTGGGTTGTGGCAGGTGGTGGAGTTTTGGTGGCCTTTGGAGGGGTGGTTTTATGTGGAGAGCTGTGGCCACCGCCTATTTTCCCCGGTTTGGGTTGGTGTGTGTGGGACCCTAAAGCTTCCACTGTTTGACCCCTTAGCCCTTTTTGGGTCTGATTTGGTTATGTATTCAGACCCATGTTTTGACCACTGCCACTTACCCACGTGTTAGGACTGTTAGACCCTTTCCTGTTTATGTTTTCCTTTCTTTTGGCATATATGTATATGTCTTGTTGCTGTTGCAGACCCCTTTTGGTAGGGCATATTGGTTTTATTGCTCGCTTTTGGTGTGCCCTGCTGTACTCTAGACAGTACTCTTCTCTTGCTGTCACCCCTTTTCTTTTGCTTATTGCAGTTTGTTGCCAGGTTGGTAAACCCCTCTTCTTATTTTTCTAATTAATCTATTGCTCTATTTTTCCCCCTTTTGATTATTTCCTTGCTGAGGTGTTCTCTTCTTGAATGCCTCAGGTCGAGGTTGTAGCCAGTTCAGCGGCTAGTTCTTTTGGAGGGGCTTGTTGGTGGCCTCTAGGGTAGCTGAGATTGCTGATCCCCGTTTTGTTGTGAGGTAGTTCTTTACTTTTCTGTATAGACATACATACTCGCCAGTGGGTTCGTGTTAGGTTGTTGACGCCCACTGGTGGCTTCTTGTGATGCTGGATATGAATTTAAAATGCTGTTTTGCCTATTTTTATGGTTGGTTACTTACTTCTGGGAAGGATTTATGCTAGGTTGCATGTAGATATTTTAAAACCTAAAAGTATTATTATATGTACCCCATGCATAACATGTTTCTAAATCAAAGACACTATTTTACCTCAACGGAAAACACTATTTTTCATACCTACTATATTCACCTTAGAGTCGTGCACGCATAAGTCGTCCCCCGGGGACACTTATGCTCATTTAGGGTGTCAACTTAATTGAACCAAAGTATTTTCTGCTGCGTATAAATAAAATTTTTGACTGTGGACTAGCTGATCCACCGTGCCGAGGGATACGACCATTCAACATAACTGATTTTCTTTCATATTTAATCAACAATTTTTCTTAAAATCTAGCGTCTGGAGTTTTGCCTGAGCGTGTGCAGTTATCCCCTACACGATGTGGCATCACGACACGTGTTTTCTCTTACCCTGATACGATTTTACCATTGAGAAAATGCCGGTTGTGACAGTTGGTATAAGAGGGAGGTTTCTTGACAAATGGTTGGGCAACCTTTCCCTTGTCTGCATTAGTAGTTAGCATCATACCATTCACACACCGATATGTCATCAGCACGTCTTGGCTGAAACACGAACACTACACTCATGAGCATAAAGAAGTATACAGGGCATATTATATAGTATGGGATGCATAATATGTGTTTGTATATGGATCCACCATAGGAGGCAACATGTGTGGGTTATGTAGTATGGGATGCATAACCTCACCACATGAATGCGGCTAACACGTTTTCTTTTTCGTTACATGGGAATGTTATGTAGTATGGGATGCATAACATTTTCATGTGTACGCCGCCCATGACATGCACTAAGGCCTTTTTAGAATGCATAGCACATCATGCATAACATAACATTTCATAAGCACAACGTGCCAAGCTAAAGACTTGCAAGATGACATATGTACACACATGGTTTTGAGTCAAAAGGAATACAAATACATGCATTCATGGTTTAGGCACATGAGTTAGTATTATGGTGGTGAACCATCTTAGGTTAAGCATAACATCATCATGGTAAAAAAAAACAACTCCCAGAGCAAGTTTTTGCAGTTGAAGTTCATATTTAAGTGTGTTTGTCTGTACCGGGTAGTTTTTTTCTAGCTGATGGGCTAGGTTTTGTCTAAATCTTGTGCGATTTTAGGATGGCGAGACGTCCTGCGACGAGATCGACCCCCCAATCCGATGGTGAGACGTCAGGAGCGCAGAGCGATGCATTGGTAGAAAGCCTGCGGCAGAGTAACGAGGAGTTATCGAGGCAGGTAGTGGCTATGCAGGCTCAGATTCAATCCCTTGTAGCAGTGGTGGCGGGACAGACCCCGAGAGCTCAGAACCCTGCTGAGGGGGTAGCTGTTCCTACCCCTCCTGCTCCTCCCGTGCCTTTGGTTGTGGTGCCCCCGGAGATGGCGTTCATATCCCAGTTTCAGCGGCTGAGACCCCCTACCTATGATGGGCAGACAGATTTCATGATTTTGGATGATTGGCTGATTACCATTGAGGAGATGTTCTCTTACTCGGGGATTATGAACGATCAGAGAGTGATGCTCGCTGCTTACCAGCTCAAGGGTTTAGCAAAGAATTGGTGGCTGAGAGAGAAAGAGAACTTAGTGGCAGGTTGCACATGGGAGTCATTTAAGGTGATGTTGTTAAGTAGGTTTCTGCCTTCAGTCGAACGAGACCAGCTAATGAATGACTTTCTTCATCTGAAGCAGAGGAAACTCACGGTTAGTGAGTATGAGATTGAGTTTAGTAAGTTGAGTCGGTTTGCTCTGGGTCTGGTGAGTGTTGAGGCAGACCGAGTTAAGCGGTTTCTGGGTGGACTAAGAATTGACATTCAGCAGTTAGCGAATGCATATGGAGCAGTCAGTTATGCCAGCATGGTTGAGGCTGCATGGAGAGTTGAGGCCAATGAGAATGCCAAGAATAGAGGCCAGCAGTTAAGGAAGGAGAAGCGGAAGTCCGGTGGAGGGAAGAGCCCTCAGGAACCTGATGCTGTCTCAAGAAAGAAGGTCAAAGAGATTTGTATCTTTTGTGGCCGGCCAGGCCACCCCTTTGAGAAGTATTTCAAAAGGTTGGGAGCGCAGAAGAAGGAACAGGTGCACGCGATTCAGGGTGTTTCCAGGGGAGACTTGGTGTGTGCCTTGTGTGGAAGGAAGGGGCATGAGGCTGCCCGTTGTTGGTTAAAGGATAAGATCTGTTTTCAGTGCGGCCAGAAGGGTCATCTCAAGACAAGGTGCCCCCAGACCCAGTCTATTCTGCAGCCAGTTCCCCTCCAGGCTTTGCCACCGCCTCAGCATATGGATAAAGGAAAGGGGAAGCTGAATGTGCTTTCGGCAGACGAAGCGCAGACCTCGACCCAGGTTATCTCAGGTTCGACTCCTCCCCAGTCGTTTCGTTACGTTCCCTTTTTGGTTGTAGTTTTCGTTTTAGCGCTTGTTTCCTTAGATGCGTGTGCAATTCGTAGGACGATTTAAGGTAAAGAACCGCTGGGCGCGCGTTCTCTTCGATTCCGGCGCTACCCATTCGTTTGTGGCTAGAGCCTTCGTGGAGCGGTTCAGTTTGGGCCTAGATCGTGTTGGTGGTGACTTCTGCGTTAAGTTCCCCTCCGGTGACTCTGTGGTTACGAACCTGGGTGTTCTCGATTGTCCAATTTTGTTGGGAGATTTTCTAGCCAAGGCAGATCTGAAGGTGATTGACCTGGAGGACTTCGACGTTATTTTGGGCATGGACTGGTTGTCAAGGTACGCTGTTGTGATCTAGTGCAAGGGTAAGCGCTTGGACTTCGCCAAAGACAACGGTCAGCCAGGGAGAGTTTATGGGTATTCTCTCCAGGAGTCTGCAATCATTTCTGCGGTGCGTGCTCGGAAGTTGCTTGTTTCTGGCTGTTTTGCCTGTGTGGTTTCTCTGGTAGGGTCGATTGTTAGTGTGCCCCACTTGGAAGAGATTCCTATGGTGTGTGACTTCTCTGATGTGTTTCCTGACGATCTTCCCGGTCTTCCACCCGATCGAGATGTCGAGTTTGCCATAGATTTGGAGCCAGGCACGCGTCCTATTGTAAAGGCGCCGTACCGGATGGCCCCGCGGGAGCTGGAAGAGTTGCGAATTCAGTTGGATGAGTTGTTGGCAAAAGGCTTTATAAGGCCGAGTTCTTCGCCTTGGGGTGCGCCAGTGCTGTTCGTTAAAAAGAAGGATGGGTCGATGAGGTTATGCATTGACTATAGAGAGCTGAACAAGGTTACTATTAAGAATAGGTACCCTTTGCCGCGAATCGACGATTTGTTTGACGAACTGCGTGGTAGTGCCGTGTTTTCCAAGATAGATCTTCGTTCGGGCTATCACCAGTTGAGGATTCGGGAGTCAGATGTTCCGCAGACAGCGTTCCGTTCTCGTCATGGGCATTTTGAGTTTTTTGTTATGTCATTCGCTTTGACTAATGCGCCCTCAGCTTTTATGGATTTGATGAGCAGAGTTTTCAAGGATTTTCTAGATAAGTTCGTGATTGTCTTTATAGACGATGTTTTGGTGTATTCTAAGGATGCAGAGGAGCATGATCGACATTTACGGCTGGTCTTGGCGACTCTGAGAGACCATAAGCTATACGCCAAGCTGAGCAAATGTGAGTTTTGGTTGCCTCAAGTTTCTTTTCTAGGCCACGTGATTAACAAGGAGGGAATATCGGTGGACCTAGAAAAGATCGCTGGTGTTATGGAATGGGCGAGACCTGTTACCCCCAAAGAGATCAGAAGCTTCTTGGGTTTGGCTGGTTATTATAGAAGATTTGTAGAAGGTTTCTCTACCTTGTCCGCGTCGTTGACCAAGTTGACGCAGAGGAATGTAGCCTTTATATTGGATGGCAAGTGTGAGAAGGCTTTTGAGGAACTAAAAAGAAGGCTATGTTCGGCTCCAATTTTGTCTTTGCCTATGGAGGGTAGTGAGTATGATATATATGTGGAGGCGTCGCATGTCGGACTGGGCTGCGTTTTGATGCAGGGCGGGAAGGTGATTGCGTACGGGTCGAGGCAGCTAAAGACTCACGAGAGGAATTACCCTATGCATGACCTGGAGTTTGCAGCTGTGATCTATGCGCTGAAATTGTGGAGGCATTTGCTATATGGCACGCAGTGCAAGATTTTCACGGATCATAAGAGTTTGAAGTATGTCTTCACTCAGAAAGAATTGAATCTGCGCCAGCGGCGGTGGTTGGAGTACGTGTCCGACTATGATGTTGAAATTCAGTATCATCCGGGCAAGGCGAATGTGGTGGCTGATGCCCTGAGTCGGAAGTCAGGTAAGATTTTAAATCTTTCCGCCGAGCATCTAGTGGAAGAGTTTATTTTGATGGACATTTCTGTGGGAAGCTGTGATTCGCAGAGTAGCTTAGCAGTAGCAGAACCTTCGTGGATTGCGCTTACGAGACTACATCAAAAGGACGATCCCGATCTTCTGCATTTGTATCTTCGAGCTGAGAAGGGTGAATTACCAGACTTCTCTATAGATGATGCGGGTACCTTGAAGTATCGTGGCAGGTTTTGCATCCCCGCAGTTGGGGATATCCGGGTTATGGTGTGCAGAGACGCCCACGGATCTAGTGTCGCCTACCATCCAGGGTCGACCAAGATGTATCATGATTTAAAACAGATTGCCTGGTGGTACGGGATGAAGAAGGACATAGCCAGATTTGTTTCAGAGTGTTTCACTTGAAGGCGTGTGAAAGCTGACCATGGGAGGCCTGGTGGCAAGCTGACTCCCCTGGAGATTCCGATGTGGAAGTGGGAGAGTATCTCGATGGATTTCATTACCGACTTACCAAGATCGCCTAAGGGGCATGATTCAGTTTGGGTAATCGTAGACAGATTGACGAAGAGCGCTCATTTCGTACCATTTAAGATCGATTATCCGATGAGGAAGATAGCCGAGCTGTATCTGGAAGAGGTTGTCAGATTGCATGGTGTACCCATAAGTATCATATCAGACCGAGACTCCAGGTTCACGTCTCGTTTTTGGAAGAGCCTTCAAGAAGGGTTGGGTACAGATTTGAGATATTCCACGGCTTATCATCCGCAGACCAATGGTCAGACGGAGCGAGTAAATCAGATTGTGGAAGATATGATCCGATGCTATATTCTGGACCACGGAGGAGCGTGGGACGAGCTCTTGCGGCTTATGGAATTCGCCTATAACAACAGTTATCAAGAAAGCTTGCAAATGGCTCCCTTTAATGCTTTGTATGGGAGGCGCTGCAGGACTCCCTTATTTTGGGCTGAGCTTGGCGAGGGACCTTTGTTGGGTCCAGAAGCGCTTGAGGAGATGGAAACCGCTGTGAAGCTTATTCGGGAAAAGCTTCGGATAGCCCAGGAGAGATATGAGAAGGACGCCAATCGGCGTAGATCGAACTTGGAATTTGCTGTAGGGGACTCGGTGTTCTTAAAGGTCTCCCCGTAGATTGGAGTCAAGCGGTTTGGCAAGAATAGAAAGTTGGACACGAGGTACGTGGGGCCGTTTACGATTGTTGAGCGGATTGGGGTATTAGCCTACAGGCTGGCTTTGCCCGCAAATTTCCCTGGCGTGCATGATGTCTTTCACGTCAGTCAGCTGCGTAAATGTGTGGTAAATGGCAGGCAGGTTTTGGATTCTGTGCCTCAGTTGGAGCCGAATCTTTCTTATGTGGAGGTTCCTGTTCGCATTTTGGATTCTCAAGTTCGGGCGTTGCGGAAGAAGACTATTCCCATGGTTAAAGTTTTATAGAGGAATCAGGATGTGGAAAGCGCGACTTGGGAGTTGGAGTCGGCTATGAGGGAGGCTCACCCTCATCTGTTTCCCTAATCTTGTGTCTGGTATGTTCTATTTTACTTATTTATATAGGCCTTTCCTGGCTCTTTCTCTCTCCTTCTTTATAGGAGTGTTGTGAGTAAAGTTTCGAGGCGAAACTTTCTTTTAGGGGGAGTGGCTGTAACGCCCCCGGTTTTTCTGTGTTTTGTCTGATCTTTGGTTGGCGTTACGATGGCGTGTTTCCGGCTCTTTGCCGTTGTAGAGCGTGGTCTTAGCTCTTAGGGTTCCCTGTGTAGCCTGTTTGTAGCCTGTTAGCAAGATTCCCCAGCTAGCCGGAGTCCGTTTGATGACTCGGCTGGGCCTCTTAGGGAATGCTCGTGTTTTGGCTTCGGGTTGTGTTATCCCAGTTTTCGTTCGTCGAATGCTAATTTCGACTTCGCAGTGGTGTTCGTAGCGTGGGTTTTTAGATGCGGTGTGAATTTCGTCTTTTTCCGAGATGTTTCGGGTCTCGTGTTTTTTTGATATTGAGTGTAAATAATTATTATTATGATGATTGTTTATTATTAAAACTGATATATATATAGCCTTGGTTAGAAATAGGGCTCGGTTCTTTTGTTTCCCTTTCTTTCTCTGTTTGGAAGCAGCCGCCTGTTCGAGAGGAAGAGCACCGCCGGACTACCCTAGCCTTCGGACGCCGTTTTACTGGAGATTTAGCGGTCGAAATTCAATTTCGAGAGTGGATCTGGACTGCCCTCGCCTGGATCTGCCTTCCTTCTGCTCCTCAGCTGGTGCTCTGCGGCTAGTTCCGAGAGTGGGGAATGCCGCCGGCCAAGCTTTTCTGGTATTGAGGCAAGTGATGTCCCCTCATCCTTGCCAAAGTTGATCTCTGTCTTTTTCTTTGATTTAATTTTATCTTTCTCCTGCTTAGATCATAGGGGTATGCTAGGGTTCGTTCCTTATCATGCCGTGGTTAGTGTAGAAAGTTCCAGTTAAAATCTCAGTTTTCCTGAGGGATTGTGTCTACTAGGGACAGTTTTGGTTCGGTATAGGTCGAGTAATTGCCAGTGCCGATGGATTGTTGCACTCTAGAGAGAGTCCTCGTTATCGGTTTTGGTCGTTTGCGGGATCTGGCTCCTACAGCCAGTCGGGGTGTCGACACCGTTGTGTCGACACCGACCAGTCTTGGTGTCGACACTTGGTGTCGACACTTGGTGTCGACACTTGGTGTCGACACCGACCAGTCGTGGTGTCAACACTTGGTGTCGACACCAGCAGCGGCAGTGTCGACACCATGTGTCGACAACGGCCGCAGCGGTGTCGACACTTGGTGTCGACACCAGCAGCGGCAGTGTCAACACCTTGTGTCGACACCGGCCGCAGGGGTGTCGACACTTGGTGTCGACACCAGCAGCGGCAGTGTCGACACCTTGTGTCGACACCGGCCGCAGGGGTGTCGACACTTGGTGTCGACACCAGCAGCGGCAGTGTCGACACCTTGTGTCGACACCGGCCGCAGGGGTGTCAACACCAGCAGCAGCAGTGTCGACACCTTGTGTCGACACCGGCTGCAGTGGTGTCGACACTTGGTGTCGACACCAGCCACGGCAGTGTCGACACCTTGTGTCTACACCGGCCGCAGTGGTGTCGACACTTGGTGTCGACACCGGCCGCGGTTGTGTCGACACCGGCTTGTCGTGGTGTTGACACAGCGTGTCGACACTGGGTGCTGCGCTTGTTTTGGGGTCAGGAAGACTCGGGGTTGGTTCTTTTTAGGCGTGCAAGGCCGCGTCGGTTGGACCCGACATTTTTGTCTTGGGTTCGTGTGTTTCTTAGGATTGTTAGTGTGACCATTCCTAGGGGGGCTTTGGGTGTTCGGCTAATTTCTGCATGCCGACTCTTGGGTTGTGGCAGGTGGTGGAGTTTTGGTGGCCTCTGGAGGGGTGGTTTTATGTGGAGAGTTGTGGCCACCGCCTTTTTGCCCGGTTTGGGTTGGTGTGTGTGGGACCCTAAAGCTGCCACTGTTTGACCCCTTAGCCCTTTTTGGGTCTGATTTGGCTATGTATTCAGACCCATGTTTTGACCACTACAACTTACCCACGTGTTAGGACTGTTAGACCCTTTCCTGTTTATGTTTTCCTTTCTTTTGGCATATATGTATATGTCTTGTTGCTGTTGCAGATCCCTTTTGGTAGGGCATATTGGTTTTATTGCTCGCTTTTGGTGTGCCCTGCTGTGCTCTAGACAGTACTCTTCTCTTGCTGTCACCCCTTTCCTTTTGCTTATTGCAGTTTGTTGCCGGGTTGGTAAACCCCTCTTCTTATTTTGCTAATTAATCTATTGATCTATTTTTCCCCCTTTTGATTATTTCCTTGCTAAGGTGTCCTCTTCTTGAATGCCTCAGGTCCAGGTTATATCCAGTTCAGCGGCTAGTTCTTTTGGAGGGGCTTGTTGGTGGCCTCTAGGGTAGCTGAGATTGCTGATCCCCGTTTTGTTGTGAGGTAGTTCTTTACTTTTCTGTATAGACATACATACTCGCCAGTGGGTTCGTGTCAGGTTGTTGACGCCCACTGGTGGCTTCTTGTGATGCTGGATACGAATTTAAACCGCTGTTTTGCCTATTTTTATGGTTGGTTACTTGCTTCTGGGAAGGATTTATGCTAGGTTGCATGTAGATATATTTTAAAACCTAAAAGTATTATTATATGTACCCCATGCATAACATGTTTCTAAATCAAAGACACTATTTTACCTCAACGTAAAACACTATTTTTCATACCTACTATATTCACCTTAGAGTCGTGCACGCATAAGTCGTCCCCCGGGGACACTTATGCTCATTTAGGGTGTCAACTTAATTGAACCAAAGTATTTTCTGCTACGTATAAATAAAATTTTTGACTGTGGACTAGCTGATCCACCGTGCCGAGAGATACGGCCATTCAACATAACTGATTTTCTTTCATATTTAATCAACAATTTTCCTTAAAATCTAGCGTCTGGAGTTTTGCCTGAGCGTGTGCAGTTATCCCCTGCACGACGTGGCATCACGACACGTGTTTTCTCTTACTCTGATACGATTTTACCGTTGAGAAAATGCGGGTTGTGACAGTCTTTGCTTCAAATGCAGGAAATTGTTCATCAAAATATCCCGCTCAACCGAGGGTAAGAACTTCTTCAGCAGCATCTTCTTGAAGGATTCTCATGAACATCCTTCCGCCGAACTTTCCTTTTCTCGAATCCACCAGGTCTTTTCCAGGACTTTAAGCTAGAAGGCCACAAGCATCACCTTCTAGGCTTCAACAATCCCCAAATATGTAAACTTCTCGTCCATAGAGATAATCAAATCATCCAAAACCATGAAATCAGAACTCAAGTCATAAGTGGGAGGTCTCAATCGCTGGAAATGCGATATAAGGTTCATCTCTGACGGTAACATCACCGGGGGTACCAAAGGAGCAAGAATAGTAGGCATGGCTTCAACTGCAGCAGAATCTTAAGCTATGGGTTTTAGTGCGGGAGCGGAAAACAATAGTGACTGAATTTGCGACTGCATCACAACAAGCTGCCTCGACAGAGCCTCATTAATCTGATGCAAGCTCTCGATCAACGCATCACTCAGAGCACCTGAGGACTCACCCTCTAACTGGGGAGTCGACCTCATCGGAGGATTCTTTGGCAGCATTTTAAAAAAATGAACGACTCTTCAAAAATCCTAGATTAAAACTAGGTCACACAACTAGTTCAGACCATACTTAAGACACTTGCTTATGATGCAACTTGCTCTAGGAATTTATAATGATGTTATGTCCTATTTAGGATGATATCCTCTCGTCCTATTTACTAATGTGCCTATGAGATGAATACATGAATTCTTTATTCTTCTTTAAAATCATGTGTGTACATGTGTCATCCTCTAAACCTTAGCCTAGCACGTGTGTATATGTGATGATATGATATGTATGCAGTGATATGCATTCTATAAAGGACTTAATGCATCCATAAGCGACGTATACATGAAATGTTATGCATCCCATACTACAAAACATCGCATGCAACGAAAAATAAAACGTGCTAATGGGCACCCATGTGATGATGGTTATGCATCCCATAGTACATAACCGTCACATGTTGACTTCTATGGTGGATCCATATACAAACACATATTATGTATCCCATACTACATAATATTCCTCGTATACTTCTTATCATGTCATGGGTGTAGTGACTATGCTTCGGTTAAGATATACTGGTGACACATCAGTGTGTGTATGCAAATGAATGAAGGAAAACAACTTAACGAGATTGGCTGGTTCGATCAACTTGTCAAACAAACCTCCCTCTGATACCAACTGTCACAACCCACATTTTTCACTGCCAAATAAGTATATCAGAGTAATGGAAAAATGCACATCATGATGCCACGTCAGTAGGGGATAAATGTGGACGCTCAGGAAAAACTCCTACTTATCCATGAAGAAAGGTTCTTTAAGTTATTTAGAGTTAAAAATCAATTTGTGTATAGTAGTTAGCCGTATCGCTCAGTTTAGTGGCTCATTTAGTCCACTAAGAAAGTAGTTATACTCTGCGGAAAATACTTCTTTTATGAGATTAAACTTCCTACATGAGCTTAGAGGTCCCTAGGGTATACCTCAAGGTATGCAAGTTATAAATTTATAATAGCAAAAAAAGTAGATTTTTTTTACGGTCACTAAATATAGTGATTTTACATTTTGAAAACATGCAATGCATGAGATAATAGTAGTAGTTTTTACACTTGAAAATTACTATCATGCAATCCTAACATAAAACGTCCCGGAGAGCAACTAATCCACAACCAAAGAAAAACTAAGAAGCTAGCAGGTATCCAAAAAGAACAACCGTCCTGTGGGCGTCAACAAACTGACACAAACCTACATAAATCCAAGTATGCCTGAACTAGTAAAGAAAAATAAACAACAAAGTACCTCGCTATGGCGAGGCAACAACCACGGCCAACCCTGCCGCTCAAGCACTTCAAAACTAGCACTGAACTCAGCTACAGCTCTGAACCTGAAGTATTCCAAAGACAGAATACCTCAGCAAGAAGGTACAAGTGATGGCAGAAAGTAAGCCAAAGGTAATCTATGTCAAGGGGTACCAACCCAAGACCAAAAGAAAAAAATACTAAATTAAGGTACAACAGTAAGGTACAAAAGTAAAAAAAGGAAACCTTTATGTGGAGTGTCACGTAAAAAAACAGCACCCCAAATGCACAGAACCATAGGGGAAAAAGTCAGGATAGAGTCATCAAGAAGAGGGACAAACACCAACTAGCCACCTGTGGTCAACTCCACCAAAACCAAAACTGGCAGGGTGGCCAACCCCAAAGAAAATTCATCCATCTAAAAGCGAGGGAGACTGGATACTGCACCATACACTACAAATGCCCCAAAACCCGGAAGAGACCCACAAAGTGCTGATAGGGAGATCAGACATTGCGGCGGTGGATTCACCCACTAATAACACCCACAACAAGGAAAACCCGGAAGGAAAACCCAGCAACGATCCGGGTTTAGAGCTCAGAGGCACACCACGACCCAATCGGGGCCTGGCGGCTTGTCTCGCCCCACAACATCACTATGAAGAAAAACCATGATAGAAATCTCAAGTCGACAACGACATATCAGATTTTACTAGACAATTCTTGAATGAAACGGTTGGTCAACCTTTAGGAAGAGTTTACAATCGTAAACAAATTCTAATGCACCCTACACGAAAATTATGGATCAGTAATAAAGGTGGAATTTAATCACATCATCAAAACTTATAACCATTACCCAAGCTAAACACCAAAATTCATGAACATGATGATTATAATTGAAATTACTCAAGAGATCATATCGGCAAGATACATCAGTACATTAATTCAATAAATCATGAAAACATGTAGTGAGAAATTCCTGCAAAAAATTGGGTAAAGGGGGAAGTGAGAAAGAGGAACCACCACTTGTCTTGATTTTACCGGAGAAAGACGTCCATGATTACTCCTTGACGTAGATCGGGGCTAGAGAAGACAAGGGAAGCCGAAATCTAACAAAAACAGCCAAAAATTCGAAGTTAGGGCCGAAAACCCTAGCGAGAAAATCTCAATAAAATGGGAAAATATTACCACGAATACGAAGCTATCGCTGAGAGCCTTCCGGATCTATGATCGGTTGAAGATTTCGAGCACCGGAGCACTGTTGGCGGCCACCTGAAGAATGACTGAAAAACTATCACTCTTGCTCACGCCGCTCTGCTTCGGGAAGAAGAACAGTAAGTCGGTCCAAAGTGAAGGAGGAGATAAGAAGTAGGTGTTGGGTCCGGCGGGTCAGGCAACCGTGGACATGTGGTAACCCCACCTCTGAGCCGTGCAAACATGGACATGTGGTAACCCCACCTCTGAGCCGTGTGGGCCATGTGGTAAACCCCACCTCTGAGCCATGTGGGCCATGTGGTAGCTCCACCGCTGAGCCGACGGGTTGTGTTGGATGCCGGGGGGGGGGGGGGATTGTTGGGTCCGGCGTTCCTTCACTTGACCCGTGGCGCTCTTCTACTTATTTAAGAAATTAAGTAGCACCCTTTCCAACAGTCCGGGCTTTTGGAACAGTTGGTTATGCGCTTGATCCTTCAGTAGGTATTTATAAACCTAGGGTAATATCCAGATAACTGTGCTTAAGAAAATAACCGAGTTTGACCGAACCTGTCATCCCGAGAAGAAGGCCAGAGTACTCGAGAACAACAGGAATACTTCTCGAGTACAGGGAATGTCTTCTTGAGAATATAACAGTTGTTCTAGAGTGTAAAAAGACTTCTCGAGAACAGAAGGGTTGTTCTCAAGTACAAAGAATTCTTCTCGAGAACTAGGGGGATCTGTTCTCGAGTACAAGGAAAAGACTTCTCGAGAACAAAAGTACTATTCTCGAGTATAGAAAATTCTTCTCGAGAACAAGGGGGGTCTGTTCTCGAGTATAAGGAAGATCTTCTCGAGAACAAAAGGGATGTTCTCAAGTACAAAAAATTCTTCTCGAGAACAGGGGGTCTGTTCTCGAGTACAAGGGAAGGATTTCTCGAGTACTGAAGATGGACTTGTCGAGTAATATAAAGCTTCTCAAGAACAAAAGGCATTGGTAACTTGTGATCCAAGGAAGATTTATCGAGAGCATCTCGAGGAATTAAGAGAACAAGAAGATGAATCTCGAGAACAACAAGAGATTTCTCGAGAACCCCAGGTCTTCTCGAGAATTGAATAGGGTAAATGCGATAAATTCAGATTGTCTTTTATTCCGGGATAAAAAAATGTCGACCCTGCGAATTAGCAGCGAAGACGACCATAGAATCCGACGTACCATTCTTGAGACACTATCGTCAATAGCTTACCCAAGTAAAGAAAAATCCTCATAAGGATCCAAACACACGCCGAGACCCCAAAATGCTCGCAACGCAACAAAACCGGACAAGTCCAAGTCCTCAAAACCTCAACCGTAAATCAAAGAAAAACATTTAATCCCAACATAATTCCCAAAATCTGGTCAAACAGACCCAACAGACGCAAAACACACAAACGATGCAGCGTCAACATCAAAAAAAGAAGGATAATGCCCTGACGTCATAATTATGACGCCGAAAAACCAAATAATGATATCAGAAAATCGGGGGTGTTACAGTTCTTATGGTGGAAGCATTCTCCATGCCATATTTCTTGATTAACTGTTTGGTGAATTTTTACTGGGATATGGATAGACCATCATTAGTCTATTTTACTTGCAGTCCCAAGAAAAATTTCAGTTCACCCATACTACTCATCTCAAACTTCCACTGCATAAGTTTAGCAAACTTCCTACAGAGGAAGTCATCAATAGAGCCAAATATTATGTCATCAACATAAATCTGGATTAGGATAATCTTGCCCTTAGATTCCCTTATGAATAGGGTTTTTTCTATCTTCCCCCTTGAGAACATGTTCTCAATGAGGAAGGTAGACAATGTATTATATCATGCTATTGGGGATTGCTTGAGCCCATAAAGAGCTTTCCTAAGTCTATATACAGTAGTAGGAGAGTTAGAATCTACAAAACCTGGAGGCTACTCTACATAAACCTCTTCCTTCAAGTCTCCATTCAGGAAGGCAGACTTGACATCCATCTGGAATACTTTGAATCCCTGGATGGCTGTAAATGCAAGGAACAGTCTGATTGCTTCCAACCTTGCAACTGGGGCAAAAGTCTGGTCATAATCAATCCCCTCTTCCTGTCTATAACCTTTATCCACCAGTCTATCATTATTATTTATTACAATGTCATTCTCATCATGATTGTTTCTGAAAATCAAATTGACTCTAATGATATTGTGTCCATCTGGTCTGGGAACCAGCTTGCAGATATTGAACCTTTTGAACTGGTTCAGTTCTTCATGCATTGCACCAATCCAATATGGTCTTGATTTGCTTCTTCAAATTTCTTGGGCTCTTCTTGTGACAGGAAGCTGGAATAGCGAGATGTGTTGACACTCTTGCTTCTAGTCTATACACCTTGGCTAGCCTCACCTATTATCTGATCTGGAGAATGATCTCTCAGATATCTAACTGTAGGGGTCAGCCTGACAGCTTCCTGCTGATTATTATTTTTTTCAACAGGTTTGTCTTCATTTCCAGCTTGACTGGCCTGCGCTTCCTCTAGACATCATCCTTCTTCGCATTCTTCTTGTATAGCTGGGTATTTATCTTTGCTGGAGAGTTTTTCCACCATGACTTCTGTACCTTTAGAGCTAGGCAAAGAGCTTGACAGCTTAGTGTCAATCATGCATGACTCATCAAACACTACATGGACAGATTCTTCTACAACTTGATTTGTCAAGTTATAGAATCTATATACCCTACTGTTATTGTTGTACCCAACAAATATCCACTCATGGGATTTGAAGCAAACTTAGTCACTTTTGACTTACCATTGTTCAGGATGAAACACTTGCAACCAAAGATCCTAAAATAGGATATGTTTGGTTTTCTGACCTTCAAGATCTCATAAGGAGTCTTCTTGTGGCCTTTGCTGATAGAATCTCTATTGAGCACATGACATGCAGCATTAACTGCCTCAGCACAGAAATATTCAGGGAGAGAAGTGTCACTCAATAATGTTCTCCCAGCTTCTATGAAAGTCTTGTTTTTCCTCTCAGCTAACCCATTTTGCTGGGGTGTTCTTGGAGAGGAGAATTCTTGATAAATGTCTTGCTCTTCATAGAATGTAGTTATAGCAGCAGCTTGAAACTCAGTTCCATGGTCACTTCTCATTTTGACAATAGAGCATGCAAGTTCATTCTAAATTTGCTTGACAAAATTCATGAAGATTTCAAGGGTTTCATCCTTTCTTCTAAGGAAGAACACCCAAGTAAACCTGGAATAGTCATCAACCACCATAAGGGTGTAGACCTTCCTACCTAGACTATATATATGCATAGGACCAAACAAGTCCATATGCAGGAGATATAAGCATCTCATTGAGTCCTTAGCCCCAATGCTCTTGAAAGAGGTCTTAGTCTGCTTACCATTTTGGCAAGCAGCACAGATACCCTCCTTGGAGCATTTTATTTTGGGACCATACCTAACAAGCTCATCACTGAAGAGCTGACTAATGGTCTTATAATTCAAATGAGCAGTCTCTTGTGCCATTGGACACAATATGAGATTTTGTCATTCGCAACTAGTCATATATGATGCAGTGGCCTGGCTCTGATACGTTGGCCCACTGCCGGGCTGCAGCCCATGCACCCCACCCATGACCGCACGTATTCTCAGTGCGGCGGGATGTTGAGGCGGGGTCTCGAACCCTCGCCCCATTGATAAAGAGATTTCCTAACAGCTCCCATCACCAACTGAGTTGCAGCTCAGTTGGTGATGGGAGCTGTTAGGAAATCTCTTTATCAAGAGGGCGAGGTTCGAGACCCTGCCTCAACATCCCGCCGCACTGAGAATAGGTGCGGTCATGGGTGGGGTGCATGGGCTGCAGCCCGGCAGTGGGCCACCGTATAAGAGCCAGGCCACTGCATTAGAAGGTAGGCAGTCAGTGAAATTGGCTAAGTCCAAATTCGTTGAGTAAAGCCAGCTCACCAAACGCATTGATGCCTTATCAGCAAAAAGATTGCCAAAGGACAAAAGCGCTTAGTGATGAAGGATCACTCAACGAACACAAAGCCTAGTAGTACAGAGAAATTGTCTAAGTCCAAATTCTTTGAGTGATGAAGATTCACTCAACACACGGCAGTGCAGATTATTTAGCAAAGTGTTCTTGCGACGAGCTATTCACTCAATGCACTCAATTTCTGGGATGAAACTGTGAAACTGGCTAAGTCCACATATGTTGATGTCAGCAAATGCCCGGTAAGTTTAAACTTGTTGAGGTAAGTTTACAATACATGACAAGTGGTATCGTAGTCCTACTCTATGAATTTTCTTTTAAAAGAAAAGTTGCAGCAAATTACTTTAGTGGGGCCAATAGGTCAAATAACTGTTGGACGATGAAAGATAAAAGGATAGAGATCGGCAGAAGCAAAATAACTTTTAGGTTTTAACATTTCAAAAAGAGGTGGAACTTCATCTTCTACTTCCTCGCCATTATTATAGAGCTTGAAGCTGAAGTTCAAACCCGTTGATCTAAAAGTTCACCTAGATAGTTGTAGCGATCATCACCAGCTATAGCAAGTTTAGAAGAGATTTTTGAGAAAGAATAAGAAGTAGAGCATTTTAATTTATGCAGTGAAGCACAAGCAGCAGCTTTCTGAAGATCATTATTCTTGTTGCTGTGAAGAAGTTAGTTCAGAGATTTTCTCAGCTTTGGAAGTAGTAGACTCAGAGATATTTCTCTGGAGTCGAATCAACACAAACTTTTTTTTTCTGTAGGATCCATTGGATCTGAGTTATTGACCTATTTTATAAAGGCTGAGATATGATCCATTCATGGATCTGAGCTGTAGGATCATTTATTCATCTTAGTGTACGGCCTATGTGTCTGAGGTGGGGTTGTTTTCCTGAGGTAGGAGAGTCATTCTCTCTGAGTGTTGGGCCTATATACCTGAGTTGTAGGTTCCATCTTTGGATCTATGGTAATGCCTTGTGCTTGAGCTGTAGGAGAGTCATCCTCTCTGAGTTGTAGGGCTAACCTGCTAGTTTGAGCTGTATGACCATTAATTTTTTTTCTAAGGTAGGTTGACTTTGGATCACTAAGTTGTAGGAGCCATCTTGCTCTGAGGTAAGGCTTTGTGCCTAAGATAAGTATTGGAGGAGACTGAGAGATCCTGAGGGATCTGTTGTATGCTTTTAGGTGCTAATTTTTGGAGAAGTGCCTTATCTAACATACTATTAGAAAGGTGGGAGGGACAGTGGATGTACCCATAATCTGGGGAATCACTATAAATTTTTTGTGTGCTTTTATGGTGTGTCTTGAAAGCTGAAAACTACTAACTCACAACACACTTAAAGAAGGAAAATCAAAAGGGACCAAAAACCTATTCAACCACTTTGGGTGTTTTGCTACCCTTGAAACTAAAGACTTTCAGGTGGTATCTGAGGGAGATGCTCAAGAAGGACATAACAGTCTGAGTAGATATTAAAGGGTAGCCAAAATAAGTGCACTTATGGGTTCAGGAGAGAACCATAAGGGGTTGGGTTCCAGGAAGCTTCCTATCTGTAGGAAGGAGAGCTTTGGAATCTGGAAGGAGAGGGTCAGATTGTTCATGGAAGCATCTGACCCAAGGATCTTTATTGCAGTCAAAGCGGGACATTTAATCCATATGAAAGTATAAGTTCTGAATGTAACAGTCCAGACACAAAAGAAATATTTATAGATGACCAAGGATGAAGTCATCTTGGCCACCATGGATAAGAGGGCACAACACATCATTGTCAGTGTCATAGATTACTCAACCTTCCAGAACTTGGTTCGATGGCAGACCTCTAAGGAGATGTAGGACACTTTGGTGGTCTACATGGAGGGTATAGAGGTGGTCTGATATGATAGAAAGTCCTTACTCAACCAAGAGTATGAGTCTTTCAGGAAGTCCAAGAATGAGAGCATAGCTGATGCTATGAAAGATTTTTCAGAATAGTAAATGAGCTAAGGACCTTTGGGAAGGTCTTCAGTCATTATGAGCTTAATGACAAGTTACTAAGGTCCCTAACAAGTGACTTGGACACCAAGATATGTGCCATCAGAGAGGTTGCAAAGCTGGCTGATACTCCCCCTCACACTCTATTTGGAAAGCTGCTCTCCTATGAGATGCATTTATCTGCAAGGAAGGAGGAGGAGACCATCAGCAAATCCCATGCCAAGAAAAAGTCTTTGGACTTCATAGTTGACATCACCAAAAAGAGCAAGGAGGGGACTGCCTCTCCTCCAAGGAGCCTGCTGATTCAGACAGCACAGGGCCAAGTTCATCAGACTGTAGTAGCTCTGATGAAGAATTTGTTGCCTTCTCTAGGCAGTTCCAGAAGCTGATGAAGAGAAAGCAGTAGAGGAGCAGACCTTCCTCCTCCTCTCATCACAGGAAGTACCACTCCAAAGGAGAAAGGTATGATTCTAAAACAAGTAAACGTATTTTATATAAGGTCCTCTACTATTATTACAACAAGCCAGGGCATGTGATAGGTTATTGCCCAGTAAAAAGAAGAGAGGCTGGTGATAAAAAAGGTCTACCTGCATAAAAGCAAGAAGGAAAAGTCCTTCATTGCAAAGAAAGATGAAAAGAGTTGGAGTCAAAGTGACTCGTCTTCTGATTTTGAAGAGGATGAGGCCTATTATGGGCTCTACTTCTAAAGAAGAAGCTGGAGAAGAAGCTGAAGACTATCTTACTTTCCAGGATAGGGATCAGGGCCCATCTATCACACTCAGATAGTGACTCAGAGGATTATGAAGATGAAGAAGATGCCAACAGCTACTATTGGTGGATGGCAAGGTCTGATGAAGAATCCATCCAAGAATAGCCTGGCCAACAAAAGGTAAATTATTTATTTAATTCATCATCTGAGTCTAGCCATGAGACTATTCCAGATTCAAAAGCACCATTATCCTGCGATAAAGATGTATTTGAGTCTGAGGGAGATATTAAACAATTGATTGACAAGTATGGTGCACTTCTGGATACTTTCAAGAGAAGCAAGAAGTTCGCCAAGAAGTAAGATGAGGTTATCACCTTCCTTTAGCTAGCTGCTTCCCAACAGGCTAAGACAACATCCTTGTTGGATCAAGAGAATAGGGAAGTCAGCCAATTGAAAAACATTTACTCATTAAGATTGGCACCATCAGATTCATGAATAGTCTCATTAGGGATCTCGAAGAGAATCTCTAGAGGGAGAAAATGATAGTGGCTATTTATTCTAAGCCAAGTATTGTGTTGCCCCTAATAGACTCCTTATCCTATCAAAAGGGTAAGAAGGGGTTGAGATTAAAGGAAAGCACAAGAGTTCTGTATTCCAATGGGAAAGCCAAAGCTCCTATTCCGCCTCTGGCATCCAAGCCTCCCATTCCTTTTAGGAAAGTCCAGTTGCCTTCAAATTGGTATGACCAAGAAAGCATCTATAGTCACTATATGAATGGTAGATCCATTGCTGTGTACAAAGATGTTCATAGCCATGATGGAAGATATAGTAGGGGAATGAGTTCCTTTAAGGCTCCCCATGAGGAAATTCAATTGGCCCATCATGGACTATTTTTATTTGGTGCACCAGCCACCTCACTCAAGAAAGTGGTAGTGGACAACTCTTAATACCATCTAGCAAAGACCCAGACCAAGGGTAAGTCTATCAGTAGGCCATATCTGGCGTCTCTGATGATAAAAATAGCATGTATACTACAAAGGAGACTACTGTAAAAGTCATTCAGAGCAAGCCAAAAAATTCTACTGAAAGACTCACCTTCAGTTAGATCCTTGCTAAAAGGAACTGGAAGAAGGCTGCTGCTCCTCTTACTTTTGTACAATTAGGAGTAAACCAAACTGCAGGACCTGCTAAGAAAAGAAGATATAACATTTATGAGTGCTGGCGTTGTGGTAAGGTGGTGCATTTTGCCCTATATTGCTGGCAAAATCCAAGTGTACCCAAAGCAAATATTAGTCTTCCTGTCAGAAACTCTGTAGTAAGATAGTTTCTGTTTCAGACTTATCAGAACCTAGGAACCAATAAATATTGTGGTCCGAAGGTAAAAAAATTTATATGTTACAGGTTAGTCCATGTGCCCATACCCCCATATGATACTTGGATAGTAGTTGTACCAAGCACATGACTGGAATAAGGAGCAACTTAAAGGAGTAGACTCCAGTGAAGGATGGACTGAAAGTTATCTTTGGTGGTTCAGATAGAGGACTGACAAGATGCTATGATAAGATTACCAATGACATAGTCGCCATCTCAAAAGTGGCTTATGTTGAAGGATTACAATACAACCGAATAAGCATAATCCAAATTTTTGATCTTGGCTATGTCATTGCATTCCACAAGAATGAGTGCCAAATTAAGAGGTCAAGTGACCAAGAGGTCATCTTGACAGGAAGTAGGAGTGGAAATGTTTACTGCTTAAATATTCTATATCTTAATAAAGACTCTCCTATATGTCTAGTTGTAAATGATAAAGTCTCATATTGTGTGCATTAGCACAAGAGACTGTCTCATTTGAATTATAAGACGATTGACAAGTTGTTTAGTGAAGAGCTAGTTAGGAATGGTCCCAAAATAAAATGCACCAAGTAAGGAATTTCCTCAGCATGCCAAACGGGCAAGCAGACCAAAGCTTCGTTTAAGAGCATCAGGACCAAAGGCCATGTGAGGTGTTTATACCTCCTGCATATGGACTTGTTTGGTCCTACGCCAGTTTATAGTATAGGTAGGAAAGTCTATACCCTTATGGTAGTTGATGACTATTCTAGTTGAAACGTCCATCTCGATCACTAAAAATAATACGGGGCACACCATGCAACTGTACAATATTCTCCACATAGAGTTTGGCCAACCTTTCCACCGGATCTTCCTTCCAGATCGGAATGAAGTGTGACACCTTTGTCAACCTATCTACGACCACCCAGATGGCGTCGTTTCCCCTCTGCGACTTCGGCAAAACATGCACAAAATCCATAGATATGTCGTCAAATTTCCATTTCGGGATAGACAAGGACTTTAGGAAACCTCCGGGCTTCTGGAACTCCGCCTTAACTAAAGCACAAGTTTGGCACTTGGCCACATAAAGTGCTACATCCTTCTTCAATCCTAGCCACCAAAATAATTTCTTCATGTCTCTATACATCTTCGTGCTTCCCGTGTGGATTGAGTACATGGTATGATGAGCCTCGTACATCCACTCCTCCCAAAGATTATCCGCACTAGGAACGCATAGGCGACCGTCCTTCCTTAGCAACCCATCCTCAATAGCAAACTGGGAATTTGACCCATCCAATGATTCATCCAAGATCTGCTTCATGCTATTATCCTGAATTAAAGCCCGCCGAACTCTATCTGCTAGGTCACACTGCACCTCAGTCCAAAACAGTTTTGCCTCAGTACTAGACTGCTTGTCTACGCAAAATATCTCTAAAGCCTCCAACTCACGGACCAATCTCTCATCATGTACCGCCAACCAGTTGGCCTGTGCAGGAACCTTTCGACTCAACGCATCCGCCACTACATTACCTTTCCCTGGCACATAATGTATCTTGAAGGTGTAGTCCCCTAGGAACTCCATCCACCTTCGCTGCCTCATGTTCAGATCCTTTTGATATAACAGGTACTTCAAGCTCTTATGATCGGTGTATATATCGACTTTCACACCGTACAGATAGTGCCTCCACAGCTTTAAAGCAAATATCACGGCCGATAACTCCAAGTCATGGACCGGATAATTTCTCTCGTGAGCCTTCAATTATCGTGAACCGTAGGCTATTACACTCTCATGCTGTAGCAGAACATAGCCCATACCACTGCCCGAAGCATCACTGTAGATTTTGAACCCTTCGGTTCCTCTTGGGGAACATAAAATAGGCGCTGTGGTCAACAGCCTTTTCAGCTCTTCAGAAGCCTATTCGCACTCCGAAGACCACACAAACTTCTGATTCTTCCTAGTCAAAGTCGTGAGTGGTAGCGATATCCGCGAGAAGTTCTCTATGAAGCACCTGTAGTTGCCAGCAAGCCCCAGAATGCTCCGGACCTCCGCCACTGTAGTCAAAGCAGGACACTCTCGTATCGTCACTATCTTCGCCGGATCCACAGCTATCCCTTCTCCACTAACAACATGACCAAGGAATGCTATCGAGGATAACCAGAATTCACACTTGGAGAACTTAGCATACAACTGGTTTCTCCTCAACGTCTCCAGTACCATGTGCAAGTGATTGTAGTGATCCTCTTCACACTGCGAGTACACCAGGATATCATCGATAAATACTATCACAAAACGATCCTGGTACTCTCTGAACATCCTGTTCATCAGATCCATAAACACGGATGGCGCATTGGTCAAACCAAACGGCATGACCGTGAAATCGTAATGCCCAAACCGCGTACTGAATGCTGTCTTTGGGATGTCTCTCTCCCTTATCCTCAATTGGTAGTAACCGGACTTCAGATCTAACTTCGAATATACCGTTGACCCAACCAACTGATCAAATAGATCGTCAATTCTCGGGATCGGATACTTATTCTTTTCCGTAAGCTTGTTCAATTCCCGGTAGTCGATACAAAGCCGCAAGCTCCCATCTTTCTTCTTAACGAAAAGAACCGGTGCGCTCCAAGGCGACGAACTTGGACGCACATAACCTTGCTCCAACAACTCTTGCAGTTGCACCTTCAACTCCGCCATCTCTTTTGGCGCTATCTGATAGGGAGAGCGTGACACCGGTTTGGAACCCGGTACCAGCTCAATAGTAAAGTCTATCTCCCGCAGAGGAGGAGCTCCTGGGAGATCATCTGGAAACACATCTGGATACACGGACACAATAGGGATACTATCCAGACTAGGCTTAGGCGTGGAAGCCTGCACTAATGTGACAAACAGCTCTGCCCCAGACCGAACTGCCTTAACCACCTGAAGGGCCGACATCAAAACTTTCCTTGACCCCTTCATGCCCGCAAATCAAACTTCTTTCGGTTGCAATCAATGCAAGCTCGCTACTCCGAGAGCCAATCCATGCAAGCTCGCTGCTCCGAGAGCAAATCCCAACTTAGCCTCCTTTCGGTTGCAATCAATGCAAGCTCGCTGCTCCGAGAGCCAATCCATACCAAAAATTACATCGAACTCTACTAATGGTAGAATCAACGCTCGCAAATCAAACTCCTGATCCCCAATCCTAATCTTGACTACACAGACCCTATCCGCGTGCATTGAGCACCCATTGGGCAACAACACATCCAACTTGTCTTTTGCCATCGAGGGAGGGACCCCGATGCACATCACAAATCATTCGGACAAGAAGGAATGTGAAGTTCCCATATTAAACAAGGCTCTCGTCGGATAATCGAGAATCAAAACAAATCCTATCAACAACCGAAGTAAGCTAACACATAAAAGAGGTAACAAATACAAAAGTTAATCTGCTATAAATTAACTCATACCTGTCACCACGTCAGCTTGCTTTATGTCCTATTGCAGACCAAGATTATAAACTCTAGGCTGGAGTGGAGCAAGATGGGACGCGGTTGACTCCACCGCCTTCCCTTTCTCCTCATAAGTCGCTCCAGACTTCCTCTCGGACTTTGAACGTCCGCTCCAACACTCACGAGCAAAATGCCCCGTCTTCCCACAGTTGTAGCAAGCTCCTGGGACACGACTTGTGGTTGCCCCTGACGCACAAGACGAAGGGGCTGAGTTCGAAGCCTTCTGCTTCTTGCTCCATGTAACACCTCCTATCCGTCGCATAGCATATAGCAGTAGGTCCGGCCGGGGCCCGACGCCATATACCACAGACAGACCGGGTGGTTACTCATGGAAACCATCCAACCAATCATCACGTCCTACACAGAGCATTCTAGCGGAAGCAGATTAATAAGTTGCAACAAAGAACCCAGCACAAAAGCATGAATGTCCACTAATACTAAATAAGAATGTTGTACATACACAAGTACAGGCCTTAAGGCCTTACAAAATTGTTCACTTCATATTACATGATTTACAAACCACGACACGCAGGCCGGTCATACATGAATAAAAGCAGTAAACACTCCAATTAGGCCTTCAAGGGCGGGCTTCGCAATTTGGGCTTTAGCCCGCTATTGACCGCTTGGTCCAGCAGCACCTGCAAGCAACAAACCACCACACAGTGGCAAAACAAGGCAACGGTCAGCAATGCTGACCAAATTATAACGATCCCGCCCCCAACTCGGGGCGGCGATACTCCTTCCCTGCATTTCATTAGCATAAGCGAGCAATTTAGCAATATTCATTTCATCACAGACGTTGGCTCGCACGGCCACACGCCCCGTGCTCTCAGGGCACATTCTCGGTGAACTGGTCGATGTCACGTCAATTAATGCCATAGACATTCCGATCTCACCACCGCCACTTTGACGGCCAATCATATGAGCAATTTGTCTTACCGGCATGGGTCACGACAATTCAAGCCATAGACCGCCGAAGACCCTCATCTATGCCAACAGCTCTAACCGAACGACATAGAAATGGGTACGGTTCCATCTAACCCATGCTCACATCGCAACGACAGTTTAAGCCATATGCGCGGGTCAAACTTCTCCCAAGTCCCATTTCCATCACAATTCAAATAACTCGGTTATGTTCAAGTTGGCTCTCAGGCCTCCAAGTTGGCAAGATCACGCATCCGCCCAGTTTTCCGGGTGCACCTTTGGGTTAATCCCCAAGGCTCCCTATTGCAATCTACCACGTAGAAAACCTGAAAAACAATCAATCGCACGAAGTCTTCCGGCATTTATGCAATGCAACATCACCGATCCAGACCAACATGTCCGGATAGGCTTCACACATCATGCCTATGTCTGTTCTCGCTTACGGACTCTACACAATGGGGACTTTACATATCTACCCAAAGGAACGCCTCCAACTCACCGCAAACTCGCGAGAGCGGGCTTGCTATGCAAAGAAGGAGATCTTCACATGCTCAAGAAGAGAATCTTTACCCTAGCGTTCTTCTTTGGCGCCATGGAAAAGTAAGCGGATGAAAAGCACCGCACTCTCTTCGCCTCCGTGGATCCGAAGTCGGATCGAGATTTAGAGCTTCGAAGCTCCTCCAATGGTCGGATCTAGCTTCTTCTTCCTTCCTTGGCTTTCCTCTCTCTCTATACTTTAGAAAGATAACCTCTCAAGTAAAAGTTAGGGTTTCAAAGGTCCAATCCCGGGTATATCCCATCAGGAAAAACCCCCAACCATCGGATCCCAAGTTAAAGAAACGAACGGCTTTGATTCGGGCCTGAATTATACAATCTGGACCGAACACGACCTGGCACACGCCCGTGTCCAGGGCCGTGTGCCTCATTCGCCGTCAAAATTGACGCTCCTGGAACAACACACGGGCATCCAACACGACCGTGTTCGACTTTACATGCCCGTGTTCCACCTGACACAGCCGTGTGGTCGGCCATGTATCCCCATCGATTTATCCCGAAAACAACCCGAGAACTACACGGGTTCTAGGACACGCTCGTATCCTAACCCGTATCCACTCGAACATGCCTGGGCTCCAGGCCGTGTTCACGGTCTCGACACTTCGTCGAGCGAAGTTCGTCGACCTCACGACACGGCCTTGGACATGCCCGTGTCCTAGGCCGTGTGCCTTGTCTCGAAACTTCGTCAAGAAAAATTCGTCGACTCCCCGGGATGAGTGTCGACACGGGCTCGACACGCCCTGAGACACGCCCGTTTCTCAGGCCGTGTGCCATGTTTCGACACTTCGTCGAGCGCAAAATGTCGACTTTGCGGGCTGAGTGTCGACACAAGCCTGACACGCCCTGGGACACGCCCGTCTCCCAGGCTGTGTGCCTCCTGCCAGAACCCAAAACTGGCACAAAACGTCTCCCGTCACTCTTTCGAGTTTCGGGGCGTTACAACTCTCCCCCTCTTAAAAGAATTTCGTCCACGAAATTATATAAAGGAAAGACATGTACAAAACCAAAATTTGTACCTGAGCGGAACAACTCCGGATACTCGTCAAGCATAGTCTGCTCTCGTTCCCAAGAGAGCTCGTCATGACCGCAATAGTCCCATCGGATCTTGACCATCCTGATCTCTTTATTGCGTAGTCGCTTGACCTCCGTGTCTTCAATCCGCACGGGCTTGACTTTTGTCGTTAGCCCACTATCCCCCGACACTTGATCAACCGCGATCATGTGCACAGCCTTCCGAAGCACTGAAATATGGAATACATCATGTAAACCACCAAGCTCCACTGAAAGCTTCAACCGATAGGATGCTTCACCAACTCGCTCCAGAACCTCAAACGGCCCAAGGTACCTAGGGCTTAGCTTTTTCAATCGCCACACCCACGAGACACCCTTGAACGGCTTGATCTTTAAGTATACATAGTCGCCCACAGCGAACTCCACATTCCTGTGCTTGGCATTATAGTACTTCGCTTGCCGGTCCTGAGCGATAAGCAACCTCTCCCGAATGGTTCTCACCAAAGAAGTAGCATCCTCCACTTCCAATTGCTTATACAACTTTGACTCACCCGTTTCTAGCCAAGACAACGGCGTGCGACATTTTCTACCATATAGGGCCTCGAAGGGCGCCATTTGAATACTCGCTTGGTAGCTATTGTTGTATGCGAACTCCACCAAATAAAGGTGGTCTTCCCATAGCTTTCCAAAGTCCAAGACACACATGCGGAGCATGTCTTACATGGTTCTATTGACCCTCTCGGTCTGCCCATCCGTTTGCGGATGAAAGGCTGTGCTGAATTTTAATTTTGGTCCCAACATTTGCTGCACAAGCATCCAATAATTGGACATGAACCGCCCATCTCGGTCACTCACGATGCTGCGGGGCACACCGTGAAGCCGTACAATGTTATCCACAAACAGTTTTGCCAACTTCTCCACCGGATCATCCTTCCTATGCGGAATGAAATGCGACACCTTCGTTAACCGATCCACGACCACCCAAATGGCGTCATTCCCCTTTTGCAACCTTGGCAAACCGTGCACAAAGTCCATAGAGATGTCGTCAAATTTCCACTCCGGAATAGGCAAGGACTTAAGAAATCCTCCCGGCTTTTGGCACTCCGCCTTCACCAAGGCGCAAGTTTGGCACTTCGCTACTTAGAGCGCCACATCCTTTTTAAAACCCGGCAACCAAAACAGTTTCTTCACATCGCGGTACATCTTCGTGCTCCCCGGATGAATCGAGTACTTGGTATGGTGTGCCTTGTACAACAATTCCACCTGCAAATTGCCCACACTTGGGACGCACAGACGACCATCTTTCCAAAGCAATCCGTCCTCCACAACGAATTGGGAATTTGACCCATCCAGAGCCTCTACCATGAACTGCTTCATATGGACATCCATATCCAAATCCTGCCGAATCCGATCAGCCAGGTCATATTGGACTTCAGTCCAATTCTGTACTGCTTCAGCACTTGATTGCTTATCTATACAAACAATCTCCAACGCCTCCAACTCCCGCACCAACCGCTCATCATGCATCGATAGCCAATTGGCTTGAGCTGGGGCCCGACGACTCAACGCGTCCGCAACCGCATTCCCTTTACCAGGCACGTAGTGGATCTTGAATGTATAGTCTCCCAAGAACTCCATCTATCTACGCTGCCGCATATTCAGATTTTTCTGATCAATCAGATACTTCAGGCTCTTATGATCGGTGTAGATATCAATCTTCACACCGTTCAAATAATGACTCAACAACTTCAAGGCAAAAATCACGGCCGCTAACTCCAAGTCATGGACCGGATAATTCCTCTCGTGCACTTTTAGTTGTCTCGAGCCATAAGCTATAACACTTCCGTGTTGCAGTAGCACACAACCCAAACAGCTACCCGAAGCATCGCTATAAATCTCATAGCCTTCGATCTCACTTGGCGAACTCAGCACAGGCGCCGTGGTCAACCGACATTTCAACTCTTCAAAAGCTCGCGCGCACTCCGGCGTCCAAACGAACTTCTGCTCCTTCCTCGTCAAAGTAGTGAGAGGTAACGCTATCCGCGAGAAGTTCTCTACAAAGCTCCTATAATAGCCGGCAAGCCCCAGAAAGCTCCGGACTTCCGCTACAGTAGCAAGCTCAGGCCACTCCTGTATCACAACAATCTTCGCCGGATCCACAGCAATACCCTCTCCACTCACTATATGACCGAGGAACGCCACAGAGGATAACCAAAACTCGCACTTTGAGAACTTGGCATACAGTTGATTCCTCCTTAGCGTCTCCAAAACCAAATGAAGATGCTTGAAGTGAGCTTCCTCACTTTGCGAGTACACCAAAATATCATCGATGAAGACGATCACAAAGTGGTCCAAGTACTCCCTGAAAGTCCTGTTCATCAAATCCATAAATACTGGCGGCGCATTAGTCAGCCCAAACGGCATGACCGTAAACTCATAATGCCCGTATCTCGTACTAAATGCTGTCTTCGGGATATCACTCTCCCTTATTCGTAGCTGATAGTACCCAGACTTGAGATCCAACTTCGAGTACACCATCGACCCGACCAACTGATCAAAAAGGTCATCGATCCGGGGGATTGGGTACTTGTTCTTTTCCGTCAACTTGTTGAGCTCCCGATAATCAATACATAACCTCAAGCTTCCGTCCTTCTTCTTAACAAAGAGGACCGGCGTGCTCCAAGGCGAAGAACTTGGGCGCACATACCCTTGCTCCAACAACTCTTGCAGTTGAACCTTCAGCTACGCCATTTCCTTAGGCGCTAGCCGATAAGAAGATCATGACACAGGCTTTGCACCTTGACCTAGTTCAGTCGTGTAATTTATCTCACGCTGAGGCGGGGCTCTAGGAAGATCTCTAGGGAAAACATCAGGGTATTTCGATACCACTGAAATACTATCCAACGCGGGCTTCGACTTTGCAACCTCAACTAGTGTAAAGAACAGTTCTGCACCGGCATGAACCGCCTTCACCACCTGAAGAGCAGACATCAACGTCTTGCTCGACCCCTTTAAGCCCGTAAAATTCGTCTCACGACTTGCTCCCAACTTCACTTCCTTGAGACCGCAATCAATATAGGTCTGCTGCTCCTTGAGCCAGTCCATGCCAAATATAACGTCGAACTCCACCAACGGAAGTAACGACGCTTGCAGATCGAACTCCTGATTCCCAATACAAATCTTAACATCAGAGATCCTATCTGCGCGCATCGAACACCCATTGGGCAACAACACATCCAACTTATCCTTCGCCATCGAAGAAGGGACTCCGATGCGTGATATAAATCCTTCGGACAAGAAGGAGTGTGAAGCTCCCGTATCGAAGAGTACTCTTGCCGGATTTTCACAAATCAAAACAAATCCTAAACAAGCAGTGGTAAGGTAACCTGTGCATAACAAGTATTTAAATAAATCGACTTGCTATAAATTAAACCGTACCTGTCACCACATCAGCCTGTTTGATGGCCTCCTATTGGCCAAGATTATACACCCTTGGTTGGGCCGGAGCATAGTGGGACGCGGTCGACTCCACCGCCTTGCCCTTCTCTTCATAAGTCGCTCCCGGCCTTCTCTCGGACTTGGGGCGTCCGCTCCAACAATCGCGGGCAAAGTGCCACGTCTTTCCACAAGTAAAACATGCACCCGGGGTCCGACCCGTAGTCGCCCCAAAAGCACCAGAAGGAGCTGGACTCGAAGTCCTATGCTTCTTGAAGGACCTCCGATAGCCGGACTTTCAAGTAGTCTGCACTTTGAATTCAGATTTCTTATCACCCAAGCTTTTCTTTGCTTGTACATTCTTCATGTCCTTCTCCAAGTACCGGGTCGTGTTGACCAAGGTTAAGAAACCCTGCGTCATCGGCTCCGAGAGTAGTAACCTCAACTCATCTCTCAAGCCTTCATAGAATCGATTCGTCTTGCGCTCCTCATCCGCGATGGTGGAGCTAGCATATTGACTCAATCGAGTAAACTCGTGGAGATATTCATCCACGCTCCTCTCACCCTGAACTAACTTCAGAAACTCATTCTCCAACACTATCTTCTGCGCCGAAGGGAGGTATCTAGCCAAGAATAATCTCGAGAACTCCTCCATCGAGACATCAACAAGTTTCCTACCTCTCAATAGGTGCAGCTCCAATCCTTCCCACCACATTCTCGCTTCACCGTCCAGAAGGAACGTAGTGATGGTTGTCATTTTCCACTCCTCCATCTCTGTTGCTGTCATGACTCTCTTCACCCTGGAGAGCCAGTGTTCAGCTTGAGATGTGGTTCCCAACCCCGAGAATACCAGAGGACTAAAGCTCATGACATTCTTGAGCTGTCTCTCGATTGACCTTCTTGGCACCACCGGCTCCACTACCACCTGTTCCACACTCCTCGGCTCAGCCTCTTGTAGCGGTACCTGCTCCATCGCAGGAGCGGGCTGCTACGTTTGCCTTGCAGGCTGCGCGTTAATCATGGCCAACACTACTTCGGCCACCAAACGTATGGTCTCTATTGATAGTGGTGTTGTAGGAGCTTCATTAGGTGCACTGCTAGCCTCAGAAACTCGACGTTCCGACGGCCCAGCATCACTTCTGGTCACCTATAGTGGTACAAAACACCGTTAAGCGACCAAATAAAATTACAAACAGCAATTATAGGAACACGCAGGTTCCTCAAACACTTGTATTTTCATTCCTAAGTGGACATTCATGGGTTCTTTTACTGTTATAACGATGACGCACACACATGTGCTCACCACCCCTTAAAAATAATTCGGCCACGAATTCATATTAGGCCGGACCAAAACCAGTAGTCTGATACCAAATTGTAACACCCCCTATCCGTCGCATAGCATATAGCAGTAGGTCCGGCCGGGGCCCGACGCCATATACCACAGACAGACCGGGTGGTTACTCATGGAAACCATCTAACCAATCATCACGTCCTACACAGAGCATTCTAGCGGAAGCAGATTAATAAGTTACAATAAAGAACCCAGCACAAAAGCATGAATGTCCACTAATACCAAATAGGAATGTTCTACATACACAAGTACAGGCCTTAAGGCCTTACAAAATTGTTCACTTCATATTACATGATTTACAAACCATGGCACGCAGGCCGGTCATACATGAATAAAAGCAGTAAGCACTCTAATTAGGCTTCAAGGGCCGGCTTCGCAATTTGGGCTTTAGCCCGCTATTGACCGCTTTGTCCAGCAGCACCTGCAAGCAACAAACCACTGCATGGTGGCAAAACAAGGCAACGGTCAGCAATGCTGACCAAATTATAACGATCCCGCCCCCAACTCGGGGCGGCGATGCTCCTTCCCTGCATTTCATTAGAATAAGCGAGCAATTTAGCAATATTCATTTCATCACAGACATTGGCACGCACGGCCACACGCCCCGTGCTCTCAGGACACATTCTCGGTGAACCGGTCGATGTCACGTCAATTAAAGCCATAGACATTCCGATCTCACCACCACCACTTTGACGGCTAAACATATGAGCAATTTGTCTTACCGGCATAGGTCATGACAATTCAAGTCATAGACCGCTGAAGACCCTCATCTATGCCAACGGCTCTAACCGAACGATATAGAAATGGGTACGGTTCCATCTAACTCGTGCTCACATCGCAACGACAGTTTAAGCCATATGCGCGGGTCAAACTTCTCCCGAGTCCCATTTCCATCACAATTCACATAACTCGGTTATGTTCAAGTTGGCTCTCAGGCCTCCAAGTTGGCAAGATCACGCATCCGCCCAGTTTTCCGGGTGCACCTTTGGGTTAATCCCCAAGGCTCCCTGTTGCAATCTACCACGTAGAGAACCCGAAAAACAATCAATCACACGGAGTCTTCTCCAGCATTTATGCAATGCAACATCACCGATCCAGACCAACATGTCCGGATAGGCTTCACACACCATGCCTATGTCCGTTCTCGCTTACGGACTCTACACAACGGGGACTTTACATATCTACCCAAAGGAACGCCTCCAACTCACCGCAAACTCACGAGAGCGGGCTTCCTATGCAAAGAAGGAGAGCTTCACATGCTCAAGAAGAGAATCGTTACCCTAGCGTTCTTCTTTGGTGCCATGGAAAAGTAAGCTGATGAAAAGCACCGCACTCTCTTCGCCTCCATGGATCCGAAGTCAGCTCGTGATTTAGAGCTTCGAAGCTCCTCCAATGGCCGGATCTAGCTTCTTCTTCCTTTCTTATCTCTCCTCTCTCTCTCTATACTTTAGAAAGATAATGACTCAAGTAAAAGTGAGGGTTTCAAAGGTCCAATCCCGGGTATATCCCATCAGGAACAACCCCCAACCGTCGGATCCCAAGTTAAAGAAACGAACGACTTTGATTCGGGCCTGAAATGTACAATCTGGACCGAACACGGCCTTGTACATGCCCGTGTACAGGGCCGTGTGCCTCATTCGCTGTCAAAATCGACGCGCCTGGAACAACACACGGGAATCCAACACGCCCGTGTTCGACTTAACACGCCCGTGTTCCACCTGACACGGCCGTGTGGCCGGTCGTGTATCCCCATCGATTTATCCCGAAAACAACCCGAGAACTACACGGGTTCTAGGACACGCCCGTATCCTAACTCGTGTCCACTCGAACACGCCTGGGCTCCAGGTCGTGTTCACGGTCTCGACACTTCGTCGAGCGAAGTTCTTCGACCTCACGACACGGCCTTGGACAGGCCCGTGTCCTAATCCATGTGCATTGTCTCGACACGTCGTCGAGCAAAATTCGTCGACTCCCCGGGACGAGTGTCGACACGGGCTCGACACGCCCGGAGACACGCCCGCGTTTCAGGCCGTGTGCCATGTCTCGACACTTCGTAGAGCGCAAAATGTCGACTTCGCGGGCTGAGTGTCGACACAAGCCTGACACGCCCTGTGACACGCCCGTGTCCCAGGCCATGTGCCTCCTGCCAGAACCCAAAACTGGCCCAAAACGTCCCCCGTCGCTCTTTTGAGTTTCGGGGCGTTACACTCCTCCTGCGGAATCCTGACATTGCATTTGGCACTTTGAACTCCGCCCTCTTTTCTCCTTGGTCCTTCTTCTCTTGCACCCTCTTCACAACCTTTTCCAGAGATCGGGCCAAGTTGACCAAGGCTAGGAAGCCCTGCACCTTAGGCCCAGCAAGGAGTAACTGTAGGTCACCACGAAGACCCTCATAAAATCGGTTGGTCTTCCTCTCCTCTTCCATAAACATAGCCACAGCATACCAACCCAACCGTGTAAACTCGTGGAGGTACTTGTCCATGCTTCTGGATCCCTAAATCAACCCAAAATATTGGTTCTCCATCTCAAGCTTCTGAGTAGAGGGTACATATCTGGCTAGGAACAATCTTGAAAATTCCTCCATAGGCACATCAGCAAGCTGCCTACCAACTAAGAGGTGAAACTCCAACTCATCCCACCACAGCCTTGCTTCACCCACCAAAAGAAAAGTCGCTATGGTGGTCTTCTGCCACTCCTCAGTTAACGTGGATGTCAAAACCCTCTTTATCGAAGAGAGCCAGTCCTCAGCTTGAGCTGGTGTTCCAACCCCATCGAACCTCGAAGGATTAAAGCCCATTACATGCTTTAGCTGCCAGATCAACTGCTGCGCGCTCCACCACTCTCAGCTCTGCCGCCCTAACCGGTTCTTGCTACACGACAGGAGGTGCGCGGTGCATTTGCCCTGCAGGTTGGGCATTAATCATCGCAAATACAGCTTCAGCCACCATCCTGATGGTTTCCGCTGAAGGAGGTGTAGTAGGCATGTCTCTCGGGGCACTACTTTCTGTCGATTGCACACGCTTTGATTGACCAGCA
Source organism: Platanthera guangdongensis (assembly GCA_039583875.1). Classification (NCBI taxonomy): domain Eukaryota; kingdom Viridiplantae; phylum Streptophyta; class Magnoliopsida; order Asparagales; family Orchidaceae; genus Platanthera; species Platanthera guangdongensis. Next base: position 74,722,889 of record CM077153.1, on the reverse strand, counting down.
CCGCTCTTAGCTACCTATAGAAGCAAACTCACGCGATTAGACGACAACCAAATTGCTAAAAGCAATCATTGGAACAATCAGATTCCACAAAACAAGTGTATTTTTCATTCCCAAGTGGACATTCATGGGTTCTTTTGATGTTATAATTAAAAGTGCAAGTTAGATCTGATATACTCTAGAGGGGGGGGGGGGTGAATAGAGTATGGTGCTTACAAAAAAACTTTTACAACTGTTGTTGTATACCTAAGTGAATAGGAAAGCAAATAACATAAAGTAAACACACCACCTAACTAAACACAGAGCAATCACAGACCACAACCAGAAAACAAAAGAAAATAAGCAACCAGAAGACACAAGGAGCTATAGTGGTTCCCCAATCAATCTGGGACATCCACTCTTATACCACCCTAGGTAGGAATCCACTGCAGGATGAGTTGATCAGGTGTCCTGGGCACCAATGGGTTTTGATCAGGTCCCCAAAAACCAAACCTTCAAGTCTTTTGGAAGGAGACTTGAAACCAGAATAATTTTGAAGGGATTTAAAACCCTGTACAGGAATAAGAGAGAGAGGGTGATAGTGTCTTCTCTGTCAACAGTCAGAGAGAAGACTTCTGGATTGATGTAGCAGCTCTTGCTCCCCCTGAGATCTTGAATTGGTCAGGAATGCTGGAGCACTGCTTCAGGGTGATAGGCCTTCAATGACCTAGAATGCCTGGACCAGAACTGCTTCAGGAACTTCTTTGACAGATTGTTTGATTGTTGTCCTTTGAAGTTATCCTGTAAATAGAGAGAAGAAGACTCTTGATTGAATTTAGTTGTTCTTCTTCTTCTCCAAAAGTCCTCTGGTCAAGGCTGATTGCAGTCAAGAACTTTATCTTTGAGAATGTTTGTTCTTCTGCAACTTTTGAGTATTTTCTGTACTGTAATTCTTGAACTCTGCTTGATTCTGCTCTCTTACAGTGTCTCTGTTTTCTGTGTATCTGTATGTGTCTCTAGCTAAATGAGGAAAAAAATATTCAAACTTTTGAATGTCGAGCAGTAATTACAGTCGGCCTTGGAAAGAATCAGCAATCAATGACTTTCCTAACTGTCCCCTGGAAAAACGGCATGTAATCGTCCATAGTCAATACGCGTTATAACGGTAACATTCCGAGAAGATCTGGCATTAAATGTTTAGGAATCAGTGCCAAGAAATGGGATGGGAACATTGAAGAAAACCTAATCTGGATTCGTCGAACGCATAACACAATTCGTCAAGCTGAACTTGTGTTCGTCGAGCTGAGCTTGAGTTCATCGAGCTGAGAAACAAAATCGTCGACCTGAGAAAAGTTATGTACTTAGACAAAATATTTTGCATCTGCTGACATGCTGTGTCGACATAAGCTGGTGTCGACAGATTGATCTTGGTGTCGACACAAATCCTCTGGTGTCGACAGAAGCTGGTGTCGACTGAAATCCTGGTGTCGACACAAGTTAGTGTCGACTGAAATCCTGGTGTCGACACAAGTTGATTGGTGTCGACACAAACCCTAAGTGCCGACACAGATTCTCTGAGTCCAGAAATCATCGAGTAGAGAATAACATTCGTCGACCTGAGAAGCTGACTTCGTCGACCTGAGAAGTTGTGAACTTGAGGTCCAAGTTCGTCGAGCTCAGAATATAATTCGTCGACCGAAGTATGAAGCTGGACTTAGAAAAATTTGAAGTCCTTCTGACTTTGGGTTGATGCAGAAACTGAGATTTCGTCGAAAAGAGAACATAGATCGTCGAGCTCAGCACTAAGAATTATCTCACGATCGTCAAGCGCCGAATTCCTTTCGTCGAGCTGAGTTCGATGATCGTCGAGCTGAGTTTGACGAACGTCGAACTCATTTTACTTAGTCTTGAAATCTTCTAAGTATTGAGTCTGTAATGGTCTTGTTGATAGCTGGTCCATCTGATGTTGACTCTAAGGACTTAGCCTAGACTTCTAGGACACAACTGTGACCCTGGCTATACATGTTGGGTCACATCCTAAGTTAGTGAACCTAGCCCAAATCAACTAGGGATCCAACAATCTCCCCCTATTTGGGTGATGTCACTAACAGAGACTCAAGACAGAAAAACAAAGCAAGAAAAGAAATATATCTGGCAGAGAATTATAACATATGTAACAGATATATATATACACACAGCTTTGTTTAACAGATAGCACAGTTTAAAAACAAAAAGCAGACAGAAATGAATCAACAAGAAAAATTACTTCTTTGACTTCTTCTGCTGAGGTTTGTCTTCTGCTTTCTTTTCTCCTGGCTTCTTGAAAATGATTTCTCTGTTAGGATTTTGAGCTTGAGCCACTTCATGGTCATATCAGCTGCCCCAATAATTTTCAATGATGTAGCTCTGGGGACAACTGCTTCTGGATGAAGTTTCATATAGTCATCAACATTAAACAATTTGTTACCTTTGTCAAACCTTTTCAGCTCTTCCTTTCTATACTTTGACATAGTTGAAAGACTAGAGATATCTTTTCCTTCTGCTTTGGCTTTATTTATCAAAGATAGACCAATCAGCTCTTGGTACCTAGCCATTCTTTTTGTATTAGCAGTCTCCGGATCTTCAAAAGGAATTGGAGGGTAGTCTGGCTTCTTTGGGCTTTCAGCTTTTTGTACTTTAGAACTTTGTTGCTGCTGCTTATGTTGACTACCTGAGGAGGATGGCCTCTGCTGGCTGCTTCCAGAAGATCTCCCTGATTGTCTCTGATAAGTTTGCATTGGGGAAGATCTCTGGGAGCTAGAGCCACTGACACCAGCTGCTGGAGGAGGAGGAGGAGGATCCTTCCTATATCTGTGTACTGGAGGAGGGGAGTATCTCCTGCTTCTCTTTCTATCTTTCTGCTGGTTTTTGGAGAGCCACATCCATGCTGGCATTCCCTTATATGGAGTCATATTATGCAGAATATAATAGGGAGTGTCTGCAGTGGGATTTGACTTTGGAGGAGGATCAGCCTTTCTCTTCTTTGCCAACAATCTCTTTTTCCTACTAGCTGCATCCTCATCAGAATTTATATCATCATCATCATCAGATTCTGAATCCTGAGTGGTATCATACAATGCATCCAAAGCTTTTAAAGCTTTATCAGAAACAATAGCCTTTGCTGGAGGAGGGGCAAAAGGTTCAGGAATAAGAGTTTCAGCAACAGGAGAAGAAATAACTGTACAAGAATCAAAAGAGATAGAGCTATCAGCTACTGCCTTATTCTCTTCTTCAATGTCTGCCGAATAAGCTCATCTAGAGTAGGCATTGGAGAGTCATCCATAATAAAGTCTGGTGCTAAAACTGGCACTAGAGTATCTTCTGGAATGACTTTTGAGCTGGAGGCAGATAGAGCAAAATTGCCACAGAGTTTCTTGGCAACTGCTGGACTAGCTGGAGAGGTATATGGTACCATAGCCAAATAAGGCTTAGAGAATTCTGCTGGAGGGAATTGCATATGTACAGTATCAAAACTTCTCAACAAAACTGATAAATTCATTGTGGGATTTAAATAGAAATCACCAACAGGAGTTATTTGAGCAAATGACTCATCCAAATCAATATCAGTATCCATAAATTGAATTAACTCAAACATCTCAACATCAAATCTGTCAAAATTGTGGTATCCTCATCTAAATCGGAATCTGCTGGAGAGCGAATTCCTGTGACTGCTGCTGCTGCTGTATCTGCATCTGCTGCAACTTCATCACAGAGCATCTCCCCCTGCCTGGGTTCAGGAATGCCTGGAGCCAGGCCCCTAGATGAAGAGGGGGCAGCAAAGAGAAGAGAGATCTGGACAGATAAGGAATTAATGGAGGTCACAAGAGGTGTAATGGCCTCTTGGATCAAAGATTTAATGAGAGGTGTGAGCAAAGGAATGAGAGTGGATGGATCAAATAGGAAAGGGGAAGGGGATGAAATGGGAGGAGGAATAACAGCTGGAGTGGGGGCATCCTGCATGATTGTATCTGATGGTATAATGTAAGATGGAATGGTGGATAAGTGTGGGGGAAGAGGAGACTGAGGAGGTGCAGGAATAGGAATGTCCTGAGGGGAATCTGGAGGAGTGGGTTGTTGATGAACTTGCAGAGGGGAAGATGGAGGTGGAGATGGAATGTTTGTCAGGTCAAGTGGTGGAGATGAAGGAGGGGTAGGTACATGAGGAGGATTCTTTGGAGGAAGAGGTGTTGGAATAGATGGTTGAGATGGAGGAACCTCTTCAACAGGGTGGGGAGCGGCCTTTACAGCCCTTGTGCTCTCAGAAGTTTGGAGGGTGGAGGAGGAAGCCTTTGAGGGCTTGGAGATGGTCCTCTCCCACCTGCCAAACAGAGCGCAAGTGATGCGCTTGCTGGCGTTTATGTAGATGGTCGGGGAGACCATACATTCAACAGCCTTCTCTTTGAGGAATACTCCCAATATTCTGCCAAAGCAGACTTCCTTCTTGTTATTCTTATTCTTGATCAATTCAAAGAACACCTTACTCCAATCAACCTGTCGCTTATTCACTACTGCACACATTATCAGAAATTGGTGACGGGTAATATAGTCATGAGCAGAGTGCTTGGCCATCAGTATCTTTCTCGTAATATCCGCCAGAAATTGATAGGCGGCGGATAATTGCTTTTTCAACAACTTATTAGGGTTGTTCCCAGAGAAACCCATTAGTTTCAGCATATCATTGAATTCCTCAGAATCCATTTCCAGATTGTCTTCTCCATTCACTAATCCAAATATTTCAGTGAGAACTACGGGAGAGAGGGAAACAGCAGTGTTCCCTATATTGCCGGTCAAAACATCTTCTTCAGACACTGTAGATGTATATACCCATTCTCGTATCTCCGTTCCATGAAGTTTAATACGCCTGGTCATGAAATCCTTTAAACTGAGTTCTTCCAGTAGTTCTAAGATGTATAGAAAGATGGGGTCAGAATGTTGAAATGACTCAAAGTCCTTGTCAAAACCGCTGTCAAACTTCATTGCAACTAAAGCACCTGAGGGAATCGCCATTGATGTCCTGCAAGAAAAACACAGAGAAAAACGGCGATCAAGAGCAAAGGAACTGAAAGCGCGGGACGGAGGTCGAAGAAAACCTAGATATAAGATTTTCAGAATATGAATCGACAAACTCCATTCCACGAAAAAGAAAAATTCTTCGAACTGAACTCGACGAAATAAATTATAGACAGATAATTCGTCGATCTCATCAAGAAGAATCGAAAACAGTTTGTTGACCTCCGTTCAACGAAGCGTATTCTGAAGCAAAGTTCGTCGATCTCTGGTCGACCAAAATTGTTCCCTCACACAGAGAATTCATCGATCTCTGTTTGACAAGAATCTCTCAAACTTTCCCTAATTCGTCGAACTCCGTTCGACGAACTCTGGAAAATTCGTCGAATGCAGACAGAAACTAGGTTAACTCTTCTCCATCAATCATACCCAATTGATTTATAAAGAACAGATGGGTTTTCTCATCCAATAGCTTGGTGAAAATATCTGCTCTCTGTAGATCAGTAGGAATGTGGATCAAGTTAATTTTCTTTTTGTCCACATTATCTCTAATGAAATGATGTCTTATTTCAATATGTTTTGTCCTAGAATGGTGAACTGGATTTTGTGTTATAGCAATAGCACTAGTATTATCACAAAATAAAGTTGAATTATTTAAGTTGACACCATAATCTAAGAGTTGGTTTTGTATCCATAGCATTTGTGAACAGCAACTACCAGCAGCCATGTATTCTGCTTTTGCAGTTGATGTAGACACAGATGTCTGCTTTTTACAAAACCAGGAGACAAGTCTCATACCAAGGAACTGGCATGTTCCAGAGGTACTTTTCCTGTCCACTCTACATCCAGCATAGTCAGCATCTGAGTATCCAATTAACTCAAACTCTGACTCTACAGGATACCAGAGTCCTAGATTAGGGCAACTCTTTATATATCTCAAAATTCTTTTTAGGCAAATAAGGTGAGATTCTTTAGGGTTCACTTGGAACCTAACACAAAGGCATGTGGCAAACATTATATCAGGTCTGCTAGCTGTTAGGTATAATAGGGATCCAACAATTGCCCTATAATTTTTCTGATCCACTGGTTTCCCTGCTGCATCAGAATCCACAACAGCATTTGTAGCCATAGGGGTTTTCATCCCTGAAGCATCACCCATCCCAAACTTTTTGATAAGCTCTTTAGCATACTTAGCTTGGGAGAGGAAGATACCATCTGGGAGCTGCTTCACTTGGAGACCAAGGAAGTAGGAAAGCTCACCCATGCTACTCATCTCAAATTTAGAATGCATGAGGTTAGCAAACCTCTTGCACAATTTGGGATCAGTAGATCCAAAAATAATGTCATCCACATATATTTGTACTAACAATATTTGGTCCTTATGATGTCTAGTGAAAAGTGTTTTATCTATGGTTCATCTTGTAAATTCATGCTCTAAAAGAAAGCTTGCTAGGGTCTCATACCAAGCTCTTGGAGCTTGCTTTAAACCATAGAGAGCTTTATGCAATTTAAGAACAAAAGAGGGTTGAGTTGGAGAGATAAAACCTGGAGGTTGTTCTACATAAACCTCTTCTTGAAGTATTCCATTAAGAAATGCACTTTTGACATCCATCTGGTAGACCTTGAATCTCTTGTAAGCTGCATAGGCAAGGAATATCCTAATGGCCTCTAACCTTGCAATAGGGGCAAAGGTTTGGTCATAGTCTATTCCTTCCTCTTGTCTGTAGCCTTGAGCAATAAGCATAGCCTTGTTCCTCACTATGTTGCCTTGAGCATCCAACTTGCTCCTGTAGACCCATTTAGTTCCAATAACTGGGTAGTTATGGGGTCTTGGAACCAAATCCCAAACTCTACATCTCTCAAATTGATTGAGTTCCTCTTGCATTGCAATGATCCAGTGGGGATATTGCTCTGCCGCATGTATGGTGAGAGGTTCAATTTGAGAGAGAAAACAGGCATGCATCAAGTCTTGGTTCAGTTGAGGCCTTGTCTGTACACCTACTGAGATCTCTCCAATTACTTGAGATCTGGGGTGATCTCTAAGTGTGACAAGATCAGTTGGTGGAGTTGGTTGAGCAACAGCTTCAGTATTGAATTCCTCTTGGGGAATTATACTGACTGTTGGGGGAAGTTCAGCCACTTCCTCTTGACTTTCCACATCACTATCTTCAGCATCCAGTGGAGTGGGATGGTTTGCTACCTCTTGGGTAAGGTTCAGTCCATCCATAGACTCACACAGTGGTGGAACCTGCAAAGTGCTTATGGTAGAAATTTCTTTCTCCTTGTATGACATGTTAGTTTCATCAAAAGATACATGAACAGATTCTTCAATTTTAAGAGTTTATTTATTATACACCCTATAAGCTTTACTAATCATGGAGTATCCCAGAAACACTCCTTCATCAGCTTTAGCTTGAAATTTTGCTATGTATCTCTTGTCATTATTGTGAATGTAACAAATACAACCAAAGATTTTAAAATAATCTACTTTAGGTTTCTTCTCTTTGAGTAATTCATAGGGAGTCTTGCCCTTCAGTTTATGTATTAAACTTCTATTCAACACATAGTTGGAGGTGTTCACTGCCTCCGCCCAAAAGGATAGAGGAAGGTGAGCATCTGACAACAATGTAGTAGCAGATTCAATAAGGGTCCTATTTTTCCTTTCAGCTACCACATTTTATTGAGGAGTTCTAGGAGCTGAGAAAGTGTGCCTGATCCCTTCACTTTGACAGAACTCTTGCATAAGAAGAGAATCAAACTCTGTCCCATGATCACTTCTGATCAGGGCAATGTGAGTGTTGAACTCAATCTGTATGCATTTGAGAAACTCTGTCAAATACTTAAAGTTATCAGACTTCTTCCTCAGTACGAACACCCATGTAAATCTAGAGAAGTCATCTACAACTACTAAAGTATAAGATTTCCCTCCTAAGCTTTGTACTGTAATGGGTCCAAAGAGATCCATGTGTAACAGATACAAAATCCTAGGTGAATCACTCTTATTAAGTGACTTGAAACTATTTTTAGTTTGCTCGCCTAATTGACAAGCCCTGCAAAGTCCTTCCTTCTTGTAGGGGCCAAAAGGTAGTCCTCTAACAAGGTTGTCCTTGGATAGACTAGCAATGGTTCTAAGGTTTATATGCCCTAGTCTCTTATGCCATAATTCATTAGGTCTACAAATAGAATTAAACATGCATATATCTACCTTAGTTGAAAGGAAATCTACAAGATAGATGTTACCTTTTCTTTTACCTGTCAACACTGTGGTGTTGTCCTCTGATTTGATCCTGCATAAGGATTTGCTGAAAGTCACTTGGTAGCCTTCATCACACAGTTGACTGATGCTGATTAAATTGTTCTTCGGTCCTTCCACATAGGCTACTTTCTTGAATGTGATTGTGCCAATCTGGACTGCACCATATCCTTTTGTTAGTCCAAAGTTTGAATCACCAAAAATTACTTTGGGTCCAAGCTTGGCTTTGAAGGATGTTAAATTGTCCTTGTTTCCTGTCATGTGCTTTGAGCACCCACTATCCAGATACCATTGCTGGTTTGATGTTGGATAGGTCTTCACCTGCACATAAAGTAATTTACTTATTTTTGACCCAGTTTACTTTGGGCCTAGGTTGATAACCTTTGAATTCAGAAATAAAAGACATCTCTGGTTGACTCTTATAGCCTTCAGGATGATATCTCCTAGGAGGTATTATCCATTCAGTATAGGGGTTAAACCATTGAGATGTAGAACCTCTAGGATTGAACTTTGATTTAACTTTGAAAGAGTTTTCAAAACTCTGAGCTCTGTTCGACGATCTCTGAGCTGAGTTCGACGATCTTAGGTCAGATCATCGAGCTCCGTTCGAAGATCGACTGTACCAGAGTTCAGGGTTCAGAGTTCGTCGACCTGAGTTCGACGATTTAGCCTGAGATCGTTGAGCTCCATTCGGCGATCGTCGAGCTCCGTTCGATGAATTCTGTTGAGCTTTGGTTTTCTTAGGTAGATCAGAATTCTTCCTAGCTACCTCTACAACTCCCTTACCTTTATCAGGGATTAATTTGATTGGGGTTGATAATACTACAGGTTGGCTAGATGAAGCGCCCAAGCCCAGTGTACTGTTAAATCTTGAGTTCACTGTGCTTGTGATGTCCATTAGTTTGATGCTTCTCCCATTAAGGGATTCTTCAAACTTCTTGGCCTTTGATAGTTCACTTTTCAGTGAGGCTATATTCTCCCTACAGCATTCCAACTCCTCAGAGAGTTTGAGGTTTTCTGATTTTAAAGTGCTGTGTTCATATAGCTGATTTCTGAGAGAAATAATTTCCATCTTAGATTTTAGTAAATCTAAACACAGTGCTTTAAACTCACACTTGAAGTCCTCAGAATTGAAATCAAAAGAACTTATTACCTGGTCCTCTTCAGATTGAGTCTCTGATTCAAATTCTGACTCTTCTACATCAGAGTTTTGTTGTGAGACATTGATAGCCATCATGCAGAATTTTTTTTCTTCAGCATCATCTTCATCATCACTTGAGCTGGATGAATCTTCAGATTCTTCTTCTGTCTCACTGCATGTTTCAGCAACAAACCCCTTCCTTGTATGTTTGTTCTTGCTGGAGAAGGGTTTGTCATTGCTGTTCTTCCTGAAGTCTTTGTCCTTTCTTCTTTCCTTCCTGTCCTTTTTGTCCTTATGCTGATTTTCTGGATAGTCAGACACCACGTGGCCTGTTTTCCTGCATCGAAAACAAATAATCTCTTTGATTTTTGATTTGTCATACCTTGGCTTGTCATGCCCTCTGGCAGAATTTTTCCTGAAATCTTTCCTGGCCATTTTGTAAAATCTTTTGGCCAGTAGGCTTAGCAGCTCTTCATCGTCTGTGACTTTGCCTTCAGGCTGATCTTCAATGGATTTGAAAGCTATTGATTTTTCTTTTCTTATAGCTGGTGAGGCACCCTTCTGCTCTTTTTCTCTATTCTTGATAAACAGCTCATAAGACTTGAGCTTGCCCAAGAAAGCTTCAGTTGTGATCTCATTTCGGCTTCTGGCATCCTTGATTGGCCAGATCCTTGAGTCCCAAGTGCTTGGGAAGCATATTAGGATTTTATCATTGAGCTCAGTCAATGAGATCTCCTTGTCTAAAGTCTTCAGTTCATTGACTATAAGGCTGAGTCTATTATACATATCTACTACTGACTCAGCTTCTCCTTTCTTGAAGTTCTCATACTGGGTTATGAGACGAGATCTTCTATCTTTTCTCTCATCAGCAGATCCCAAGACTATCTCTGATAGCTTGTCCCAGATGTCCTTTGATGAGTTGCATTCAGCTACCTTTTGGAATATTTCATCAGACATAGTCTGGGCTAGAATGTTCATAGCCTTTGCATCTGCAACTTTCCATTTCTTGATTTCTGCTTCTATTCCTGAAGGAGGTGGAACAACACTTGTACTTGAATTTTCTGGAGGTCTTGGACACACTGTCAAAACAGAATTGAAAGTGTCTTCATCAATAGAGTTCATGTACAATCTAATCCTTGCCTTCCAAAGTGCAAACTTAGATAGATTGCACACTGGAGGTTTGGTGCTAGCATAATCTTTGTTTTGGGCCATGTTCTGTGATGAAATAAATCTAGTAACAAACTTAAACAAGCAGATCTAACTAGAGGGATCTTTGGGTTCAGTTGTTAGCATATGCAACCACTAAGGTGTGGTATGTTAACCAGCCTGGAAGATGTGGTATTTTTAACCAACCTCCCTCTGATACCAATTGAAAGTGGAAGTTAGATCTGATATACTCTAGAGGGGGTGAATAGAGTATGGTGCTTACAAAAAACTTTTACAACTGTTGTTGTATACCTAAATGAACAGGGAAGCAAATAACATAAAGTAAACACACCACCTAACTAAACACAGAGTAATCACAGACCACAGCCAGAAAATAAAAGAAAATAAGCAACCAGAAGACACAAGGAGCTATAGTGGTTCCCCAATCAATCTGGGCACATCCACTCTTCTACCACCCTAGGTAGGAATCCACTGCAGGATGAGATGATCAGGTGTCCTGGGCACCAATGGGTTTTGATCAGGTCCCCAAAAACCAAACCTTCAAGTCTTTCGGAAGGAGACTTGCAACCAGAATAATTTTGAAGGGATTTAAAACCCTGTACAGGAATAAGAGAGAGAGGGTGATAGTGTCTTCTCTGTCAACAGTCAGAGAGAAGACTTGTGGATTGATGTAGCAGCTCTTGCTCCCCCTGAGATCTTGAATTGGTCAGGAATGCTAGAGCACTGCTTCAGGGTGATAGGCCTTTAATGACCTCGAATGCCTGGAACAGAACTACTTCAGGAACTTCTTTGACAGATTGTTTGATTGTTGTCCTTTGAAGTTATCCTGTAAATAGAGAGAAGAAGACTCTTGATTGAATTTAGTTGTTCTTCTTCTTCTCCAAAAGTCCGCTGGTCAAGGCTGATTGCAGTCAAGAACTTTAGCTTTGAGAATGTTTATTCTTCTGCAACTTTTGAGTATTTTCTGTACTGTAATTCTTGAACTCTGCTTGATTCTGTTCTCTTACCGTGTCTCTGTTTTCTGTGTATCTGTATGTGTCTCTAACTGACTGAGGAAAAAAATATATTCAAACTTTTGAATGTCGAGTAGTAATTACAGTCGGCCTTGGAAAGAATCAGCAAACAATGACTTTCCTAACTGTCCCCTGGAAAAACGGCATGTAATCGCCCATAGTCAATGCGCGTTCTAACGGTAACATTTCGAGAAGATCTAGCATTAAATGTTCAGGAATCAGTGCCAAGAAACGGGATGGGAACCTTGAAGAAAACCTAATCTGGATTCGTCGAACGCAGAACACAATTCGTCGAGCTGAACTTGTGTTCGTCGAGCTGAGCTTGAGTTCGTCGAGCTGAGAAACAAAATCGTCGACCTGAGAAAAGTTCTGGACTTAGATAAAATATCCTGCATCTGTTGACATGCTGTGTCGACATAATCTGGTGTCGACAGATTGATCTTGGTGTCGACACAAATCCTCTGGTGTCGACAGAAGCTGGTGTCGACTGAAATCTTGGTGTCAACACAAGTTAGTGTCGACTGAAATCCTGGTGTCGACACAAGTTGACTGGTGTCGACACAAACCCTAAGTGTCGACATAGATTCTCTGAGTCCAGAAATCATCGAGTAGAGAATAGCATTCGTCGACCTGAGAAGCTGACTTCGTCGACCTGAAAAGTTGTGAACTTGAGGTCCAAGTTCGTCGAGCTCAGAATATAATTCGTCGACCGAAGCATGAAGCTGGACTTAGAAAAATTTGAAGTCCTTCTGACTTTGGCTTGATGCAGAAACTGAGATTTCGTCGAACAGAGAAAATAGATCGTCGAGCTCAGCACTAAGAATTGTCTCACGATCGTCGAGCGCAGAATTCCTTTTGTCGAGCTGAGTTCGACGAACGTCGAACTCATTTTACTTAGTCTTCAAATCTTCTAAGTCTTGAGTCTCTGATGGTCTTATTGATAGTTGGTCCATCTGATGTTGACTGTAAGGACTTAGCCTAGACTACTAGGACACAACTGTGACCCTGGCTATACATGTTGGGTCATATCCTAAGTTAGTGAACCTAGCCCAAATCAAATAGGGATCCAACAATAACGATGACGCACACATGTGCTCACCACCCCTTAAAAGAATTCGCCCACGAATTCATTTAAGCCTGACCGTAACCAGAAGTCTGATACCAAATTGTAACACCCCCATCCGTCACATGACATATAACAGAAGGTCCAGCTGGAACCCGACGTCATATACAACAGACAGTCGGAAGGGTTACATAAGAATATCCAAACTATCCAATCAAGACTGCTCGTCCTACACAGAGCATTCTAGCGGAATCTTTTAAAAAGTTGAAAGAACCCAAAACTTAAATCCATAAATCATGAATGTCCACATCCACACGATAGGAATGAAAACCAAATACACTGAAAGGGGGAACATGACCTTATGGCCTTACAATAGTTCACTTAACAAATTGTGTCTTATATACATCGGCTCGCAGGCCGACCACACATGATAAAATAAATCAACTATTCTTTAAGGCCTTCAAGGGCCAGCATAGCAACATGGGCTCCAACCCGCTATTTTGCACTCGGCTCCGCAGCACCTGCAAGCAACGTACCACCGCATGGTGGCAAACAGGCAACGGTCAGCTAAAGCCGACCAAATTATAATGACCCCTCCCCTTACTCGGGACGGCGGTGCTCTTTCCCTGCATAATATTGGTCCAGCTAAACAATAAAGTACAACTACATTTCGCCACAGATGTAGGATCGCAAGGCCAAACACCCGATGCACTCAGGGCACATTAACGGTGAATCCTGACACTTCAGCGTCTTTACCACCACCACGAAGATGGAAACAACGTGAGCATTTAGCCTTTCTGACCACTGCCTAAGGCTCCCGACTATGCCAATGGCCAGTCCCCTTTTCGGGTCTCTTGCACCAAACCGCATATCCCAGGTCTGATTCCACTTGCCCGTTGCTCACAACGCGTAGTACACCTTAAGACGTATGCACGAGCCAAGCTTCTCTCGGATCCTACCATTTCCAAACAATCACATAACCCAGTTATGTTCAAGGTCGGTTCCCAGACCGCCAAGTTAGCAGAACAACAGTTCCACTCAGTTTTCTGGGTGCGCCTTGGATCTAACATCCGAGGATCCCTGCTGCAATCTACCGCGTAAAAATCCGAAAACCCAAAGCACAGAGTCTTCTCTGACAAATCATAACAAATGCAACATCACCAATCCAGAACAACATGTCCGGGTAGACTTCACACATAATGCTTATGCATGTACTTCGATTCCGGACTCTATATGCCACACAAGGGGTACTATTCCCGTCAACCCTACAGAATACCACGCACTCACTGCACACTCGCGGGAGCGGGATTCCCTATGCAGAAAGGAAGAGCTTCACATGCTCAAGTTGAGAATCGTTACCCTTGTAGTCCGCTTTGGCGCCATGAAAAAAACTACTCGGATAGAAGTCTTCGCAATGATATTTCCTCCACGGGTCCTCTCTCAGATCTCAAAACGGTGCTCCGATGCTCCGCCGGCGTTCAGAATTCTCCTCCTTCTTCCTCCTTACTCTAACTCCTTGGAGAGAGAAAGCTTTGGAGAAAATGAAGAATTAACTCCCCTATTCCCGGCCTTAACAGAGCAGGAAACCATTTGGGCCGTTGGATCTTATTTAAAGAACACGAACGGCTCAGATCCGCTCAAAAATCCCGAAACCTGGGCCGAACACGGTTTTTCACACGGCCGTGTCCCATGCCGTGTGCCTCGATCCAGGCACGATCGTCGAACACAGAGACTCACACGGGCTCAGACACGCCCGTGTCCCACTCGACACGCCCGTGTCGGGTTTCTCGACACGCCCGTGTTCTGGGGCGTGTCACATATAACCGCCATGACAACCGATACGACCCTGCTGAACACGGGTAGTCACACGCCCGTGTCAAATGACACGCCCGTGTCATTTAGCCGTGTTGCTAGCCGTGTCCTTCTCGGGATGAAAACGGCCAAAACACCCACCAGACACGGCCTTGGACACGCCCGTGTCCTAGGCCGTGTACTCCTATACAGGCACCAAAAAATTCCTTTTTACGCGACCAACTCAACTACAATTTTCGGGGCGTTACAGCCTGTAATATCGCAAGAATAGTCTCTGTCACCACCTGTATGGTCTCCGCCAAAGGAGGCGTAGGCGCTTCAACGTATGCTGCACTCTCATCAAACAGCTAGGATTCAGACTGCCCAGCACCACTCCTCGCCACCAATCAATGTACAAAACACCATTAATCAGCCATGTCATAACGGTAATGATACATTGACTACACACTCACGCACGTTATGTGCATTAAATACATTCCTAGTGGACATTTGTGAGTCCAATTATATTCTCTCCTCCCAAACAATCTAAACCTCCCTCTGATATCACTTTGTAACGCCCCCACTGATGTAGGCTATGCCTTAGGGATCCTACACGGAAGGCGTGAACTACGACCCTTACAACGTTAACGCTCCCTAACCCGCACACAAACGAAACGCAGCGACCACAATTAATATTATTTATCGTTCGCGCTAACATACGGGTAGCCGATCCGCAAGTGGAACAAAGAATGGCTATAGGCCAAAATCCTTTCCGGCTAAATGGAATAATATTGATTCCGATCGAGCTTGGAGTTGTACCAAAATAGATCCACCCAAAAATAAATCACGATTCGAAAAGTGTTAAGATCTATCCCAACAAAACAAAAGCGAGGAGCGCCAATCCTCTCGTTAGATCTTTCGAAAAAAAACCAAATGAAAATCCAGATCTACTTTTAGAAACACCGCGAAAATTAACGATTCGAGAAAATCACGCAAAAGTCGTCCACCAAAAGAACTAGTCAAGAGGGAAAATCTCTTGTGTAGGAATTTTCATTACCCCGCTCGGAAATGTAGATCCGAGATGTTTGGATCCACCAAGATGACCGCTCTTCCTTTGGACCCACGGGAAACGCACAGCAGATGAAGATCTTGCTCGTCTCCTTCGCTTTCTCGTCGTGGATGAGTTTCCCCAAAACTTTGGTTCTTCCTTGCACTTGATCCTTTTTCCTCCAAGGTGGCCGAAAATGACAAAGGGGGAATATGATTTTGGTGGAGAAAGGTAGAGAGGTGGGGGAACGAAGGGTTGCTAGAGGGAACGAGGAGGAGAAGGGGCGGCCAAGCAAAGAGGGAGAGGGGGATGGCCGAACTCCTTGAGATGGAGCCTTGAGGGGGGGGGGGGGGGGGGCGGCCAAGAGGAGGAGGGAAAGAGGATTATGGTTAGGCAAGCAAATTTTCTTTGATCTCAAAAAAATAATCCCATAACAAATGAAAACTTGGCCTTATATAAGGCTTACAATCATGTGGCTATTAGCAGCCCAAAATAAAATATTGTTCCGAAATGAAATGATAGAAAACAACATAGTTTCAAATACCACATATAAAAGATCAATGCATACCACTGGTAAAATAAATTTAACTCTTATTTTTTGTTGCGTGGGCGAAGATTGTAGTCGTGCCCGCTACGGCGCCGCAAGTCTTTTGTTGGAGGAGCATCATCGTCATCTTCTGCCACGACAACACCCCCATGGACGTCGTCATCTTCTGCCATGGAAACACCGCCATGGACGTCGTCTTCATCACCCAGTTGGCCGTCGTGGTGGCCGTCGCCATCAATCCTCCCGCTCTCAAAAGGACTCATCGCCGATGAGTGGGCTGGACGGTAACGGTGGAGGAGATCTGCATCAAGAAGAGCCAGCTCTGCCGAAGAAACCCAAGAGTCGTCCGAAGCTGGACGACCTCGCCATCTGAGCAAAAACCTGTGAATGTCGCCGTCGGGAGTAGAAAACACCGCATCCTGCAAAATCTTGTCAGGCAAGAAATAGTTCCGGGGGAACCTTGAAAAGCGTTAGGCGGAGAAGAAAAACAAGTTGCTTCATCAATATGCAGCATACCTCCCGAAGGATCTGAAAGGGAGAGAGGTCCTGAAATATTTTCACCCCGCACCCCTTTAGACGGTATAGTGGAAATATGAAACGGAGAGACTGACAGTTCAGGTGGTGGAGTGACATAGAGCGTTAAATCCGAAATGTTAAAAACAGGGGAGATTCCCCAATCAGCGGGTAACTGTAATAAATATGCATTTTCACCTAGCTTCTTCAAGACCCGAAAAGGACCGGCTCTCCTATTCGCTAATTTTTTATGGTGCCCGAAGGCATCCGTTCAGGGATAAGACGTACCATTGCCAAATCGCCAATATTGAAGGGGACTGCTCGCTTATGTATGTTAGCATTTGATTGATAAATAGCATATTGTTTAGCTAACGTCTTGCCTATGTGCTCATGGAGAGTGTGAACGTGCGAGGCGAAGTCCTGTGCAAATTGACTTGATTTAAATGATGGTGGTAACGGAATCAAGTCAAGAGGCACGGGCGCCTTATATCCATGCACTATCTCATTTGGCGATAACCCGGTGGACCTATTCTTGGAATTATTGTAGGCTAGTTGGGCGTGAGGAAGAATAAGGTCCCATGTACCCTTATGATCACCTACTAAGCAACGAAGTAACCCACCCAAACTCCGGTTAAGAAATTCCGTTTGCCCATCCGTTTGTGGATGATAGGCCGACGAAAACATAAGTCGAGTGCCCAACAGCTTCCAAAGTGTTTTCCAAAAGTAGCTAGTAAACTTAACATCTCTATCGGTCACGATAGTTTTGGGGACACCCCGATGTGCCACGACCTCGTTAAAATACAACTTAGCGACGTGTGAAGCATCGTTGGTGCTATGACAAGCGATAAAATAAGCCATTTTTGAGAATCGGTCCACTACGACCAAGATGGAATCGTGACGCCTAAATGTCGGTGGAAGGCCCAAAATGAAGTCCATGCTAACATCCACCCATGGGGCAGACAGAATCGGAAGGGGTGTGTAAGGAACGGCATTGGTCTTGTTACCCTTGGCTAATTGACAAACGCGGCAGCTCCCGACGATTTTATTGACCATTGGCTTGAGACCCGGCCAAAAGAATTTATCCTCTACAAGTGTGATCGTTTTATCGCGACCGAAATGTCCTCCTAGTCCTCCACTATGTAACTCCCATACAATAAAATGGCGTAGAGAAGAGCGGGGAATGCATAGTCACTACTAGAAAAATGAGTTGTAGCTACACTTTTTTTTGCCAGGGTCAAAAAATCGTAGCTAATACACTGTTATTAGCCACGATTGCAATAAGTGTGGCTAATAGCTATATTTTAGCCAGGGTTCTAAAAAGCGTGGTTAACACTAATGTATTAGCCATGAAATACTATAATCGTGGCAAAAAAATATAATATTTACTTTTATTAATTTATTTTTTAGCAAATAAAACGCATATGCCCCCTCTTCATGGGCGGACGTATGGGCTGCCCACACTCAATTTTTTCCGCTAAACTAGGGTTCGGGCTCCGTTCTCGTTGGGATCGCTCGATTTTCTCTTATGCTGGGCTCGACGATCTCCCGCTGGGCCGCTCGACGATCTCCCGCTGAAGTCTGTACATTGTCTTCTTCCTCCCGCCCACGATCTCCTACTAGAGTCTGGGCATTGTCTTCTTCCTCCCGTCTTCAAAAAAGCCAAGTCATGGATCTTCCTCCTCCCCACTCTCAAAACTCAGAAGTCAGATATTTGTAAGTTTTCTTCAATAAATCCCTACTCTAGGTCTGTCTCCTTACTCCCGCGGGGAACTGGAGTCCTAATCTAGCTTCTTCCTCCCGCAGATCCCCGCTCTAGATCAGTTTTCTTCCTGCTCTCTTCGAGAAAGCCCTAATCTAGCTTCCTCCAGTCCTCCATGCTCTCAGAGATTGGTAAGTTCTCTTTCTATCTAAATCCTCCCACAGAGTCCAGCTGGGCATTATCTTCTGACATTCTCTTCATTTTTCCATAAGATTTCAACTGCTAAGCAAGGTCCGCCCATGGCTGCTTCACTAGTCACTCCTCTGGCCTTTCTCCAAACTTAGGCTTGCTGCCTTGCTGGAAATTTTGGTAGGCTCACCAATGGATGTTGTTGATGGTTTTTGGACTTCTTCTCGTCATCATGGAATTAAGAGTGGTTAGCTTATGCATTTAAATTTTTTTTTCTCTTCTCCCTAAGTTAATTTGTTGTGGTTTGGAGGTCTAGTTATTTCCATCTGCTTGTTTCATTTTAGTTCTCTGTGCATTGTAGTTGATCAATGAATTACCTTTGTGTTTCACGTTATAATCAACAGCTTGTTGTGTTTGATAGTTGGTTTATTGGTTGTAGACTTCCAAATAGCTCATTGTTCTTTATTTCTAGTAAAGTCCTCTACATGGGGTTCCCACTATCTGTTAGTTTGTGATTGTAGTTTATGATGGACAGTGGATATGAGTTCGACAATGTGTATTTTTTGGATGGAGTACAAGCCTTGTAGGCAAGGAGTTTGATGTTGATTGGTTGATACTTGGTTATTCGCTTGTGGCTTTGTTGATTTTTTGTACCTAGGTGATTTTTTGTTTATGTGAGCAATTAAGTCCAATTGGCATAAAATTATATATCTAATTTTTTTGTTTAGGGATTAATTCTTCCACACACATTTTTACTATCCCTTCTACTTCACAGGTATTATTGCTTTACAACTATTAGGTGATATTATAAAAAACATATTGGATGTATCAATATTTTTGTCTTAATTTTATTGAACGCCCCACTGAAAAATCCTGCTGGGTCCGCCTATGCCCCTCTTCATTTCTTCCTGGAAATCTTTCTCATTCTCCTCTTACTGCGCAGCCATCGATGCACTCAAAACCTAAGTCCACCCGCAACCCTGAGCAAGAACCCGATGCCCAAGAGCGCGCCAAGAGGAGAGGGAGACGTGGGGAGAGCAAATATGGAGCACTCGCAGGCAACGCCGCGAGCTTAGCGACCATGGTGTCGAAGGGAGCAAACCCCAGATCCCTAGAACGCGCCAAGAAGAAGGTGGGACTCGGGAGGGGGGAGGGCGGCAACAGGAAGAACTCGCCTGTGATGCCACTCCTTGGGTGATGGCGAGATGGAAAGGGCAAGTGCGGCTGCCCTAGAATGCTCCATTAGCGGGGACCAGGGGGATTCAGATCCTCTGGAGGTTTCGATGCACTCTGAAACCTCGCCACCATCAAATCCCTCCCCCTCTCTACTGTCAAAGAATATTGAAGCCGGATTTGAAGGTTAGACTTGTAAAGAACTGCTATGGTGGCTCTTGACCAGGAGGCATTGGTACCATTGCTGCTTCCTGGCCCGGATGAGGTTGGGAGCAGTGGAGCTTCTAACAAGAAGAAAAGGTCGCATGGAAAACGCAGAAGGTTAAAGCTTTGGTTTGAAGGTTAGACTTGTAAAAGATTTTGATAAAATTTTGTCTATGTTATCTACGAGGATGGCTTCTGTAACTTAATAAACTTACCCGGATTTGAATGTTTGTTGAAGTTATTAGCAATGGCAATAAACCTATCCTCATGATGTTATCTATAAGGATACTCTAAATTTAGGAACAAACGACCTCAATCTAGAGGACTCTTTGTTCTGTTCTCGAAGTACATGCAAATTAGTTTTTAACAATAGACAGGGTGATCAATTTCCATTTCCCTTCTTGCTTCTGAATGTTTATGTGAAAATTAGCTACTTTCTTTTGTTGAATACTCTTTATCATTTGCTGATGATACAATCAGTTTCACTAATGGAGATAAAGATAGACTGTTGTAATATTAAGCGTTGGTTGTTCTTCCTGTCATTGTTCTCGATATACCATTGACTCTATTCAAGACGAGTACATCTTCCTTCAACTTCTTCTTTCCCCGCTGCTCTATCTCCATTCATGCGAAATCCCATTAGGGCCCCGTGGAATTCATCAGACTAAGTCAGGAGAAATTCCAGAAGGGCTTCTGTTTGGAACCGAGGCTTCAGTATACCAAGTGCAGGGCAGGGAGAACAAGGATGCCCGTGGTTCGAGCATGTTTCTCTTCGTCCGATCACATATCCATTTTATGAATCTGAAAGCTTGGGCATGGAATATGGGTCGATCTGTCAGACAAACTCCCACCATGTTTTACTTTTTACTATCATCCATGTGCTAGAATGGGTATTATGCCATATTTTTTAGTTATAACTGTGATGTAAGATAATCAAGATGCTTGATTTTTTGATTTTGTCACACTATTTCAGCGATTAGGATTTTTGGAGTTTAGGATTTTGTTTACTTTCATTGTTTTTCAAGTCATTTGCATTCTTAATGGTTGAACTTACATCATAAATTTAAGTTCTTCAATTTATGTTTAACCATTATATTGATAGAGATACACGATTTATGAGTACAAAATTCCAGGATATATTGATAGAGATACACGATTCACTGTCCAAAATTCAAAGTGATTTTTGCCTTTTTCTTTTGCTTGAAAGTTCAAAATGAACTTGCATCAAGGTATTCAGTCAAGAACTTCTTCCAATGGGTCCAACCGACGTAGATTTGATAGAGACAGTGGAGCAAGGATGGAAAATAAGATGGCACCCCCTGGAAATACAGGTACCTGATACTAGTTTTTCACGTGATCGTTTGCTATATGTTTCATCATGCCTTATTGGTCTCCATGTAGAAGTTCATGTGAAAAATGGATCTGTGTTTTCTCGAATTTTCTGTTCAGTAAATGTAAAAGATTTTGGTATGCATCATATCTTTTTATCTATTGTTTTATATTTTTCTGTAAATATTTTTTTATCAAGCTTATGGTCATCAATTCTGGTGTAATTCTACTACTAAGAAATGTTACAAATTTTATCTTAATTTGTATGCTGTATTTGCAGGAATTGTTCTAAAAATGGCTCAAATTATTAAGGAATAGTGATTCCAAGGCATTGACAAGTGTGCAGTTTGGTGATTTGGAGATGCAAGGGATTAATGAACTCAGCTCTGTTGCTAGGGAGATGGTGAGGTTAATAGAGACAGCGACAGTACCGATATTTGCAGTTGACGTGGATGGTCGAATAAATGGTTGGAATGCAAAGGTTGCTGAACTAATTGGGCTTTCTGTTGAGGAAGCCATGGGGAAATCACTGGTAGAAGAGCTTGTTTTTGAAGATTCTGCTGCAGAAGTCAAAAAATTTCTTTCCCGTGCCTTAAGAGGTAACATGCAGCTTTGTCATTTCTTATATTTTTTTTGTATTGTTCAAAAACACTTGAAAATATGCAGCTTAAGTTTTTTTATGTAAATCTTTTCAGATTATATAGTTAAATAATTTGGATTGCCCATATCTTGGCTGGTCTGTTGCATTTAAATATATGCAGGCGAGGAAGATAAAAATGTGGAGATAAAGTTGCAAACATTTGGCTCGCAGAAGCTGAAGAAAGCAATTTATGTCATAGTCAATGCTTGTTCCAGTCGAGATTATACAAATGAAATAGTTGGAGTCTGTTTTGTTGGCCCGGATATTACTGGGCAGAAGGCAGTTATGGATAAATTTACTCATATCCAAGGTGATTATAAAGCCATTGTGCATAGTCTCAACCCACTGATTCCTCCCATATTTGCTTCTGATGAAAACACTTGTTGCTCTGAATGGAATGTTGCTATGGAGAAGCTTGCAGGGTGGTTGAGAAAGGACGTGATTGGAAAGCTGTTGGTTGGAGAAGTTTTTGGTAGTTGCTGCCGACTTAAGGGCCAGACGCCCTTACGAAGTTTATGATTGTCCTCCATAATGCAGTTGAAGGGAAAGAAACTGAGAAGTCTCCCACTGTATTTTTGATAGAGCTGGAAAATATATACAGGCTCTCTTGACAGCAAATCCTAGAAGAAATATGGATGGCGAAGTTACTGGAGCGTTTTGCTTCTTGCAGATAGCTAGTCCAGAGCTGCAACAAGCTCTTGAAGTCCAGAGGCAGCAGGAAAAGAAATGTGTTGCCAGAATGAGAGAGCTAGCTTACATTTGTCAAGAGATAAGGAATCCACTTAGTGGAATTCAATTCACAAGTTCTCATTTGGTAATGACTGATCTATCTGATGATCAGAAACAATTTCTTGAAACCTTTAATTCTTGTACAAGGCAGATGAAAAAAATTCTGAATGAGTCTGGTTTAGAGAGTATTGAGAACGGGTAACTCCATGATCCACTTCTGGTTCATACATTGAATTATGCTTGTATATTCTCTCTGCTTCTAATTTTCCCGTGTCTTTATGTGAAATAAATTACATTGCTTACTTTTTTATTTACATAATTTGGATTGGCTGCATTTTATTGAAACATTTAAAAAAAATCTGGAATGGATACAAACATTGTTCTCTTAATTCTCTTGCTTTAGCTATGTCTTGATAATTACTTTGTTGGTTTTCCTAGTCATCCACTTTCATTCATAGTCTAATCATCTCAAGCAGCCTGGATTTGGTTATCACCAGCAGCAGCTTTTTCCTGGAATAAGACCTGGTGGAGGTCCAATGCATTTTTATATCCTCTTGAAGCATTCTCTATCCAATGATCTACTGTTTATGAAAAAATGTTCACATAACGTCGCAACAGCAATTAAAATCTCCAACAAATCATTACAGTATTGAATGTGTTTTTTTAAAAAAACTTAAATTACTATTTGCCACGTCTTGTAACTGTGGCAAATAGTTTTTAAAAAATGATGAGTTCACTTTTAGCCAGGGATTAAAACCGTGGCTAAAAGTCAAGATATTAGCCACGGCAGTTTTTCTCATGGCTAATATTATTTGCTACGGCCAATCCGTGGCTTAAACTTTTTAGCCACGCCGACTTTAGCCACGGATTTTTCCCGTGGATAGACCGTGGCTAAAGGGTTTTAGCCACGGTTTTGGACTTTTTGCCAGGGCAATTTGCCCTGGCCAAAAACCTGTTTTCTAGTAGTGAGTTGTGTATGCTTAAATAGGTACCCATCACGGATGTAGTACGCCGAAATAGTGGTAGGGGAATTGTCCTGAGCGGCGAAATATATCTCCTTAAAATCCGGACACTGTATATACTCATCTTTGATTCTTTCAAATCCTATGACCGATACCTCCATGGTAGATAGTAATAGAGTGACGCGACTAAGGGCGTCCGCCACACGATTCAACGTACCCTTGAGGTGCTTGATAATGAATGTATACTCTTGAAGGTATGAGACCCATTTGGCGTGCCGAGGGCTGATATTACTTTGGGAGTTTACAAATCTTAATGCCTCATGATCGGACAAGATTACAAATTCCTTTGAGATAAGATAGTGTCGCCAATGTTGGAGACAACGGATCATGGCATAGAACTCACGATCATAATTGGAATAATTTAACTTTGTCCCGACAAGTTTTTCGCTAAAATATCCTATCGGATGTCCATCTTGACTTAAAACTCCTCCGATCCCTATTCCTGATGCGTCGCATGATAATTCAAACACTTTACTAAAATCCGGCAAGCGTAATAATGTGGCTTCAGACATCCGGTCCTTAATCATTTGAAACGCGCGAGTGGCCGCTTTAGTCCAATGAAATTCTCCTTTCTTCATGCATTCGGTGATCGGTGCCATGATACTACTAAAGTTTTGGATGAACCTTCAATAAAATGTGGCCAAGCCGTGAAAACTTCTAGCTTCCCGAATATTTGTTGGTTCAGGCCATTCTTTAATCACTTGGACCTTCTTTGGGTCAACATGAATGCCTTTGGAACTCACTATGTAGCCGAGAAACTCTACGGATGTCACACCAAAGGAGCATTTTTTTAGATTGATATATAACTTTTCTTGGCGCAAGGTTGATAGGATTGTCCTTAGATGTGTGTTATGATCCTTTTGTGAACGGCTGAATACTAAGATATCATCAAAGTATACGACTACGAATTTACCCATGTATGGCTTAAAAACTTGGGTCATCAATCGAGAGAAAGTACTCGTCCGTTAGTGAGCCCTTCCCAAAGCACCAACCACTCGTAGAGCCCATCCTTAGATTTAAAAGCCGTCTTCCATTCATCTCCTTCCCGTATCCGTATTTGATGATAACCACTTTTGAGATCCAATTTTGAAAACATGGCGGCGCCCGATAACATATCTAATAAGTCGTCCAAACGGGGAATGGGGAACCTATATTTGACCATAATTTTATTTATGGCCCGATAGTCTACACACAATCGGCAAGACTTATCTTTCTTTGGAACCAAGAGGGACGGTACGACGTATGGGCTCTTAATATGGCGGATAAAACCCTTTGCTAGCAAATCCGAAATTAAAGCTTGTAGCTCCTCATGTGCGGAGGGGTTGAGCCGATAATGCGGATGGTTAGGCAATGAAGAGCCCGGGACGAAATCTATCTCATGCTGAATATCTCTCATGGGTGGCAACTTAGATGACAAGTTCTCCGGATAGACGTCTTTATACTCTTCCAATATAGTGCGCAGAGATAACGGTATATTCTCTAAAATGGGCGAGTCTTCCTTAGCTTGTAGGCATACTAACGCATACAGGACGCCGTCCAAGAAGGTCTCGCGTTCCAACTCCTTCTTACTTATCAAACTTATAATTTTTCTTTTCGCTGGCACAATGGTGTCCTTGGGGGCAACCGAAGGATCCTTGGGTGGTGTGGGTTTCAGTACAATGGTCTTACCATTATACTTGAACTCGTAAGTGTTGGCTCGCCCGAAATGGGTCACGTCATAATCATAGAGCCACGGGCGCCCTAGAAGTACATGACATACATCCATGGGGATGACGTCGCACCACACTTTATCGACATAGCTTTTCAACGTGAGTGGCACTAAACAAAGCTTAGAAACCGCGATAGACGTTTTGTTCACCCATGCTATTTTATATGGCTGGGGGTGTGGTTCGGGGACTAGGTGCATACGAGTGACGGCGTTTTCCGAAATGACATTCATGCAACTTCCGCTGTCTATTATTAACTTTCACCACTTTTCACCACATTTAAAATTCAAAGAAAATATGTTCGTCCGATTGTGCTCATCCGGTGCATGTGGGGTGGCCAAGATACACCTCATAACCATCATATAAGACTCATCTTCGATATCACTCGGCTCGGCATCTGATTCACCGCCAGCTTCATAGACGAGCTCGGCAGGCTCAGACGTGGAATCTAATAGTGCCAGTGGCTTACTCTTGGTAGGACACTTACTAGAGTAGTGTCCTTGAATTCCGCACGAATAACAGGTAGCATTAGTCTTATTAACTCGTCCTATTGGAACTCCTTCACCATTGGGAATTTTATTGTTCCTAGCGGTAATTACTATGGAACTTGAATCAGTCGATCGGAACTTTCCTTTGTCTCGCATGGATGACGAAGGTGGGGGTCCTAAGATGGATTTTCCTTTCTGGAATGCTCCACCCTTGGACTTGTAGGAATTGTGCGTTTCTATATCCACTGCCGCATTGAATGTTGTGTTAAGGTCCGTGTGACCATAATGCAAAAGCTTGCCTTGGATGTCCGCATTAAGTCCCTTACGGAAACGAGATAGTGTGAACTCGTGCATTTCTCGAATATCACAACACACCATCATATCCTTGAGTTGTCCCATATACTCCGCTACCGATTGGCCCCCTTGACGAAGGGTGGCTAGCTCGTCGAACATTTGGGTTCGGTGATATGCCGGGACATATTGGTCATGCAGGAGTGCCTTCATGGCAGCCCACCCAATTGGGGGTGCTCCATTCACGGTGCCTAGACGCCTCTCTTCGTTCAACCAGAACGTTTTGGCTCTACCCAGAAGTTTCATTCGTGCTACTCGTACCTTCTCAACGTCCGTCAGGTTGTGCCACTCAAAATAACACTCAATATCCATGATCCAGTTTAGAAAAAGTTGGGGTTCACCCATGCCATCGTAGGATGGTGATTCCATTTTAACGGCCCTAGTTAAGTCGAACTCATAAGGGGCTCGGGGTGCGTACTCATAATCCTGATCACGAGGGAGATTCTGTCGCTCTTCTCGTTGGTTGGCGGGATGGGGTGGCTGCCCCGGTCGATTGATCCCAAAGCCGGGATTTTGAGGCGCCGCCTGATTTACAGCCAACCCTTGTATTAACTGAGTGAGTGCATCGAACCTGCTGTTAAACTCTTCCCTAAGCGCCGCAATTGTTGCAGGAGCGGGCTCACCATCATCATGATGGTCGGCCATGTGTGATGTGGATGGAGGATACTCCGTGCCAAGCCTCGTGCGCATGAACAACACAGATACAGGGTGCCACACCTAGATAAGAGACTGTTTGGACAAGAATTTTATAAATCAGGATTTTTATACGCTTAATGACTTGGAGAATAAAAATATTTTTTTTGACTTTTATGCTTAGAAAAAAAGTAGAAAATTCCGTATTTTTTGGCAATTTTTTTCCAGAAAAGTTTTTTTGACTTTTGTTATATGCAGACCAGATGGTGGAAAAACAATTTCAGATGTTCTATCTACGAAACGTGCACGACCAAGTGTGGGTCGTCGTCCTAAGACCGGAAGCGTAAGGACGGTGTCGATTGAGAAATCAACACAAACCTCGCTTTGATACCAAATTTGATGTAGGCTATGCCTTAGGGATCCTACACGGAAGGCGTGAACTACGACCCTTACAACGTTAACGCTCCCTAACCCGCACACGAACGAAACGCAGCGACCACAATTAATATTATTTATCGTTCGCGCTAACATACGGGTAGCCCATCCGCAAGTGGAATGGAGAATGGCTATAGGCCAAAATCCTTTCCGGCTAAATGGAATAATATTGATTCCGATCGAGCTTGGAGTTGTACCAAAATATATCCAGCCAAAAATAAATCACGATTCGAAAAGTGGTAGGATCTATCCCAACAAAACAAAAGTGAGGAGCGCCAATCCTCTCGTTAGATCTTTTGGAAAAAAAACCAAATGAAAATCCAGATCTACTTTTAGAAACACCGCGAAAATTAACGATTCGAGAAAATCACGCAAAAGTCGTCTACCAAAAGAACTAGTCAAGAGGGAAAATCTCTTGTGTAGGAATTTTCATTACCCCGCTCGGAAGTGTAGATCCGAGATGATTGGATCCACCAAGATGACCGCTCTTCCTTTGGACCCACGGGAAACGCACTACGGATGAAGATCTTGCTCGTCTCCTTCGCTATCTCGCCGTGGATGAGTTTCCCCAAAACTTTGGTTCTTCCTTGCACTTGATCCTTTTTCCTCTAAGGTGGCCGAAAATGACAAAGGGGGAATATGATTTCTGTGGAGAAAGGTAGAGAGGTGGGAGAACGAAGGGTTGCTAGAGGGAACGAGGAGGAGAAGGGGCGGCCAAGCAAAGAGGGAGAGGGGGATGGCCGAACTCCTTGAGATGGAGCCTTGAGGGGGGGCGGCGGCCAAGAGGAGGAGGGAAAGAGGATTAGGGTTAGGCATGCAAATTTTCTTTGATCTCAAAAAAATAATCCCATAACAAATGAAAACTTGGCCTTATATAAGGCTTACAATCATGTGACTATTAGCAGCCCAAAATAAAATATTGTTCCGAAATGAAATGATAGAAAACAACATAGTTTCAAATACCACATATAAAAGATAAATGCAGACCACTAGTAAAATAAATTTAACTCTTAATTTTTGTTGTGTGGGCGAAGATTGTAGCCGTGCCCGCTACGGTGCCGCAAGTCTTTTGTTGGAGGAGCATCGTCGTCATCTTCTGCCACGGCAACACCGCCATGGACGTCGTCATCTTCTGCCACGGCAATACCTCCATGGACGTCATCTTCATCACCCAGTTGGCCATCGTGGTGGCCGTCGCCATCACCCACTCATCACGTGGCATATAACGGTGGGTCCGGCCGGGGCCCCACGCCATATGTCACAGACAAGCGGCGGAATTATTTGTGGAAATCAAAATGTACTCGCATCCTAACTCAATCCATTCTAGCGCAGCATTTTTAAGTTAAATGAACTCAGCTCAGAGAATGTTCACTACTATATAAACTCCACATTTATATATTAACACCAGGAATGTATACAACTCTCACACACATGGCCTTAAGGCCTTACAGGTTTCTCTTTCCACAAATACATTTTCGTACATCGGCACGCAGGCCGGACACGCATGAAATCCAAACACGCTGGCCTTCGAGTACCTTCCGCAGTAATCCATCCATTCCGCTCATTTCATTTCAAGTAGCAGCACCTGCAAACACATATCCACTAAAGAGTGGCAAACAAAGTAACGGTCAGCTTTAGCTGACCACTTATAACGACCCTACCCCTTACCCGGGGCTATGGTTCCTTCCCTATATTCATTGTCATATCATAATCTCTATCAATCTATCAATCACATCCATAACACAGACGCTGGTATCCACCAGACGCTCCATGCACTCAGGGCACCTTCTTTGTGTACCAGGTATCCCAGTTGTACACCGCCGATTAGAGGTTCTTCACTTGTTGGTTGGGCGGCTCAATCCTAGTCCACCAATCCCACAGGCTGGCGACATCCCGTCCATACCACTCAGAGTTACTAACATCACATCATCCACAAACAACCAGAGCAGATCGACCCACACCATGTGGTGTAGCAAGCTGGGTTTATCGATGCTCCCCAGGCATTACCACCAATCGACCCCTCACATAATCCTGATCGACTCACCCTTATGGTGCACCAAGCCGGGTTTAACTCAGCTCCCCAGGCATGCTACCAATTGATCTCTCATCACAACCAGGAGCTTAACCAAAGCTTCCATTCATCCATAACCAACATCACATCTTATTCATTCCTCCATACATTCATTCAACAAAACATAACCCGTTCATAGCATCAAATCCACGGAGTCTTCTCTGGTTTACCCATGATACATCACCAATCCACACTACCAGTCCAGATGGGCTTCACACAGCATGCCTATGCCGTACTCCACACTTCCGGCTCTAGATGCAAACTCAACGAAGGAATCACTTACGAAATCCACCTCTTGGTGGAGGATTCCAAGCACATGCACAAAGAAAGGACTTCGATGTCCAAGAAGGAGATCATTACCCTCGAAGATCGCTTCAGCTCCATGAAGTAGCTGGATGGAAGTCACCGCCTCGGCTTTTCCTTCACAAATCCGCTCTAGGATCTTCAATCCGCACTCCGCAGCTCCTCCAGCAGCTGACTTTCCTTCCTCCTTCCTTCCCTTGCTTTCCCTTTCTTTTTCTCTCTCTCTTGGAGTGAGAAGAAGAAGGAGAATATGAAGATGAAGGGCTTTTATCTCATTTCCCGGCCTTTATCCACATGGAAGGCGGCTGAACCACTGGATCCAAAATCAGGGAAATGAGTGGCACGGATTTACCCAAAAATCACCTGAACACGGCCTGAGACGCCCTGTGACACGCCCGTGTCACAGGCCGTGTCACTTAAGCGGTAGGCAACCGACTTAGCCAAACCAGTACACGGCTATGTGGCACTCCCGTGTCACGTGCCGTGTCACTTGACATGTCCTCCGACACACTCGTGTCACTGGCCGTGTCACTTGACATGCCTTCCGACACACCCGTGTCACTGGCCGTGTCATTTACACAGCACAATCTCCACTTAACCCGAGCAGGATACGGCCTTGCAACACGCCCGTGTCCCAAGCTGTGTTCAACAGGACACACCCGTGTCCTCAGGCACACGCATTCCCGGCTGAACTGTGCAACTGACATGCCCTGTGACACGCCCGTGTCACAGGCCGTGTACTCTGCACTCGAAGATCGTCGACCAAAATTCGTCGAACACACACCAAACAGCCCAACCCAAGCTCGACACGCCCTGGGTCACGCCTGTAATACCCCCGATTTTTCGATGATTTTATTTGTTTGGGCAACGTCAGATTTATGACGTTGTGGCGTTACTTTTAACGTCGAGTTGACGACGCAATGACGTTAAGGCATTTTCGCGTCCGTGCGGTCGAGTAGGCCGAATTGTTGTTGTAATGTGAAGATTTTGCATTTGAAATCTAATTTAAGTAATTTTGGACTTCCTCGTCAAGTTTCGTCGCAATCCGAGCATTTTTGGAGTCTCGGCGCGCAATTGAAGTTTTGGATTGTTTATGTTCGCCGTATACTTCGAAGATTAATATCTCGGGAATGGCTCTTCAGATTCTGGTCTTGATTTCGCCGTTAGATTTGTAGCATTAGTGTTTGCCTTCGGTGCAAGTTTTGTTTAATTCGGCGCTCGTTCGGGCTTCCGTGCTGAGTCGTCTCGAGAATGTATGGTTCTACTCGATTAGCCCGTTTTAGATTTTACTCGGGCGCCTTTTTGAGGGTCAAAAAGGCATTGTATCAAAATATGGTCAGCATGAAATTTGTTCGTCTCGACGATATATACAACTTTCATGTTGACCACCTTTCGAATTGACGTAGTTTTAAACCCCTAATTCTGTTGTTTCTGCAATAACTCAAGTGGTGAGCTGCTACTCGAGTATATGCTGCTTCTACTCGAGTAAGTCATGTTTTTACTCGAGTAATGAGCCACTACTCGAGTATATTGTGTTATTACTTGAGTAGGTATGTTATTACTCGAGTAAGTATGTTACTACTCGAGTAGGTATGCTGTTACTCGTGTAGGTATGCTGCTACTCGAGTAGGTATGCTGCCACTCGAGTAGGCTGTTTCAGTTTGCGTTAAGAGGCCGTTTTGAGGGTCAAACCTGCGTCGTATCAAAACATGGTCAACATGTAATTTGTTCGTCTCGACGAGATCTACAACTTTCATGTTGACCACGTTTCGATTTGAGGTCGTTTTAAACCCATAATTCCGTTTGTTCCTCTATAACTCGAGTGGTGAGCTGCTACTCGAGTATATGCTGCTTCTACTCGAGTAAGTCATGTTTTTACTCGAGTAATGAGCCTCTACTCGAGTATATTGTGTTACTACTCGAGTAGGTATGTTATTACTCGAGTAGGTATGTTACTACTCGAGTAGGTATGCTGTTACTCGAGTAGGTATGCTGCTACTCGAGTAGGTATGCTGCCACTCGAGTAGGTTGTTTCAGTCTGTGTTCAGAGGCCGTTTTGAGGGTCAAAACGGCATCGTATCGAAAAATAGTCAACATGAAATTTCTTAGTCTCGCCGAGATCTACAACTTTCATGTTGACAATGTTTTTATTTGAAGTCATCGTAGACCCCTATTTTGGGTTTTCGCAAAACCGCTCGAAATAAACCGTTTTTGACTTTTTAAAACTTTTATATATATATATATATATATATATATATATATATATATATATATATATATATATATATATATATATTCTTGGACTTAGGTTTTAGAACTAAAATTCATCTTCTCCGTTATTTTTCTCCCGAACCAGAGCAGCGAGCGAGAGAGAGAGTTTCTTTTTCGTGAATCTTCCGGTGGCCGCCGACGGTTCTCCGGTGCTCGAAATCTTCAACCGAACTTAGATCCGGAAAGCTCTCGCCGAGAGCTACGCTATTGTGGTAATTTCTTCCCCATTCCTTGAGTTTTTTTTCGTTAGGGTTTTTCGGCCCTAATCCCTTTTCCATCATTTTTGTCTAGATCTCAACCTCTCCCGAATCCTTTTGCCCCGATCTACGACGTGGAGTGATTCGGTGGACTTTTCCGGTAAAACTAAGGCAAGTTATGATTTCTCCTCGTTTCTCCTTGTCCGATTCGATGGTAACGGCTATGTTTTTCACATCCCCTAACATTTTCTACAATTATTCTTCCAAATTATTGCTATTATTAACCGCTCTGTTGATCACATGTCGTTATGATGTTTTGCCGTGCTAAACTCGATCTTGTCTATTTATGTTTAATCGTTCTTGAAGTGTTTTAGCGATGGTTTAAGTACCTTAGCTCTCGTTATCAAACGTTTTAGAGTTTAATTAGGGTTGTAAATCGTTCCTAAGGGTTGATCAACTGCGTCTTGAGTTCGGTAATGTCTAGTAGAATCTGTCGAGCCAAATCCCGAGATATTGTGTTGTGGTTTCTTTGGGTTCTTAAATGCGAGAGTTGGTGGGCGATTCCACCTCTGTAGTGTTTGTCACCTTCATTAGTGCCCTGTGGAAGTCTACCTGGTTTTTGGATGTCTACAGTGTATGGTGGAGAGTATGAGACTCCCTCACAGTTAGACGGATTATATATCCGTTTTGTTTCTTTTTGGGGGGTGTGTCCAAGAGTGATCACTTCGCTCGTGCTTTTGGGGGGGTGTGTCCAAGAGCGACCACTTCGCCTGTGTTTTTGGGTGGTGCGTGCAAGAGTGACCACTTTGCCCGTGTGTTCGGGTAGAGTCGACCACAGGTGCCTAATAAGAATTTTTTTGTATTTTTTTTTCTGGTGAAATAACCATGTAGCCACCTTATAGCATTGTGCATCTGGTGGACCCTTGTGGACGTGAAAAATCACGAAGGAGTTCTTTTCCTATTGATGCCCTGTTTTCTTTTGTACTTTACTTCAGTGCTTTTGGTCTTGGGTTGGTACCCCTGTTGACCTTTGTTTATTTTGGCTTATTACTTTTCCTTCCACTACTTGTACCTTCTTGCTGAGGTATTATGTTTTTGGAATGCCTCAGGTTCAGAGTTGTAGCAGTTAGCAGTGCCGGTGTTGGATTTCTGGCGGCAGTGTTGGTCGTGGTTGTTGCCTCGTTATAGCGAGGTAGTTTGTTGTTGGTTTTGTTTTTACTAGTTCAGACATACTTTTATACGTGGGTTCGTGTCAGCTTGTTGGCGCCCACTGATTGTTAGTTGTTGATACTTGCTAGCTGCTCATTTATATAATAGTGGATGTGGTTTACTTGCTATCTGGGAGGATTTATGCTAGGAATGCATGTTAGGTATTTTAAACTATAAAACCTACTACTACTACTTCATGCATTGCATAATTTGAAACTCTAAATTGTTATTTTTGGCAACCGTAAAAGCTATCTTTCCTACTATAATAAATTTAGAGTCTTGCATAGCATGAGTTGTCCTTTAGGGACGTTTTTACTCATGTAGGATGTTTGAGTTAATCTAATCAAGTATTTTTCCGCAGCGTATAATATATTTTGATTCGTGGACTAGATGAGCCACTAAGCCGAGGGATACAGCTAACTTCTGCACTTAACTGATTTTCCTTATAATAACTTAAAAGGAACCTTTCTTCATGATTAGTTTGGTGTCTGCCTGAGCGTCCGCAGTTATCCCCTGCTGACATGGCATCATGACGCGTATTTTCCCTTACTCTGATAAGCCTTATTTGCGGTGAAAATTCGGGTTGTGACAACGCCCGTGTCCCAGGCCATGTCACCCATGCCTGAACCCAAATGGACTTTGGGGTGTTACAATCCTCCCCTCCTTCAAAGAAATTTCGTCCTCGAAATTTGGCTCACTACAATCAGCCACACAATCACTTAATGTTGCACAATTCGCAACCATTCACTCGAACAAAGCGAGCCGGGTTCGAGCTCAGAGGCCATGGCTTGTCTCACCCCCAAAGCATCGCACAAACTAAACAATACATACAACATATACATACATCCCTAACTTCCATTTGTGCACATGCAGTCACAAAATTGATCAAGTGATCGAGAAACAAACACATCATCGAGCGATCACTTCACTATCACAAGTGTGCACCAACATGTCATTATTCAACATACCACAACACCTATATGTACCACTATTCACAGCAGTAGTGCATCCTCATACATCTCCTATAGTCACATCCTCTAAGTGACACATATTACTACTCTACGTGTCCTTCCGCTGCTCAGCCGCCTGATTTTGCAGATATCATTTTATCGGCTCTTGAAGTCCCAAATTGAACACTCGCGGCTGAATTTCACCAACTGAGCTTTGCGGCTCCTGCACTTCCAAGTTATGCAATCGCGGTTGCATCCAGGATGCAGATGACTCGGCCACTGCTTTACCCTTTTCTTCATACGACGCACCTGTCTTTTTCACTCCCTGACGGGGCATTCCAACAAAAACGGGCAATATGTCCTTGCTTCCCGCAGTTATAACATATACGTTTATCAACACACCCTTGCCCATAAGTCGCCCCCGAAGAAATAGTCGACAAAGCTGATTCAACAGGCCTAAACCTTTTCTTCTCTCGTCGTTTAAACTCAGACTGCTCAGACTGTGGAACTTTAAACTCTGGCTTCTCCACTTCCAGTCTCTTCTTCTCTTGCACCCGCTTTAAATCCTTTTCCAGCACACGGGCCGTATCGACCAGCGCTTGCAAGCCTTGGTTCACTGAAATCGGAAGGATCAACCTCAACTCATCACGCAGTCCTTCATAAAAACGATTCGTCTTTCATGCTTCCTTCGCGAAGGTAGACCCCGCATATCTCCCCAGTCTGGTAAATTCATGCAGGTACGTATCAATATCAGCCTCACCCTGCACCAGTCGTTGAAACTCATTCTCCATCATAATCCGCTGCAGCACTGGAAAATATTTGGCGTGAAACAATCGGGAGAATTCATCCATTGAAACCTCCGCTAACCCTCGACCTTCCAAGTGATGGACCTCCATCTCATCCCACCACAGTCTCGCATCTCCTTCTAGCAGAAAAGTAGCTAAGGTCACTTTCTGCTCCTCTGCAGTCCTGATTGCAGTCAGGATCCTCTTTACTCTAGCCAACCAATCTTCCGCCTGCGTTGGGGAAATCGCTCCACCAAACGTAGGTGGATGAAACTCCATAAAGCTTTTCAATGACTCGTCTATTTCTTGTGCCTCCAACACAAATGCAGCACGCTCTTGCCTTGTACCAGTCTGTCCTGGTACTCCTGCAGGCCTTGCCTGCCCAGTCGTCTGCGCCTGTAAAACCGCAAGCACCGTCTCCGTCACCACCTGTATGGTCTCCGCCAAAGGAGGCGTAGGCGCTTCAACGTATGTTGCACTCTCATCAGACCGCTGGGATTCGGACAGCCCAGCACCACTCCTCGCCACCTATCAATGTACAAAACACCATTAATCAGCCATGTCATAACGGTAATGATGCATTGACTACACACTCACGTACGTTACGTGCATTAAATACATTCCTAGTGGACATTCGTGAGTACAATTATGTTCTCTCCTCCCAAACAATCTAAACCTCCCTCTGATACCACTTTGTAACACCCCCACTCGTCACGTGGCATATAACGTTGGGTCCTACCGGAGCCCCACGCCATATGTCACAGACAAGCGGCGGAATTACTTGTGGAAATCAAAATCTACTCGCATCCTAACTCAATCCATTCTAGCACAGCATTTTTAAGTTAAATGAACTCAGCTCAGAGAATGTCCACTACTATATAAACTCCACATTTATATATTAACACCAGGAATTTATACAACTCACACACACATGGCCTTAAAGGCCTTACAGGTTTCTCTTTGCACAAATACATTTTCGTACATCGGCACGCACGCCAGCCACACATGAAATCCAAACACGTTGGTCTTCGAGGGCCTTCCATAGCAATCCATCCATTCCGCTCATTTCATTTCAAGCAGCTGCACCTTCAAACACATATCCACCAAAGAGTGGCAAACAAAGAAAGGTCAGCTTTAGCTGACCACTTATAACGACCCTACCCCTTATCTGGGGCAATGGTTCCTTCCCTTTATGCATTGCCATATCATAATCTCTATCAATCTATCAATCACATCCATAACACAAACGCTAGTATCCACCAGACGCTCCGTGCACTCAGGGCACCTTCTTGGTGTACCGGGTATCCCAGTCGTACACTATCGATTAGAGGTTCTTTACTTGTTGGTTGGGGACTCAATCCTAGTCCACCAATCCCGCGGGCTGGCGACATCCCGTCCATACCACTCAGAGGTACTAACCTCACAGCATCCACAAACAACCAGAGCAGATCGACCCACATCATGTGGTGTAGCAAGCCAAGTTTATCGATGCTCCCCAGGCATTACCACCAATCGACCCCTCACCTATCCTGATCGACCCACCCTTGTGGTGCAGCAAGACGGGTTTAACTCGGCTCCCCAGGCATGCTACCAATTGATCTCTCATCACAACCAGGAGCTTAACCAAAGCCTCCATTCATCCATAACCAACATCACATCTTATTCATTCCTCCATACATTCATTCAACAAAACATAACCCGTTCATAGCTTCAAATCCATGGAGTCTTCTCCAGTTTACCCATGATTCATCACCAATCCAGACTACCAGTCCAGATGGGCTTCACACAGCATGCCTATGCCGTACTCCACACTTCCGGCTCTAGATGCAAACTCAACGAAGGAATCGCTTACGAAATCCACCTCTTGGTGGAGGATTCCAAGCACATGCACAAAGAAAGGACTTCGATGTCCAAGAAGTAGATCGTTACCCTCGAAGATCGCTTCGGCGCCATGAAGTAGACGGATGGAAGTCACCGCCTCGACTTGTCCTTCACAAATCCGCTCTTGAATCTTCAATCCGCACTCCGCAGCTCCTCCAGCAGCTGACTTTCCTTCCTCCTTCCTTCCCTTGCTTTCCCTTTCTTTTTATCTCTCTTTTGGAATGAGAAGAAGTAGGAGAATATGAAGCTGAAGGGATTTTATCTCATTTCCCGGCCTTTATCCACATGGAAGGAGGCTGAAACACTGGATCGAAAATCAGGGAAACGAGTGGCTCAGATTTACCCAAACATCACCTGAACACGGCCTGACATGCCCTGTGGCACGCCCGTGTCACAGGTCGTGTCACTTAAGCGGTAGGCAACTGAGTTAGCCAAACCAGTACACTGCCATGTGACACACCCGTGTCACGTGCCGTGTCACTTGACACGTCTTCCGTCACACCCGTGTCACTGGCCATCTCACTTGACACGCCTTCCGACACACCCGTATCACTGGCCGTATCACTCACACAGCACAATCTACACTTAACCCGAGCAGGACACAGCCTTGGGACACGCCTGTATCCCAAGCCGTGTTCACCAGGACACATCCGTGTCCTCAGGCACACGCATTCCTGGCTGAACTATGCAACTGACACGCCCTGTGACACGCCTGTGTCACAAGCCGTGTACTCTGCACTCGACGATCGTCGAACAAAATTCGTCGAACACACACCCAACATCCCAACCCAAGCTCGACACGCCCTGGGACGCGCCCGTGTCCCAGGCCGTGTCACCCATGCCTGAACCCAAATGGACTTTGGGGTGTTACATCTTGCAGACCAAGATTATATACTCTAGGCTGGGCTGGAGCATGGTGGGACGAGGTTGACTCCACCGCCTTCCATTTCTCTTCATATGTTGCTCAAAGCTTCCTCTCGGACTTTGCA
Source organism: Platanthera guangdongensis (assembly GCA_039583875.1). Lineage (NCBI taxonomy): Eukaryota > Viridiplantae > Streptophyta > Magnoliopsida > Asparagales > Orchidaceae > Platanthera > Platanthera guangdongensis. Next base: position 74,685,077 of record CM077153.1, on the reverse strand, counting down.
CATCCGCTCCAACATTAATGAGCAAAATGCCCCATCTTTCCACAGTTGTAGAAAGCTCCTGGGACTCGACTTGTGGTTGCCCCCGTCGCACCAGACGAAGGGGCTGAGATTTAAGTCTTCAGCTTCTTGTTCCATCTGCGGAAACCTGACTTTGTATTTGCCACTTTGAACTCTGACTTCTTTTCCCTTGGGTCCTTCTCTTGCACTTTCTTCACGACCTTTTCCAATGACCGGGCCGAATTGAACAAGGCTAGGATGCCCTGTGGCTTAGGCCCAGTAAGGAGTAGCTGTAGGTCACCACATAGACCCTCATAGAATCGATTGGTCTTCCGCTCCTCCTCAGTAAACATAGCACCAGCATAACGACCCAACCGCGTAAACCCGTGGAGATACTCATCCATGCTTCTGCCTCCCTGAGTCAAACCAAGGTACTGATTCTTCATCTCAAGCTTCTGAGCAGAAGATAGATATCTGGACAAGAACAACCTTGAGAATTCCTCCATAGGCACATCCACAAGTTGCCTTCCCACTAAGAGGTGAACCTCCAACTCGTCCCACCACAGCCTCGACTCACCAGCCAAAAGGAATGTTGCTATGGTGGTCTTCTACCACTCCTCAGTTTCTGTGGCCATCAAGACTCTCATTATCATAGAGAGCCAATCCTCAGGTTGAGTTGGCATTCCAATCCCGTCGAACATCGGAGGATTAAAGCTCATTACATGCTTGAGCTGCTTCTCCATAGCTCTCCTTGGTGCTACTTGATCAACTGCCACGCGTTCTACCACTCTCGGCTCTGCCACCCTAATCGGTTCTTGCTCATTAACAGGTGGTGCGTGGTGCATTTGCCTTGAAGGTTGGGCATTTATCATAGCAAAAACTACTTCAGCCACCAATATGATGGTTTCTGCTGAAGTGGGTGTTGTACGCACGTCACTCGGTGCACTACTTTCCGCCGATCGCGGACGTTCTGATTTCCCAACACCTCTCCTACCTGCCTATAATAGCATAGACACTTGATTAGGAGACAAACAGATTGCTAAAAACAATCATTGGAACACTCAGGTTCCTCAAAACAAGTGTATTTTTCATTTCCATGTGGACATTCATGAGTTCTTTTATGTTATAACGATGACGCACATACATGTGCTCACCACGCCTTAAAAGAATTCGCCAAGAATTCAAATAAAGAAGACCGAAACCAGAAGTCTGATACCAAATTGTAATACCCCCATCCATCGTATGGAATATAACAGAAGGTCCAGATGGAACCTGGCGACATATACCACGGACAGTCGGAAGGGATACATAAGAATATCAAAATTTAACTACAACTACTCGCCCTAACTCAGAGCATTCTAGCGGAAAATTTTAAACAGTTAAAATGAACCCATAATTGAATAACAACTATAATGAATGTCCACTTACTACCAAAGGAATGAAAAGACAAATACACTGAAAAGTACTTGGCCTTATGGCCTTACAAGAGTTCACTTAACAAAGTAATGTTTTACATATATCGGCACGCAGGCCGGCCACACATGAAAAAAATAAGACAACAATTCGCTTTGGCTTTCGAGGGCCAACTCAGCAACATGGGATTCAGCCCGCTATTTGGTACTTGGCTCTGCGGCACCTACAAGCAACATTCCACCGCACGGTGGAAAACAAAGCAATGGTCAGCTAAAGCTCACCAAAATATAATGACCCTGCCCCTTACTCGGGACGGCAGTGCTCCTTCCCTACATTACATTATCCCAGGTAAACAATAAAGTGCAAACATACTTCGCCACAGGTGTAGGCTCACACGGCCAAACACCCCATGCACTCAGGGCACATTATCGGTGAATCTGGTCAATTCTGTAGCTTCACCACCATCCCCAGGATGGCAACATCGTGAGCATTTTAGTCTTTCTGACCACAGTCTAAGACTCCCGACTATGCCAACGGCCAGTCCCTCTTTTGGGTCTCTAGCACCGAACCACATGGCCCATGTCTGATTCCACTTTCCCGTTGCTCACTCCCCCTAGTCACTTTAAGATGCAGGCGGGGACAAGCTTCTCTCGGATCCCAAAACATTCCCAAACAGCACATAACCCTGTTAGGTACAAGGCTGGCTCCCCAACCGCTAAGTTAGCAGAACTACGTTTCGCTCAATTTTTCGGGTGCGCCTTGGAGTTAATCCCAAGGATCCCTGCTACAATCTACCGTGTAGAAACCCGAAATCACAAAGCACGGAGTCTTCTCCGGCAAACCATACAATATGCAACATCACCGATCCAGACCAACACGTCCGGGTAGGCTTCACACATAATGCTTATTTCGTACTTCGATTCCGGACTCTATATGCAACACAAGGGGGACTATTCACATCTACCCCAAGGAACACCGCAGACTCGCCGCACACTCGCGGGAGTGGGATTCCTTATGTAAAAGAAAGAGATCTTCACATGCTCAAGTGGAGAGTCGTTACCCTTGTAGTTTGCTTTTGCGCCATGGGAATCTATCCGGATGGAAAGCTTCGCAAGGGAATTTCCTCCGCGGATCTGGTCTCGATTCTCGATTCGGTGCTCCGACGCTCCGACGGCGGCCAGATTCCTCCACTCCCTTCCTCCTTGCTTTCTCCTCTCTCTAACTCCTTAAAAAGAGAATGCTTAAAGAGATAATGAGGAATTACTCCTCAATACCCGGCCTTAAGAAGACAGGACCTCATCTAGGCCGTCAGATGTTTTTTAAAGAAAACGAATGGCTAAGATCCGCCCAAAATTTTTCAATCCTGGGATAAACACGACCTTGCACACGGCCGTGTCCCAGGCCCTGTGCCCTGATCCAAGCACGATCGTCGAGCATAGAAAATGACATGGGTCGAGACACGCCCGTGTCGCAACCTGACATGCCCGTGTCGGGTCCCGACGTGCCCGTGACCTAGGGGCGTGTCACAAAAAACCACCATGCCAACTATCATGTCCCTTGGTGAACACGGGTGCGGATACGGGTATGAACACGCCCGTGTCACACTTGACACGCCCGTGTCGCTACTGCTCAAAGCCGCGTTTCCTGCCGTATCCTTTTTTAGACACATCAGACCAGCATAGAGAAAGACATGGCCTTGGACACGCCCGTGTCCCAGGCTGTGTACCCCTATTTGGGCACCAAAAATTCCTTAGGATGCGACCAGTTCGATTACGATTTTCGGCGCGTTACACAACCATTCCCGGATCAGTCTCACCTGAGCATTTATGTCCTCTACAAACTCCGAGCTGAGTGCCTTTAGATGCTCATACTGGATCCAAGATAGTGGGGTCTTGCACCTCCGTCAATATAATGCCTCGTAAGGGTCCCTACCTATACTGAACTGATGACTGTTGTTATACGAGAACTCGATCAATGGAAATAGTCTCTCCCATGGCTCACAGCAGTCTAGGATGCATAAGCGCAAGAGATCCTGAAAGATATGGTACCTAAACACCTAGAGGGGGGGGGGGGTGAATAGGTGACCTAAACCTTTTTTAACTTTTGTTTGGCAGCACAACAGTTTTTCACAGATTATTACAGTTAACAGCAATTACAGAAATCACACAGTAAAGCCACAACACAGCACAGCACAGCAGACACACTAATTTTATAGTGGTTCCCCAATCTTTGGGTACATCCACTTTCCCCCTTCGCCTATCTAGCAGTGTACTAGATTCGGCCAAACTTCTCCACTAGCTCAGAACCCAACAAGGTTCCTACCTCAGGCCCAAAGCCTTACACTCAGCCAAAAGGCCTACACTCAGCCACCCAGGCCTACACTCAGCCAATCAAAGGCCTACACTCAGAGTTCTTCAACTCCTACACTCAGGCACCAAGCCCTACCCTCAGCCTTTATAAAATAGGCTTACAATCACTCAGATCCAATGGATCTTACAAGTTATAATAGAAATTATAAATGCTAACTCTACAACCCAGAAAAGATGAGAGGAGTTGAGAGTTTCTTGAAGAGTTCTTGGAAGAACTCAGCTTGATCCAAACTGACTTAGCTTTCTTCAAAGCTTCTTGAGTAGAACTGAATTAGTCTGAATCTTCTGCAGTTGATCCTTGATCTCTGCTTCTTGAAATCCAGATGACTCTGAATTGTTCTTCTCAGCCTTAGTTCCAAAGACTGAATCCTTGGTTGGAGCTCTCTCTCTCCAACTACTTAGATCTGCAGTTGGACTGCCTGATCTTCTTGTGTTGATCCTCTATGTATCACTTCTTGATTTAATCTGATCAACCCCTTCAGTTATTCTCACAACATGTAATGATAATGAACAACCTTCTATATATTCTTCTGTAAACTATGGGTGCCTATTTATAGGCTTCCTTCATGGTAACCGGCTGATCCGGTTTATAACAGACTTTTGACTTCTCTGACAGTTGCTATAGACCGGCTGGATTGGCAGCTGTCATGTCAACCAGTTACTTCTTGAAATTCTCTAACTGTCAGTTAGTGTCGAGACTTTCTGTTCTTAAGTGTCGACACTTATAGACCAAGTGTCGACACATGTTGTGTAAGTGTCGACACAAGTCTACAAGGTGTCGACACAATTCCTTGTATGTCTCGACACAGTTTCTTCTGCATGTGTCGACACTGAAATTGAGTGTCGACACAAGTACTTGTACTTCATCCTTTAACTGTATTCTTCTAAGTGTCGACACATCTCCTTTGTGTCGACACATCTTCATGTGTTGAAACTGTCAAGTGTCGACACTGATTCTTGGTGTCGACACAAGTCTTCATTCTTGATTCTTCAGCTGAGTGTCGACACATTCCCTTAGTGTCGACACTTATACTTAGAATATTTTACAAATTTTCTGTTCTTTGCTAAGTGTCGACACAGCTCCTTGTGTCGACACTTTCTTCAAGTGTAGAGTCTTCAACTAAGTGTCGACACATTGTGCTGAGTGTCGACACTTTCTTCAAGTGTTGACTCTTCTGATTTTGTGTCGACACATTGTGCTGAGTGTCGACACATTCTTCAAATACTGAGTCTTTAGCTAAGTGTCGACACATTGCGTTGAGTGTCGACACTTTCTTCCAGTGCTGAGTCTTCTGCATAGTGTCGACACACTGTGTTGAGTGTCGACACTTGTACTTAGAATCTGTAGACTTTTGCTGAGTGTCGACACTCACTTCAAGTGTCGACACTTTCTGGTGTAGACACAGCTCTTCTGGGTGTCGACACTTCTGCTAAGTGTCGACACAGCTTTTCTGCATTCTTCTACACTGAGTGTCGACACAGCTCCAAGTGTCGACACTTTCTGACTGGTGTCGACTCTTCTTCCCAGGTGTCGACACAATGACTCCAAGTGTCGACACTGCATGTCTGGGTGTCGACACAAGCTTTCTCAAGTGTCGACACTTTGCCTCTGGGTGTCGACACATGGACTTAGAAATTTTCAGCTCCAGTCCAGTGTATATCTAACCTGCACAAGTAACTCAAACAAACATCAAATACATTCTGATGTATATCATTGAGTTAGGTGAGGCTTCTTCAAATCAGGTACATTTGACCAATGTACCCAACAATCTCCCCCTATTTGGAGAAGTCATAACCCTTAGTCAATGATATACACCACTCATAATTTAAAAATTACAAAATGATGTAAAACATATAAATGACAACAGGGTAAACTTGAACATGTAGTAAAGCACACATGTATACTTATTAAACATTGCAGAACAATTAAGAAACACACATATTTCAGAACATTCATACTATATTTATCATATACTGTTCCAATAATGTTTCTTATACATTTTCAATGAAGTATTACAATGTTTATCATTTAACAAATTACAATAAGCATCAAGTTAATTCCTAATCTAGTGCTGATCAGGTTCTTTGATAACAATCCCTTTTCCAGCTTTAACTTGAGCTTTCACAGCAGCAGCAGCAGCAGGCTCAGCTTCAGCAGTCTTCTTCCCTTTTAGATCTTTCTTCTTCTGTTCTTCAGCCTTGATCTTTTGCCTTTCAAAATAATGATAAGGCTTAGGAAAGTACTTGCTAGGCTCCACAGCTGTGGGAGGTAGCTTTCCTAACTTGGCCTTCCTTCTATGTTGGACAATGGCTTCTTGCCTACTTTCATGCTTTCTCCATTCAGCCTCTGAGAACCACTTGTTCCTCTCATGGGCATTGTCCTTGGCTGCTTTCCAGGCTGTAAGAATTATGTTCCTAGAAGTAGGGCTCCATTGTTCAAAATCTGGCTTTTGCTCAGCAATTTCCCTAAACTTCTTCTTTGACAGCCTAGTTTCTTCTTCCTTGTCCAAAGCCTCTTGCATTGCAGCTGTGATAGGTTGAACAACCTTTTCCAGAATAATATTAGGCTTGCCAGCAGGTGGACTATACATTGTGCTAATATCTGCATGAATCATTTCAAAGTCTGGAGGTGGATAGATTACATCAGCCACTGCTTGTTGCTCACCTCCAAGATATGCTCCTTGAATGCCAGATTCACCTACTTCATTGTCATCACACAGGGGAGGATATCCAAGTGTAGCCCTTATAGAATTTGAAATCCATTTTGCATGCTCAGAACTGGCTTTGACTAACACTCTCTCCCCCTTTATGACTTCTTGGGCCACATGATCTCTCACATCATCTTTCTGAAATCTGATTTGGCTATCCAAATACCTTATGCCCTCTTTAAAGAAAGGTCTTAGCTTTGTAAGCTGTTCTGAGATGACCTTCTGTGAGTCTTTTATTGCAGTCTGGACAGCAGCAATCTCTGCTTGAAATATCTTATCAAAATCAGCCTTGGCAGCAGCAGTGGAGGTTGAAGGTTCATCAGACGTTTTCTTGATTTCAGTGACTATTGCATTGTGAGATGCAGTCAAGTTATCATTCATCCTCAACTGATTCTCTAGCACATAGCCTTGTTTGACTGCTATATCATCCACTTTCTCTTTAATAGTTTCTTGATGTTTAGCCAGATATACCACAGCATGAGCCCCCTTTGTAAAACAATCAGTCATCTCCTTTTTATTAAGGTTCATTTCAAACCTTATGGACTTGATTTCCTGGCCCAGATCAGATTGTAGAGCTTTGTGTCCTTCATCCACATATGTTTCCAAAGCCTTTCTTTGTTCATCCATCTTGATTTGCAAGGCAAGCAATAGAGAACTATAATCAGTGGATGGAGCTTGTTGAACTAATGAATGTTGAGCAACAGTTTGAAGAGCCTTCTTATAGCTCTGGCTCCTTCTCTTGAATACAAAGAACTTCTTTTTCTGAGCTTGCTCAGCTTCATCATCTTCAGATTCAGATGTACTTGCTATATCCACCCTATCCTTAGGGCTGGATGGTTTTTCAGTATGCACATCTTGTGCCTTCTCAGAATCTAGCCTTATAGGCTCTTCCTCAATTTCCATGTTCTCCCCCTCAGCAGCAGCATCCTTTCCTGTATCAGCAGTATTCTTTTCCATATCAAAATCTTCTTGATCTAAGTTCAAAAACAGATCTTCCATGGTATACTCTGCTGGAGTCTGTGCAGGAGATGTACTTGGTTCTTCAACCACTTGATCAGGTACCACAACAGATGTGTCTGGAAGAACAACATCTGGTTCTTGGTGTGCTGGCTGATATTGCTGATGGTCATCAGACAAATCAGAATTTATTATAGAAAAATTGAAAGTTTTAAGGTCAACAAGTACCTCTTGAATGAGGAGGGTGGCTTGTTCACTCTCCAGTGTAGATGGTACTGCTACACCTGGAAGCTCCCCCTGAATGTCAGCTGCCTCCTGAGGAGCAGGTGTCTTCTCTGCAGTCACATCAACTGGACTTTCAGGAGTGAAGACCACATGTTCTTCACTGCCTGAGCTGCTGGAGGTCTCTTGAGGCACAGCAGCTGTCTTCCTCTTCTTCCTGGGAGGAGAGTCTCTCTTAGAAGCTTGTTTCTCAGGGGTGGCCAAGTCCTTTGACACCAGCACCCTTTCCCATCTTGAGAATATCCTGGAGTCCATTCTCCTCATATGATTGATCTTTGTTCCTGCTGCAGAGCTCATTACCTCTGGAATTGATCCAGCCAGGTAGAGACTTATTATCCTGCCCAGATTGGGCTTCTTCAGGCTTTCTTTAACTTTCTCATAAACCACCATTGACCAATCTGTCTTCAGAGTGAAGATGATTCTGGTCATGATTTCAAACATGGAGGCAGACACCCTGTCATGCCCTCCTGGTTTGCACAGGATTACCTTGCCCACTACTTCAGACAAGAACTTGCCTTGATTGTTCATCCCCTTCCTGTTGAAGACTGATCCCACCTTCATTTTTGGATCCAGGCCACACCAAGTAAGAGCTTCCCTGGTCTTGGAAGCAGTTACCTCCTCTTCTTCTTGAATCTTAGGTAGCTGAAGTACCTTTCTTAAAGACTTGGGGGATAGTTTGACTTTGGTGCCATGCACCCTGGACTTAATCCTGAATCCAGAGTCGTCCACAGTTGCTCCAGTAAGAAATTCAATCACTTCTTTCTTCCATATCTTGGTTGGTTCTGAAACCAAGTATTCCAGTCCTGAATCGCTGACTAGGGTAATTACTGATTTGAATTCTTGATCGCTGTCGTCAAATGCGCCTCGCACGAGCTCATACCCTTCGTTAACATTCTCTTCCAGCTTGGGAGCCATTAGGGTTTTGAGAATTAGTCTTGAGATAAGAGAAATGTCGACACAAGAGTTTAGGTCTCGAAACTTTGAAAGCGTGTCGACAATCAAAGACAGAACCCTATTTATACCTTTCCTGTTTGAAGACGAACAGGCGGGATGAATTTCTAATGATGTGTCGACACTGTCAATAAGTGTCGACACTGACTTATAATGTCTCGACACTCATGTGTCGACACAAATTTAGTCAACAGATTTTATGTGTCGACACTTGGTTAAGTGTCGACACCACTATACTCGACATGTGTCGAGACTTTACTTAGAAAAATTCTGAGTAAAACTTAAGTGTCGACACTTTATTGAATGTGTCGACACCTACTCGACATGTGTCGACACTAACATTCTGAAGTGTCGACACTAACTTCCTAGATGTGTCGACACCATTTTCTGAAGTGTCGACACTTACTATTCTGTGTCGACATAGACTTGTCTATGTGTCGACACCTTTTTACTTAGCCAATTTTTGTTCTGTATACTTAGTCTAAGTTTATCATACCTAGTTCAATTTTGAACCTATTAAACTTAGCTTCTTCTAAGGGCTTAGTGAACATATCAGCTATCTGATTATCTGTTTTAACATATTCAAGTGCAATATCATTTCTTTCTACATGCTCCCTAAGAAAGTGATATTTTATCTCAATATGTTTAGTTCTACTATGTGATACAGGGTTATTAGCTATGGAAATAGCACTAGTAGAATCACAATAAAGTGGAGTTCTACTTACCTGACATCCATAGTCTTCTAGCTGATGTTGAATCCACAGAAGTTGAGCACAGCAACTTCCTGCAGCTATATACTCTGACTCAGCTGTGGAGATGGCCACACTGGTTTGCTTCTTACTACTCCATGAAATGAGTCTTCCACCTAGGAATTGACAGGATCCAGTTGTGCTTTTTCTATCTTCTTTGCATCCTGCAAAGTCTGCATCTGAATAGCCTGTTAGATCAAAATCTCCATTCCTAGGGTACCAGAGGCCTAGATAGGGTGTGCCCTTTAGATATCTCAAGATTCTCTTGACTGCAGTCAAGTGAGATTCTTTGGGGCAGGCTTGATACCTGGCACAAACACATGTAGCATACATAATGTCAGGCCTACTTGCAGTCAAGTATAGTAGGGAGCCAACTATCCCTCTATACAAGGTTTCATCTACAGGTTTCCCTGCATCATCCTTGCTTAGAGACATACTTGACCCCATAGGAGTCTTCATGGTACTGGAGGAATCCATACCATATTTCCTTATGAGTTCTAGGGTGAACTTTGACTGACATATGGACAAGCCACTTTCAGTCTGTTTAACTTGGAGACCCAAGAAAAACTTCAGCTCTCCCATACTACTCATTTCAAATTGACTTTGCATAAGCTTTGCAAACTTTTTGCAAAGGCTACTTTCAGTAGACCCAAATATAATGTCATCTACATATATTTGGACAAGTATTACTTTGCCTCTAGATTCCCTAAGGAATAGAGTCTTATCTATTTTCCCCCTTGTGAACTTGTTCTCAATGAGGAAACTAGATAGGGTTTCATACCAAGCTCTAGGAGCTTGCTTTAACCCATACAATGCTTTCCTAAGTCTATAGACATAATGTGGAAGAGTAGGATCAACAAAACCTGAAGGCTGCTCCACATATACTTCTTCTTTTAAATTACCATTAAGGAATGCTGACTTCACATCCATTTGGTATACTTTGAATCCTTGGTAGGTTGCATAGGCCAAGAACATCCTGATGGCTTCCAGTCTGGCTACTGGAGCAAAGGTTTGATCAAAATCAATACCTTCTTCTTGCCTATATCCTTTTGCAACCAATCTTGCCTTATTCTTAATGATGACTCCTTGTTCATCTAACTTGTTTCTGTAGATCCACTTTGTTCCTATCACATTGTGATCTTTAGGCTTAGGAACTAAGTCCCAAACCTTGCACCTCTTGAACTGGTTTAGCTCTTCCTGCATAGCTTCAGTCCACTGTGGATCTTGTATAGCTTCTTCAAATTTCTTTGGTTCTATTTGAGACAGAAAACTTGAATATATTGCAGCATTCTGATTTCTGCTCCTTGTCTGAACACCTTGTCTTGGATCTCCAATGATCAGCTCCACTGGATGATCTCTTAGATGCCTGTTGGCTGGAGGCATCCTTACTTCTGGTTGTACTTCTTCAGCATCTTCATCATGCTGAGTTCCTTGAACTTCTTCAGCTCCTGGTACATGTAGTTCTCCCCCTGGACATAAGCCATCTTCTTCTACTTGCTGTCTTGCAGCAGGTACATCTTCTATGGTTAAGCTTGTCCATCTTCTTAGAAAGACCTGTGGGGCTGCACACACTACTAGACAACTCATTGTTAATAAGAAGTGTCTCATCAAAAACTACATGCACAGACTCCTCTACAACTTGTGTAGTCAAGTTGTAGACTCTATAAGACTTACTATTACTGCTGTACCCAACAAACACTCCCTCTTGGGATTTGGCAGCAAACTTAGTTAAGTAAGTCTTCCCATTGTTAAGTATGAAGCATTTACAACCAAAAATCCTGAAATAGGATAGGTTTGGTTTCCTGCCTTTCACTACTTCATAGGGGGTCTTGTTTAACCTTTTAGTTATGGTAGCTCTATTTATCACATGGCATGCAGTGTTAACTGCTTCAGCCCAGAAATATTCTGGCAGTGAAGAATCACTTAATAGAGTCCTACCAGCTTCTATCAAGGTTCTATTTTTCCTTTCAGCAATGCCATTTTGCTGAGGTGTTCTAGGTGAAGAGAATTCTTGAAATATCCCATAGTCTTCACATAGTTTTGTCATGCTTTCAGATTGAAACTCTGTACCATGGTCACTTCTAATTTTGACCACTGTACAGTTCAATTCATTCTGAATTTGCTTAACAAAACTGTGGAAGACACTAGGTGTTTCAGATTTCTGCTTTAAGAAGAACACCCAGGAAAACCTTGAGTAGTCATCAACAACTACAAAGGTGTAGACCTTCCTACCTAAGCTGTGAACTGGCATTGGACCAAATAGATCCATATGCAAGAGGTATAAACACCTCACAGCATCCTTGTTGTCAATGCTTCTAAAGGTGGATTTAGTCTGCTTGCCCTTTTGACAAGCTGAGCAAATGCCATCTTTGACACACTTAACTTGAGGACCATTCCTCACTAACTCTTTACTAAAGAGTTTGCCAATAGTCTTGTAATTTAGATGAGCAAGCCTCTTGTGCCACTTGACACATTGAGAGACTGTCTCATCAGCTACAAGACAAACTGGAGAACTATTGTTCTCAACCATAATGTCTAAACAATAGACATTTCTCTTCCTATAACCTGTCAAAATGATCTCTTGATCACTTGACCTCTTGATATGACAACCATTTTTAACAAATGAGATGTCATACCCTACATCACTTAATTGACTTATACTAATGAGGTTATGTTTCAAACCCTTTAACATAAGCCACTTGAGTAATGGTAACTAAGTTGGAGGATATGTTACCAAACCCTTTGATGATTCCTTTTTCTGAACCACCAAAGGTCACCTTTGGACCATTCTTGATTGGAGTGAAATCCTTCAGTAGTCCCCTAGTTCCAGTCATGTGTCTGGAACATCCACTATCCAAGTACCATGTAGGGGTATGGCCACTTGGATTCTCCTGCAAAACAAATTAATGAACCTTAGAACCCAAAGTAAACTTGGGTCCTTGGTGATTGTTAGTTTGCAAATTGACATAGCTACCTGCTGTCTTTCCAACAGGTAACTTGCTACTCAACTTGGCACTGGCATTGTGCCAACAGTCCAAAGCAAAGTGGCCAACTTTGCCACAGCACCAACATTCAAATTTGTTGTACCTTTGCTTAGGTACAGACTTGGCTGTCTTAACTACAGCAGTCTTAGTGAATGTTGGGGCTTTGCCCTTGGACTTGGACTGATTCTGAACAGTCCTTGCTGGATTAACAAATCCCAGTCCAGTCTTTCCTTTATGATGAACAAATCATCAATCAAGGGTAGCACTGATTTAGGTTTTGAAAACCTAGCTACTAGCTCTTTCTCCTTCTGAAGATTAATCTCCAGTTTCTTAATTTGATCATTCTTAAATGTAATGGTACCCATCTGAATCACAGTAATGTGTTTCAGCCTGGCCACTTCATTCAGTTTTTGATCATAATTCTTCTCATAATCTATTGCAGCTGCCTTGAGATCAGCAATTTCCTTAGCCAAATTTTTGGCTAGGGTCTTGCTTTTCTTATAGGCTTGCAATAGTACTTGATATTCATCTAGGAGTTGATGAATATCTCCCTCAGACTCAGATATATTCTCATCACTTGATGAAGAATACTCTGACTCTGAACTAGAACTGGAATCAGAACTTTGAGTTAAACCTTGTACCTGACTGGGTCCTGGCTGCTCCAGGTTTTTGGTACTTTCAGTCAAAGCCATCAGTCCTTGGCTTTGACAGTCTTCTTGCTCATAGATAGATTCCATGATCTGCATGAACTCTTCTTCTTCTTCAGCAAATAGCCCAATATAGGCTTCAGCATCTGTCTCAGTGTCTGAAGAAGACATATCTGAAAGAGTCTTCTCATTCTTTGCAACAAAGGACTTCTCCTTCTTTCCTTTGAAGTGTGTTTTCTTCTTGTCACTGGATTCCTTCCTTCTTTCAGGACAGTCTGCAATAACATGGCCCTGTCTATTGCAGCAGTAACAAATTATCTTGGATCCAGTTGCCTTACTTGTCTTGGTCCTTTTCTTGTCCTTCTTTGAAGGCTTCTTTTCCTGATACTGAACCTCTTTCCCTTTGGAAGATGAAGGTCTAGACCTCCACTGTTTCTTCTTAAGGAACTTCTGAAAATGTCTGGTGAATGCAGCAAAGTCTTCATCACTTTCACTGCTTGTAGATTTTGTACTTTCAGACTCTTCAGATTCTGATTCAACTACCTCTGGAGGAGGAGTTGATGACTTGGTCCTGCTCTTTCTGGGTACATCTGACTTAAAGGCAACAGTCTTTTCCCTGTATTCAGTCCTTGTTGACTTTTCTTCTTCTTTTCTTACTGACAATTGCATCTCATAAGATAACAACTTGCCAAAAAGTGTGGGAGGAGGAATTTCTCCCAACTTTGCCATTTCTCTGATGGCACAAATCTTGGTGTCCCAGTCTTTGGTTAGGGACCTTAAGAATTTGTCATTCAACTCATAGTTTGTGAACTCTCTTCCATATGACATGAGTTCATTTACAATTCTATAAAATTTCTTGTAGCATTCAGTGATGCTATCTCCTCTTCCTTGCCTAAAGCTTTCATATTCTTGATTAAGCAAGGACTTCCTATCTTGCCTTACTTCTTCAGAACCTTCCATATAGACAATGAGGGTGTCCCACATTTCTTTTGCAGTTTTACAGTGAATAAGGTTCTGGAAGGTGGCATCATCAATTGCACTAACTATTATATTCTGTGCTCTTTTGTCCATGGTTGCTAGGACAATCTCATCCTTGGTCATTTCAGAGAAATCCTTTGGAGTCCTCTGATTTGCATCCAATACTGAAATCTTCATGGGCACATATGGCCCTTCTTTGACTGTGATGTATATCCTAGGGTCAGAGGCTTCCATAAAAAGCCTAACCCTCTCTTTCCAGATCCCAAAGATCTCTTTTCTGCATATAGGTAGTTTCATTGAACCCAACTCCTTATGATTCTCTGAAGAACCCATGTTCTTGATTTTCTTGAAACTGTTTCCTGTTTCCTGACTTATACTGAATCTGCCAAACTGGATCTCCTCAGACAGTTAGTCCTGATTTTGAGGAACCTCCCTCTGATACCACTTGAAAGATATGGTACCTAAACACCTAGAGGGGGGGGGGGGGGGTGAATAGGTGACCTAAACCTTTTTTAACTTTTGTTTGGCAGCACAACAGTTTTTCACAGATTATTACAGTTAACAGCAATTACAGAAATCACACAGTAAAGCCACAACACAGCACAGCACAGCAGACACACTAATTTTATAGTGGTTCCCCAATCTTTGGGTACATCCACTTTCCCCCTTCGCCTATCTAGCAGTGTACTAGATTCGGCCAAACTTCTCCACTAGCTCAGAACCCAACAAGGTTCCTACCTCAGGCCCAAAGCCTTACACTCAGCCAAAAGGCCTACACTCAGCCACCCAGGCCTACACTCAGCCAATCAAAGGCCTACACTCAGAGTTCTTCAACTCCTACACTCAGGCACCAAGCCCTACCCTCAGCCTTTATAAAATAGGCTTACAATCACTCAGATCCAATGGATCTTACAAGTTATAATAGAAATTATAAATGCTAACTCTACAACCCAGAAAAGATGAGAGGAGTTGAGAGTTTCTTGAAGAGTTCTTGGAAGAACTCAGCTTGATCCAAACTGACTTAGCTTTCTTCAAAGCTTCTTGAGTAGAACTGAATTAGTCTGAATCTTCTGCAGTTGATCCTTGATCTCTGCTTCTTGAAATCCAGATGACTCTGAATTGTTCTTCTCAGCCTTAGTTCCAAAGACTGAATCCTTGGTTGGAGCTCTCTCTCTCCAACTACTTAGATCTGCAGTTGGACTGCCTGATCTTCTTGTGTTGATCCTCTATGTATCACTTCTTGATTTAATCTGATCAACCCTTCAGTTATTCTCACAACATGTAATGATAATGAACAACCTTCTATATATTCTTCTGTAAACTATGGGTGCCTATTTATAGGCTTCCTTCATGGTAACCGGCTGATCCGGTTTATAACAGACTTTTGACTTCTCTGACAGTTGCTATAGACCGGCTGGATTGGCAGCTGTCATGTCAACCAGTCACTTCTTGAAATTCTCTAACTGTCAGTTAGTGTCGAGACTTTCTGTTCTTAAGTGTCGACACTTATAGACCAAGTGTCGACACATGTTGTGTAAGTGTCGACACAAGTCTACAAGGTGTCGACACAATTCCTTGTATGTCTCGACACAGTTTCTTCTGCATGTGTCGACACTGAAATTGAGTGTCGACACAAGTACTTGTACTTCATCCTTTAACTGTATTCTTCTAAGTGTCGACACATCTCCTTTGTGTCGACACATCTTCATGTGTTGAAACTGTCAAGTGTCGACACTGATTCTTGGTGTCGACACAAGTCTTCATTCTTGATTCTTCAGCTGAGTGTCGACACATTCCCTTAGTGTCGACACTTATACTTAGAATATTTTACAAATTTTCTGTTCTTTGCTAAGTGTCGACACAGCTCCTTGTGTCGACACTTTCTTCAAGTGTAGAGTCTTCAACTAAGTGTCGACACATTGTGCTGAGTGTCGACACTTTCTTCAAGTGTTGACTCTTCTGATTTTGTGTCGACACATTGTGCTGAGTGTCGACACATTCTTCAAATACTGAGTCTTTAGCTAAGTGTCGACACATTGCGTTGAGTGTCGACACTTTCTTCCAGTGCTGAGTCTTCTGCATAGTGTCGACACACTGTGTTGAGTGTCGACACTTGTACTTAGAATCTGTAGACTTTTGCTGAGTGTCGACACTCACTTCAAGTGTCGACACTTTCTGGTGTAGACACAGCTCTTCTGGGTGTCGACACTTCTGCTAAGTGTCGACACAGCTTTTCTGCATTCTTCTACACTGAGTGTCGACACAGCTCCAAGTGTCGACACTTTCTGACTGGTGTCGACTCTTCTTCCCAGGTGTCGACACAATGACTCCAAGTGTCGACACTGCATGTCTGGGTGTCGACACAAGCTTTCTCAAGTGTCGACACTTTGCCTCTGGGTGTCGACACATGGACTTAGAAATTTTCAGCTCCAGTCCAGTGTATATCTAACCTGCACAAGTAACTCAAACAAACATCAAATACATTCTGATGTATATCATTGAGTTAGGTGAGGCTTCTTCAAATCAGGTACATTTGACCAATGTACCCAACAGATCCTCTAGTGTACGGTTGGTATACTCTGTCTTTATGTCAGTCTGGGGGTGGAAGGTTGTACTAAATGTCAATAGAGACCCTAGGTAAGCCTGAACCGAGATCCACTCCCTAAATGTTGAAGCCAAATTTGACCTCTGTGGAGTTCGGGGTCCCAAAAGAGGGGTGACCGTGCACCTACTACCCTCAAGCGAATGATCTAGGCATAAGATTAGGAACACAAGGGACAGACCCAAGGTCTCAGCATGGAGGACCCGCCGCATACCCGGAAGACTAACAAACTCTTCCCCTCCCAAACCAAAGGCTGAGCTAAGACACCTTCGGAGGGCGCTCTCGGCCGACCGGAATATCTAAGGAGGATCTCGAGATCGACTCTCTCCTATCCAGATGTGTCTCCTTGGGTCTACACAAAAATGCTCCTCACCTGCCCTACTGATGGCGCAAACTCGCCGAGCAATGCCACGACACGCTGCCCAAACTGGGCCACTAACAGCGTAATTCTGCTATTCTGACTGGCTGTCAACAGGCCATGAGGGGCTTCCCGGCAACTATACCTCGGGGCCCCTACGGGGCGAGCGGTTCTCGAGAACACCGCCTGCCTAATACGAAGAAGAAACCTACACATCCTCAGAGCATCACAGATATTAAAAGAATGTTACAGGAATATGAATTCCATACTTCGGCACGCAGGCCGGCAATATAAACAAAAAAGGCCTTCGAGGGCCGGCACAAGCTTGGGCTTAAGCCCGCTACTCCCCGCCTGGTACTGCAACTCCTGTACGCCAACGTCTCAGCAAGCGGCGGTCAGCTAAACGCCAGTTGGTCAACATAAGCTGGCCGAACATATTGCGCGTACCCCTTTTTCGGGGCTATGGTGCGCATTCCCTGCAAATGGAAAATATACAACATCCTCGGAGTCTTCTCCGGGATCCCCAGAACATCACCAATCCAGCTCACACGTCCGGATGGGCTTCACACAGCATGCCTAAACCCATACTCATGCTTCCGGGTGCTAACACAGTTAATTGCTGGGACGTACACGTCAACCCGTCAGAGAGCTCCCTTCCCCCACCCGTTGGTGGAGAGGGGCTTCCATGCAAATATGGAAACTGAGGGCTTCACCTGCCCAAGTAGAAATTTCGTTACCCTTGACGCGTGTTTGGCGGGGCCGCAACCGTGCTCATTGCCCAAGGCTCCACGTCTAGCATCCGTAGTGGTTGTCCGTGCCCGAATCCGACCACCGTGGGAGAGTTGAAAGCTCCGAATGATTTTTCCCCTCCATGGCCGAGCCTCTCCATGGCCGACTGTGCTCCAAGTGACACCGAGGAAGTCGATCCCGGCCTCCACGACTTCATGCGGCGTCGGGGAAGCTGATCCCGACTGGCCTAGCTCCAAACGGCGCCGGGAGAGGAGCTCCCGGTCGACCTAGCTGTAGGCGGCGCCGGGAGAGGAGCTCCCAGCCGGTCTCGCTGTAGGTGGCACCGAGAGAGGAGCTCCCGGCCGGCCTCGCTGTAGACGGCGCCGGGAGAGGAGCTCCCGGCCGGCCTCGCTGTAGACGGCGCCGGGAGAGGAGCTCCAGGCCGGCCTCGCTGTAGACGGCGCCGGGAGAGGAGCTCCCGGCCGGCCTCGCTTTGCCCTAGGCGGCGGCGACGAAGAGAGAGAGAGAGATGGGGTTGGGGCTGCTTTGCTTAGGCGGCAGCGGCGGAGAGAGAGGCGGCGGGGTCGGCCTTGCCGTTCCAGGCCGACGGAAGACGGAAACGCGCGGGGGCGGCGGTACTGCTGCTGGTCGACGGGAGAGGGAGACGTGCCGGGGGCGGCGGGGCTGCTGCCGGTCGACGGGAGATGGAGACGCGCCGGGGGCGGCGGGTTGCTGCCGGTTGACGGCCGAACCCTAGCTGCTCCTGGTGCCAAAATCCCGATCTCCTCTTTCGTTTTCCTCTTTTCTCTCCTTTTTTATTTTCTTCTCTTTTTTGTTTTTTTGCTGCTGTCCTCTCTCCCATACCGCTGTACCCGATCACTTTTTTCCTTCCCCCACACTCAATCCACCCATATATATATGTATTATAAAAACAACCCTCATCTGTAAAAACTCTGTACACGCAAAACCTCTGCATGCGTGCACGAGTGCTCGCATGAGCTCGAACGGGGCTGCCCCAAAACGCCGCTCATAGTACGTCCCGAGTGCGCCGTTTGGGGAGGATCCCGCTCGACCGGATATGGGGTTGTACACAATCCCCGCTCTTTTCGAGGTTGGCACAAGCTCGGAAAGAAATGTCCAACCCCAAGTATCCGGCGAGTGGGAGCCGACCCAAAGAAAAATTTTAGAGAAAAGCTCACTAGGAGATAAAGGGAGCTCTACACCAGGGCTTAGATCAGAAACAACTCACTATCTTGAATATGCTGTAAAAACCAACCGATTTATCAAAAATCAAACCAAATTAGCAATTGACGTGGAAAGCAACGGCAGTACATGTTTTGAAATGCAAGAGGCTATTACTTCAGATGGGCGTACGTTTTATAAACACAATTATTCTTTTTGAATCTCTTTTTGTAACGGTGATATAGCAAGTAGCAAAATTGATGAGAAACTAGCATAGAATGAGGATTTAAAAGCAGGAGCAGGTAAAGGTATAGAGGGACCGATAAATCTTAGCATACCCGCTTGATCAACATGGACAGGTAGAGATCAATCATATAATGACTTATTAACACGACCAATAATTACTCTTATAGTTCCCATCACTGCAACCTTTGCTAATCCCATAGATGAATTCACTGATATGTTCTATATGGATGTTGAAACACTAGATGATGATGATGAGGAATACGCAACAGCTTTATCAAAGATAATAATAGGTGAATCTAGCGCTGCTGAGAATCTGTAAAACGAAATGTTTAAAACATTATTCCATAATCTAGACACACGAGCTTGTAAAAACCCTTAAGCAGCAGGAAAAATAATACAACATATGTATCTATAATCAGTAGGTTTTTGAAGATTGTCCGCATATGATAGGACATTTAAAATCATTAGCTGGCAGAATTACTTAACAAATACATTTTATCGTATTATATCGAGAATTACTTTTGGTCGAGTCATGTTCGTTGACTAGTATATATATTTATATTTCAATATATAAAAAACTTTCATCTGTTATAAACATACATCTATTCCAAAACCAAGAACCAGGATCTCTGTCCCGCAGGCAAGCCTACGGACCTGCCAGCTACATGAGAGCCTGCGCAGCGGGTCTACTTGGGGCCGAGCCGAGCTCGGGGTGCCGATGAAGATCCCAAACCAAAACCTATCCCCCCACAGGCGAGCCTACGGACCTGCCAGCTAGATGAGAGCCTGCGCAGCGGGTCTACCTGGGGCCGAGCCGAGCTCGGGGTGCCGATGACGATCTCAAACCAAAACCTATCCCCCACAGGCGAGCCTACGGACCTGCCAGCTAGATGAGAGCCTGCGCAGCGGGTCTACCTGGGGCCGAGCCGAGCTCGGGGTGCCGATGACGATCTCAAACCAAAACCTATCCCCCACAGGCGAGCCTACGGACCTGACAGCTAGATGAGAGCCTGCGCAGCGGGTCTACCTGGGGCCGAGCCGAGCTCGGGGTGCCGATGACGATTCCACAAACCTAACCTAACCTATCCTAACCTATCCTAACCTATCCTAACCTATCACCCACGAACCAAACTTATCCCCCACAGGCGAGCCTACGGACCTGCCAGCTAGTAGGAGCCAGGCAGCGGGTCTACCTGGGGCCGAGCCGTGCTCGGGTAGTGCAGAACCAAGAACCAGGACCTCTCCCCCACAGGCGAGCCTACGGACCTGCCAGCTAGTAGGAGCCAGGCAGCGGGTCTACCTGGGGCCGAGCCGCGCTCGGGGTAGTGCAGAACCAAGAACCAGGACCTCTCCCACACAGGCGAGCCTACGGACCTGCCAGCTAGTAGGAGCCAGGCAGCGGGTCTACCTGGGGCCGAGCCGCGCTCTGGGTAGTGCAGAACCAAGAACCAGGATCTCTCCCCCACAGGAGAGCCTACAGACCTGCCAGCTAGTAGGAGTCAGGCAGCGGGTCTACCTAGGGCCGAGCCGCGCTCGGGGTAGTGCAGAACCAAGAACCTAGGACCTCTCCCCCACAGGCGAGCCTACGGACCTGCCAGCTAGTAGGAGCCAGGCAGCGGGTCTACCTGGGGCCGAGCCGCGCTCGGGTAGTGCAGAACCAAGAACCAGGACCTCTCCCCCACAGGCGAGCCTACGGACCTGCCAGCTAGTAGGAGCCAGGCAGCGGGTCTACCTGGGGCCGAGCCGCGCTCGGGGTAGTGCAGAACCAAGAACCAGGACCTCTCCCCCACAGGCGAGCCTACGGACCTGCCAGCTAGTAGGAGCAAGGCAGCGGGTCTACCTAGGGCAAAGCCGCGCTCGGGGTAGTGCAGAACCAAGAACCAGGACCTCTCCCCCACAGGCGAGCCTACGGACCTGCCAGCTAGTAGGAGCCAGGCAGCGGGTCTACCTGGGGCCGAGCCGCGCTCGGGGTAGTGCAGAACCAAGAACCAGGACCTCTCCCCCACAGGCGAGCCTACGGACCTGCCAGCTAGTAGGAGCCAGACAGCGGGTCTACCTGGGGCCGAGCCGCGCTCGGGGTAGCTCTACCCGGTCAATCTCTACCCACTACGGGGCACATCTACCCGCTACACCCACCCTCCTGAGAACGAGGGTCGATCATATAATATTCTCCTTAAGGCACGTTTTGATCTCCAGGACCGTACATCCTAGCGACAAGAGGGAAATAGGAGGGGACTTCTTTCATCACATGACCCTGGTCGTCACTTGGTTCCTCTTCCATAGCCATGACGTTCGCCTGAGTTTTTCTGTACTGGTCACTCTCCACGCTCACCGCACCATAACTGTTGAAGCCAAATTTGACCTCTGTGGAGTTCGGGGTCCCAAAAGAGGGGTGACCGTGCACCTACTACCCTCAAGCGAACGATCTAGGCATAAGATTAGGAACACAAGGGACAGACCCAAGGTCTCAGCATGGAGGACCCGCCGCATACCCGGAAGACTAACAAACTCTTCCCCTCCCAAGCCAAAGGCTGAGCTAAGACACCTTCGGAGGGCGCTCTCGGCCGACCAGAATATCTAAGGAGGATCTCGAGATCGACTCTCTCCTATCCAGATGTGTCTCCTTGGGTCTACACAAAAATGCTCCTCACCTGCCCTACTGATGGCGCAAACTCGCCGAGCAATGCCACGACACGCTGCCCAAACTGGGCCACTAACAGCGTAATTCCGCTATTCTGACTGGCTGTCAACAGGCCATGAGGGGCTTCCCGGCAACTATACCTCGGGGCCCCTACGGGGCGAGCGGTTCTCGAGAACACCGCCTGCCTAATACGAAGAAGAAACCTACACATCCTCAGAGCATCACAGATATTAAAAGAATATTACAGGAATATGAATTACATACTTCGGCACGCAGGCCGGCAATATAAACAAAAAAGGCCTTCGAGGGCCGGCACAAGCTTGGGCTTAAGCCCTCTACTCCCCGCCTGGTACTGCAACTCCTGTACGCCAACGTCTCGGCAAGCGGCGGTCAGCTAAACGCCAGTTGGTCAACATAAGCTGGCCGAACATATTGCGCGTACCCCTTTTTCGGGGCTATGGTGCGCATTCCCTGCAAATGGAAAATATACAACATCCTCGGAGTCTTCTCCGGGATCCCCAGAACATCACCAATCCGGCTCACACGTCCGGATGGGCTTCACACAGCATGCCTAAACCCGTACTCATGCTTCCGGGTGCTAACACAGTTAATTGCGGGGACATACACGTCAACCCGTCAGAGAGCTCCCTTCCCCCACCCGTTGGTGGAGAGGGGCTTCCATGCAAATATGGAAACTGAGGGCTTCACCTGCCCAAGTAGAAATTTCGTTACCCTTGACGCGTGTTTGGCGGGGCCGCAACCGCGCTCATTGCCCAAGGCTCCACGTCTAGCATCCGTAGTGGTTGTCCGTGCCCGAATCCGACCACCGTGGGAGAGTTGAAAGCTCCGAATGATTTTTCCCCTCCATGGCCGAGCCTCTCCATGGCCGACCGTGCTCCAAGTGACACCGAGGAAGTCGATCCCGGCCTCCACGACTTCATGCGGCGTCGGGGAAGCTGATCCTGACTGGCCTAGCTCCAAACGGCGCCGGGAGAGGAGCTCCCGGTCGACCTAGCTGTAGGCGGCGCCGGGAGAGGAGCTCCCGCCCGGTCTCGCTGTAGGCGGCGCCGAGAGAGGAGCTCCCGGCCGGCCTCGCTGTAGACGGCGCCGGGAGAGGAGCTCCCGGCCGGCCTGGCTGTAGACGGCGTCGGGAGAGGAGCTCCCGGCCGGCCTCGCTGTAGACGGCGCCGGGAGAGGAGCTCCCGGCCGGCCTCGCTTTGCCTTAGGCGGCGGCGACGAAGAGAGAGAGAGAGATGGGGTTGGGGCTGCTTTGCTTAGGCGGCAGCGGCGGAGAGAGAGGCGGCGGGGTCGGCCTTGCCGTTCCAGGCCGACGGAAGACGGAGACGCACGGGGGCGGCGGTACTGCTGCTGGTCGACGGGAGAGGGAGACATGCTGGGGGCGGCGGGGCTGCTGCCGGTCGACGGGAGAGGGAGACGCGCCGGGGGCGGCGGGGTTGCTGCCGGTTGACGACCGAACCCTAGCTGCTCCTGGTGCCAAAATCCCGATCTCCTCTTTCGTTTTCCTCTTTTCTCTCCTTTTTTATTTTCTTCTCTTTTTTGTTTTTTTGCTGCTGTCCTCTCTCCCATACCGCTGTACCCGATCACGTTTTTCCTTCCCCCACACTCAATCCACCCATATATATATATGTATTATAAAAACAACCCTCATCTGTAAAAACTCTGTACACGCAAAACCTCTACATGCGTGCACGAGTGCTCGCATGAGCTCGAACGGGGCTGCCCCAAAACGCCGCTCATAGTACGTCCCGAGTGCGCCGTTTGGGGAGGATCCCGCTCGACCGGATATGGGGTTGTACACTAAATGTAAACCGTCCATCTTGATCTGACACGATCGACCTTGGAATGCCATGATAACAGACATACTTCTCCTCGAACTTCCACACCAAATAACCAACCGGAGCGTCCATCACGATCGGAATGAACCTGGCCACCTTCGTCAACCTCTCCATGATCACGCATATCTAATCCTTTCCCACATGTGATCGGGGGAGACCATGAATGAAGTCCATGGCTAGGTCGTCAAACTTCCACTTCGGCACGGGTAGTGGCTGCAATAATCTGGCCAGACTCTTACACTCTGCCTTTATGAGCTGACAAGGTTCTCAATGCATCACAAAATAAGTGATATCCTTCTTCATGCTCGGCAAACAAATAGTCCTCTTCAGGTCAGCTGTCATCTTTGTAATCCCTCGTTGTACTGAGTAACTACTGTTATATGCATCTGCCATGAAATCCTCCCGTATCTGGCCTCCTACCAGTATATAAACTCTCTCTCTCTAGCATATAAGCCCATCCCTCAGATAATAGTCCCCAACTGTGCCTTCCCCCAAGGCCCTGAATATCGGTTCTATCCTCCCATCTCGTATGTTGTCGGTGGCACTAATCGAGACCAGGAACTCCTCATAAAGCTCTGGATTGTCCTCAGATACCAGAGCTATCTACATGTCCTCCAACATCTGTATCAACTCCATGGTCATTAGCTGGGGCTCTTATCCTGATGTGGTGGCTCTCCGACTCAGTGCCTCTGCCACTACATTTGCATTCCCAGGGTGATAATGCATGGTATACTGATAATCTGAACGAAACTACATTCAACGTCTTTGTCTAATATTTAGCTCCTTCTGTGTATCCACATACTTCAAATTCTTGCAATCCGAGAATATATCGCAGTGGGAACTGTAGAGGTAGTGCCGCTATATCTTCAGAGCAAAATAACTGCTCTCAACTTCAAGTCGTGTGCCGGGTAGTTCTGCTCATGTTTCTTCAACTGGAGGGAGGCATAAGCTATCACGTGCCCATTCTGCATCAGAACGGAACCCATCCTCAGGTACGACGCATCTGTATAGACCTGAAATCCTTCCTTCCTAGATAGAAGGGCAATGATAAGGGCCGAGGTATGCCGACCCTTCAGCTCCTGGAAAGCAAGCTCACATTGCGGCGTCCAAACAAAAGGCATCTCCTTCTATGCCGGGGATGAAAGAGGAAGGGCAATCCAGGAGAATCCCTCCATGAACTTCCGGTAGTAACCGCAAGTCCTAGGAAACTCCATACATCGGTGGCCATCTTCAGTGGTGGCCAATATCATATCGCTTGGATCTTCGTTGGGTATACTACTAGTCCTGCTCTACTGATAGTATTGCCCAAGAAAGCCAACTCCTTCAGTTAGAACTGGTACTTACGGAACTCGGCAAGCAAATAGTGCTCTCGGAGCTTCTCTAGATTCAGTGTCAGATGACGGGCATGCTCCTCCTCTCTCCTCCAGTAAATGAGGATGTCATCAATAAAAACAATGATGAATACGTCGAGATAGGCCTCGAACACCCGGTTCATCATACTCATGAACGCGGACTGTGCATTCGTGAGCCAAAAGGGCATCACGCAGAACTCATATTGTCCATATCTATTGCTTAAACCGATCTTTGGGATGTCCTCCACCTGAATCCACAACAGGTAATAACCTGACCTTAGATCTAGCTTCGAAAACTAGTGAGTTCCCTCCAACTGGTCAAATAGCTCATTGATCCTCGGCAGAGGATTCGTGTTCCGGACCGTCAGCCTGTTCAGTGTTCTGTAATCAATTTACAATCTGAGGGTCCTGTCCTTCTTCTTCACAAATATTATTGGTGCTCCCCATGGAGAGGAGCTCGGCCTGACAAACCCAACTTCCACTAAATCTTGTAGCTAGCTTCAAAACTCTACCAACTCATTCGGGGCCATACGATACAGAGCTCTAGATACCAGCTTCGCCTCCAGCACGAGCTGTATCTGGAAGACTTTCTCCCGATATGGTGGTAGCCCTAGCAACTTTACTACAAACACGTATGTAAAATCTCGTACGACCGGATTGTTAACAAAGGGTCCTGAATCTCGGTCATCTCGAACAAAACCTATTAGAACTCGTCCCCCTACAAGTGGGCCGTGATGGCCTCAACAAAAGAAAGTAGATGGCGGAGACCGGAATAGTACATTCGAAGGTCGCATGAGTGTTGTTGTATCTGAGTATGACCTTCCTCACTGGGTAATCAATCTAGGCGTGATTCCAGGAGAGCCTTGACATTCCAGAACAAGATTGAAATCTGGCTAGCTCAAGATCTTCATCGGATATTCAAGGGTTAACCCATCAATGGTCGCCCTTAGAAGGTATTTTGTCGTAGACTGGACCTCCATCCAATTGGGGAGACGCACCCTCCTGGTGACTCCCTCGTAATAACTGATGCCCTCTAGGTCCTTGATAAAGTCCTCAGAGACGAAGTTGTGCGATGCCCCAGTGTCGATTAAGGTATGGGCAGGCTTGCCGCATACCGTCACTACCTCTGAGTTTATTAAATGTCTTAGATGTCTAGTTAAAATTTCCTTCCTATACCTAGAAATTCTAAAACCATATAGCCTCTAGGAAATAATTTAAAATTACGGTTGTACCTGCTATCACCCTCTCCGGGTTACAGGGCAGAGCCAAGTCCAGGGCATACACCTTCCCTCTGTCCTGTCTGCATTCACCGCCCTGAAATCCATGTCCTCAGCCACGTCCTCAACCTCCAAGCTGCCGAGCAGGTAGGGAATAATGTAATGCTAGAGGTGGAGCTTCCCTCAGGGGACAGTTCCTTCGAATATGTCCCGGATGGTTGCATCGAAGCACGTCGGTGCTCCTCCACTAGCCTCTGCATCCCCCTTATCTATAAGGGCTGGGGAGCCAGCACCACTAGGTTCCTCTGCTCTTACCGGTCCTCCTAGATGGGCTGGCCCTCATTCCTCCATTCTCCAAAGACACAACATCTTTGCTGGTCTCTCATACCAACGATCACGGTATCCTTCGTCGATCTTTTCCTGCCCGAACTGTGAGCTGGTCTGGTTCTAGCTTCTTGGCCATCTCCAAGATCCTGGACAAGATCCCATCAGAAACAAAGAGGAGGTCCTACCTTATATCATCGTGAAGGCCCTTGTAGAGCCTGCTCGCATTGACTGCATCGTTTGGCTGGTACGAGTCCGCAAAGTAGGCTAAATATGAGAACTCCTGATAATACTCCAACACTGTCCTGCTACCCTGCCTCAACTGCAGGAATCTGTCCTCCAACTCATCCCTTACTGACTGTGGTACAAAATGCTCCAGTAGCACTGCCCTGAACTCCTCCTAAGAAATATCATCATACTTCATCCCCGCAAAGGTGGTGTCCAATATTGACTTCCACCATCTCTTCGCATAGTATTCCAAGTAAGAGACTGATAATGTCACTGCCTCATCCATCTGGCATCAAATCCCAGCAAGCATCTCATAAATGATATCCAGCCACTCCTCGGTACGAACTGCTAACTCCATCCCGAGGTACGATGGCAGAGAAAGACCTCGAAAGACTCTCAAATAGTTTACCCAGGGTTTGGCTGTAGAGCCGGAGCCTGCTGAGTCCTGAATGCCTCCAGGATGACCGTCTATGTTTATCCCATCTCCATTTGCTAAAATGGAGTAGGAGCCGGCGGGGGAGGAGCAACCTTCTGAGCATAAGGTGCACCCTGTCGAGTGGTAGGGTTCATCGCAG
This sequence comes from Platanthera guangdongensis, assembly GCA_039583875.1. Taxonomy (NCBI): domain Eukaryota; kingdom Viridiplantae; phylum Streptophyta; class Magnoliopsida; order Asparagales; family Orchidaceae; genus Platanthera; species Platanthera guangdongensis. The sequence goes on along the minus strand of CM077153.1, from coordinate 74,657,732 downwards.
GCTACAAAGGAGAGTCCTATTATTAGATAGTTTACAAAGAGATTTCTTGTGAAGAAAATGGACGGTTACATGTGATTTCCCTTATGGGCACACCATTGCATCCGCTGCTAGTTTGTCCCCAAAATAAGCTCGTGCGGGGTGTCCTAGGATTTTTTGTGTACATCTTTTCTTCGGATCGAGGTTTCCCTCTGATACCAGTTTGTAAGACCCCCTTTTTTCCCCGGGGGTCTCATGGCCAAAATCGCCATTTTGTGTTTACACCAACACTTGGGAAGGTTGCTACTACAAAACATCGATCTTGTCGGTAGAAACAATCACCAAAGAAATAGAAGAATATAGTTAAAATAAATAAGTCTAAGTCCACAATCACATGTAATATAAGAAAGCTGAATCACAGCACAGTCCATATAGAAATGAAACAAAACGACAAAGATAAACTGAATCATGATCGTTACATCATGGACTCACTACAACACTCTTATGGAAGCATAATATAGTAATCACACATGGATCCTGTAGTTGGTCCTCCTATTCTAGACTGGCCCACCTCCATGTGCACTGCAATCTGCTGGTGCTGCATCTCCTGCTGCTGCTCCCTATCTCACATCTGGAGCTACTGAAATGTTTGGTCCACTGACCATTAGTCAAAAATACTAAGCCTGAGTTCCACCACCCCTCCCCCAGTGGCTCCTAAGCACCGTGCGGGAGGTATGATAGGAAACTATGATGGTGGAGAGTAAATAAGAGCAGGTGACGGCAGACATAATCTAGCAGTTTTATTATAATGTTAAAAATGCTATAAAAAGAAATACGAGCTAGCAATACTATGTTAATAGAGCAGTAAAGAGTAGAAAGTAAAGTGCATGATAAAGAAAAGTAACAGATATCCAAAAGAAAAGTAACCATAGCTTATAAGCATGCCCACACAAGCTTATAAACTATGGGGTCGTTTTGCAAGGCTTAACGTATAAATGTCTCATACCAATTTATACGTTTGGGGCAAGGGTTGAAGTAAGATGATGACATGATATGCTATGTTATGTGGGTTTTATGATATGTTCATACAAGTGCAACACACACACACGACTCTGTGCACACAGACCTTTAGTTTCCCAGTTTTGGAAGCTAGCTTCACTCATAGGAGCATCGGTAGTGTCCAATGGAGACAGTGGGTTGGGCCACCGCACTCCTAGGTAGGTATCCACATTACCAGGCCTAGCCCTTAAATACGCCTCTGAAGGACACACCAGAGTCACCATGTACTAATGATGACAAACCTGCCAGTCTTTTCCATGGCTAAGTGTAAACCACACCCACCGAGTCATCGTATTGACGTCGATTTGAACGACCGTAAAATATCGAAGACCCACCACCTTATGCATATGAAGCCATGAATTCCCGAGCCATCAGCTCCCCGGACTGACTTGTCTGTTACAACTACCTTTCAGTCATTCGGCTCTCATGGCTAACTTGCCCATTTTAACAACCACCGAGCCTACCGCTCGGACAACCCAACTAAGCTAACCTCCCGAGTCATCGAGGTGAGTGAAGATGAAGCCCTGGTTTTGTCTAATAGCTCGTTAACATTTTTATTCTTAAGGTTTATGGTTAACCTTGGATTGCCTAGGGCATTACGTGTGAAGGGTTCTCGAGGGAACTATGATCGATGATGGGTTGAAGCTCAAAGTTTGTTTTTCATGGTACTTATTATTATTGGTATCTACCCATGTTCCAACTCTCCTGATCTTACACATGAACTAAACATAAGTGTAATTACACCTCCTCCAATTAAAAGATGATCCATCGTCAATCCCGAGCACACCCTTAATTAGCCAACCAGTGTAAGACCCCCCTCCTGGAACAAAAGACACGACACGGGGGGAGTCTTATGCCCAGAACAGCCGCCTTGCGGTAGCGTTAGCACACGAGCTAACATGTACTACAAGATGCCTATCCCTCCCTCTATAATTAATATCATTCATTGCCAACCCAACCAAGAATATAAAACTGAAGTGAAATCCACACATAAGTAAAATAGTCCAAAGAAAGTACATCAAATAAAAGAATCATCAACAAGCTTCTATCACATCATAGTACATGTACAAAATGTGTCTCTCTACAAAACACTCACATCTGTCACTGACGGCAACGGGGGTGCCGTCACATCAGGCCCTATCACCCCGGCCTGGCTGTCCTCCTATGCAACATGCTACTGTTCTATCTATTTGGTTCCATCCTAAAAAGGAAGACATAACAACCATTAGTCATAAAGACTAAGTGGCTACACATCCGCTCCCCCAACGACTCCTCGGCACCGGGTGGAGAAAATGACGAGGTACAATATATATATAAAAGAACAGTAGTACAAACATGTGGTATAAGAGAGAACAATATCAGAGCATGTCAGTAAAATAACAAGTGATTAAACTAACGACTCTAAAAGTACTACCATCTATAATAATATAAGTTATAGAACTACAATAGAAAGTAACTCAACTTATATGAATGCCCATACAGACAAATAAGTTGAGGATTGGCTCAACAGTAAAGTAACTCATCGTATAAGAGTGCCCATATAAACTTATATGATAAGGATATTGTGTATGCAATGTAATGTAGTGACATTAATGCATTGCAATGTAGTGAAATGAATGCATTGCAATGTAGTGACATGAATGCAATGCAATCACTCACCCATAATCACACACATGCAACTGCAATGTCGACACAGACTTATAGTTCCCACTTTTTGAGTAAGTAGCTAACCTCTCAGGCGTCAACCGTCGTGGCTAGGCAGTGACAGTGGAGCGCGATTCTCCACTACTAGGCGGGCATACACACTACCAAGCCTAAGCCTCCCTATGCTCAACACTAAGAACACAATAGCGGAGCTCACATGTGTACTATGGCTCAGAAAGGGTCTCGGGTAGATGTGTACCGAGATCCCAACCCAACTGGCCTATCTTCGTAGCACGGAAGGTGCCTCTGTGAACAAATCACCAAAGGAACAAGGCTAACTATCCACTAGCACGGAGGGTGCCTCGGGAAGTAAGCACTGAGGACCATGGCCCAACCGTGCAAGTCTATCAGTTAACTCCCATCAGTGTGAAGACTGGCCAGCCTGTAGACCTTCCACACTATCCTTAACCCAAGATTATGACATTGTGTGACAACGCACACCCCATGTAATTTTACAAGTAAGGGCTCCATTTCAAGTCCTTTTAATTTAATCTCGTGCTCAACAAACGCAAGGGCTCCACACCGAGTCCCTTATCAGCATGTCGTTTTAGTGCGGCAACACCCTCGCACTTCCATCCCTTCCACATGTCCTTCGCATCAACATAATGGTACTTCACACATTCATCAACCATTTGGTATCATAATTACATATAGACTATGGTCACATAACTTTAACACCAACTGGATAAAATCTTTTTACCAAGTTCAAACCATTTGCGCACACATAGATCTATCAACTAAATGCCAACAACCATTTATTCATAGCAATCACGACCAACTATGTACAACAAACTTCAAGCCAATCAAATCATTAATCAAAGTATTACCATTATCAAGTATGTCCCTATTGGTTCACATATTTAAACCATTCATACCATCTCAACTAATCAACACATTCGTTCACTAACCTCGACCAAATCATCTCGTTCAAGTACACTTCACCACACAATTCGTTCGTTAAGGATCTATCCAACAAATGCCATTAAAAATATTTTATAACAATTACTTATATATTAAATTTACCAAAATCGTAATGTTATTGTACTACAGTCTCTCCCTATCAAATTCAAAGCCGATTCAACACAAACCCGAGAATTATATGTGCAGGAAATATTATTGCACATCAACTTCGATCGGGGATTCCTGAGGCTACATGAATCCGGTGAAGGCGTGTAACCCATTGTTGGAAAGGTATTTCCAAGGGCTACGATTTTTGTGTTTAGTCAGAAGCCTAGATCTGGGCACCATGTTCAAAAATGTCCACAAAGTTAGTTGTGTGCAGAAAACAGTTTTTTGTGCGCTTCTTAAAGAGAGATAGACGACATCAGTTCATCTTCCTCCTCGAACCAGAATTCCCAAATCACATCCAGAATTCCTCCTCCATTATTCACCCTCAAAAAGGACAACTTTCTTCACGAAACCAAGTCCTTATCTTCGCATTGAAGGGAAGAGTGGTCGAAGACATTTTTTCTCTAGGACACAAGTCCTAGCGTGGCCTTCTCTTAGGAAGTGTCTTCTCACGAGTCAAGACTCCTTTGAGTCGATATCTCTCCAAGGGATAACTATAGATCTACCACCAAGAGAGAGGGTGTGACAACCCGTATTTTCTGAATATTAAATAATACGTAAGAGTAAGAGAAAATACACGTTGTGTAACATCCCATTTCCAACTAGACCCCTAGGAGTGGTTTTTTCCATGACTAGGTCATGACAAACCCTAGGAAGCCAGGAATGGGCCAAGAGATAGGAGACAAGATGTGGAAAATCATCATGGTCTGCAAATAGTAAAACTTTGAATAATGGTTTAGGATGACCATGGGCTACACCTTGACCCCAAGACCCTACCACAACACCCCCCTAATACCTTGGGAGGCCCATTAGAGCCATAAGGACCCATTGGGGTCAACCAAAGAGGCTCAGTTGACCAAGGTCAACCCTAGCCCTAAATGGGTCAAACTAGCCTACTTAGGGTCAATTGACCTACTCCTAGCCTAGAGGACCCCACCTATGCCCTTCTAACCCTAAAGTGAGGTCAATGGGTCACTAAGGACACATTGGGGTCAGCCCTAGAGGCCAGGTTGACCCAAGTCAACTCAAGCCCCAAATCTTGTCAAAGTACCCTTACTAAGGGTATGTGACCTCCAAAGTGCAAGGTAACCCTACATAACCCTACCTAGACCTTAGGGAAAGCCAATGGGTCACCAAGGACCCAATGGGGTCAACCCAAATGGTTATGTTGACCCAAGTCAACTCTAGCCCTAAAATGGTCAAAGTACCCTTACCAAGGGACATGTGACCCCCAAGATGCCCAACCAACCATATTCAAGTCTTCCTAGACCATAAGGGAGTCCAATGGGCCACTAAAGACCCAATGGGGTCAACCTAGATGATCAAATTGACCCGGGTCAACCCTAATTTAAGCCAAGTCAAACCTAGCCCAAAGGGGCTAACCCAAGCCCAAGCCACTTCTTCCTTAGGCTAACCTCATTTTCATGTTCATCATGACTAAGTGGGTTGCACTTAGCCTATGGGGTTGACCAGTCAACTAGGGGTGACTAGGAGAGAGAAGGGAGCTTCCCTCCATGTTAATGGAGGAGAGAGAAGATGGGGGAGAGGAAGGGAGAGAGTGGAGCCGGCCAAGGGAGGCAAACAACCACCTTTAATGGCTTCAATCAACTCCTCTAGGGAAGGGGAGTTGATTCCAGCCGTTTCCCGGCCACCAAGGGGTGGATTCGGCCCCCCTCCACTCAACCCGAGCCCCACCATAAATGGTGTTGATGGGCATTGAAGAACCAGCCGCCCCCTCCCCGATTGCCATTTAAACACCATCAGTGGGCAGAGGGGAACATTTTCGAGCTTTCACCTGGAGGAGACAGACCGTCCTACTATGCTGTTGCAGAAGCTGAGCGCCGCCGCCGTCAACAATGGCATCCCGCCGCTCCTCCCGCATTCAGGCCGCCAGGAAAGTCCTCCCCCTCTCCTTAACTCACGGGTAGATCATAGGACTCCTTAGGTTTAAGTTTCGGGCTCAATTGAGCCCGATCAAAACCAAGCTTTTCATGGTTTTCGACAAGAAATTTTCCTGCTAGAACCGTCGGAAAACGACCCTCCGGCGGCAGAGCCGCCGCCTGGCGATAGCCACCACCTCAACGGAGGTGGTGGTGGCGGTGGCCGGCCAGGGAAGGGGCTGGATCGCCGGCGGCAGGGCTTGGAAATGTCTCCAGGCGAGATGGATCCTGGCCGTTGGCTCAACGTAGAAGATGATGGGATTCCGTCGAATCTGCGTCAAGATTCGTGCTTCTCCGATTCTAAACTATAGGATATTTATTTTGATATTCTGATTTATGTCATAGTTTTAGTATTATTTGGTTTTAATTTTTAAAATACCTAGGCTCACCTGGTGGGAAAACCTCCAACATGAAAGTTGTAGCTTTTTGTGTCTACTGTATATTAAAATTGGTTTGAACCAATTTGGATGCATGGTCTGACCAAGGCACCCATTTTGGTGAGACGTGTACTTAGGGCTAGGCAGTCATTCAACTGAGTGCCCACACCTCATCCCTGTTCCAAATCACTTGAAAGTTTGGCAAGGAGCCTAACCTAGCTATACCTAGGGCTTGCCCAAAACTCAGAATTTTTGGACACACGTTTCCTAAAGTTTTTGCTTTTATTTAATAAAGCTAGGGTAATTTAATTAAGTGGTCAAATGACCTCCAAACCCTCCCAAATTTTGGTGAGAGGTCCCTGACATCAAGATCTAGTTATGTACAAAATTTCATCTCATTTGGATATGTTTTGGTCAGGGTATCATCAAACCCTAGTTTGGCCTTATGAGGGTATTTTTGATTACAAGTGCCCTATGGACTTAGGGTGGTCCCCGCCCCTCAACAGAGGCTGAGGTTTGGACACTGACTTGGCATGGCTAATGTCACCCTCTTATAGAAAATGGGATGGTTTAGGCTTGATTCACCCTAGGGTTCAACCACAAACCCTAAGGAAGGACTTTTGAGGGTTGTGAAGGACATGGGGGCAAATGCCCTTACATGGCCTTGGAAACATAGTAGAATTGAGGGTAATGTAACCTAAAATCTCTGTTAGAAACTTTATAAGGATTGGATCAAGGTAGACCCCTCAAAACCCTAACCCTAGTTTTAGGGTAGGAGCACAAATTTGAATATTCAGCCACTAACCCTTCCTCAAATGCTATGAAACTTGGGTAGCGTAGGTTTTAGGCAACCTAGAACCTCTGGTAATATTTGTAGAATTTTATGGATTATATTTTTGGTACTTCATTTGTTAATTACCAAAAGGCCCAAAATGATTTTTGATTTTCTTATGGATATTATGTGCTTTAAAATATGATGCAACTTGGTCAGAGGTTAGTCTAGGGCTAGTTGAACATCTTTGAATTTTTATCACAATTCTTAATTAATTTTATTTGGTACTTCCTTCATTAATTTCAGTAAGGGGATTTGGTAAAGAAAATTCATTATTGATAATATATCAGTTGATAAATCATAAGGCTTAGGTTTTGATGTTTTTAGGCCAAAAAGTAGTTGTAAAAATTTATTTATAATTTTTAGAGGTCTGTTTTCAGAACTTCCTTTACAAGGCCATATTTTTGAGAATAAGATAATTAATTAATTTAGGGAATAATTCTTTCAAACAATTTATGAAAGTTCACTCAGAGGTTTTATGTGCCCTTACAATCATTCTGGAATTCTCTCTGAATTTTTGGAAGTATTTTTATTGTGCATCCCCTTTTAATGATTTATCTTGGAATAAATTGGGAATAAAATTTAAGGGCTAAAATCTTGCTGGAAAATTTGGAGATTCTGAATTTTTATATGATTACCCATCTTGCATTTATCATAATTTTAGTGGAGCTTTATCTTGCATAAATCGTGTACTTCCTATTCAACCTTGGAACTTTTGGCTTTTAAAATAAATAAATAAATTAGCATTTAAATTATGAAAATTAGGAAATTGTGGATTCAGTCTACATATGCCAATATAGACCTCTAATAATTATTATATGAGCATTGGATGAACATATGGCATACTTCCCTTTTTACGGGTCATATAGCTTAAGTGGTCTGCATTTAACAAAACTGCAGGAAATCATTCGGGATATGAATTAGAGCACATGTGATGGGTCTTGTTGGTTGGCTGGAAGGATAAATAGAATTATGTGCATCTTTGGAAGATAAGAGAGTAGGGTGTTGTTTTGTCTAGGGTTTAGAGGCGCTCGGGCCCGACGGAAGATCGTCCTCCCCGAGGTGAGTGGTGTCAAATCACCTTAGGATTAGCCTATCGTAACATGAGGAAGTAATGGGTAAGGGAATCAACCAATAACAAAATTAGTACCTTGCGAAAGGGAACGCTGGGCGTAATCCCAACATAGTTCCTAGTGCCCCTTGAGAGCCCTTCACAGGGAATACCGGGGGCAGTCCTGGGTTAACGTAAACTATTTTAACAAGCTGGAAAGAGTAACTTAGTAATTAGGGTTGCACCTTTCACAAACACTGTTAGCACCGGAAGTTAGTTGGGAGCTTCGGCTTGGATGGTTCAAAGACGGACTTTGGGTCCGGGGAGCTTCGGCTCGATTGTTTGAGACGGACGTGTTGGTCCGGGGAGCTTCGGCTCGGGTTTTGATTACGCTAAATTTGCATGTGCATAAAAGGAAAGAGAAATTAAGGTGGTGGGTCTTCGGTATTGGAGGGTCGATGCACCGACGCCAATACGTTGACTCGGCAAGTGTGGTTAGCACTTCGCCAACAGAAGTCCGGTGAGCTAGCCGGCAAGAGTACGCAGGAGTCCGCTTCGTGCACCAAGTGTTGAGGCGTACGATAGGTCTGACCGGTAGTGCTTTACTGGTTTAGAGGTGGGCGAGGCCCAACCCACCGCTTCTGTCTGCCACTACGGAGGTATCCTGGGAGGTTACGACTCCAGAAAGGGGGAATTAAAGGTCTATGTGCACAGAGTCGGGTGTGTGCGTTGCACTTGCATGTCCATCATACCCACTTGCATGTCATAGCATAATCGATTCATTTAACCCTGACACCTAAAGTATAAGTGGAATGGGACGCTTATACTTTAGGCCCTGCAAAATGACCCCTTAGTCTATAGGCTTGTGCGGGCAGGTTTATAAATTAAGGTCATTTTTTATATATATAAATACATATGCTGTTGTTTGATAACCGACACCCCAACGTATAAATTGGTATGGGACACTTTATACGATGGGAGCCTTGCAAAAGACCCCTTGGCTTATGTGATCTCACATAAGTGAAGGTTAATTTTGATATATATATATTTACTGCTGTTTGATAACCGACACCCCAACGTATAAATTGATATGGGACTTTTTATACGATGGGAGCCTTGCAGAAGACCCCTTGGCTTATGTGTTCTCACATAAGTGAAGGTTACTTTTCATATTTCAGCTTATTGTCTATACATGTTATAGAATTGCAAGTGTAGGTCCGCTGCCATCTATTTTTTATTATTCTCCACCTTCAAGTCCTCCTCTTTCTTCCTCTCCGCTCGGTGCCTAGGAGCCGTGGGGGAAGGGGCGGGGGATAATAGGACTTAGTCTTTTAGACTAACGGTTTTCGAACCGCATCATTTAGGGGATCGTGGAGACCAGCATGGAGGAGCAGCCCCAGAGACCGATGCGCTTGGAGGTGGGGCAGTCTAGCTCCGGAGTTCATAATGCCGGGACCGTGAGCCTCGACCTTGAGTAGTTTTTCAGCTTTTGCTTCCGCATGAGTGATTTTGTAGTGAGGATATGATGTACCGGGCATAAGCCCGTATTTTGCTACTCTGATGTTTTATTCTGTGGACACTCCCTTCGTGGGGATTTATTACTATGGTATGTGATTTTCTGTGGACAGATAGTTTCCATTACTTCTTTATGCTACTTTTCTGTGATCGAAATCGGCCGGCAGAATCAGTGCTTTGTGGTGATGACCCTTCAGGGCGTGAAGGAGTCACCGCAAAACGACAGTTCTGGGCCTAAGACCCCGGAGTTGAAACGAGAAAAAAAGGGGGTCTTACACGTTGTGATGCCATGTCGTGCAGGGGACAACTGCAGACATTTAGACAACAATGTCCTCACATTTACTTTAATTAAAGAGCCTTATGTGTTAAGTTAAAAATATACTTAAGTTCTTTAGTTTACTGACCGTGTCCCTCGGTCGGGTGGAACAACTAATCCATAGGTGAGAAAATATAAATTTACGTAATGGAAAATACTAAGCTTGATTCATTTGCTAACCTATATGAGAATGAGCACATAGCATAAAATGCAATTAGATATGACCTATAAAATTAGTATAAATAAATGATATTTTTCTATAGCGCTTCAAAGTAGTGTGTATTATAGTTTCAAAGTTATTCCATACAAAAATTTCAGTATGTAACTTTGTATACTTAAAATTAACTACATGCATCGTAACATAAAACCTTCCCAGAAAACAAGTATAAACAACCAATAAGTAACAACGGTAAAAGTAATAAGTAAACTGTCATAAGAAGTCTAAGATTATGGGCGTCCACAACTGACATGAACCCATAGAGAAACAGTAATGTCTAACAAAACAACTACCTCAACACTCTGAGATGGAAACAAATAGCCGCAGCAACTCACAGCACCAGAAGCACAACTCTGTTAGCTAAACTTGCTACTGCTCCGGACTTAAGGCATTTAAAAGAAGAACACCTAAGAAGCAAGCTACAAGTGGTGCAAAAGAGTAAAAGTAAGACCAACAAACCTCAAGGTGAATGAAAACCAACAAGACGACTATAACAAAAGGTCAGTAGCAAAGCAACAGAAATAAAACAGTAAATCTAGCTGAGAAAGAAAGGCTAATCATAACAAATGGACAAAACAGAGTGTCAAACATCAGAAGTTCATATATTCATCTTTCTTTATTATTCATGTCATTCATCATTTAAAACGAGACTGATCAGCTCAACAGGAAAGAGTACTGTGTCGGGGAAAAATGTCCACAAGGCGCACAAACCTAGCCAAAAGGCACCATGCCGAGGTAGAAACCCCAACGCACATAGACCAACGACTAAGGTAATCTGCAGGGGATGAAGGTCCACAACACACACAGACTCAGCCATAAGGCACTGTGCCAAGGGAGAAACCCCAACACGCACAGACCATCAGAGTTTTCTTAAGTTACATATTTATCTACGTAGAGTTTCTTTCATTCAACATAGACTAACAGTCAACAAACTATAGAATGACTCTTAATGAAGCCGATACATCAAAAGGACACTTGTCAAATAGGAATTACCCGACGAGATTTCAAATAGGGTCAACAAATGACTTGGAATGCATAAGTACATTGCAAGGGTTAAGCAAGGTGAAGTACGTTCAAAACAACGGGACGCACGATGTGTCGCAACGATCAAATTGACTCGATAGTTAAAGTGATACGACAATTACATTTGTTTACCAATTCCTGAAAATTTCGTCGAAGTTGTTGTTGAGTAGCGGTACTAAAGGCTACTTATCAAGGTCTCAGGTTCGAAACCCCGTGGCAACAATGCACCGTGCTGATAAACAAGCCAGAGATGCTTTAGCGTGTATGACCTGCAGGCCTTGTATATTCCAGCTGTACCACCATGGCGCCTTGGGTCCTTCTTGGGCTGCTAGTGGGACGGGCGACGTCGTGGGGCGTCTTGTTATGCCTAAACCCGGGTCATTACAAAAAGTGCACCTTTTTAATGACCCGAGTTTAAGCCAAACAGGCCGCTCCACGACATCGCCCGGCCCACAACGCAGCCTAGGAAGGCAACCTGACACCATGGGTGGTACAACCGGAATCTACAAGGCCTGCAGGCCGTACACCCCAACACATCACTGTGTATGTTTCTCAGAAACAGTAGATTGTTGTCACGGGGTTTTGAACCCACAACCTTGATAAGACCTTCCTGCACATAGGGCTCATCACTCTTCTTTGCGGCATCTTCTTCTCTTTATTTGTTATTCGTTCTTCACGTGAAAGAGAAAGGAAAGACTTCCTCCAGAAAATCCTAATCTGGCGATCTTGTCGTTCCTTTCGCTTCCGTCAGAGTTGTATAGTAACGACTCTTCAAAATGGTGATGTGGCGGCTAGGGTTTTTCGTAAATGTCCTTTTATAAGAGGAATTAGTGTTGAACCGATTTGCCACGTGTCATCGTGTTACTGGACCGCCTATTATTATATCAATTATGTTCTTTTGAAAAGACGCATCTAATTTAACTCCTCTGGCATAAATTCCGAAAATTCTGGTTCATACCATTGATATGAAGCAGCAAACAGGGCCGAAAATTCTCCTAAGGCAAAAAGCATTAAGTCCAGTCAATGCTCTCAATGTCTACAGACGCCAGAACAACTCAAAGGTAAAAGCGTTGAGTTCGATGAGTGCACTCAACGCCGCGTTGAGTGCACAAAATGCCGCGTTGAGTGTACGCAATGCAGTGAATTCCTAACCTGCCAGAACAATTTATGTAAAAAGCATTGAGTGCGTTGAGTGCACTCAACGCCATATTGAGTGCACTTAACGTACTAAACACCGCATTGACTGCAATCAACGCACTCAGCGCCTAACCCGCCAGAACAATTTCTAAGTAAAAAGCGTTGAGTGCGTTGAGTGCACTCAACGCCACATTGAGTGCACTCAACGCACTTAACGCCTAACCCGCCAGAACAACTTTCTAAGTTAAATGGCGTTCGATGAATTTTATCCTTGTTCGACGAATTAACCTGAGTTCAACGAATTATCGCTCGATGAATTTAACATTCGACAAATTTACCTGGGTTCGATGAATCAGTGCTCGACAAATTTGGCATTCGATGAATTTACCTGATTTCGATGAATCTGTAAGACCCCCCCCCCCTTTTCTTTTCAAAAGCACGGGGTCTTAGGCCCAGCACAGCCGTTTTGCGGTGACACTTTCATGCCCGGGAAGCTCGTCACTACAAAGCGCTGATCCTGCTGAACAAATCAATCACAGAACAGTAGCAAAAGAGTAAAAGACATATCCATAGAAATCACATATATAGTAAATAATCTCCACGAAGGGAGAGTACATAGAAATAATAATTAAGGTACTGAAAATAGGGCTCATGCGCGGTACATCAATATCCTCACTACATATCACTCAACGCGGAAGCAAAACTAAACAATCTACTAATGATCGGGACTCACAGTCCCAGCTGTCTGAACTCCGATGCTAAACTGTCCCATCTCCAAGCGTGCCTACCTCCAGGGCTGATCCTCCATGCTAGGCTACACGGTCCCCTAAATGATGTGGTTCGAAAACCGTTAGTCTAAAAGATTAAGTCTTATCATCCCCTAACCCTCCCCCTATTGCTCCTAGGCACCGGGCGGAGAGGAGGAAAGGGAAGCTCTGAAAGTGGAGAATGAGTAAAAAGCAGGTGACTGCGGATCTAGTCTAGCAGATCTATAAGTATAAGAGGCAGTAATAAAAGCATGAAAAGCTAAACAAGTAAAACGTAACCCTAACTTATATGAAACCACATAAGCTAAGGGATCTTATGCAAGGCTCCTACCGTATAAAGAGTCCATACTGATTTATATGATAGGGTGTCGGTTTTCTAGCAAGCATATATATATATATATATAGATATATCTATAGAATAATATCCTTAACTTATAAGCACGCTCACGCAAGCGTATAAATCAAGGGGTCATTTTGCTGGGCCTATTGTATAAAGCATCCCATACCACTTTATACAATAGGTGTTAGGGGTTATATGCAATGATGATGCTATGACATGCAAGTATGCCATGATGTGAACATGCAAGTGCAACACACCCACCCGACTCTGTGCACACAGACCTTTAGTTACCCCTTTCTGGACCCTAACCTCCCAGGATACCTCCGTAGTGGCAGACAGAAGCGGTGGGTTGGGCCTTGCCCACCTTGAAAGTAAGGAATAGATCTGAAATACTCTAGAGGGGGGGGGGGGGTGAATAGAGTATTTAGGGTTTATAAAATTTTTGCTAATTAAATCAATCTATTACTAGTGCTGCAAGAATTAAATTAAAAACACAAACAGAGCAACCTAATTATAACAGCCACAGTAAGAACAAAATAAAAGAGCAACCCAGACAACACAAGAATTTTATAGTGGTTCCCCAACCTGGCTACATCCACTCTTCTACCACCCTGGTAGGAATCCACTCAGGTTTTTGATCAGGTGACTGCCACCAATGAGCTTTTGATCAGGTGATCAAAAACCAATCCGCAAGCCTTTTGATCAAGTGACTTGCAACCAGGAATAACTTTTGAAGGGAGTTGAGAACCCTTTATACAGTGGGGGATGAGAGAGTGATTTTGTCTTCTCTTTATCAGATACAACTGAGAAGACTCTAGTGGAAAAATAATGTTAGAAAGGCTCCCCCTAAGATATAGAATGGTTCAGGAAGTTGAAGCCTTGCTGCAGGGTGATAGGTCTTCAAGCTTTTGCTTTGACCAGATGAACTTCAAGAACTTCTTGACAAATAGAGTGTTTGTTGTCCTTTGAAGAATCTCGTGATGTATAAGGAAGAAGAATCTTGATCTTCAATGTATGTTCTTCTCCATCTTCAACTTGTTGTTCTTTTCTCTGGTCAAGGCCTAGGGCTTTTTGTCTCTTGACAGTGTTGTTGCCCTGTGAGTTCTGTATGTTGTATATTCTCTGTGTTAGCTTTTCTATATTCCTGTATTGATGTTTCTTGTTGTGTTCTTTTGAGAGAAATGAAGAAAATCCCTTTTATATTTTCCATATAATTTCACTTTGAAATTTGAATTCCTTTCTTAATTTAATGCTGACGGCCTGGAGAATATTTGCATTGATTGATTTCCCCATCTGTCCCATTGAAAAACGACAGGCAATAATCCTGATGAAGACCGTAATCAATGTTTGCTTCTAACGATAATATTCAGAGAATATTTATGCATTGATTACTCAGGAATTATTGCAATAGAAAGAGGACAGAGGAAGGGAAATTTCTAAGTCTGAAATTTTACAGAATTCGTTGAACAGAGAAGAGAATTTGTCAAGCTGTGTCCAGAGTTCGTCGAACAGAGAAGTCAAGTTCGTCGACCAGATGATAGTTGTTTGTCGAGCTGAGATCCAAGATCATCGACCTAAGAACTGATAACTGCTTTCTCCAGACCCGTCAATTCTATGCATCAAGTTCGTCGAGCTGAGAATATAACTTCGTAGACTGGAGTTCAGAATTCCATATTTCTTGGACTTAAGAATTTTGAAGTAACGTGTCCAGAAATTGTCGACTTCAGAACTGGGTTCGTCGACCTGAGAACTAGTTTCCTCGAGCTGAGAACTTCTAACTGCTACTTGATAAATCTTGCCAAGACTATGGTCTAAGTTCCTCGAGCTGAGAAGGTGAATTTGTTGACTAGAGTGTGATTCTGGACTTAGAATACTTAGTTATTTCTGGAATAAGATGTTGAACTAGAATATCCAGAGATCGTCGACCTGAGAACTAAGTTCATCGACCTGAGAACTATGTTCGTCGACTGGAGTTAAGTGAAGAATTCTGGACTTGGAATGTTGTAATATACTCTGGAATTCATCGACCTGAGATTCAAGTTCGTCGAGCTCAGCTCAGAGAATTGTCTCTGATTTCGTCGAGCTGAGCACGACTTTCGTCGACCTGAGTTCGACGAACGTCAAACTCATTTTTCGAGTCTTTGAAATTTCTCTAAGTCTTGAGTCTTCTGCAGTTTGTTGATGGCTGGTCCATGTGGTGTTGACTCTAAGGACATAGCCTAGACTCTAAAACTCATAAATGACCCTGGCTATACATGTTGGTCAAACATCCTAATTTAGTGAACCTAGCCCAAATCCAACTAGGGATCCAACAATCTCCCCCTATTTGGGTAAGGTCACTAATTACAAACTCACATTAATAACAAAGCAATAAAACATATATCTGGCATGAAAAATTTAAATGTGCAGCAAATATATATACATAGAGCTTTGTATCAGAATATAAACAAGCAGTTTTTAGAATAATAGAAAGAATGAAAACAGTTTATAATATACATCTTCTTCCTTTATTCCTTGTGCTTTTCCTCTTTGGCCTTCTCACTTGGCTGAGAAAACTTAATCTCCCTGTTAGGATCTACATCATGAGCCTTGGTCATTATCATGTCAGCAGCGCCAATGATATTAAAAGATGTAGCCTTGGGCACTACTGCTTCTAGATGTAGTTTCATATAATCATCAACATTAAAGAACTTGTTAGCCTTAGCAAACCTGTTCAGTTCTTCCTTTCTATACTCGGACATTGTAGAGTATTGAGAAGTACCCTTCCCTTTAGCTTTAGCTTTGTTAATCATGGAAAGGCCAACCAGTTCCTGGAACCTGGCCATCCTAGCTGTTGTAGCTGTCTTTGGATCTTCAAATGGTACAGGTGGGGAAGTAGGTCTTTTGGGGCTTTCAGTCGTTTGATGTTTAGGGAATTATTGCTGTTGTTGTTATTGATACTATTGTTGTTGTTGGCGGTGCTGCTTGCTAGATGAATACTGTCTTTGCTGGCCGCTTCCTGAAGATGAGGACCTACCCTGATGTCTCTGATAGGTCTGAAACTGGGTATTCCTTGGAGTTGAATAACTTGAAGCACCAGCAGCTGGTGGAGGAGGAGGAGGGTCCTTTCTGAATCTCTATGGAGGAGGAGAATATCTTCTACTTTTTCTTCCTTTCTTGCTGTTGATTCTTGGACAGCCACATCCATGCTGGCATGCCCTTATAAGGTGTGATCTTTTGAAGTATATAGTATGGCGTGTCATTTGCTGGATTTAATTTTGATGCAGGAGGTGGAGGAGCTTTCCTCTTCTTAGACACTTTCTCTTTCTTGGGCTCATCATCCGATTCCTCATCATCAACATCATCATCACCATCAGAGGAATCCTGTGGATTATCATACATTGTATTTATTTCTTTTAGGGCTTCAGTAGATATCAGAGGTTTCTCAACCTGGGAGGAAGCTGGAGGAGGAGCTGGAACTAGAGCTGGAGTAGGAGCTGGAGCTAGAGAACTGGACACTTTAGTGCTTTTAGTAGCTGATTATTTTCCTCTTTTATATCTGCCATGATCAGTGCATCAAGATCAGGCAATGGTGAATCATCCATAACAAAAACTGGGGCAAGAGGAGATGAGACAATGGGTGAAACAGCTTGTGGTGGAGATGGAATGGCTGGAGTCTCTGTTACTGCAAAACTGGCCTTTTGTTGCTTGACAACTTTGGGGCTTATTGGTGTGTTGTAAGGAATTATAACAATGGATGGCTTAGTGATGTCTTCTAGTAGAAAGTTCAAATGAACTGTATCAAAAGTTCTCAATAAATTTAACAAATCTACTGTGTGATTTATAATAAAATCAGCAGCATTTATTATTTCCTCTGTTTCTGTATCATCACAGTATCTATTTCCATATCTATTTCAATAAAATTAATGAAATCCATGAATTCATCATCAGCATCTTCTTTTTCTGCTGTGCCTGCTGCTGCTGTTTCTACTGCTGCTACTGCTATTGTTGCTGCTACTACTACTATTGTTGTTGTTGCTGCTACTACTTCTTCTTCATGGAGTATCTCCCCCTGCCTGGTTTTAGTGGATACTGAAGCCAGGCCCCTAACTGAAGAGGAAGGAGTAGAGAGAGTAGATATTTATGCAGCTACGGAGGAGAGGGATGTAGCAAGAGGTGAAATGGCCTCTGCTATAATGGTTTTAAGAAGGGGAGTGAGAAGTGCAATGAGTTATGGTATGATGGAGGGATCCAATAGTGGAGCTGCAGAGGGTAGTGTAGAAGGTGTAGCAGTGGAGACAGAGTTAGGAATGGAGGAGGATGGTGGAGGTGGAGGTGGAGCATCATACATTAGTTCATCATGAGGAGTAGAGGTATTGAGGGGGGGGGGGGGTGAAGGCAGATTGATGAATGGGATGTTGTCCAGATGGGGGGGGGGTAAAGGAGATTAAGGTGGTGAGGGAATGTGTGTACCATGGGGGTATTGAGGTGGGGTTGGTTGTGGTGATTGAGAAGGGGAAGATTGTTGAGATTCCTGATGGGGAAGAGGGGATGTCAGTGATATCTATGTGCGAAGAAGTTGCAGGAGATGCAGCTGGAGTAGGAATATGAACTGGTTGTTGTGGGTGTTATTGTGGTTGTTGAAGAGAAGGAATGGTGGAGGAGGAGGGAAGTTGATGTTCCATCTGAGGATGAGGTTGGATGGCTGGAGGTGATGGAGGTGGAGGAGGTATCTCTTTAGTAGGGTGTGAAGTGGCTGGAGCTGCCCTAATACTCTCAGAAGCCCTGGTGGAGGAGGAAGAAGCCGTGGAGGGCTTGGTGATGGTCCTCTCCCAACTTCCAAAAAGGGCACAGGTGAGCCTCTTAGAGGCATTGATGAATATGGTCTGGGAGACCAGGGATTTATCCGCTTTTTCTTTTAGGAAGATCCCTAAGATCCTTCCAAAAACAGTCCTCTTTCTTTATATTCTTTTTCTTAATCAGATCAAACATGATATGTGCCCAGTTGACATTTTCTTGTTAACCACAACACACAACCAAGAATTGGTGTCCGGTGATGTATTCATGTGCAGTTTGCTTGCCCATCAGCACTTGCCCATAATATCTGCTAGGAATTTAAATTCAGCAGACATGTGTTTCTTCAGCAACTTATTTGGGGTTTCTCCAGAATAACCCATCATACCCAGCATCACATCATATTCCTTAGTATCAATTTCCAATTCTTCTTCACCATTACTTAACCCAAAAATTTCTATTAGGACGGCGGGAGTAAGAGAAATAGCATTACCCGATACTATCCCCGTCAGAGTGTTCTCATCTATGGTGGAGGAGGTATAGACCCACACCCTGATTTCAGTGCTGGCGAGTTTGATCCTGGTTGACATCAGTGTATTTAACTACTATTCTTCAAGCAGTTGCAGGATTTCTAGGAAGATTGGGTCTGCTGGAAGGAATCAAAATCGACATCAAATCCAGTGTCGAATTTCATTGCCGCAAGATTTCCTGCTGGAATCGCCATTAGAGCACCTGCAAGAGAAAAATGACGAACAAGTGCAAAGGAACTGAAAGCGCGGGATGGAGGTCGAAGAAAACCTATATATAAGGTTTTCCACAATATGAATCAACAAACTCCATTCCACGAAAAATAAAATAATTCTTCAATCTGAGGTCGACGAAATAATATGCAGTTAAATATTTCGTCGAGCTCAGTCTAAATATTTGAAGACATTTCGTCGAGCTCCGTTTGACGAAAGTTTTCTGAAGTAGATTCATCGATCTCCGTTCGACGAAAATGACTTCACTCACAGAGAGTTCGTCGAACTCCTTTCGACGAATATTTCAAGAACTTTCCCCGGTTTGTCGAGCTCCGTTCATCAAACTTTGGCAAATTCCTCGAGTGCAGACAGAAATTAAACTAATGCTTCTCCATTGATCATTCCAAGCTGATTTATAAAGAACAAGTGATTTCTTTCATCTAAGGGTTTGGTGAAAATATTATCTCTTTGTAAATCAGTGTAGATATAGACAAGTTTAATTTTGTTTTTGTCTACACACTCTCTAATGAAATGATGCCTAATGTCTATATGCTTAGTCCTACTATGATGTACTGGATTCTGTGTTATGGATATAGCACTTGTGTTATCACATAGTAGAGTTGAATTATTTAAGTTGAAACCATAGTCTAGGAGTTGGTTTTGAATCCACAACATCTGGGAACAACAACTACCAGCGGCTATGTATTCTGCTTCAGCTATTGATGTAGACACAGAGGATTGTTTCTTACAAAACCAAGACACTAATCTCATACCAAGGAACTGACATATTCCTGATGTACTTTTCATGTCAACACTGCATCCAGCAAAATCTGCATCTGAATATCCAGTTAAATAAAATTCTGAATCTGTAGGATACCATAGGCCTAGATTGGGACAACTCTTTATATATCTCAAAATTCTTTTTAGAAAAATTAGGTGAGATTTTTTAGGGTTCACTTGGAACCTATCACAAAGGTATGTGGCAAATATTATATCAGGTCTACTAGCTGTAATATATAATAGGGACCCAACAATGCCCCTATACAACTTCTGGTCAACTGGTTTCCCATGTGGATCAGAATCTATTACAGCATTAGTAGCCATAGGTTTTTTCTTTGCTGAGGCATCAACCATCCCAAACTTCTTAAGAAGCTCTTTAGCATACTTAGCTTGGGAGATGAAGATGCCATCAGGCAGCTGCTTCACTTGGAGACCAAGGAAGTTGGAGACCTCACCCATGTTACTCATCTCAAACTTAGAATGCATGAGATCAGAGAACCTCTTGCATAGTTTAGAGTCAGTAGACCCAAATATGATGTCATCCACATAAATTTATACTAACAAGATTTTATCCTTATGGTGCATAGTGAATAATGTTTTATCTACTATGCCTCTAGTGAATTTATGCTCTATCAGGAAGCTAGCTAAGGTCTCATACCAAGCTCTTGGAGCTTGCTTTAGACCATAGATGGCTTTATGCAGTCTAAATACATAAGAGGGATGAGTTGGAGAAACAAAACCTGGAGGTTGTTCAACATAAACCTCTTCTTTTAGTACTCCATTTAGAAAAGCACTCTTCACATCCATCTGATATACCTTGAACTTCTTGTAGGCAGCATAGGCAAGAAAGATTCTGATTGCCTCTAACCTTGCAACTGGTGCAAAGGTCTGATCATAGTCTATACCTTCTTCTTTCCTATATCCTTGAGCAACAAACCTAGCCTTGTTCCCCACAATTGCACCTTGGCCATCTAGTTTGTTTCTATATACCCATTTGGTTCCAATGACTGGGTAGTCTTTGGGTCTTGGAAACAAATCCCAAACTCTACATCTCTCAAACTGGTTGAGTTCCTCTTGCATTGCAATGATCCAGTGAGGATCTTGATCAGCATCTGTTATGGATTGTGGTTCAACTTCAGAGAGAAAACAGGCATGCATCACATCTTGGTTGAGTTGATGCCTTGTCTGTACACCTACTATTATGTCTCAAATCACATGGGATCTAGGGTGATCCCTTAGTGTGACAACATCAGTGGGTGGAGTTGGTTCAGCAGCAGCATTTTGATTTAATTCCTCTTGTGTAATTATGTTTGTTGTTGGATGAAGTTCAGTCACTTCAGTGCTTTCTTCTTCACTGTCTTCATAAACTTGTGGAGAAGGATGTGTTGGAGCCTCTTGGGTGAGGCATAGTCCATCCAAATTCTCTCACAAGTAAGGTACCTGCAAATGATTACTTGTAGAAATCTCATTCTCCTTATAAGACATGTTAGTTTCATCAAAGGTAACATGAATAAATTCTTCAATTTTCAAGGAGGATTTGTTAAATACCCTATAAGCTTTGCTTACTTGGGAATATCCTAGAAAAATTCCCTCTTCAGCCTTAGGTTCAAACTTTCTAATGAATTTCTTGTTGTTATTATGTATATAGTATATGCAACCAAATATTTAAAATAGGTGATTTTAGGTTTCTTCTCTTTAAGTAATTCATAGGGAGTCCTATTCTTTAGTTTGTGTATCAAGCTTCTGTTCAGTACATAATTTGTTGTACTTACAGCCTCTGCCCAAAAGGATAGTGGTAGGTAAGCATCTGCAACTTCAATCAGGGTTCTATTCTTCCTTTCAGCTACCCATTTTGTTGGGGAGTTCTAGTAGCTGAGAAACAGTGTCTGATACCTTCCTTCTCATAAAAATCATGCATAAGAAGTGACTCAAATTCTGTACCATGATCACTTCTGATTAATGCAACATGAGTACACTGAACCTGTGCTAGAGAAGATGGCTTGAATTTTTTGTGACTATGATTACACCATGCATTATCACCCGGGGAAGGCGAACATCGTGGCAGATACCTTGAGTAGGAGAGCCGACACTACAGGACCGGCGGCTCTGGTGATGTCTATGGAGCTGATACAGACGCTGGAGGATATGCATATTACTGTGGTTTCCGAGTCTAAGCCAGAGAAATATCGAGAGTACCTGATTTCCTTGATCATGGAGTGCGATATACGGGACCACATCAGGACACATCAGAGTCTAGATGCAGCTTTGGAGCCGGTATTTGGGGCCCTGGAAGGGGGCATGACAGAGGATTATTCATTTCATGATGACCTCGTTCATTTCCGTGGTCGTGTTTATATACTCGCAGGAGGTGGTATCTAGGAGGATATACTCAGATAGGAACACTGTTCTCAGTACTCAGTGCACCCTGGTATCACCAAGATGATAGCAGATCTGTGGAGGAGCATGTATTGGCCGGGAATGAAGAGGGAGATCATCTACTATGTGACGCACTGCGAGACATGCCAGCGGCTAAAGGCTTAGTGCAAGAGCCCAGGATGGTTACTACAGTCACTGTCGGTGCCTGAGTGGAAGTTTGAAGATATCGCTATGGACTTCGTGCACGGATTGCCTCGCTCCTACTCAGGGCACGATTCTATTTGGTTCATTGTCGATAGCCTGACCAAGGTGGCCCGGTTCATACCGATCAGGAAGGACAGCTCAGTTGATTCTTTGGTGAGGTTGTTTGTTGAGCAGTTCGTTAGGTACCACGGGGTCCCTAGGATGATTGTCTCGAATCGTGATGGTCGGTTAAATTCTAGGGAGTGGAGAGCGGTGCAGGCATACTTGGGTTCTCAGCTTGCTTTTAGCACATCTTTCCATCCACAGACCAATGGTCAGACAGTGCGGGCCATCATGACTATGAAGGATCTGCTATGTTTGTGTATGTTGGATACGTAGAGGCCCTGGGAGAGACTGTTGCCACTGATTGAGTTCTCCTACAACAATAGTAACCAGACGAGCATTGGGATGGCACCTTATGAGGCTCTTTACGGGAGGAAGTGTCGGACACCACTATCTTGGATTCAAGATGAGAAACCAGGGCACCTGGATCAGAATATATAGAGGATACGAATGCTCAGATATGACTGATCATGGATCGAGTGCTGAAGGCTCGGAGTAGGCAGGCCAAATACTACGATGCGCGACATCGGAAGGTGGAATTCTAGGTGGGGGACAGAGTGTTCTTGAAGATACGTCTGATGCATGGTGTTTCTCAAGTGCGGGGGCTCGAGAACCTCAGCCATCGATATATGAGGCCATATTTGATCCTGGAGCGGATCGGCCCCTTGGCTTACAAGCTGGAGCTGTGGCCAGAGTTGGGGACCTTGCACGACGCCTTCTACATCTATTCGCTATGGAGAGCTCTCCTTCGGCCAGAGCAGTATATTACCGATACAGCAGGCCCGATAGAACCTGATATATCAGTTCATTTAGAGTCAGTCCGGATCGATGATACTGTGGTCTGAGTGCTATGGAAGAAGAAGGTTGTAAGACCCCCCCCATCCCGGATCCCAAAACACGGCACGAAGGGGTCTTATGCCCAGAACAGCCGCCTAGCAGTAACATTAGCACATGGGCTAACCTGTACCATAAGACGCCTATTCTGCCGGCTACAACCAATATCAATATATATATGCCAACCCAACCAAACATAATAAGGATAAGTCAAATCCACACAAAGTATATAAGTCCAAAGTATATTAAAATAGAGAAGCTAAAACATGCTTCTATAATATATCAGAGTACAGCTAATAAATGCCCAAAAGGGCTGCATCAGAGTCGCTCAACACTCACATCAGTAACCGACGGTAGTGACGGCAACGTCACATCAGGCCCAGTCGTCCTGGCCTGGCTGTCCTGCTGAAAAGTCTGCGGCTGCTCTACCTACGGGGAGACCTCCTAAAAAG
This sequence comes from Platanthera guangdongensis, assembly GCA_039583875.1. NCBI lineage: Eukaryota > Viridiplantae > Streptophyta > Magnoliopsida > Asparagales > Orchidaceae > Platanthera > Platanthera guangdongensis. The sequence goes on along the minus strand of CM077153.1, from coordinate 74,634,149 downwards.
GAAGACGTAGCAATCATTAGTCGAAAAGACAAAGCGGCTTCACATCTGCTCCCCCGGCGACTTCTCGGCACCGAGCGGAGAAAAGAGCAAGAGTACAAAGTATAATAAATAGTATAAGCAGGTACAAGCAGGTGGTAATGATACTATAAGATTAACAACAATTTATCTAGAAGTTCTACAAAGTTATATCAAACATAAAGAGCAGGTAACTATAGCAGGAAAGTAACTTAACTTATAAGGATGCACATACAAGCTTATAAGTTAAGGATCAGTTTACATAAAGTAACTCATCCTATAGGAGTGCCCATACAAACTTATACGATGAGCATCTTGTTGTGAAATGTTATGAAATGGTATGTATGCTATGAAATGACTCACCCATGTTCAAGCACATGCAATTGCTATGTCGACACAGACTATAGTTCCCACTATTCGAGTAGGTGGCTAACCTCTCACGATTCAACCGCCGTGGCCAAGCGGTGACAGTAGAGCGTGCATCTCTACTACTAGGCGGGTATCCACACTAGTTCACCTAGGCCGCCGTATGCCTCAACGCTAAGAACACAACAGTGGAGCCCATGCGTACTATGGCCCAATAGGGGTCTCGGGTAGATGTGCACCGAGAACACAGCCCCGAACTGGCCTTATGTGACCAAGAAGGGGCCTTGGAAGTAAGCACGAGGACACAACCCAACCGTTCACTTGGCATAAAAGGAGCCCCGGGATATGAACACCGAGGACCAAGCCCAACCACCCAAAGTCTAACTGTCAACTCCCATCGGTGTGACGATCGGCGAGCCTGTAGACCTGCCACATTATCCTTAACACAGGATTATGACACCGCGTGTCCACTCACACCGCCTGCAATTCCACATAACTGTGGCATGGAAGGAGCATCGGATAAAGTACGAGGACCAAGCCTAACCATCCACTCGGCACAGAAGGAGCCCCGGGAAATGAACACCGAGGACCCAGCCCAAGCATCCGACTTTGTCTCATCTCAACGCAATCCCAACTAGTGATGTTCAATACCGCACTTACACCCTTCCACAATGCTACCCGTAGGGAGACGAGACTCTAAGCATTGTACTACTAAATTCATTCCGTTAATCAAACATTCACATGGCCATATATTAACCTCCTACATGTCATTCCAAACGATTTCAACACATTATAAACATGATGCGCATTTATATTAATCTACCAATTTCTATCAAATCATTTCGTTTAAGTATGCTTCACTTCACAAACCAATTTCATGGGATCCAATTATTAAACTTCAACAATTATAGAACTAATATGATTAACATAAAAGAGTTCACCCAAACCTCAAGTTAATTGCAACATTGAATCCACCGAATCGAAATCCATGTTATACCAAACCCAGAATTTAAGTGTAGAATAAATCTGGACAACAACTTTGACCGGCAATTCCCAAAGCTATAGGGATCCGGTGAAGGCGTGTAACCCCTCGATGGAAAGTTCTTTCCATGGGTTACAACTTTCACGTTCAAACCACAACCAAGATTCAATAGTATCGTACTTGAATCGGCTTCAAAGTCCGCTGCGTACAGAACACAATTTCTGCATGCAGGGTTTGCCGGATGTCAAATTCGTTCAGACTTTCCCGTGGCTACAGACTTTGCCTAAAGTCGTGCAACCACTCGTTGGAAAGGTATTTTCAAGGACTTCAACTTCCTATTCAGTCGAAAGCCCATATCTGGCCATATCACATCTGCAAATGGCCAAGAAGCTCGCTGCGCGCAGAACATAGATTTTGCAAGCATCTTAAAGAGGAATGTACAGCATCAGTTCATCTTCCTCCTCAAGTCGATCTACCACAATCTCATCAGAAATTCCTCCTCCCTTATTCACCCTCATGAGTCCATGATTCTTCACGAAACCATCCTCATCTTCACATAGAAGGTTGGAGAGGTTGAAGACACAACTAGCCTTAGAGCACAAGTCCTAGAACGGCCTCTTCCTAGAGAAATCACCATCTCACTTGTCTAGACTCTTTTGAGTCTTCATCTCACCTAGATATCTATAGATCTAGCACCAAGGGAGAGGGGAGGAAGCACACCTAATTTCCGGCATTTTCACTATTTCCGGCCATGGATCGTGTAACTCTTCTCGACAGTATCTTCTCCTTTACGGCGGCGGCAGATCTTATCCTTCAAGACTTGCTCCAGCAGTTTTCGATCTCTACAGAAGTTTCTCTCAGGAAAAATGGCTGGAATGAGGAATGAAAATGGCTAAGTTTTTCACAACCCTTATATATGAAAAGTGACACGGGTAGGGACATGCCCGTGTCCTTACCCGAGTCCTGCTTCGGGCGAAGCGTCAACGATTGTTTTTTTGTCGGCTCAACACATGACACGGGTAGGGATACGCCCGTGTCCCAACCCCTGTCCACATGACACGGTCGTGTTCCCTGGCCATGACTTTCTATGGATACATCCTTAAGAACTCAACTCGACACACAGACATATGGGTAGGGACACGCCCGTGTCTCTACCCGTGTCATACATTTTGTCGACCTCGACACACTTTGTCGATCTCGACACACTTCGTCGAGTTCAACTCGACACACACATGGGTAGGGACACACCCGTGTCTCGACCCGTGTCATACACTTCGTCGATCTCGACACACTTTGTCGATCTCGACACGCTTCATCAAGATCAACTCGACACACACGGGTAGGAACACGCCCGTGTCTCTACCCGTGTCACTCACTTCGTCGATCTTGACTAGTTTAGTCGATCTCGACACACACACGGGTAGGGCCATGCCCGTGTCTCTACCCGCATCATATCATACAGGTAGTGACATGCCCATGTCACCAACCGTGTCCTTCTCTGGACATACTCGAGTCGTCGACTCGAGAACTGGCCTCTCCCATACGGGTAGTGACACGCCCGTGAATCTACCCGTGTCCTATGCTTGACTGATTTCTCCTCCTATTTACAAGTACAACCCAGTTTCTAGCACTCCCCTGAGCCCAAGTCAGCTCTCCTGACTCAAAAAAATGCGCATGAGGGGCCTAGTGCGAATCGGGACGTTATAAATCCTATAAACAAAATAAAATATTTCGTCCCTGAAATCATGCTAAGGCTATGGGAGAAAAGCATGACAGAAGACAAAATATGCTTTTAAACAAAATTTACCTTGGGGAAATAATTCCGAGTAGCGTTTTTGCATCAAGTCCACCGGCTCCCATGTATACTCCTCTTTCCCATGATTAGACCATAGCACCTTTACCAAAGGAACACTTTTGCGGGGCAATATTCTTGTCTCGTTGTCTACGATCTGCACCGGCTCCAGTCGCACAGACCTATCAGTCTCCACTGCACCATCAGTAGTGGGTATATATTGATTGGGCCGCAACAACGCCTTCCGAAGCAACAACACATGGAACACGTCGTGGAGATTCTCTAGCTCTGGCGGTAACTCCAACTGATAGGCCAACGGGACAATCGTTTCAAATACAGTGTATGGCTGAACGTACCTTGGGCTGAGCTTTTTCTCACCACATGTAACACCCCCATCCGTCGTATGGCATATAATAGAAGGTCTAGCTGGAGCCCGACGCCATACACCACAGACAGTCGGGAGGGTTACATAAGAATACCAAAACCATGCAACTATAACTACTCGTCCTACATAGAGCATTCTAGCGAAAGCTTTTAAACAGTTATAAAGAACCCATAATTGAAATATCAACAATTATGAATGTCCACAACTACCACAGGAATAAAATAACAACTACACTGAAGGAACGTGGCCTTATGACCTGATGAGTCCGATTTATATAGGGTTTTTCGGACTCATCTGGACTAGTTTTCACGCGTTTGCACTTCACTTTGAGTTCTATATCGTTCATATTTCATCTTGTCTATATTTCCATAGGAAGTGCACACTTTGGCCCGTGGTTGTGTATTTTTTTACTTTTATTTTTTGTACTCCTGATTGTGCTCGTCTAGAATGTCTGCACATTTTAGTGCTGGGTTTAGGGGTCGTGTGCGTGTTTCAGGGATATCTTGAAGAAGGAATACTGTGCACGATCATTGGTTATAGTGCGCATGACCACTGGTTGTGCGTCGATGATCGTACGCAATGTACCCTGATTTCCAGAATCTGCCTGGGGAATCGCACGACCACTGGACATAGTGCGCACGACCACCGGTCGTGCGCCACTAATCGTGTGCATTGATTCCTCTTTTCCTGGAGTTCCGTCTGGGGTAATCGCACGACCATTGGACATGGTGCGCACGACCACCGGTAGTGCGCCATTGCTCGTGCGCAGTACCCCAGTTCTTCTTCCTAATCTGCCATGCCAGTCCGCACGATTAATGGACATAGTGCGCACGACCACTAGTCGTGCACCCGTGATCGTGCGCATTGTTCAATTCTGCTTTGTATAAATATGCAGGTGCCGCCTTAATTTCAGGAGAGCGCGTTTTTCCTCCGACGTTTTCGTCTCCGTGGAGGGATTCCGCCGTCCTTCAATCTCCACCCTAGGGAGGTGCTCCGGGCAAGCTTTCACCGCCAAATCCAAGCCAGAGCTTCCTCTCGGCCTCCTCCTTCATCCTTGAGCTTCAAGAAGAGCTAGACCTAGCTATCTCCACCAAGCTAGGAAAAGTTGTCATCCTCCACCGGCTCGTGACACGAAGAAGACGGTCCATTGGAAGGTGGTGACAGCCCTTCTCTACCCTGGATGCAGTTGAGGACCAAGCTTGGACGCAGATTGACAACCCGACGATTCCAACTATGAATCCTCGGCAAGACTTCGGATTCGGTCGATTTTGCACACTATTTTCTTGTTTGGTTGTTGAATGTGTAGTTGAACTCTTGTATATGATGAAGTATGCTTAGTTTGTAAAATGTTTATATACAATCATGTCTATGTGATTTTGTATTTCTGTTATATTTGCTTGAGGTGTGCAATAGTCCATCCACCACCATCCACCCTTGCCGCACTAGCAATTGCTAGTGGAGTGCGTAACGAAGAGGTGCTTTCGACCCTCATTCCTCCGTTCTAACCACCTCATCCACAAGCCTACTCGTCCATCCGCCCAGCGATTCGGTGCATACCAGCATGACTAGTCTTCCATCCCGCCTGGCGAAGCATCGTATAGCAGCATTGCATTGGAGTAGTTGTTAGATTTTTACTTTCTTTTCCCACAAATATCAAAACCCCCCTTAGTTAACTCCGACCTAAGGACTTCAATCTCAAGTCCACCTCGAAATTAACTCCACCTTATTGTGTTCCTTGAGAGATCGATACTTGGGAAAACTCGCCCATTTTATATTACTTATGCGACTGGTTCACTGTCGTGATCTTTAGCATCAAGTTTTTGGCGCCGTTGCCAGGGAACACAGTCGTGTGAGTTTCTGGAGAGGGATATATGAGATTGCCTTCATTTTCCTTTGTAAATTGCTTTTGTTTTGTTCTATTTCTGTTTTGCTTGCCTTTTTCTTGTTTGTTTAGGCAATTATAGTAATATTTTGTTGTATTTAGTAATTTGCACAATTTATTTTGAATCTGATATTTCGACACCATGTGGGGATATTCGTATGCCCAATGTTGTTGGTATGGAAAGCTTTCCCATGCTAGTCATGAATTCCCTACGAGAGATAATGAGCATAAGCCTCAGCGCACAATGCATGAGATGTTGTATTCGTACAGCCCTTCAAACACTTTGCCCCGAGCTTATGGTCAATCATCCTCGCCACATACACCGTTCTCTTATTCCTCTCTGGCCCCACAAGGATCGCAGAGTAATGGGAGAAAGTGTTTGTATTGTTGTAGAACAGATCATGTCCTGAAGGATTGTGCCGAATACCTCCGTGTTATGGAAGAGGATGATGAGCCGGATCATCCCGACTCCTACCCTCGGTGGCACACCTTCATCATCTGGTTATGTGTCCCTGTCACCTTTATTTGTTGAATGGAATGATGTGGACACAACCACCAGATGTGTGGCTAATCTAGGCTTCGACGTGGCTAAAACCATCTCTCATGTGCATACATCTCTAAGCATGGAGCCGATTCTTTGTGAGGAACCTGCGCTTGACTTTTATCCAAGCAAAGTTCTTCCTCCTTTTGTGCATTCTACTTCAGTCGTCTCTGACGACATTTTCGACGATGCAACACAAGTTGAGGCTTGTGATACATGGATTGTTTCCACTCCCATGGAGGAGGACAATCTTCCTGGTGTCAAGGATTGTCCCTCGATACCAAAGGAGGAAGTCCAAGTCTTGGTGGAGGTTTCTATGGATCCGGCCGAGCCTTGTAGCATTGTCGACATTGCTGACAATATTTTTCTACCTCAACCTTTGGGGAGTGAAACCGGGATCACTCCCCCGATTATTTCTTTATGTTCTTCGTCTCTTTTATTTCTTGATCCCCCTTCCTTATCTGAGCCTGTGCAGGTTGAATCTCCACGGTTAAGTTGGGTTGACGTTGAGCCTTGCGCTCAGGCTGTCGACGAGTGCATCCTCTTATGTGAGGAGGTTCCTACCTCCTTCACAATGGAAGCCCCTGCCGTCACCTTTGCCCCCAGCGAACTTGTGGTTGACGAAACCTTGATAGACAATGATTTGTTTTGTGGTGACATGAGTGAGGACCAGGCCTCCTACTCATCCAACTTCCTATTTTCTCTGCCTACGAGGAGCAGGTATGATTATTTAGGCAGAGGGGTAACTGTTTTATCACCGTATCGGTAGCCGTTTCCACAACGGATATTAGGCCAGTTACCTGTGCATTTTTCTTTTCATAGGCCCATTAGCTAGAACTGTATAGAATTTAATAAGTCGTGCTGGGATGAAAATAACTCCAGTACTTATCTTTCATTTTCTGCATTTTTATTTTTCATGTCTATTTTAGTTTTAGCATTTCTTTTTGTATATTTTTCTTTTATTTTTTGCGGAGCTCACCCCTGCAGATATTCACGGCAAATTGCATTGGTGAGGTTGTGATTCTTTGTATGGCGGGACTGCTTCAGGTTTCCACGCGTCTTCTGGTATGCTCACTGGCTGAGCATTGGATAACATCTTCCCTTAGCTCTTTATGATTTTAATTTCTCTACCATATGCTGTGTAGTTGAGTTTAACTCTGGGGGAGAGCCAGTTTTGTTACCTTTTGCACGTGCACATCTCATGTGCATACTAGAAGCTTTTATAGTTTTATTTTGATTAGTTCATTGCACTGCACACCACTGCACCCACTTGAGCGCGTGCTTAGTTGTTAGTGTGCCGCGAGTTAAACTCATTTATTCGTTAGATTTTGGAAAATTATGGTGCTGGCTTAGGATTGTGAGACAGAGTAAAATGTTGACCTTGTTGTGTTTCTAGTCAACTGCTCTCGTCTCGTGTAGAAATTCGAGTAGATTTAATTTTTCTGTATGCTTGCGGTTTTATACTTTTCTATTTGTGTAAAGATCTTTTTTATTCTACTCAAAAGTTGGTGAATTCGGTGTGAATCAAACGGTAGTATAGGAATATGTGTAGCCATCACTAGACTCATTTTGCTCAAGTCAGGAGGAAGGATCATCTTTCTTGGTGCCTAAGAACTTGCCCCAAGCTACTCTCGAAGCATGGGTATTTGGTTAGTCTAGCGTAAGCGTGATGTAGGCCATCATTTTGGACCAGTTGAGCTTTGTACCGTTCCTAACGTCATATCTTCGCTAGCCCTGTTGTGCCTACCCTTCTTTTGATTCAGCTTCATCTTCATTCACCAAAGACTCATAGCGAATCCTAGTCGCACACCCAAGTCGAGTTTAGTGTTTTATATTTTCATGTTGGGATGTGATGTGGTGTTATTATTTGTGAAAATGTGGAAGTGCTCCTAAGTTTATATCTGCTGAATTGTGAAAATAAAATGAAGAACAAGAAAAAAAAAGAAAAATATTTGTAAAGAAAAAAAAAGTGAAAAGAAAAAGTTTAAATTGAAAATATTTCTGGAAATGTGATTATATTTGGAGTAGGCAGTGCACACACTCATATGTTAAAAGTTAAGTATGGAGGTGTGGTGTACCTGTATATATTGTTGTTAGCGGTTGGATTCTTTTTACGCTAGCTCATTTGGGTTAGGTGCATAGCCTTTCTTTTTACCATTGTTTACCTCACCATAACCCAAGCCCTGTGATTATCCTAAAGTCCTACGGATTTGCGCTTGAGTCTAACTAGTGTCGTGGAGAGAGTGTGAATGGACAAGCATATGGTCCCAGACATTGGTGTATTCCTTTGGAGGTGATCCTGAGCCCCGATCTTTGGCAAAGCTCACCTTAGTGGTCTGCCTACTTTCTTCCTATGAATGACCGGTTGATTCACCGTGATTCTATTTTTGAGTAGTAATAAAATTTTTATACACATTGTGAAAAATATAAACTATTATGCATACTTAGAAATTTTCTCTAATGTATTTTTACGCACGCGAGCATGCGACTTCGCATGGTACTTTGTTTTCCAATTTCTTTGTTAGGTAGTAATTTCTCCTATCTACTTAGATTTTGTTTGCTCGGGATGCACAAACAGTTAAGTCTGGGGGTGTGATGAGTCCGATTTATATAGGGTTTTTCGGACTCATTTGGGCTAGTTTTCACGCGTTTGCACTTCACTTTGAGTTCTATATCGTTCATATTTCATCTTGTCTATATTTCCATAGGAAGTGCACACTTTGGCCCGTGGTTGTGTACTTTTTTACTTTTATTTTTTGTACTCCTGATTGTGCTCGTCTGGAATGTCTGCACATATTAGTGATGGGTTTAGGGGTCGTGTGCGTGTTCCAGGGATGTTTTGAAGTAGGAATACGGCGCACGATCATCGGATATAGTGCGCACGACCACTGATTGTGCGCCGATGATCGTGCGCAATGTACCCTGATTTCCAGAATCTTCCTGGGGTAATCGCACGACCACTGGACATAGTGCACACGACCACCGGTCGTGCGCCACTGATCGTGTGCATTGATTCCTCTTTTCCTAGAGTTCCGTCTGGGGTAATCGCACGACCATTGGACATAGTGCGCACGACCACCGGTCGTGCGCCATTGCTTGTGCGCAGTACCCCAGTTCTCCTTCCTAATTTTCCATGCCAGTGCGCACGATCACTGGATATTGTGCGCACGACCACTGGTCGTGCACCCATGATCGTGCGCATTGTTCAATTCTGCTTTCTATAAGTATGCAAGTGCCGCCCTAATTTCAGGAGAGCGCATTTTTCCTCCGCCGTTTTCGTCTCCGAGGAGGGATTCCGCCATCCTCCTTCAATCTCCACCCTAGGGAGGTGCTTCGGGCAAGCTTTCACCGCCAAATCCAAGCCGGATGTTCCTCTCGGCATCCCCCTTCATCCTTGAGCTTCAAGAAGAGCTATACCTAGATACCTCCACCAAGCTAGGAGAAGTTGTGTCATCCTCCACCAGCTCGTGACACGAAGAAGACGGGCCATTGGAAGGTGGTGACAGCCCTTCTCTACCCCGGACGCAGTTGAGGGCCGAGTTTGGACACGGATTGACAACCCGACGATTCCAACCTTGAATCCTCAGCAAGACTTCGGATCCGGTCGATTTCACACACTCTTTTCTTGTTTGGTTGTTGAATGTGTAGTTAAACTCTTATATATGATGAAGTATGCTTAGTTTGTAAAATGTCTATATACAATCATGTCTATGTGATTTTTGTATTTCCATTATATTTGCTTGAGGTGCGCCATAGTCCATCCACCACCATCCACCCTTGCCGCACTAGCAATTGCTAGTGGCGTGTGTAGCGAAGAGGTGTTTTCGACCCTCATTCCGCCGTTCTAAACACCTCATCCGCAAGCCTATTCGTCCATCCGCCCAGCGATTCGGTGCATAGCGGCCCGACTAGTCTTCCATACCGCCTGGCGAAGCATTGCATAGCGGCGTTGCATAGGAGTAGTTGTTAGATTTTTACTTTCTTTTCCAGCAAATATCAAAACCCCCCTTAGTTAACTCCGACCTAAGGACTTCAATCACAAGTCCTCCTCGAAATTAACTCCACCTTACTGTGCTCCTTGAGAGATCGATACTTGGGAAAACTTGCCTATTTTATATTACTTGTGCGACCGGTTCACTGTCGTGATCTTTAGCATCATGGCCTTACAAGAGTTTCACCTAACAAAATAGTGTCTTACATACATCAGCTCGCAGGCCGGCCACACATGACAAAATAAAATACAACTATTCGCTTTGGCCTTCGAGGGCCAGCTCAGCAACATGGGCATCAACCCGCTACTTGGTACTCGGCTCCGCAGCACCTACAAGCAACATTCCACCGCATTGTGGCAAACAAAGCAACGGTCAGCCAAATCCGACCAAATTATAACAACCCCGCCCCTTACTCAAGACGGTGGTGCTCCTTCCCTGCATTTCATTAGCCCAGCTAAATAATAAAAATGCAAATATACTATGCCATAGTTGTAGGATCTCATGGCCTAAACACCCCGTGCACTCAGGCACATTATCGGTGAATCCGGTCAATTCCGTGGCTTCACCACCATCCCCGAGATGACAAAAACATGAGCATTTTAGCCTTTCTGACCACTGTCTAAGGCTCCCGACTATGCCAATGGCTAGTCCCTCTTTGGGTCTATCGCACCGAAGCACATAGCCCGTGTCCGATTCCACTTGCCCGTTACTCACAACGCGTAGTTCACCTTAAGACGTACGCACGAGCGAAGCTTCTCTCGGATCCCGCAACAATCCAAACAACACATAACCCAGTTATGTACAAGGCCGTCTCCCAGGTCGCCAAATTAGCAGAATTACATTTCCGCTCAGTTTTCCGGGTGCGCCTTGGAGTTAATCCCCAAGGATCCCTGCTGCAATCTACCGTGTAGAAACCCGAAAACACAAAAAAAACGAGTATTCTCCGGCAAATCATACAAAATGCAACATCACCGATCCAGACCAACATGTCCGGGTAGGCTTCACACACAATGCCTATGTCCGTACTTCGCTTCCGGACTCTATATGCAACACAAGGGGGGACTATTCTTGTCAACACCAAGGAACACTGCACACTCACCGCACACTCGCGGGAGCGGGTTTCCCTATGCAAAAGAAGGAGCGCTTCACATACCTAAGTAGAGATTCGTTAACCTTGCAGTACTCTTCTGCGCCATGGAAAAACTATACAGATAGAAGGCTTCGCAATGGAATTTCCTCCGCGGATCCGCTCTCAGTTCTCAAAACGGTACCCCGGTCCTCCGTCAGTGCCCGGAATCCTCCCATTCCTTCATCCTCTCTCCAACTCCTTAGAAAGAGAATGGTAAAGAGCAAATGAGGAGTTAAACCTCCATTCCTGGCCTTATCAGAGCAGGAACACATCTGGGTCGTTGGATCTTAATTAAAGAAAACGAACGGCTCAGATCCGCCCAAAAATCATCAAACCTGGGTCGAACACGGCTTCGCACACGGCCGTGTCCCAGGCTGTGTGCCTCGATCCAGGCACGATCGTCGAGCAAATAAACTGACACGGGTCGATACATGCTCGTGTCTCAACCTGACACGCCCGTGTCGGTTTTCGACACGCCCGTGCACTAGGGCCGTGTCACCAGTAACCGCCACGCCAACTGACACGACTCTTAGGAACACGGGTGGTGACACGGTTATGCACATGCCCATGTCATTGGACACGCCCGTGTCACGCTGCTGTGTTTCCTGCTGTGTCCTTCTCTAGATGCAGCCGGCCAACACAAACAACCACACGGCCTTGGTCCTAGGCTGTGTACCCCTATATAGGCACCAAAAATTCTCTTGGTCACGACCAGCACGATACGATTTTCGGGGCATTACAAATCTCTCCCACTTAAAGAATTTCATCCCTAAATTATGTAAAGGTACACAAAAATCTAAATGTTACCTAAGTGGAATAACTCGGGGTATTCTTCCATCATAGTTTGCTCTCGCTCCCAAGAAAGCTCCTCACGTCTGCAGTTATCCCAACGGACTTTAACCATTCGGATTTCCTTATTGCGGAGTCGCTTAACCTCCAAGTCTTCAATGCGTACTGACTTGACCTTCGTCGTCAACCCATAATCAACCGGCATTTGATCGACCGCAAGGACCTGCGAAGGCTCTTGCACCGCCTTCCGCAACACCGATACGTGGAACGCATCATGTAGCCCACTCAACTCCACTAATAGCCTCAATCGATACGCGGCTTCGCCAACACGCTCCAGGATTTCAAACGGTCCAAGGTATCTCAGACTCAGCTTCTTCAAGCGTCGAACCCGCGAGATATCCTTGAACGGCTTGATTTTCAAATACACCCAGTCGCCAACACCGAACTCCACATTCCTATGCTTGGCATTATAGTATTTTTCCTGCCTGTCCTGAGCGATCTTCAACCTCTCCTGAACTGTACGTATCATTGAAGTGGCGTTTTCTACCGCTTGACGTTTGTATAACTTCGATTCGCCTGTCTCCAACCAAGATCACGGTGTGCGACATTTTCTCCCATACAAGGCCTCGAAAGGCACCATTCCAATACTCTCCCGATAACTGTTGTTATATGCAAACTCGACCATATACAGGTGATCTTCCCACTACTTTCCAAAATCCAAGACGCACATACGAAGCATGTCCTCCATCGTCTGGTTGACCCTCTCGGTCTGACCATCCGTCTGTGGATGAAAGGCTGTGTCACAACCCGCATTTCCTCAACGAGTACATCGTATCAGAGTTAGAGGAACTACGTGTTATGATGCCACGTCGTGCAGGGGATAACTGCACACGCTCAGGCAAACCCTCGACGCTTACTTTAGTAGTTGAAAATCATCAATTGTATGCAAGAAAACCGTTTAGTTTGATGGCCGTATCCCTCAGCCTTATGGATCAAAACATGTGTTTGTACGCAGCGGAAAATACTTTAGTTTACTTATGCCGATCTCCTATATGCATTCTAGATTTATAATAATATAAGAAATCATCCTTTTTACGTTGTTTGGAAAATACTTGTTTAGGTGACCAAAACATGTTATGAAGGCTATACAATAATAGGTTTTGTTTAGCTTAAAAATACCTAATGCAACCTAGCATAAAACAGTCCCAAGAGCAAGTAGAGATCATCCCAATGATTCATAATAGCAGTAGATCATTCATATGTAGCCACTAAAAAAAACCACCAATGGGGGTCAACAAGCTGACACGAACCCACGGGGGCGCCTATATGTCTGTACAATAAAGTAAAGAACTAGCTCGCTATGTAAGCTCAGCTAGCTCCAAAGAGACTCTACCCAAGCACTAGCCGCTCAACCGGCTACAACCTGCACCTGAGGCATTCAAGAAAGAACACCTCAACAATCATCAAAGCTACAAAATAGAGCATTAAGTTCATAAAATATGACGAAGGCGCTTACCGACTCCGTAGCAATTTTTCATATAAAATGAGTGAAAAGAACAGGGTGAAAAACAAGTGTCAAACAATGCCAACCTAAAGTGTAAAATGCACCAAGTACGAGAAAGTTTCATCAAGTCCTGCTCAATCCGCAAGAGCAAAAAGGCAACATATACGCCCATTCCATCATCTTGATAACAAGAAACAACTATACGAGTGAAACATAAGCAGCAGTTAAGTTCGATTCCGCAAGGGTCTTTTGGTGGCGGCCCTAAAGTGGAACGCACCAATAAAAGCCAGCCCAAATTGGGGCCAAAACGGTGCTCTACACCACAAAACAAAACCCGGTGGCCACCAAGGCTGAAACCACACCACCCCTTACCGAATCCTCACACAAATGCTCCTGCCATGGTTCACAATTTGCCTCGCAAAACTCACCATAACCCAAGCTAAACATGTTTCATTTCATCGTCCTCACTCATGACTACAAATTTCCCAAGTTATGTCAAACTTGATAGAATTTGGGTCTCTACTCCACCATAAGCGAACCCCACAACAACAAGCTCGCGAATCATATAAACAAAAAAGGTAACTAATAGAGAAATACAAGGTAAAACATGACAAAATGAGATGAATAATAGGTAAGCATATAGACTGGGAAATTTGTGAAAAACAAGATTATTTATGCTTGTGAGGCCTAAACAAAAGTAAGAGTAACAAGGCTAAGCTATTTAGACCAAAGTGAGGTGCAAAATAAGAAGAACAAGCTAGGAAAATTGAAAGGGGAAAGCTAGATAAACTTGCATAATCAAAGAACAAGAAAACAAGATTGGCAAGGGTGAAGACACCGCTTGCCTGAACCGAGACGACACCGAGATGACAGCTCCTCTCTTTCTCCTTCCCTTGCCTTAGCTTTTTTCACTTGCTTTCTCTTTGAGAATGAAGAAGAAGGTGAAGAAAGGAATAAGTGAGGAGAAAGAGCTCTTTCTTCGGCCTTATTTCCTCCAGGACAGAGCTGGACTGTTTGATCCAGAATCACAGAAATGAACGGCACAAAAAAACTCGAAAAAAATGATTTTCGGCCCTGACACGCCCTGTGACACGCCCGTGTCGCAGGCCGTGTCACTTAAGCGGTGGGCAACCGTCTCACCTCGAAACAGTACACGGCCTGGGACATGCCCGTGTCACAGGCCGTGTCACTGAACACGCCTATCCACACGGCAGTGTCATATGGCCGTGACATAGCCCACAACACCCGCCAAACAACCCGAGAAGGACACGTCCTGGGGACACGCCCGTGTCCCAAGCCGTGTCACCCCTACTCGACACTCGTCGAGCGAATTTCGTCGAACAAAGCTCGTCGACCGCGGGACACGCCCTGTGACACGCCCGTGTCACAGGCCGTGTACCCCTTCTCTCGACACTCGACACTCGTCGAGTGAATTTCGTCGAGCAAAGCTCGTCGAGAGCGGGACACGCCCTGTGACACGCCCGTGTCACAGGCCGTGTACCCCTTCTCTCGACACTCGACACTCGTCGAGTGAACTTTGTCACCAAAATTCGTCGAACACCCGGGACACGCCCTGTGACACGCCCGTGTCACAGGCCGTGTACCCAGACACGCCCTGGGACATGGCCGTGTCCCAGGCCGTGTCACCCAAATGCGCTCCAGGTCCCCCTGCTACAAAAAACTGCAGCCATAATTTTGGCACCTGAGGGGGTAAAAACCTGCAAACACTTTTATCGACTAACTCCAAAATGCCATACAAATGCCATACAATCAACCCGTTTTGAGCAACACGACTCAGGCTCGAGAAAGTGCATGCATTCCCTAAGAGGCCTCACCGAGTCCCCAAAAAATAGGCTCTGGCTTGCTGGGGAACCGTGCAACTAGGCTACCAAAATAGCCACTCGAACGCCTGCGTGAAAACCATGCTCAAACAACGGTCAGAGCCAACGTAACGCCCATCAAGCGTATGCAATCATTCAACGAAAAAACAAAAATCTGGGGCATTACAGTCACTCCCCCTAACAAAAAGTTTCGCCTCGAAACTTTTCAATACTTTGTATGTCAATTAAAGAAGGAATCAAACAAAAACATCAAGTCACATACCAGATTAATTTATGGGAATAAATGAGGGTGAGCCTCCCTCATCGTTGACTCGAGCTCCCACGTCGCGCTTTCCACATTCTGATTTTTCCATAGCACCTTGACCATAGGAATCTTCTTTTTCCGCAACACGCGATCTTGGGAGTCCAAAATACGGATGGGCATCTCCACATAAGAAAGGTTCGGCGCCAACTGAGGTACAAAGTCCAACACTTGCTTGTCATTCCGCACACACTTTCGAAGTTGGCTGACATGAAACACGTCGTGAACACCAGGAACGTTCACGGGTAATTCTACTTTGTAAGCGGATGCACCAACCCGCGCAAGAATCTTGAAGGGACCCACAAATCTTGGGTCTCATTTGCGCTCTTTTCCAAACCGTTTAATTCCAACCATTGGGGAGACTTTCAGAAAAACGAAATCCCCCACAGTAAACTCTAACTCCGACCTTCGCTGGTTGGCATACTTTTCATATCGCTCTTTGGCGATCCAGAGCTTCTCCCAAATAAGTCGTACGACAACTTCCATGTCCTCGAGCGCCTCTGGGCCCAACAAAGGCCGCTCGCCAACCTCAGCCCAAAATAGGGGAGTCCGACATCGTCGCCCATATAAAGCTTCGAACGGAGCCATTTGCAAGCTTTCTTGATAGCTGTTATTATATGCGAATTCCATAAGGCACAAACGTTCATCCCATGCTCCTCCATACTCAAGAATGTAGCATCGAATCATATCTTCCACGATTTGGTTTACTCGTTCCGTTTGGCCATTCTTCTGAGGGTGGTAAGTAGTGGAATACCTCAAATCCGTCCCCAAACTCTCTTGTAGACTCTTCCAGAAACGAGACGTAAATCGGGAATCCCGGTCTGAAATGATATTGATTGGCACACCATGCAGTCGGATGATCTGGTTCACATATAGCTCCGCTATTGTCTTCATCGGGTAGTTGATCTTAAATGGTATGAAGTGAGCACACTTGGTCAACCTATCCACGATCACCCATACGGAGTCATGTCCTCGTGGAGATCTTAGTAAGCCTGTAATAAAATCCATTGAAATGTTTTCCCACTTCCATGTTGGAATATCCAATGGCGTCAACTTGCCACCAGGCCTTCCATGATCAGCTTTCACCCGCTTGCAGGTATGACATTCAGATACAAATTGCGCTATATCTCTTTTCATTCCATACCACCAGACAATTTGTTTCAAATCACGGTACATTTTTGTTGAGCCTGGATGGTAGGCCATACTTGAGCCATGTGCTTCCCTACACACCATATCGCGAATGTCTCCAACTGCGGGATACAAAATCGACCGCGATATTTTAACGTGCTTACGCCATCAATAGCAAAATCTGGTAATTCACCCTTTTCAGTCCGAAGAAATAAATGTAAAAGATCAGGATCCTCCTTTTGATGTTGTCTTGCAAGCACCATCCATGAAGGTTCTTCTACTACCGAATGACTTTGCAGTTCATATCTTCCCACGGAAATATCCATCAATAGAAATTCCTCCACTAGACGGTCGGCCGAAAGATTAAATAATTTCCCTGTCTTCCGACTCAAAGCATCAGCCACAACATTAGCTCTTCCGGGATGATACTGAATCTCCACATCATAATCAGCTACATATTCAAGCCATCACCGTTGGCGCAGATTAAGTTCCTTTTCCGTGAAGATGTACTTCAAACTTTTATGATCCGTAAAGATTTTACATTGCGCGCCGTAAAGTAAGTGTCTCCACAACTTTAATGCAAATATCACCGCTGAGAACTCCAAATCATGCGTCGGGTAGTTCTTTTCATGACTTTTCAACTGCCGAGACTCATACGCAATCACCTTTTTGTCTTGCATTAAAACACATCCAAGTCCAATGTGTGACGCATCCACAAAAACCTCATAATCTATCTCTTCTGTCGGTAATATCAACACAAAAGCGGTACATAACCTATTCTTGAGTTCAAGGAATGATGTCTCACACTTGTCATTCCAATCAAACGCCACATTATTATGGGTTAAGCGAGTCAAAGGTGCAGCCAACGTAACAAAACCTTCTACAAATCTGCGATAATAGCCGGCCAATCCCAAGAAGCTCCGAATCTCCTTGGGTATCTCCGGTCTCCTCCACTCCATGACTGCAGCAATCTTTTCGGGATCCACTGAAATTCCATGTTGATTAATAACATGACCTAGGAATGCAACCTGAGGCAACCAAAACTCGCATTTGCTTAGCTTGACGAACAACTTTTGTTCTCGCAAAGTGGCCAATACCAATCGTAGATGATGTTCATGCTCCACAGCACTGCGGGAGTAGACGAGAACATCGTCAATAAAAACCACCACAAACCTATCCAAGTAGTCCTTGAACACCCGGTTCATCATATCCATGATGGCTGATGGTGCATTGGTCAAACCAAACGACATCACAAGAAATTCAAAATGGCCATGTCTCGATCGAAACGCAGTCCGCGGAATATCAGACTCCCGAACCTTTAGCTGATGATATCCCGAGCGGAGATCAATCTTCGAAAATGCTGAACTGCCATGCAGTTGATCAAACAAATCATCAATTCTTGGCAGTGGGTAATTGTTCTTAATCGTCACCTTGTTCAATTCCCGGTAATCGATGCAAAGCCGCATCGACCCATCTTTCTTCTTCACAAATAACACCGGTGCACCCTAAGGTGATGAACTTGGCCTGATAAACCCCTTTGCCACTAAGTCATCCAGCTGGGTACACAACTCTGCTAGCTCACGCGGGGCCATTCTATACGGCACTTTCGCAATAGGCCGCGTACCCGACCCCAAATCAATGACAAACTCGACATCACGATCAGGTGGAAGACCAGGAAGATCAGTAGGAAAAACATCTGGAAATTCACGCACAACAGGAATCTCCTCCAATCCCGGCAAAACAACACTAGTCCCCACAACTAAGACTAGACAAGCAAAACAGTCGGAAACAAACAACGTCCGAACACATACCGCCGAAATCCCTGGAGAATCCTGGCATGAATCACCATAAACACTTCACGGCTGACCATTGTCCTTGATAAAATCCAAGCGCTTTCCTTTGCACTGGATGACGGCGTCATAGCAGGATAACCAGTCCATGCCCAAGATAACGTCAAAATCTTCCAACTCGATCACTTTGAAATCAGCCTTCGCTACGAAATCCCCCAACCAAATGGGACAATCAAGAAGACCCCAGTCTGCAACCACAGAAGCACCGGAAGGAAACCTCACCAAAAAGGCATTCCCCACTCAATCTGGTGTCAAATGATACCGATCCAGAAAGGTTCGAGCCACAAATGATTGGGTCGCGCCAGAATCGAAGAGAACACGCGCCCAACGGTTCTTTACCTTAAAGTTTCCTATAAGGGGACATATGTAGCTAAGAAGTATGCGTAAGAGTCATAAACAAAATGTGAACCAGAGGAAGGAATCGAACCTGAGATAACCTGAGGTGGCATCTGAGCTTCCTCTGAAGAGATCACATTTAACTTCCCCTTTCCTTTGTCCAAAAGCGGAGGCGGAGGAAAAGCCTGGAGTGGCATTGGCTGCAGCACGGGCTGGTTTTGTGGGCACCTTGCCTTGAGATGTCCCTGTTTGCCACACTGAAAGCACACCTTGTCTTTGACCTAGTAGCAGCCCACATCATGTCCTCTTCCCCCACAACTTGTACACTCCAAGTCTCTGGTCGGCGCACCCTGAATTGCGTGCACCTGCTCCTTCTTCTGCATTCCCAACCGCTTGAAACATTTCTCAAATGGGTGGCCTGACCGGTCACAGAAGCTACACGTCTCCTTATTCTTCTTCCTTACGTCTGATTCTTGGGAGCTTTTCCCTCCCACCAGCTTTCTCTTATCCTTCCTCATCAGCTACCCTCTTTGTTTTGCATTTTCTATAGCTTCAACCTTCAAAGCAGCCTCAACCACAGTGGTGTAACTCGTCGCTCCATAAGCGCTTGCGAACTACTGAACATCGCTCCGGAGTCCGCTAAGAAATCTCTTCACTCGGTCAGCTTCCGTAGTCACCAAGCTCGGAGCGAACCGACTTAGCTTTCTAAACTCAATTTCATACTCACTAACTGTGAGTTTCCTCTGCTTCAGGTACAAAAAGTCATTCATCAGGCGGTCCCTTTCAACTGACGGCAGAAACTTGCGCCGTAACATTTCTTTGAAGGCTTCCCACGAACATCCCGCCACTAGGCTTTCCTTTTTACACAACCACCAACATTTAGCCAACCCTTTTAGTTGATAGGCGGCAAGCATCACCTTCTTGTCCTCGGTAACGCCAGAATAGACAAACATATCTTCCAACGTGATCACCCAATCATCCAAGATCACAAAGTCCGCTTTTCCATCATAGGTAGGTGGTCCAAGTCGCTGAAACTACGAGATAAAAGTCATCGCAGGAGGAACCACAACTGGGGGTATCAATGCCACGGAAGTAGTATAAACAGTGGGAGCTCTGACAGGCTCTTGCACTTTTGGTGCCAGCCCAGACATCACTGATGACATAGCTTGGAGCTGGGTCTGCACCTCCTGCACTTGCCTAGTCGAAGCATCATTACTTTGTCGTAGACTATCCATCAGGGCATTATTCTGCGTGCCCGAAGACTCGCCCTCTGATTGGGGAGTCTGCCTTGTCACTGGACGCTTTGACATCTTATAAACACGTTCACCCTCATCAAGCTCAAACCAAACAAAAACACACTACTATGTATAGAAAATACATGGATAAATAAGAACATCAACTGCTAACTTGCTCTGGGAGTTTGAGAATGATGTTATGCCTAGCCTAAGATGACGCACCATCATCCCACTAACTTGTGCCTAAACCATGAATGCATTAATTTCATTGACCCAAAACCATGAGTGTATAAGTGTCATCATGTAAATCTTTAGCTTGGCACGTTGTGCTCATGCAATGTTATGTTATTCGTGTTGTGCTATGCATTCTAAAAAAAAGCCTTAATGCATGCCATGAGCGGTCGTACGCATCACAATGCTATGCATCCCATACTACATAGCATTGCATGCAACGAATAATAGAAAACGTGCTAGTCGCATCCATGTGGTGAGGTTATGCATCCCATACTACATAACCCTCACATGTTGCCCATATGGTGGATCCATATACAACCACATATTATGCATCCCATACTACATAATATGCCCCGTATACTTCTGTTCATGCCATGAGTGTAGTTTTCATGCTTCGGCCAAGACATACTGATGTAACCTCGGTGTGTGTTTAATATGATGATGATTAATAATGTTTACTAAAAGGAAAGTTTACCAGACCAATTGTCAAGCAAACCTGCCTCTGATACCAACTGTCACAACCCGCATTTCCTCAACGAGTACATCATATCAGAGTAAGAGGAACTACGTGTTATGATGCCACGTCATGTAGGGGATAACTGCACACGCTCAGGCAAACCCTCGATGCTTACTTTAGTAGTTGAAAATCATCAGTTGTTTGCAAGAAAATCGTTTAGTTTGATGGCCGTATCCCTCGGCCTTATGGATCAAAACATGTGTTTGTACACGGCGGAAAATACTTTAGTTTACTTATGACGATCTCCTATATGCATTCTAGATTTATAATAATATAAGAAATCATCCTTTTTACGTTGTTTGGAAAATACTTCTTTAGCTGACCAAAACATGTTATGAAGGCTATACAATAATAAGTTTTGTTTAGCTTAAAAATACCTAATGCAACCTAGCATAAAACAGTCCCAAGAGCAAGTAGAGATCATCCCAATGATTCATAATAGCAGTAGATCATTCATATGTAGCCACTAAAGAAAACCACCAATGGGCATCAACAAGCTGACACGAACCCACTGGGGCGCCTGTATGTCTGTACAACAAAGTAAAGAACTACCTCGCTAAGTAAGCTCAGCTAGCTCCAAAGAGACTCTACCCAAGCACTAGCCGCTCAACCGGCTACAACCTGCACCTGAGGCATTCAAGAAATAACACATCAGCAATCATCAAAGCTACAAAATAGAGCATTAAGTTCATAAAATATGACGAAGGGGCTTACCGACCCAGTAGCAATTTTTCATATAAAATGAGTGGAAAGAACAGGGTGAAAAACAAGTGTCAAACACTGCCAACCTAAAGTGTAAAATGCACCAAGTACGAGAAAATCTCATCAAGTCCTGCTCAATCCGCAGGAGCAAAAAGGCAACATATATGCCTATTCCATCATCTTGATAACAAGAAACAACTATACGAGTGAAACATAAGCAGTAGTTAAGTTCGATTCCGCAAGGGTCTTTTGGTGGCGGCCCTAAAGTGGAACGCACCAATAAAAGCCAGCCCAAATTGGGGCCAAAACAGTGCTCTACACCACAAAACAAAACCCGGTGGCCACCAAGGCTGAAACCACACCACCCCTTACCGAATCCTCACACAAACGCTCCTGCCATGGTTCATAATTCGCCTCGCAAAACTCACCATAACCCAAGCTAAACACGTTTCATTTCATCGTCCTCACTCATGACTACAAATTGCCCAAGTTATGTCAAACTTGATAGAATTTGGGTCTCTACTCCACCATAAGCGAACCCCACAACAACAAGCTCGCGAATCATATGAACAAAAAAGGTAACTAATAGAGAAATACAAGGTAAAACATGACAAAATGAGTTGAACAATAGGTAAGCATATAGACTGGGAAATTCGTGAAAGACAAGATTATTTATGCTTGTGAGGCCTAAACAAAAGTAAGAGTAACAAGGCTAATCTATTTACACGAAAGTGAGGTGCAAAACAAGAAGAACAAGCTAGGAAAATTGAAATGGGAAAGCTAGCTAAACTTGCATAATCAAAGAACAAGAAAACAAGATTGGCAAGGGTGAAGAACACCGCTTGCCTGAACCGAGACGACACCGCGACGGCTGCTCCTCTCTTTCTCCTTCCCTTGCCTTAGCTTTTTTTCCTTGCTTTCTCTTTGAGAATGAAGAAGAAGGTGAAGAAAGGAATAAGTGAGGAGAAAGAGCTCTTTTTTCGGCCTTATTTCCTCCAGGACAGAGCTGGACTGTTTGATCCAGAATAAGAGAAATGAATGGCACAAAAAAACTGGAAAAAAATGATTTTCGGCCCTGACACGCCCTGTGACACGCCCGTGTCACAGGCCGTGTCAATTAAGCAGTGGGCAACCGCCTCACCTCGAAACAGTACAGAGCCTGGGACACGCCAGTGTCACAGGCCGTGTCACTAAACACGCCTATCCACACGGTCATGTCACACAGTCGTGACATAGCCCACAGCACCCGCCAAACAACCCGAGAAGGACACGGCCTGGGGACACGCCCATGTCCCAAGCCGTGTCACCCCTACTCGACACTCGTCGAGCGAATTTCTTCGAACAAAGCTCATCGACCGCGGGACACGCCCTATGACATGCCCGTGTCACAGGCCGTGTACCCCTTCTCTCGACACTCGACACTCGTCGAGTGTATTTCGTCGAGCAAAGCTCGTCGAGAGCGGGACACGCCCTGTGACACGCCCGTATCACAGGCCGTGTACCCCTTCTCTTGACACTCGACACTCATCGAGTGAACTTTGTCACCGAAATTCGTCGAACACCCGGGACACGCCCTGTGACAAGCCCGTGTCACAGGCCGTGTACCCCGACACGCCCTGGGACACGGCCGTGTCCCAGGCCGTGTCACCCAAATGTGCTCCAGGTCCCCCTGCTACAAAAAACTGCAGGCATAATTTTGGCTCCTGAGGGGGTAAAAACCAGCGAACACTTTTATCGACTAACTCCAAAATGCCATACAAATGTCATACAATCAACCCGTTTTGAGCAACACGACTCAGGATCGAGAAAGTGCATGCATTCCCTAAGAGGCCTCACCGAGTCCCCAAAAAATAGGCTCCGGCTTGCTGGGGAACCGTGCAACTAGGCTACCAAAACAGCCACTCGAACGCCTGCGTGAAAACCATGCTCAAACAACGGTCAGAGCCAACGTAACGCCCATCAAGCGTATGCAATCATTCAACGACAAAACAAAAATCTGGGGCGTTACAGGCTGTGCTGAAACTCAACTTAGTTCCCAACAGACTATGCACCGGCCTCCAGTCGTTCGATGTGAAGCATCCATCTCGGTCCCTAACGATACTGCGGCGCACACCATGCAATCATACAATATTATCCACATAGAGTTTGGCTAACTTCTCCACCGGATCTTCCTTCTTGTTCGGAATAAAATGCGACACCTTTGTCAATCTATCTACAACCACCCAGATGGCGTTGTTTCCCCTCTGTGACTTTGGCAAACCGTGCAAAAAATCCATAGAAATGTCGTCGAATTTCCACTCCGGGATAGGTAGGGACTTCAAGAAACCTCCAAGCTTCTGACACTCTGCCTTTACCAAGGAACACGTCTGGCACTTGGCCACATAAAGTGCTACATCCTTCTTCAATCCTGGCCACCAAAACAACTTCTTCATGTTCTTATACATCTTCGAGCTCCCCGGGTAGATTGAGTACTTGGTATGATGAGCCACGTACATCAACTCCTCCCGAAGATTACCCGCACTAGGAACTCATAGGTGACCGTCCATCCTTAGCAGTCCATCCTCAACAGCAAATTGGGAATTTGACCCATCCAAAGATTCATCCAAGATCTGCTTCCTATTGCTATCCTGAACCAATGCCCGCCAAACTCTATCAGCTAGGTCATACTGCACCTCTATCCAAAATAATTTCTCCTCGACACTACACTGCTTGTCGACGCCAGTTATCTCCAATGCCTCCAAATCACGGACCAATCTCTCATCATATACCGACAACCAGTTGGCTCGCGCAGGAACCCGTCGACTCAACGCATCCGCCACTGCATTTCCTTTCCCAGGCACATAATGTATCGCGAAGCTGTAGTCCCCCAGGAATTCCATCCACCTCCGCTACCTCATGTATCTCGAAGGTGTAGTCCCCCAGGTACTTCAGGCTCTTATAATCGGTGTAGATGTCGACCTTCACACCGTACAGATAGTGCCTCCACAGCTTTAGAGCAAATATCACGCCCGCTAACTCTAAGTCATGGACGGGATAATTCCGCTCATGAACCTTCAATTGTCGTGAACCATAGGCTATCACGCTCCCATGCTGTAGCAGAACACAGCCCAAACAAGTGCCCGAAGCATCAATATAGATTTCAAACCCTTCAGTCCCCCTCGGCGAACATAAAATAGGCGTCGTGGTCAACCGCCTCTTCAAATCTTCAAAAGCCCGCTCGCACTCCAACGACCACACAAACTTTTGATCCTTCCTTTTCAACGTCGTAAGTTGTAGCGCTATCCGCGAGAAGTTCTCTACGAAGCTCCTGTAGTAGCCGACAAGCCCCAGAAAGCTCCGGACTTCCGCCACTGTCGTCAGCACAGGCCACTCCCATATCGCCACTATTTTCGCCGGATCCACTACTATCCCTTCTCCACTGACAACATGACCAAGGAAAGCTACTGATGATAACCAGAACTCACACTTGGAGAACATAGCATACAACTAATTTCTTCTCAACGTCTCCAACACCATATGCAGGTGCTTGTAGTGCTCTTCCTCACACTACGAGTACACCAGGATATCGTCGATAAATACTATCACGAAACGATCCAGGTACTCTCTGAACGTCCTGTTCATCAGATCCATAAACACGGATGGCGCATTGGTCAACCCAAATGGCATGATAGTGAACTCGTAATGCCCAAACCGTGTGCTGAACGCTGTCTTTGGGATGTCGCTTTCCCTTATTCCTAATTGGTAGTAACCAGATTTTAGATCTAATTTCGAATATACTGTTGACCCAACCAACTGATCAAACAGATCGTCAATCCTTGGGATCGGATACTTATTCTTCTCTGTAAGCTTGTTCAACTCCCGATAGTCGATACAAAGACGCAAGCTCCCATCTTTCTTCTTAACGAAGAGGACCAGTGCACTCCAAGGTGACAAACTTGGACGCACATACCCTTGTTCCAACAACTCTTGCAGTTGCACCTTCAACTCCGCCATCTCTCTTGGCGCTATCCGATACGAAGAGCGTGACACCGGTTTGGCACCCGGCACCAGCTCGATACTAAAATCAGTCTCCTGCTGCGGAGGGGCACCTGAGAGATCATCCGGAAACACATCAGGATATTCGGACACAACTGGAATACTGCTTAGACTTGGCTTAGGCGTTGAAGTCTGCACTAATGTGACAAACAGCTCTGCCCCAGACCGAACTGCCTTGATCACCTTTAGGGCCGACATCAAAACCTTACCTGACACCTTCATGCCCGCGAACGTAGTCTTCCGATCAGTATTCAGTCCCAACTTAACCTTTTTCGGTTGAAATCAATACATGCTCGCTGCTCCGAGAGCCAGTCCATACAAAAAATTACGTCGAACTCCACTAACAGCAATACTGATGCTTGCAAGTCAAACTCCTGATCCCCAATCCTAATCTTAACCACACAGACTCTATCCGCACGCATTGAGCACCCATTGGGAAACAACACATCCAACTTGTCTTTAGACATCGAGGAAGGGACTCCGATGCGCGATACAAACCATTCAGACAAGAAGGAATGCAAAGGTCCCATATCAAAACGGCTCTCGCCGGACAATCAAAAATCAACACGAAGCCTAGTACAAACAAATATAAGCTAACATATGAAAAGATAACAACTACATAAAGTTAAACTGCTATAATTTAACTCATACCTGTCACCACGTCAGCTTGTTTTATGGCCTCTTGCCGAGCAAGGTTGTAAACTCTAGGCTCGGTTGGAGCATGGTGGGATGTGGTTAACTCCACCGCCTTCCCTTTCTCTTTATAGGTTGCTCCAGGCTTCCTCTAGGACTCTGCATGTCCGCTCCAACACTCACGAGCAAAATGCCCAATATTTCAGCAGTTATAGCACGCTCCTGGGACTCGACTTGTGGTTGCCCCCGCCGCACCAAATGAAGGGGCTGAGTTTGAAGTCTTCAGCTTCTTGTTCCATCTGCAGAAACCCGACTTTGCATTTGGCACTTTGAACTCTGACTTCTTTTCCCCTATCCTTCTTCTCTTGCACTTTCTTCATGACCTTTTCCAATGATCGGGCCGAATTGACCAAGTCTAGGAAGCCCTGCGCCTTAGGCCCAACAAGGACAAGCTGTAGGTTGCCACGTAGACCTCATAGAATCGGTTGGTCTTTCGCACCTCTTCCGTAAACATAGCACCAGCATAATGACCCAACCGCCTAAACTCGTGGTGATACTCATCCACGCTTTTGCCTCCGTGAGTCAGACCAAGGTACTGATTCTCCATCTCAAGCTTCTGAGCAGAGGATAGATATCTGGTCAAGAAAAACCTTGAGAATTCCTCCATAGACAAATCTGCAAGTTGCCTTCCCACTAAGAGATGGAGCTCCAACTCGTCCCACCACAGCCTCGCCTCACTAGCCAATAGGAAGGTCGCTATGGTGGTCTTCTGCCACTCAACAGTTTTTGTGGCCATCAACACCCTCTTTATCATAGAGAGCCAATCCTCAGCTTGAGTTGGCGTTCCAATCCCGTCGAACCTTGGAGGATTAAAGCTCATTACATGCTTGAGCTGCTTCTCCGTAGCTCTCCTTGGTGCTACCTGATCAACTGTCGCGCGCTCTACCACTCCCGGCTCTGCTGCCATAATTGGTTCTTGCTCATTAACAGGTGGTACTTGGTTCATTTGCCCTACAGGTTGGGCATTAATCATAGCAAAGACTGCTTCAGCAACCAATCCGATGGTTTCTGCTGAAGGAGGTGTTGTAGGCACGTCCCTCATTGCACTACTTTCTACCGATTGTGGGCGTTTCGATTGCCCAGCACCGCTCCTAGCCGCCTACAATAGCAAGGACCCTTGATTAGACGACAAACAGATTGTTAAAAACAATCATTGGAACACTCAGATTCCACAAAACAAGTGCATTTTTCATTCCTAAGTGTACATTCATGGGTTCTTTTTCATGTTATAACGATGACACACACATGTGCTCACCACCCCTTAAAAGAATTCGTCCATGAATTCATTTAAGTTGACCGGAACCAAAAGTCTGAACCCAAATTATAACACCCCCATCCGTCGTACGGTATATAACAGAAGGTCCAGCTGGAACCCGATGCCATATACCACGGACAGTCGGAAGGGTTACATAAGAATACCAAAACCATGCAACTATAACTACTCGTCCTACACAGAGCATTCTAGCGGAAGCTTTTAAACAATTATAAAGAACCCATAATTGAAATATCAACTATCATGAATGTCCACAACTACCACAAGAATTAAATAACAACTACACTGAAAGAACTTGGCCTTATGACCTTACAAAAGTTTCACCTAACAAAATAGTATCATACATACATCGGCTCGCAGGTCGGACACACATGACAAAATAAAATACAACTATTCACTTTGGCCTTCGAGGGCCAGCTCAGCAACATGGGCATCAACGTGCTACTTGGTACTCGGCTCCGCAGCACCTGCAAGCAACATTCCACCGCACGGTGGCAAACAAAGCAACGGTCAGCCAAAGTCGACCAAATTATAATGACCCCGCCCCTTACTCAGGACGAAGGTGCTCCTTCCCTGCATTTGATTAGCCCAGCTAAACAATAAAAATGCGAAAATACTACGCCATAGGTGTAGGCTCTCACGGCCCAAACACCCCATACACTCAGGGCACATTATCGGTGAATCCGGTCAATTTCGTGGCTTCACCACCATCCCCGGGATTGCAACAACGTGAGCATTTTAGCCTTTCTGGCCACTGTATCGTACGCAATCAAAAAAATCTGGGGCGTTACAATAAGGCTCCCGACTATGCCAACGGCCAGTCCCTCTTTGGGTCTCTCGCACCGAACCACATAGCCCGGGTCCGATTCCACTTGCCCATTGCTCATAATGCGTAGTTCACCTTAAGACGTACGCACGAGCCAAGCTTCTCTCGGATCCCGCAACAATCCAAACAACACATAACCTAGTTATGTACAAGGCCAGCTCACATGACGCCAAATTAGCAGAATTACGTTTCCGCTCAGTTTTTCGGGTGCGCCTTGGAGTTAATCCCCAAGGATCCCTGCTACAATCTATCGTGTAGAAACCCGAAAACACAAAACACAGAGTCTTCTCCGGCAAGTCATACAAAATGCAACATCACCGATCCAGACCAACATGTTCGGGTAGGCTTCACACACAATGCCTATGTTCGTACTTCTCTTCTGGACTCTATATGCAACACAAGGGGGGACTATTCCTGTCAACCCCAAGGAACACCGCACAATCGTAGGAGCGGGTTTCCCTATGCAAAAGAAGGAGAGCTTCACATGCTCAAGTAGAGAATCGTTACCCTTGCAGTACGCTTCTACGCCATGGAAAACCTATACGGATAGAAGGCTTCACAATGGAATTTCCTTCGCGGATCCACTCTCGGTTCTCAAAATGGTGCCCCGATGCTCCGCCGGCGGCCGCAATCCTCCCTTTCCTTCCTCCTCTCTCCAACTCCTTAGAAAGAGAATGGTAAAGAGCAAATGAGGAGTTAAACCTCCATTCCCGGCCTTATCAGAGCAGGAACACATCTGGGTCGTTGGATCTTAATTAAAGAAAACGAATGGCTCAGATCCGACCAACAATCATCAAACCTGGGTCGAACACGGCCTCGCACACGACCGTGTCCCAGCCCGTGTTCCTCGATCCAGGCACGATCGTCGAGCATAGAAACTGACACGGGTCGAGACACGCCCGTGTCTCAACCTGACACGCCCTTATCGGTTTCTGACATGCCCGTGCACTAGGGCCGAGTCACCAGTAACTGCCATGCTAACCGACACGACTCTTGAGAACACGGGTGGTGATACGAGTATGCACACGCCTGTGTCATTTTACACGCCCGTGTCATTTGACACGCCCGTGTCATTTGACGCGCCCGTGTTATTTGACACGCCCGTGTTACGTTGTCGTGTTTCCTGCCATGTCCTTCTCTAGACGCAGCCGGCCAACACAAAAAACCACACGACCTTGGACACGCCCGTGTCCTAGGCCGTGTACCCCTATACAGGCACCAAAAATTCTATTGGTCACGACCAGCTCGATACGATTTTTGGGGCATTACACCACACACCCGTGACACTCCATGCATCGGCCGAATCTTCAGAAATGCTTTATCACCCACTTGAAATTCCACCATCTGGTGCTTTGCATTGTAATACTTCGCATGCCGACTTTGAGCCTCCAACATGCAATCCCGTATTAGTATAACCACCACATCGGTATATTCAATATACTCAATTCCCAAAGCCTTCGGTCTTCATCTTGCACCCAAGACAAGGGGGTTCTACACCTTCTTCCATAAAGAGATTCATGGGGCGCCATGCCGATGCTAACTTGATGACTGTTGTTATAGGAGAATTCTACCAGTGGTAGGAGCCTTTCCCACGTCTCTCCTCTATCCAACACAGATAATCTCAACAAATCTTCTAGTGTTCTGATGGTTCTCTCAGACTGCCCATCCGTCTAAGGATGAAACGTGGTGCTAAAGGTAAGGCACGAAACCAAATACGCCTGCACCGCCTTCCACTCCCTTAAGGTGAAACGACCATCCCGGTCAGAAACGATTGTCTTAGGCACGCCATGATACCATACGAACTGTCCACAAAGAGGCGTACCGAGACATCCCTGTGAGCCTCTTTCTTCATGGGGATAAACCGGGAAACTTTCGTCAGTCGATCAACGATCACCCACACCGAATCATTCCCTGAGCGTGAGTGAGATAACCCATGGACAAAGACCATGGAGATATCCTCGAACTTCCACTCGGGGATGGGCAATGATTGTAACAAACCACCAGGACTCTTGCATTCCGCCTTCACCCTTTGACAAGCTTTGCAATGTGTAACAAAATATTGGACATCTTTCTTCATTCCTGGCCAACACATGGTCTTCCGTAGGCCGCTGTACATCTTGGCAGTACCCAAGTGCACTAAATACTGAGAGCAATGTGCCTCTCTCAAGATATCCTCCCTGATTTTACCGCCCTTGGGGATGTTGAGCCAGTCGCGGAAATAAACTAGGCCGTCTATTAGTGTATACTCATCAGTAGTCCCGTCCTCGATTGCCTTGATTGTCGGGGCCAGAGCCGCATCCCTTCCTTGCTCCACCCGGATTCGGTCCCAGATATCACAAAGTATGCTCACGGTTGCCAAGTACTCTATATACTCTATCGAAGGAGCCTTATATACTAGAGTAATGTCCATCTCTTCAATCATCCGAGCCAACTCCATACTCATCAACCGAGACTTTGGGCTCGAGTCTGGTACCTTCCTGCTCAATGCATCGGCCACCGAGTTCGCCTTTCTGGGATGATAGTTCAAAGTGAACTCATAATCGCACAGAAACTCTAACCATCGCCGTTGTCTTATGTTCAATTACTTCTGTTTGTGAACATACTTTAAGTTCTTATGGTCTGAAAAGATCTCGCAGTGGACGTCGTATAGATAGTGCATCCAAACCTTCAAGGCGAACACCACAGCTCCCAATTATAAATCATGAACCGGGTAATTGATTTCATGCTTCTTCAACTGTCTTGAAGCGTAGACAAACACGTGTCTGTGCTGCATCAATACCGCTCACATCCCTTGATATGACGCATCGGTGTAAACTTGAAATCCTTCCTTCCCACATGGAAGTGCAAGGATGGGGCGGAGGTAAGTCTATCCTTCAGCTTTTGGAACGCCGCTTCACACTGGGGTGTCCACTCAAATGGCACACCTTTCTTTGTCAAGGAAGTAAGAGGGAGGGCAATCTTGGAGAAACCTTTTATGAACTTGCGGTAATACCCGGTAAGTCCAAGGAAGCTCCTCACATCGGCCGTCAACTTCAAGGGCGACCACTCCTTCACGGCACACACCTTGGCCGGATCCACCGCCAGTCCTGCTCCACTGATCACATGCCCCAAGAAAGCGACCTCTTTAAGACAGAATTCGCACTTGCTGAACTTGGCGAACAAGGCGTGCTCTTTTAATTTATTCAATACAAAGGTCAAGTGCTCAATATGCTCATCCTCCGTCTTTGAGTAGACCAGGATGTCGTCGATGAAAACAATGATGAAGATATCCAAGTAAGGTTCAAACACCTTGTTCATCAGGCTCATGAAGGCAGAAGGGGCATTTGTGAGCCCAAACGACATTACAGTGAACTCGTACAGTCCATATCTTGAACTAAAGGCCGTTTTCTGGATGTCCTCCTCTTGTATCCTCAACTGATAATATCCCGAGCGCAAATCCAACTTAGAAAACCAATGCGCTCCCACCAGTTGATCGAACAACTCATCGATTCGGGGTAGTGGATAGGTGTTCCACACCGTCGTATGATTGAGCTCCTGATAGTCTATGCATAACCGCAAGGTTCCGTCCTTCTTCTTGACGAATAATATAGTGCCTGTAACGTCCTGAATCGCACTAGGCCCCTCGTGCGTGTTTTTGAGTCTGGAGAGCTGACTTGGGTTCAGGGGGAATGCAGATAACTGGGCAGCACATGTGAAAAGGAGGAGAAATCAGTCAAGTATAGGACACGGGTGGAGATACGGGTGTGTCCCTACCCATGTGGGAGTGGCCAGCTCTCGAGTCGATGACTCGATTATGTCCAAATATGGACACGGGTAGTGACACGGGCGTGTCACTACCTGTGTGAAGTGACACGGGTAGAGACACGAGCATGTCCCTACCCGCGTGTGTGTGTGTGTGTGTGTTTGTGTCGAGTTGAACTCAACGAGGTGTGTCGAGATCGGCGAGGTGTGTCGAGATCGACGAAGTGTATGACACAGGTAGCAACACTGGCCTGTCCCTACCCGTGTGTGTGTCGAGTTGAACTCGACAGGGCGTGTCGAGATCGACGAAGTGTGTTGAGATCAACGAAATGTATGACACAGGTAGGGACACGGGCGTGTCCCTACCGGTGTGTCATTGTGTCGAGTTGAACTAGACGAGGTGTGTCGAGATCGACCAGGTGTGTCGAGATCGACCACGTGTGTCGAGATCGACCAGGTGTGTCGAGATCGATGAAATGTATGACACGGGTAGAGACATGGGCGTATCCCTACTCATGTGTGTGTCGAGTTGAACTCGACAGAGCGTGTCGAGATCGACGAAGTGTGTCGAGATCAATGAAATGTATGACACGGGTAGAGATACTGGCGTGTCCCTACCCGTGTGTCGTTGTGTCGAGTTGAGTTCGTCGTAATGTATCCAGAGAAGGACACGGCCAGGGAACACGGTCGTATCATGTGGACATGGGTCGGGACACGGGCGTGTCCCTACCCGTGTCGAGTATTGAACCGACACTAAAACCGTCGTTGACGCTTCGCCCAAGCAGGATATGGGTAAGGACACGGGTGTGTCAGTACCCGTGTCACTTTTCATATATACGGGTTGTGAAAACCCTAGCCATTTTCACTTCTCATTCCAGCCATTTTTCCTGAGAGAAACTTCTGTAGAGAGGGAAAACTACAAGAGCAACTCTTGGAGGAGAAGATCCGCCGCCGCCGTGAAGGAGAAGTGCCGCTGAGAACAGTTACACGATCCGTGGCCTGAAATAGTGGAAACGCGGGAAATGAGGTGAGCTTCCTCCCATCTCCCTTTGTGCTAGATTTATAGATATCTAGGTGATATGTCGACTCAAAAGAGTCTCGACTAGCGAGATGGTGATTTCTCTAGGAAGAGGCCGTACTAGGTCTTGTGCTCTAAGGCTAGTTGTGTCTTCAACCTCTCCAACCTTCTATGTGAAGGTAGGGGATGGTTTCGTGAAGAATCATGGCCTCAAGAGGGTGAATAAGGGAGGAGGAATTTCTGGTGTTATTTTGGAAGACCAACTTGAGGAGGAAGATGAACCGATGTCGTTCATTCCTCTTTAAGATGTGTGCAGAATCTGTGTTCTGCGCGCAGTGCGTTTCTTGGCCAGTTTCAGGTGTGTTATGTCCAGATCTGGGCTTTTGACTAAACACGAAAGTTGAATACCTTGGAAATACCTTTCCAACGAATGGTTACACGATTTCAGGAGAAGTCGGTAGCCACAGGAAAGTCTGAATGAAATTGACATCCAGCAAACCTGCATGCAGAAATTGTGTTCTGTGTGCAGCGGACTTTGAAGTCGATTTCAAATAGTATACAACCAATCTGGGTTGTGGGCTGAATATGAAAGTTGTAACCCATAGAAAGAACTTTCCATCGAGTGGCTACACATCTTCACTGAATTCCTATAGCTTCAGGAATCTCCAGTTGAAGTTGCTGTCCAGATTTATTCTGCACTTAAATTCTGGGTTTTTATATAATATGGTTTTGGATTCAGTGGAATCGATGTTGCAAATTAACTCGAGATTTTGGTGAACTATTTTATGTTAACCACCGTAGTGCTATGAATGATGAAGATTACTAATTGGATTTCATATAACTGAATTGTGAAGCAAGTTTACTTAAACGAAATGACTTGTTAGAAATTGGTAGACTATTATATATGCGCATTATGTTATATTATGTTGAAATCATATGAAATGACATATAGAAGGATAAACTATGGTCATGAATATGTTTGATGGTTGGAATGAAATTTAGTAGTCCAATACTTAGAGCGTAGTCTCCCTACGGGTAGTATTGTGTAAGGATGTAAGTGCGGTGTTGACCGTCACTAGTTGGGTTAATGTTGAGATGTGGTATAGACGGACGGTTGGGCTTGGTTCTCGGTGTTCATTTCGCGGGGCTCCTTCCGTGCCGAGTGGATGGTTGGGCTATGTCCTCATGCTTACTTTCGAGGCCCCTTCCATGCCACGGTGATGTGGAATTTGCATGCGGTGTGAATCGACACGCGGTGTCGTAATCCTAGGTTACTGATAGTGTGGCAGGTCTACGGGCTTGCCGATCGTCACACCGACGGGAGTTGACAGTTAGACTTTGGGCGGTTGGGCTGTATCCTCGGTGTTCACGTCCTGGGGACCCTTCCATGCCAAGTGAACGATTGGGTTGTGTACTCATGCTTTCTTCCGAGGCCCCTTCCGGGTAACACAAGGTCAGTTTGTTGCTGTGTTCTCGGTGCACATCTACCCGATACCCCCGCTAGTCCATAGTACACATGGGCTCTGCTGTTGTGTTCTTAGCGTTGAGGCGTACAGAGGCCTAGGTGAAGTAGTGTGGTTGCCCACCTAGTAGTAGAGATGCTCGCTCTACTGTCACCACCTGGCCACGGCGGTTAATGCCTGAGAGGTTAGCTACCTGCTCAAATAGTGGGAACTATAGTCTGTGTCGACATAGCAATTGCATGTGTGTGATCATGGGTGAGTCATTGCAAAGCATACATACCATTTCATATCATTGCACAACAAGATCCTCATCGTATAAGTTTGTATGGGCACTCCTATACAATGAGTTACTTTATGCAAACCGATCCTTAACTTATAAGCTTGTATGAGAATCCTTATAAGTTAAGTTAATTACCTGCTGTAGTTTCTTATACTTGTTGAATTATTATTGCCCAAGTAGAACTGCTAGTTTATAATGTTGTTATTCCATTACTATTACCACCTACTTGTACCTGTTTATTTACTTATACATATTGTACCCTTGTTCCTTTCTCCGCCCGGTGCCGAGGAGTTGTCGGGGGAGCGGATGTGAAGCCACTTAGTCTTTTCGACTAACGGTTGCTACGAATTCCTTTTTAGGAGGTCTCCCCGTAGGTAGAGCAGTCGCAGACTTTGCAGCAGGATAGCCAGGCCAGGACGACCGGGCCTGATGTGACGGTGCCGTCGCTACCATCGGTTACAGATATGAGTGTTGAGCGACTCTAATGTAGCCCGTTTGGGCAATTTTTATTGTTGTACTCTGATATTATAGAAGCATGTTTTGGCTTCTCTTATTTGCTGTATTTGTACTATATACTTGGTGTGGATTTGAATTCTCTTATTTATAGTTTGGTTGGGTTGGCATATCTATGTTGATATTGATTGTAGCCGGCGGAATAGGCGTCTTGTGGTACAGGTTAGCCCGTGCGCTAATGTTACCGCAAGGCGGATGTTCCGGGCATAAGGCTCCCTTCGTGTTGTGTTTTGGGATTCGGGAGGGGGGTATTACAAATGGTATCAGTTTGCCACGATCCTCAACTAAAGAAGTCATTCAACAATGGTACCACCCCCGTTCGATTAGTCAGTTTGCGGACAAACTGACTTAGCGGAAGCAGTGGTGTGTCCATATGTAATTCACACTAATTTGTTCCAACTTTGACCTTAAGATTAGCGAACCTGACCATACATTTATGTTTTATGTGTAGATTCTAGTGCACATTGAGCGGATGGGGGGCACTCCTGCCCCTTCCATACACACTCAGTTCCAACAATCTGAGTTGGGGCAGACGCTCACCGCCATCCTCGATGCTTTTACGGTGCAACAGCCTCCGGTGCAACAACAGGCCCCGGGCTCTAACTGGCCGAGCACCTTTCGGGCCCTCTGCCCTCCCGTCTACCTCGGGATGGAGTCGGCCGTACGCATGAAGGAATGGCTCGATACGGTGCAGGAGTTGCTGGCGGGGATCCGTTGCCCAGCCAACATGGCTGTGACGTTGGCACTGTCCATCTTGGAACTACATGCTAAGAGATGGTGGAAGTCCCTCATGGGTTCCACCTTCCAAGGCCGAGTCTATACAGAGATAGGTTGGAGTGAGTTCTCGAATGTCTTCTTGGTGCACTTCATTCCCATATCCGCTCGAAATGAACTCGAAAAGACGTTTCTTCTGCTGAAGCAAGGATCAAAATTAGATACGGAATATCAGCGAGAGTTTCAGCACCTTGCGAGGTTTGCGGCTTCTTATGATTTGGATGATAGAGGATACGCCAAGCATTTCTACAAAGGGTTGCGATATCACCTAAGGCAGGCCCTTTTGTTTATAGCGGACGCTAGCTTGGCGGAGATTATCGACATGGCGAAGAGATTGGAGGCGGATCACTTGAGTAGTGGTAAGAGACCTGCTGAGGGCGTGATGGAAGCTGGCCTAAGCAATAGAAGAAGGCGGGACTTTAGAGGAGGAAGAGGACATCAAAGAGGTGGAGGACGTTTCCACAGAGATTTTAAGGTGGAGCATCCGGTCCCGTAGCCACCCGCGTTGCCTCCACCGCCGCAACCTCAACAATTTCAGCAACCTGAGGGGCGTCGTGGGTTGGTGTGTTTTGAATGCAACCAGTCAGGACACATTCGACGTTTCTGCCCGCGTTTGTTTGGGAATGTTCCTCCTGCTCTCCCTCCAGTAGCTCCGCGAGGGCAGGGTTATATGCGTGGATGAAGTCGAGGACCGCAAGGAGGAAACCCCGGTCCTGCCCGGGATCAAGTGTACGCGATGGACATGGCGCAAGAACGGAATCCCCAGGATGTTATTGCAGGTATGTTGCAGTTAGCTTTCACATTTTCATTGTTTAACTTAACTTGCTTACAACATACTGGACACCTGCTATTGAGTTTTGGTTATTGGTACTTGGGCACCGTGGTAGTCAGCGGGAAGACGACCTATACGCTATTCGATACCAGTGCCTCACACTCTTTTATGTCTGAGGATTCATTAAGGACATGGAAGGTGTACAATACTTTACTGTTATAGATCGACGAGTACGCCTCCCAGACGGCTCTGAGATGACTGCAACCACCAAGTGCGAGCTAGAGATATTCATTCGGGGAAAAGCATTTGATACGCCTGCCACGGTCTTGAGAATGCCGGATTTTGACACCATTTTGGGAATGGCGTGGTTGGACTTGCACTTTGTGATGATTGACTGTGCAGAGAAATGAATCTACTTGAGACATGGAGACACCGACGTCATCTTCCAAGGTATTATCTCTGCACCTCGTATGTTGTTATCTTCAGTTCAGGCAGTAAAAGCCCATATGATTGGGGATGAAGTCGTCATGATCTATTTTGAGTTGAAGAAGATGGCGTTGGATATGAAAGATGTACGAGTAGTGCGGGATTTCCCCGAGGTATTTCCTGAGAAACTGCCAGGATTACCCCCGTATAGAGAAGTTGATTTTCAAATTAATCTAGTACCGGGTACGAAGCCTGTATCCAAGGCCCCTTACCGAATGGCCCCGAAGGAACTCGCTGAGTTTAGAGTTCAACTGCAAGAACTGGTGGAGTAAGGGTTCGTTCGCCCCAGTTCGTCACCATGGGGAGCCCCTGTATTGTTCGTAAAGAAGAAGGATGGAACCCTACGTTTGTGCATAGACTATCGGGAACTCAATTGGCTGACGGTGCGGAACACTTATCTGTTACCTCGGATCGACGAGTTGTTCGATCAACTAGTGGGAGCGCATTGGTTTTCTTAGCTGGACTTGCGCTCAGGGTATTATCAGTTGAGAATACAAGAAGGGGACATCCAGAAAATGGCCTTTAGTTCAAGATATGGGTTGTACGAGTTCATTATAATGCTGTTTGGGCTCACAAATGCCACTTCGGCTTTCATGAGCCCGATGAACAAGGTATTTGAACCGTATTTGGACATATTCGTCATTGTTTTCATCGACGACATCTTAGTCTACTCAAAGACGGAGGAGTAGCATGTCAAGCACCTGACCTTTGTATCAAAGAAATTGAAGGAGCTCGCCTTGTTCGCCAAGTTCAGCAAGTGCGAATTCTGGCTTAAAGAGGCTGCTTTCTTGGGGCATGTGATCAGTGGAGCAGGGCTAGTGGTGGATCCTGCCAAGGTGTGTGCCATGAAGGAGTGGTCGCCCTTGAAGTCGGCGGCCGATGTGCGTAGCTTCCTTGGACTTGTCGGGTACTACCGCAAGTTCGGGAAAGGATTCTCCAAGATTGCCCTCCCTCTTACTTCATTGATGAAGAAAGGTGTGCCATTTGAGTGGACACCCCAATGTGAAGCAGCATTCCAGGAGCTGAAGGATAGACTTACATCCGCCCCCATCCTTGCACTTTCATCTGGGAAGGAAGGATTTCGAGTTTACACTGACGCATCATATCAAGGGATGGGAGCGGTACTGATGCAGCACGGGCACGTAATTGCTTATGCTTCAAGACAACTGAAGAAGTATGAAATCAATTACTTGGTTCACGATTTGGAGCTGGGGTCAGTGGTGTTCGCCTTGAAGGTTTGGAGACATTATCTATACGGCGTCCACTGCGAGATCTTTTCAGACCACAAAAACTTGAAGTACGTTCATACTTAGAAGGAGTTGAACTTGAGACAACGGCGGTTGTTAGAATCTCTATGCGACTATGAGTTCACCATGAACTACCACCCCGAAAAAGCGAACTCGGTAGCCGATGCGTTGAGTAGAAAAGTACCAGGCTCAAGCCCAGAGTCTCGGTTGATGAGTATGGAGTTGGCTCGGATGAGTGAGGAGATGGATATTACTTTGATATTTAAGGCTCCTTCGGTAGAGTATACGGAGTACTTGGCAAGAATGAGCATAGTTTGTGATATCTGGGACTGAATCATAGTAGAGCAAGGAATGGATACTGCTCTGGCCCCGGCAATCAAGTCAATCAAAGATGGGACTACCGACGAGTATACACAAAAAGACGGCCTTGTTTATTTTCGTGGCCGGCTCTACATTCCCAAGGGCGGTAAAATCTGGGAGGATATTTTGAGAGAGGCTCATTGCTCTCAATATTCAGTATACCCGGGTATTGCTAAGATGTACGCCGGTTTGCGGAAGAACATGTGTTGGCCAGGATTGAAGAAAGATGTCAGATATTTTGTTACACACTGCAAAGCTTGTCAAAAGGTGAAGGCGGAATGCAAGAGTCCCGGTGGTTTGCTATAATGTTTGCCCATCCCCGAGTGGAAGTTTGAGGATGTCTCCATGGACTTCGTCCATGGGTTACCTCGCCCACGCTCCGGGAATGATTCGGTGTGGGTGATAGTTGATTGTCTGACGAAAGTAGTTCGGTTTATCCCTATGAAGAAAGAAGCTCATGTGGATGTCTTAGTACGCCTCTTTGTGGAGCAGTTCATACGGTATCATGACGTGCCTATGACGATCATTTATGACCGTGATGGTCAATTTACCTCCAAGGAGTGGATATCTGTTCAGGCATATTTGGGTTCGCGCCTTACCTTTAGCACCGCGTTTCATCCCCAAACAGACACGCAATCTGAAAGGACCATCCGGACATTGGAAGATTTGTTGAGATTATGTGTGTTGGATAGAGGAGAGCCGTGGGAAAGGCTCTTACGGTTGGTAGAATTCTCCTACAACAACAACCACCAGGATATTATCGGCATGGATCCTCATGAAGCTCTTTATGGAAGGAGGTGTAGAACCCCCTTGTCTTGGATGCAAGATGAAGACCCAAAGGCTTTGGGTGTTGAATATATTGAGGATACTGATGCGGCAGTTACACTGATACGGGATCATATGTTGGAGGCTCAAAGTCGGCAGACGAAGTATTATAATGCAAGGCACCGGATGGTGGAGTTTCAAGTGGGTGATAAGGTGTTCCTGAAAATCCGACCAATGCATGGAGTGTCACGTGTGCATGGTGTGAAAAATCTCAGCCCAAGGTATGTTGGGCCTTATACTATATTGGAATGGATTGGCCCGTTGGCCTATCGGTTGGAGTTACCATCCGAGCTAGAGAACCTCCACGACGTGTTCCATGTGTCGTCGCTTCGGAAGGCGCTGTTGCAGCCGAATCAATACATCCCCACAAATGATGGTGCTGTGGCGTCTGGTAGGTCTGTGCGACTAGAGCAGGTGCAGATCGTAGATAACGAGACAAAAATATTGCACCGCAAAAGTGTTCTCTTGGTGAAGGTGCTATGGTCTAATCATGGGAAGGAGGATTATACATAGGAGCTGATGGATTTGATGCAAAAATGCTATCCGGAGTTGTTTGCTCAAGGTAACTTTATTTAAAAGCATATTATATTTTATGTTTTGCTTTTCTCCCCATAACCTAAGCCTGATTTTGGGGACGAAATCTTTTATTTTGTTTATAGGATTTGTAACGTCCCGAATCGCACTAGACCCCTCGTGTGTGTTTTTGAGTCAGGTGAGCTGACTTGGGTTCAGGGGCAGTGCTGACAACTGGGCAGCACATGTTAAAAGGAGGAGAAATAAGTCAAGCATAGGACACGGGTAGAGACTCGGGCATGTCCCTATCCGTGTGGGAGTGACCAGCTCTCGAGTCGATGACTCGAGTATGTCCGGAGACAGACACGGGTAGTGACACGGACCTGTCACTACCCGTGCGAAGTGACACGGGTAGAGACACGGGTGTGTCCCTACCCATGTGTATGTGTGTCGAGTTGAACTCGATGAGGTGTGTCGAGATCGACGAGGTGTCTCAAGATCGACGAAGTGTATGACACAGGTTGCGACACGGGCCTGTCCCTACCCGTGTGTGTGTCGAGTTGAACTTGACAGGGCGTGTCGAGATCGACGAAGTGTGTCGAGATCGAAGAAATGTATGACACGGGTAGAGATACGGGCGTGTCCCTACCCGTGTGTCGTTGTGTCGAGTTGAACTTGACGAGGTGTGTCGAGATCGACGAGGTTTGTTGAGATCGATGAAATGTGTGATACGGGTAGCGACACGGGCATGTCCCTACCCGTGTGTGTGTCGAGTTGAACTCGACAGAGCGTGTTGAGATCGATGAAGAGTGTCGAGATCGATGAAATGTATGACACGGGTAGAGATACGGGTGTGTCCCTACCCGTGTGTCGTTGTGTCGAGTTGATTTCGTCGAAACGTATCCAGAGAAGGACACGGCCAGGGAACACGGCCGTGTCATGTGTACACGGATCGGGACACGGGTGTTTCCCTACCCGTGTTGAGTATTGAACCAACCTAAAACCGTCATTGACGCTTCGCCCAAGCAGGACACGGGTAAGTACACGGGCGTGTCCCTACCCGTGTCACTTTTCAGATATAAGGGTTGTGAAAACCCTAGTTGTTTTCACTCCTCATTCCAGCCATTTTTCCTGAGAGAAACTTCTATAGAGAGGGAAAACTACAGGAGTAATTCTTGGAGGAGAAGATCCGCCGCAGCCGTAAAGGAGAAGTGCCGCCGAGAAGGGTTACACGATCCATGGCCGGAAATAGTGGAAACGCAGGAAATGAGGTGAGCTTCCTCCCCTTTCCCTTGGTGCTAGATCTGTAGATATCTAGGTGAGATGTCAACTCAAAAGAGTCTCGACTAGCGAGATGGTGATTTCTCTAGGAAGAGGTTGTACTAGGGCTTATGCTCTAAGGCTAGTTGTGTTTTCAACCTCTCCAACCTTCTATGCGAAGGTGGGGGATGGTTTTGTGAAGAATCATGGCCTTAAGAGGGTGAATAAGGGAGGAGGAATTTCTGGTGTGATTTTGGAAGACCAACTTGAGGAGGAAGATGAACCGATGCCGTTCATTCCTCTTTAAGATGCGTGCAGAATCTGTGTTATGCGCGTATTGAGCTTCTTGGCCAATTTCAGGTGTGTTATGGCCCGATCTGGGCTTTCGACTAAACAGGAAAGTTGAAGCCCTTGGAAATACCTTTCCAACGAATGGTTGCATGACTTCAGGAGAAGTGGGTAGCCACGGGAAAGTCTGAACGAAATTGACATCCGGCAAACCTGCATGCATAAATTGTGTTCTGTGTGCAGCGGATTTTGAAGCCGATTTCAAATCGGATACAGCCAAATCTGGGTTGTGGGCTGAATATGAAAGTTGTAGCTTTGGAAATCTCCAGTTGAAGTTGCTGTCCAGATTTATTCTGCACTTAAATTCTGGGTTTTTATATAATATGGAATTGCATTCGGTGGAATCGATGTTGCAAATTAACTCGAGATTTTCGTGAACTATTTTATGTTAACCACTATAGTGCTATGAATGATGAAGATTACTAATTGGATTTTATATAACTGAATTGTGAAGCAAGCTTACTTAAATGAAATGACTTGTTAGAAATTGGTAGACTATTATATATGCGCATTATGTTATATTATGTTGAAATCATTTGGAATGACATATAGAAGGATAAACTATGGTCATGAGTATGTTTGATGGTTGAAATGAAATTTAGTAGTCCAATACTTATAGCGTAGTCTCCATACGAGTAATATTGTAAAAGGATGTAAGTGCGGTGTTGACCGTCACTAGTTGGGTTAGTGTTGAGATGTGGTATAGACGGACGGTTGGGCTTGGTCCTCGGTGTACACGTCCCAGGGCTCCTTCCGTGCTGAGTGGATGGTTGAGTTGCGTCCTCGTGCTTACTTCTGAGGCCCCTTCCATGCCACGGTGATGTGGAATTTGCATGCAGTGTGAGTCGACACGCGATGTTGTAATCCTGGCTTAAGGATAGTGTGGCAGGTCTACGGGCTCGACGATCGTCACACCAATGGGAGTTGACAGTTAGACTTTGGGCGGTTGGGATGTGTCCTCGGTGTTCACGTCTCGGGGCCCCTTCGGTGCCAAGTGAACGGTTGTGTTGTGTCCTCGTGCTTTCTTCCGAGGACCCTTTCGGGTCACACAAGGTCAGTTCGTGGTTGTGTTCTCTGTGCACATCTACTTGTTGAATTACTATTGCTCAAGTAGAACGTCTAGTTTATAATATTGTTATTCATGTACTATTACCACCTGCTTGTACCTGTTTAATTACTTATACATATTGTACCCTTGTTCCTTTCTCTGCCCGGTGCCGAGGAGTCGCCGGGAGAGTGGATGTGAAGTCACTTAGTCTTTTAGACTAACGGTTGCTACGTCTTTCTTTTTAGGAGGTCTCCCCGCAGGTAGAGCAGTCGCAGACTTTGCAGCAGGACAGCCAAGCCATGTCGACCGGGTCTGATGTGACGGTGTCGTCGCTACCGTCGGTT
The DNA here is from genome assembly GCA_039583875.1 of Platanthera guangdongensis. NCBI lineage: Eukaryota > Viridiplantae > Streptophyta > Magnoliopsida > Asparagales > Orchidaceae > Platanthera > Platanthera guangdongensis. The sequence continues at coordinate 74,590,809 of CM077153.1, read as the reverse complement.
ACGGATGTGAGTGTTGAGCGACTCTGATGTAGCCCGTTTGGCCAATTTTTATAGTTGCACTCTGATATTGTAGAAGCATGTTTTGGCTTCTCTTATTTGCTTTATTTGGACTATATACTTGGTGTGGATTTGACTTATCTTATTTATAGTTTGGTTGGGTTGGCATATGTACGTTGATATTGATTGTAGCTGGCGGAATAGGCGTCTTATGGTACAGGTTAGCCTGTGTGCTAATGCTACCGCAAGGCGGCTGTTCCGGGCATAAGACCCCCTTCGTGCCGTGTTTTGTGATCCGGGAGGGGGGTCTTACAGGGGCTCCCCAGGGTGACGAACTGGGACGAACGAACCCTGACTCCACAAGTTCTTGCAGTTGAACTCTAAACTCCGCAAGTTCCTTTGGGGCCATTCGGTAAGGGGCCCTGGATACAGGCTTGGCACCCGATACTAAATTAATTTGAAAATCAACTTCTCTATGCAGGGGAATCCTGGCAGTTTCTCCGAAAATACCTCGGGGAAATCCCGCACCACCTGTACATCGTTCATATCCAATGCCATCTCATTCAACTCGAAACAGATCATGAAGACTTCATCCCCCTTTATATGAGCTTTTACTGTCTGAACTGAAGATAACATCATACGAGGTGCGAATCTAATACCTTGAAAGATGATGTCGGTGTCTCCATGCCTCAAGTAGATCAGTTTCTCTACACAGTCAATCCTTGCAAAGTGCTAGTCAAACCACGTCATGCCCAAAATGATGTCAAACTCCGGCATTCTCAAGACCATGGCAGGCGTATCAAAGGCCTTTCCCCCAATGAATATCTCTAGCTCGCACTTAGCAGTTACGATCATCTCAGAGCCGTCCGGGAGGCGTACTCGTCGAGCTATACAAGTAAAGTATTGTACCCCCTCCAATTCTTTAATGAAGTCCTCAGATACAAAAGAGTGTGAGAAACCGGTATCGAACAGTGTAAAGGCCGTCTTCCCACCGACTACCACGGTGCCTAAGTACCAATAATCAAAACTCAACAGTAGGTGTCTAGTATGTTTTAAGAAAGTTAAGTTAAACAATGAAAATGTGAAAGCTAACTGTAACATACCTGAAATCACATCCTGGGGATTCCGTTCTTGCGCCATGTTCAACGCGTACACTTGATCCCGGGCAGGATCGGGGTTTCTTCCTCGCGGTCCTTGTCCTCGACCATGCATGTAACCCCGTCCTCGAGGAGGTGCCGAAGAGAGAGCAGGAGGGACATTTCCAAACAACCGCGGGCAGAAACGTCGAAAGTGGCCCAGCTAGTTGCATTCGAAACACACCTGCCCATAACGTCCCTCAGGTTGCTGAAATTGTTCAGGCGGTGGTGGTGGAGGCAACGCGGGCGGCTGCGGAATCGGGTGCTCCTCTCTAAAATCTCGGTGGAAACATACTCCACCTCTTTGATGTCCTCTTCCTCCTCTAAAGGCCCGCCTTCTTCTGTTTCTTGGGAGAGCTTCTATCATGCCCTCCGCAGGTCTCTTACCACTACTCAAGTGATCCGCCTCCAATCTCTTCGCCATGTCGATAATCTCTGCCAAGCTAGCGTCCGCTATAAACAAAAGGGCCTGCCTTAGGGGATCTCGCAGCCCTTTGTAGAAATGCTTGGCGTATCCCCTATCATCCAAATCATAAGAATCCGCGAACCTCGCGAGGTGCTGAAATTCTCGTTGATATTCCGTAACTGATTTTGATCCTTGCTTCAGCAGAAGAAACCTCTCTTCAAGTTCATTTCGACAAGTTCATTTCGAGCGGATGTGGGAATGAAGTGCTCCAAGAATACATCCGAGAACTCGCTCCAACTTATCTCTGTATAAACCCGATCTTGGAAGGTGGAGCCCATGAGGGACTTCCACCACCTCTTAGCATGTTGTTCCAAGATGGACAGCGCCAACGTCACATCCATGTTGGCTGGACAACGGATCCCCGCCAATAACTCTTGCACCGTGTCAAGCCATTCCTCCATGCGTACGTCCGACTTCATCCTGAGGTAGGTTGGAGGGGAGAGGGCCCAAAAGGTGCTCAACCAGTTAGAGCCCGGAGCCTGTTGTTGCACCGGAGGCTGTTGCGCCCTAAAGGGATCTAGGATGGCAGGGAGCGTCTGCCACAACTCGGATTGTTGGAACTGAGTGGGTATGAAAGGGGCAGGAGTGCCCCCCATCGGCTCAATGTGCACTGGAATCTACACGTAAATCACAAACATATGGTCAGGTTGGATAATCTTAAGGTCAAAGTTGGACAAACTTAGTGTGAATTGCATATCGACACACCACTGCTTCCGCTAAGTCAGTTTGTCACCAAACTGACTAATCGAACGGGTGTGGTAGCATTGTTGAATGACTTGTTTAGTTGAGGATCGTGGCAAATTGATACCATTTGTAAGACCCCCCCTGCCCTCCCGGATCCCAAAACACGGCACAAAGGGGTCTTATGCCCAGAACAACCGCCTAGCGGTAACATTAGCACACGGGCAAACTTGTACCACAACACGCCTATTCTGCCGGCTACAACCAATATCAATATATATATGTCAACCCAACCAAATATAATAAGGAGAAGTCAAATCCACACAAAGTATATAATTCCAAAGTACATTAAAATAGAGAAGCTAAAACATGCTTCTACAATATATCAGAGTACAGCTAATAAATGCCCAAAAGGGCTACATCAGAGTCACATAACACTCACATCAGTAACCGACGGTAGCAACGGCACCGTCACATCAGGCCCTATCGCCCAGGCCTGCCTATCCTGCTGCAAAGTCTGCGGCTGCTCTACTAGCGGGGAGACCTCCTAAAAGGAAGACATAGCAACCGTTAGTCGAAAAACTAAGTGGCTTCACATCCGCTCCCCCGGCGACTCCTCGGCATCGGGCGGGGAAAAGAGCAAGAGTACAAAGTGTAATAAATAGTATAAGCAGGTAAAAGCAGGTGGTAATGGTATTATAAGATTAACAACAATTTATCTAGCAGTTCTACAAAGTTATATCAAACATAAAGAGCAAGTAACTACAACAAGAAAGTAACTTAACATATAAGGATGCCCATACAAGCTTATAAGTTAAGGATCGATTTACATAAAGTAACTCATCGTATAGGAGTGCCCATACAAACTTATACGATGAGGATCTTGTTGTGCAATGTTATGAAATGGTATGTATGCTATGAAATGACACACCCATGTTCAAGCACATGCAATTGCTATGTCGACACAGACTATAGTTCCCACTATTCGAGCAGGTAGCTAACCTCGCAGGCATCAACCGCCATGGCCAGGCGGTGACAATACAGCGAGCATCACTACTACTAGGCAGGTATCCACACTACTTCACCTAGGCCTCCGTATGCCTCAATGCTAAGAACACAACAGTGGAGCCCATGCATAATATGGCCCAGCGGGGGTCTCGGGTAGATGTTGTTGGAACACCCTATTACTAATTTGGGTCAGGATCACTATGTCTCTAGGAAACCTGTTTTTGACCTCATGTATAGCTCTAAAGGTCAATTAGAATTGAGTCTAAGGGTTAGTAGTTAGGTTTGGAAGCTGCCCTTAAGACCAAGGATTTTCAGTTTGAAGACTAAGTCATATCGTCGAGCTCAGTACGACGAATCATCGAACTCCAATCGACGATCGTCTAGCTCAACTTCGACGGATCATCAAACTCCATTCGACGATCGCTGAGCTCAAATTCAACAAATCGTCGAACTCCATTCGACGATCTTCGAGCTCAGTTCGACGATCTTGACTCAGTATTGATTCTCTATCTCTGAGCTCAGTTCGACGATAGTTGAGCTCATATCGACGATCTCTGTTGCTGTCTAAGTCCAAATCTGTTGGAACACCCTATTATTAATTTGGGTCAGGATCACTATGTCTCTAGGAAACAAATGCTTGACCTCCTGTATAGCTCAATAGGTTAATTAGAATTGAGTCTAAGGGTTAGAAGTGTAGGTTTGGAAGCTGCCCTCAAGACCAGGATTTTCTGTTTGAAGACTAAGTCATATCGTCGAGCTCAGCACGACGATTCGTCGAACTCCGATCGACGATCGTCTAGCTCAACTTCGACAGATCGTAGAACTCCATTCGACGATCGCTGAGCTCAACTTGATCATATCGTCGAACTCCATTCGAAGATCGGTGAGCTCAGTTCGACGATCTTGACTCAGCTTTGGATCTCTATCTCTGAGCTCAGTTCGACGATCTTTGAGCTCAGATCGACAATATTTTGCTGCTGTATATTTCCAGATCGCTGAGCTGAGTTCAACGGTAGTAGAGCTCAGTTCGACGTTTTCAGATAACTTCAAGGATGTTTCTAGATTCAAATTCAAATCAGTTAAGGAGTTATTCTGCAATTAATTCTGAAGATTTCCTAGCCGTTTTCATTCATTTCTGGACCAAGTTTCAAGGGATTTTCAAGGAATCTTTCTATGGACTTTCCTCCAGAAGAGATTTTGCAATTAAGGATGCAATTAATGCAGGCCAACGGCTATTCTTCTCAGAGAATGTTTTGTTCAGTACCAGAGAATGAAAAACAAGAATTTTTCTTTTGAATCTCTAAGATAGAGAGACAGAGACACATAGACACACAGACAGACATCAATAATCTTCAACAAAATATTCTGTCTCAAAGAATTCTCAAGAACACTCATCCAAGGAGATCAACCTTTTCTAAAATCTTCAGATCTCTTTAGTTTTCAAGTGTTCAAGGCCAACATCTTTCAAGACTCCAGACATCCAACATTTCAGCTGTTGCTGAAACCATCTTTTGCTGGAGTTCAATCTTTGAAGGTCTATCACCCTACAACAAAGCTTTTCTTCCTGAAGATCTCAAGGATTCAGGGGGAGCTTTGACATCATCAATCCACATAGTCTTCTCAGTTGTTTGAGAAAGAGAAGACTTCCATCACTCTCTCATCCCCTCTCTGTAAAGGGTTTTTCAAACTCCCTTCAAAAGTTTGAACTTGGTTTTTGAGCACCTTGTCAAAAGCTCATTGGTGGCAAGACACCTGATCAAAAAATATGATTTGGTTTTTGAGCACCTTATCAAAAGCTTATTGGTGCCAAGGACACCTGATCAACTCATCCTGCAGTGGATTCCTACCTAGGGTGGTAGAAGAGTGGATGTACCCAAGTTTAGGGGAACCACTATATTTCCTTGTGTCTTCTGGTTTTGCTTGTCTTTATTTTTGTTTCTGGCCTTGATTCTTCTGTGATTAGCTTTTGATTAGTTCAGTTCTGTGATTAGATTTATTATTGCTTCCCTGCTCACTCATATTACAACAATTGTTGTAAAAACTTTTAAAGCAACATATACTCTATTCACCCCCCTCTAGAGTATATCAGATCTAACTGCACTTTCAATTGGTATCAGAGGCAGGTTGGTTAAACATACCACACCTTGGTGGTTGTACAGGCTAACACCTGAACCCTAAGATCCCAAGTTAGATCTGTTGTTCTGTTGTATTTTATTATTAGATTTTGTTTTCACAAATCATGGCCCAAAACAAAGATTATGCTAGCACTAGACCTCCAGTGTGCAATCTATCCAAGTTTGCACTTTGGAAAGCAAGGATCAGACTATACATGAATTCTATTGACGAAGATATTTTTAACTCTGTTTTGACAGTGTGTCCAAGACCTCCAGAGAACTCCAGTACAAATGCTGTTCCACCTCCATCAGGAACAGATGCTGATATCAAGAGATGGAATGTAGCTGATTCCAAGGCTATGAATATCTTAGCCCAGACAATGTCTGATGACATATTTCAAAAGGTGGCTGAATGCAATTCAGCAAAGGAAATTTGGGACAAACTCTCAGAAATAGTCTCAGGATCAGCTGATGAGAGAAAGGATAGGAGATCCCACCTCATATCTCAATATGAGAATTTCAAGAAGGGAGAAACTGAGTCAGTGGGAGATATGTACAACAGGCTCAGTCTAATTGTCAGTGAACTCAGAACATTGGATAAAGAGATTTCACTAACTGAACTCAATGAAAAGATCCTAATGTGCTTCCCTAGCACTTGGGATTCAAGAATCTGGCCAATTAAGGATGCCAAAAGTCTGAATGAGATCACCACTGAAGCTCTATTGGGTAAGCTCAAATCTTATGATCTACTCATCAAGAATAGAGAAGAAGAACAGAAGGCTGCCTCACCAGCCACAAGAAAAGAGAAGATCATAGCCTTCAAGGCAACTGAAGATCAGCCTGAAGACAAAGTGACAAGCAATGATGAACTGCTCAGTCTGTTGGCCAAAAGATTTTATAAGATGGCCAGAAAGGACTTCAGAAGGAGATCATACAAGGAACATGATAAGCCAAGGTATGACAAGTCCATTAATAATAATAATAAAGACATTATTTGCTTTGGTTGCAGGAAACCAGTGCACATAGTTCCTGACTGTCCAGAAAACAAAAACAAGGACAGAAGGGACATGAAAGAAAGAAGAAAGGAGAAAGAATCCAAGAGGAATGGCAATGGCAAACCCTCATCAAGCAAAAACAAGCATACAAGAAAGGGGTTTGTTGCTGAATCCTAGAGTGAGACTGAAGAGGAGTCAGAAGCCTTATCCAGCTCCAGTGATGATGAGGATGATGCAGAAGAAAAAGAGTTCTGCATGATGGCAATCAATACCTCACAGCACAATTCAGAAGAAGAGGAGTCAGAGTCAGATTCAGAGACTCAACCTGAAGAAGATCAGGTAATCAGTTCTTTTGATTTTAATTCAGAGGATTTTAAATCTGAATTTAAAGCATTGTGTTTAGACCTGCTAAAGTCTGAGAAAGAAACTATCTCTCTCAGAAATCATTTATCTGAACACAATACTTTAAAATCAGAAAACCTCAAACTCTCTCAGGAGTTGGAGTGCTGTAGGGAGCAGATAGCTTCACTGAAAAGTGAGCTATCTGAGGCCAAGAAGCTTGAAGAATCCCTTAATGGGAGAAGCATCAAGCTGATGGACATCACAAGCACAATGAACTCCAGATTTAATAGTACACTGTGCTTGGGTGCTTCATCCAGCCAACCCATAGTTCTAACAACTCCAATCAAATTCATTTCTGACAAAGGAAAGGGAGTTGTAGAGGTTGCTAGGAAAAATTCTGATCTGCCCAAGAAAACCAACTCCCAGCAGAAATCGTCGAACGGAGATCGACGATCGCCGAATGAAGATCGACGATCGTCGAACGCAGATCGACGATCTCAGCCAAAATCGTCGAACGCAGGTCGACGATCTCAAGTACCTGATCTCAGCCATAGTCGACCGTCGAACGGAGCTCGACGATCTGACCCAAGATCGTCGAACGCAGCTCCAAGATCGTCGAACAGAGGTCAGAGCTCTGGAAAATTTTTCAAGGGCAAATCAAAATTCAATCCTAAGGGTCCTTCATCCCAAATCCTTAACCCTTATACTGAATGGATTATACCTCCAAGGAGATATCATCCTGAAGGATATAAGAGTCAACCTGGGATGTCCTTTATTTCAGAATTTAAAGATTATCAACCTAGGCCTAAGGTAAACTAGGTCAAAAATAAATGAATTGTCTTATGTGCAGGTGAAGACCTATCCAACATCTAACCAGCAATGGTACTTGGATAGTCGGTGCTCTAAGCACATGACAGGGAACAAGGACAACCCCACATCCTTTAGAGCCAAGCTTGGACCCAAAGTTATCTTTGGTGACTCAAACTTTGGACAGACTAAAGGATATGGTGCAGTCCAGATTGGATCGGTAACTTTCAAGAAAGTAGCTTATGTGGAAGGACTGAAGCACAACTTAATTAGCATCAGTCAGCTGTGTGATGAAGGATACCAGGTGACCTTCAGCAAAGCCTTATGCAAAATCAAGTCAGAGGACAACACACTGTGTTGACAGGTAAAAGGAAAGGTAACATCTATCTAGTAGATTTTCTTTCAACTGATGTAGATATTTGCTTGTTTAATTCTGTCTGTAGACCAAACATCTTATGGCATAAGAGACTAGGACACCTAAACCTTAGAACTATTGCTAGGCTATCCAAGGACAACCTTATTAGAGGACTACCTTCTGGCCCCTACAAGAAGGAAGGACTTTGCAGGGCCTGTCAATTAGGCAAGCAAACTAAAAACAGCTTTAAGGCACTTAATAAGAGTGATTCACCTAGGATATTGTATCTGTTACACATGGATCTTTTTGGACCCATCACAGTACAAAGCCTAGGAGGGAAATCCTACACTTTAGTAGTTGTAGATGACTTCTCTAGATTCACTTGGGTGTTCTTTCTACGGAAGAAGTCTGATAACTTTAAGTGTCTGACAGAGTTTCTCAAATGTATACAGATTGAGTTTAATACTCACTTTGCCCTGATCATAAGTGATCATGAGACAGAGTTTGATTCTCTTCTTATGCAAGAGTTCTGTCAGAGTGAAGGGATCAGGCATACTTTCTCAGCTCCTAGAACTCCTCAACAAAATGGGGTAGCTGAAAGAAAAAATAGAACCCTTATTGAATCTGCCACTACATTGTTGTTAGATGCTCATCTACCTCTATCCTTTTGGGCAGAGGCAGTGAACACCTCCAACTATGTGCTGAATAGAAGTTTGATACATAAACTAAAGGGAAAGACTCCCTATGAATTACTCAAAGGGAAGAAACCTAAAGTTGATTATTTTAGAGTCTTTGGTTGTATTTGCTACATACACAACAATGACAAGAAATATTTAGCAAAATTTCAAGCTAAAGCCGATGAAGGAGTGTTTCTGGGATACTCCATGATCAGCAAGGCTTATAGGGTCTATAATAAATCATCTCTAAAAATTGAGGAATCTGTTCATATATCATTTGATGAATCTAACATGTCTTTCAAGGAGAAGATTTCTTCTACCATAGAACCTTTGCAGGAACATTCTCTAGTTGAAGACTTGAACAAGTTACAGGTTACTCAAGGGGATGAAAGCAGTGCAGATGAAGAAAATGCTCAACATATTGAAGAACAACTTGAAGAGCCAGTTGTTGTACCACAAGAGGAAACAACAACACAGGTTGGTGAACAATCAACACCCCCTGTTGATTTAGTAACATCAAGAGACCATTCAATTTCCCAAATAATTGGAGACATCTCAGCTGGTGTGCAAACCAGAAATCATGTCAACCAAAACCTGTTGCACACCTGTTTCCTATCTCAAATTGAACCTCAGTCCATTCAAGATGCAGAGCAAGATCCACACTGGATCATTGCAATGCAAGAGGAGTTGCATCAATTTGAAAGGAACAAAGTATGGAAACTAGTGCCAAAGCCTAAGGATCACTCCATTGTTGGAACAAAATGGGTATTCAGAAACAAACTGGATGATCAAGGAGTAATTATAAGAAACAAGGCAAGGCTAGTTGCTCAGGGATACTCTCAAGAAGAAGGAATAGACTACGACCAGACTTTTGCACCAGTTGCAAGATTAGAAGCCATCAGAATATTCTTAGCTTATGCAGCACATAAAGGCTTCAAGGTATATCAGATGGATGTCAAAAGTGCATTCCTAAATGGAGATATTAAAGAGGAAGTATATGTCAGACAACCTCCAGGTTTTATCTCTCCAACTTATCCTGATTATGTTTTTAGATTGAACAAAGCATTATATGGTCTCAAGCAAGCTCCTAGAGCATGGTATGAGACCCTAGCATGCTTTCTTTTGGAAAATGGTTTTATAAGGGGTAGAGTAGACCAAACTCTTTTCATTAGAACCCATAAGTCCCATACCCTACTAGTACAGATTTATGTAGACGATATTATTTTTGGTTCTACTGACTCCAAATTGTGCAGAAGGTTTTCCAACCTAATGCATTCTAAATTTGAGATGAGTAGCATGGGTAAGCTATCCTTCTTCCTAGGATTGCAAGTCAAACAGCATGCTGAAGGCATCTTCATTTCTCAAACCAAGTATGCAAATGAATTGGTTAAGAAATTTGGTATGTCTGAAGCATCTTGTATGAAAACACCCTTACCTACTAATGCTGTATTGGATGCTGATGAACATGGGAAACCTGTTGATCAGACAACATATAGAGCAATGATTGGCTCTTTACTGTATCTTATAGCTAGTAGACCAGATATAATGTTTGCTACATGTATATGTGCTAGGTTCCAAGTAAGCCCTAGAGAGTCACACCTAATGTAACGCCCCGAAACTCAAAGGAGCAAAGGGGGACGTTTTGGGCCAGTTTGGGTTCTGACAGCAGGCACACGGCCTGGGACACGGGCGTGTCCCAGGGCATGTCGAGCCTGTGTCGACACTGAGACGGGAAGTCGACACTTTGGTCTCGACATTGTGTCGAGACTGGGCACACGGCATGCGACACGGACGTGTCCCAGGGCGTGTCGACCCGTGTCGACACTTAGCCGCGAAGTCGACACTCTGCGGTCGACGAAGTGTCGAGACATGGCACACGGCCTGCGACACGGGCGTGTCGCAGGGCGTGTCGACCCGTGTCGACACTCATCCCGGGAAGTTGACACTTTGGTGTCGACAATGTGTCGAGACAAGGCACACGGCCTATGACACGGGCGTGTCCAAGGCCGTGTCATCAGGTCGACGATCTTCGCTCGACGAAGTGTCGAGTGTCGAGACCGTGTACACGGCCTGGTGTCCAGGCGTGTTGAGGTGACACGGGTAAGGACACGGGCGTGTCCTAGAACCCGTACAGTGCTCGGGTTGATTTTGGGGAAAAATGAAAGGGGTACACGGCCGGCCACACGGCCATGTCACATGGAACACGGGCGTGTCAGCTCGAACAAGGGCGTGTTCGATACCCGTGTGAGGTTCCAGGCGAGCCGATTTTGACGTCGAATGAGGCACACGGCCTTGGACACGGGCGTGTGCCAGGCCGTGTTCGGTCTAGATTGGGCATTTCAGTCCTGAATCAAAGCCGTTCGTTTCCTTATTTTGAGATCCAACGGCTGAGGGTTGTTCCTGAAGGGATATACCCGGGATTGGACTTAGAAACCCTCACTTTTTCTTTAGTGTTATCTTTCTAAAGCCTTAGAGAGAGAGGAGAGCCAAGGGAGGAAGAAGGAGCTTGATCTCTCCATTGGAGGAGCTTTGAAGCTCCGAATCGCAAGCCGACTCCGGATCCACGGAGGCAAAGCTAGTGCGGTGCTTTTCATCCGATTACTTTTCAATGGCGCCAAAGAGGAACGCTAGGGTAACGATCCTCATCTTGAGCATGAGTAGCTCTCTTTCTTTGCATAAGAAGCCCGCTCTCGCGAGTTTGCGGAGAGTTGGAGGCGTTCCTTCGGGTAGATATGTGAAGTTCCCGTTGTTTAGAGTCCGTAAGCGAGAATGGACATAGGCATGATGTGTGAAGCCTACCCGGACATGTTGGTCTGGATCGGTGATGTTGCATTGCATAAGGCCGGAGAAGACTCCGTGTTATTGATTGTTTTCGGGTTTTCTTCGCGGTAGATTGCAGCAGGGAGCCTTGGGGACTAACCCAAAGGTGCACCCGGAAAACTAGGCGGATACGAGATCTTGCCAACTTGGTGGCTTGAGAGCCAACTTGAACATAACCGGGTTATGTGACTTGTGATGGAAATGGGACTCGGCGGAAGTTTGACCCGCACAAATGGCTTAAATTGTCGTTGCGATGTGAGCACGGGTTAGATGGAACCGTACCCGTTCTATGTCATTCGGTTAAAGAGACCTAAAGGCACGTGACACTTACCGTTGGCATAGATTAGGGTCTTCGGCGGTCTATGGCTTAAATTGTCGTGACCCAGGCCAGGAAGACAAATTGCTCATAGGTTTGGCCGTCCAAGTGGCGGTGGTGAGTCCGGAATGTCTATGGCTTTAATTGACGTGACATCGACCGGTTCCCCGAGAATGTGCCCTGAGAGCACGGGGCGTGTGGCCGTGCGAGCCAACGTCTGTGATGAAATGGATATATATATGTATTGCTCGCTTATGCTAATGAAATGCAGGGAAGGAGCATCGCCGCCCCGAGTTGGGGGCGGGATCGTTATAATTTGGTCAGCATAGCTGACCGTTGCCTTGTTTTGCCACCGTGCCGTGGTTTGTTGCTTGCAGGTGCAGCTGGACCAAGCGGTCAATAGCAGGCTAAAGCCCGAATGCGAAGCCGGCCCTTGAAGGCCTAATTGGAAGTGTTTACTGCTTTATTCATGTGTGACCGGCCTGCGTGCCGTGGTTTGTAAAACATGTAATTGGAAGTGAAACATTTTGTAAGGCCTTAAGGCTTATTTTGAGTATTTTGTATAACATTCCTATTCTGTACTAGTGGAAATTCAGGCTCTAATGCTAGGTTCTTTATTGCAACTTTTATAAACTGCTTCCGCTAGAATGCTCTGTGTAGGACGTTGAGATTGGTTGGATGGTTTCCATAAGTAACCACCCGGTCTGTCTGTGGCATACGGCGTCGGGCCCCGGCCGGACCTACTGCTATATGCTATGTGACGGATAGGGGGTGTTACAAATTGGTATCAGACTCCTGGTTTTGGTCGGGCTTAACGTGAATTCGTGGGCGAATTCTTTTTAAGGGGTGGTGAGCACATTGTGTGCGTCATCATAATAACAGTAAAAGAACCCATGAATGTCCACTTAGGAATGAAAATACTCGTGTTTGAGGAACCTGCGTGTTCCTATCATTGCTGTTTGCAATTTATTTGGTCGCTTAACGGTGTTTTGTACCACTATAGGTGATCAGAAGTGGTGTTGGGCCGTCAAAACACCGAGTTTCTGAGGCTAGTAGTGCACCGGATGTTGCTCCTGCAACACCTCTGTCGGCTGAAAATATTCGACTGGTGGCTGAAGCGGTGTTGGCCGTGATAAATGCGCAGCCTGCAAGGCAGGCGCAGCAGTCCTCTCCTGTGATGGAGCAAGAACCTCTTCAAGAGGCTGAGCCGAGGAGAGTGGAGCAAGTGGTTGTGGAACCGGTGGTGCCGAGGAGGGCAACTGAGAGGCAGCTTAAGCATGTAATGAGCTTTAACCCTCCGTTATTCTCGGGGTTGGGAACCCCATCTCAGGCTGAAGACTGGCTCTCCAGGGTGAAGAGAGTCATGACAGCAACGGAGACGGAGGAGTGGCAAATGACCACCATCGTTATGTTCCTTTTGGACGGTGAAGCGAGAATGTGGTGGGAAGGTTTGGAGCTGCACTTTTTTGAGAGGTAAGCAACTTGGTGATGTCTCGATGGAGGAGTTCTCGAGATTTTTTTTGGCTTGATACCTCCCTTCGACGCAGAAGATAGCGTTGGAGAATGAGTTCCTGAAGTTGGTACAGGGTGAGAGGAGCATGGATGAATATCTTCACGAGTTTACTCGTCTGAGTCGTTATGCTAGCTCCACCATCATGGATGAGGAGCGCAAGACTAATCGCTTCTACGAAGAATTGAGGGATGAGTTGAGACTACTGCTTTCGGGGCCGATGACGCATGGTTTCTTAACCTTGGTCAATACTGCCCGGTCCTTGGAGAAGGACATGAAGAATGTACAAGCAAAGAAAAGCTTGGGTGAGATGAAATCTGAATTTTAAGTGCCGACTACTTCAAAGGCCGGCTATCGGAGGTCTTTTAAGAAGCATAGGACTTCGGGTCCAGCTCCTTCTGGTGCTTCTGGGGCGACTACGAGTCGGACCCCGGGCGCGTGTTTTACTTGTGGGAAGACGGGGCACTTTGCCCGTGACTGTTGGAGCGGACGTCCTAAGTCTGAGAGAAAGCCGGGAGCTACTTATGAAGAGAAGGGAAAGGCGGTGGAGTCGACCGCATCACATTATGTTCCGGCCCAACCAAGGGTCTATAATCTTGGCCAACAGGAGGCCATCAAACAAGCTGATGTGGTGACAGGTACGGGTTAATTTATAGCAATTCAATTTATTTAAATACTTGTTATGCACATGTTACATTACCACTGCTTGTTTAGGATTTGTATTGATTTGTGAAAATCCGGCACGAGCACTCTTCGATACGGGAGCTTCACACTCCTTCTTGTCCGAAGGATTTATATCACGCATCAGAGTCCCTTCTTCGATGGCGAAGGATAAGTTGGATGTGTTGTTGCCCAACGGGTGTTCGATGCGAGCGGATAGGATCTGCGATGTTAAGATTCATATTGGGGAGCAGGAGTTCGACCTGCGGGCATCTTTACTTCCGTTGGTGGAGTTCGACGTCATATTTGGCATGGACTGGCTCTCGGAGCAGCATGCCCATATAGATTACGGTAGCAAGGAAGTCAAGCTGGGAGCAAGTCGTGAGACGACTTTTACGGGCTTAAAGGGGTCGAGCAAGACATTGATGTCTACTCTTCAGGTGGTGAAGGCGGTTCGTGCCGGAGCAGAACTGTTCTTTACACTAGTGGAGGTTGCAAAGCCGAAGCCCTCGTTGGATTGTATTTCAGTGTTATCGGAATACCCTGATGTGTTCCCCGCAGATCTTCCTGGAGCCCCGCCTCAGCGGGAGATAGATTTTAAAATCGAGCTAGTGCTAGGTGCAAAGCCTGTGTCACGATCTCCTTATCGGCTAGCGCCTAAGGAAATGGCGGAGCTGAAAGTTCAACTGCAAGAGTTGTTGGAGCAAGGGTATGTGCGCCCGAGTTCTTCTCCTTGGAGCGCACCGGTCCTCTTTGTTAAGAAGAAGGACGGAAGCTTGAGGCTATGTATTGATTATCGGGAGCTCAATAAGCTGACTGAGAAGAACAAGTACCCGATCCCCCGGATTGATGATCTTTTTGATCAGTTTGTCGGGTCGACGGTGTACTCGAAGTTGGATCTCAAAGCTGGGTACTATCAGCTACGATTAAGGGAGAGTGATATCCCGAAGACAGCGTTTAGTACGAGATACGGGCATTATGAGTTTACGGTCATGCCGTTTGGGCTGACTAATGCACGAGAGGAACTATCCGGTCCATGACTTGGAGTTAGCGGCCGTGATTTTTGCCTTGAAGCTGTGGAGAAACTACTTGTACGGTGTGAAGATTGATATCTACACCGATCACAAGAGCCTGAAGTACCTTATTGATCAGAAAGATCTGAATATGCGGCAGCGTAGATGGATGGAGTTCCTGGGGGACTATACGTTCAAGATCCACTACGTGCCTGGCAAATGGAATGTGGATGCGGACGCGCTGAGTCGCCGAGCCCCAGCTCAAGCCAATTGGCTATCGGTGCATGATGAGCGGTTGGTGCGGGAGTTGGAGGCGTTGGAGATTGTTTGTGTTGATAGATAATCAGGTGCTGAAGCAGTTCTGAATTGGACTGAAGTCCAATATGACCTGGCTGATCGTATTCGGCAGGCTTTGGATATGGATGCTCATATGAAGCAGTTCATGGTAGAGGCTCTGGATGGGTTAAATTCCCAATTCGTCGTGGAGGACGGGTTGCTTTGGAAAGACGGTCGTTTGTGCGTCCCAAGTGTGGGCAATTTGCGGGTGGAGTTGTTGTACGAGGCACACCATACCAAGTACTCGATTCACCCGGGGAGCACGAAGATGTACCGTGATGTGAAGGAACTATTTTGGTGGCCGGGTTTGAAAAAGGATGTGGCGCTATATGTAGCGAAGTGCCAAACTTGCGCCTTGGTAAAGGCGGAGTGCCAAAATCCGGGAGGATTTCTTAAGTCCTTGCCTATTCCGGAGTGGAAATTCGACGACATCTCTATGGACTTTGTGCACGGTTTGCCAAGGTCGCAAAATGGAAACAACGCCATTTGGGTGGTTGTTGATCGATTAACGAAGGTGTCGCATTTTATTCCGCATAGGAAGGATGATCCGGTGGAGAAGTTGGCAAAGCTTTATGTGATAACATAGTCCGGCTTCATGGTGTGCCCCGCAGCATCGTGAGTGACCGAGATGGGCGGTTCACGTCCAATGATTGGAGGCTTGTGCAGCAAATGTTGGGAACGAAGTTGAAGTTCAGCACAGCCTTCCATCCGCAAACGGATGGGCAGACCGAGAGGGTCAATAGAACTATGGAAGCCATGCTCCGCATGTGTGTCTTGGATTTCAGAAAGAAATGGGAAGACCACCTTTATTTGGTGGAGTTCGCATACAACAATAGCTACCAAGCGAGTATTCAGATGGCACCTTTCGAGGCCCTATATGGTAGAAAATGTCGCACGCCGTTGTCTTGGTTAGAAACGGGTGAGTCAAGGTTGTATAAGCGATCGGAAGTGGAGGGTGCTACTTCTTTGGTGCGAACCATTCGGGAGAGGTTGATTATCGCCCAGGACCGGCAAGCAAAGTACTATAATGCCAAGCACAGGAACGTGGAGTTCGTTGTGGGCGATTATGTATACTTAAAGATCAAGCCGTTCAAGGGTGTCACGCGGGTGCGGCAGTTGAAAAAGCTAAGCCCGAGATACCTTGGACCGTTTGAGGTTCTGGAGCGAGTTGGTGAAGCGGCCTATCGGTTGAAGCTTTCAGTGGAGCTAAGTAGTTTACATGATGTATTCCACATTTCGTTGCTTCGGAAGGCGGTGCAAGAGCCTACGCAAGTGATCGCGGTTGATCAAGTGTCGGTGGATAGTGGGCTAACGACAAAGGTCATGCCCGTGCGGATTGAGGACTCGGAGGTCAAGCGACTACGCAATAAAGAGATCAGGATGGTCAAGGTCCGGTGGGACAATTGCGGTCGTGAGGAGCTCTCTTGGGAGCGAGAGCAGACTATGCTTGACGAGTATCCGGAGTTGTTCCGCTCAGGTACAAATTTTGGTTTTGTACATGTCTTTCCTTTATATAATTTCGTGGACGAAATTCTTTTAAGAGGGGGAGAGTTGTAACGCCCCGAAAATCAAAGGAGCAAAGGGGGACGTTTTGGGCCAGTTTGGGTTCTGGCAGCAGGCACACGGCCTGGACACGGGCGTGTCCCAGGGCATGTCGAGCCTGTGTCGACACTGAGATGGGAAGTCGACACTTTGGTCTCGACATTGTGTCGAGACTGGGCACACGGCCTGCGACACGGGCGTGTCGTAGGGCGTGTCGACCCGTGTCGACACTTAGCCGCGAAGTCGACACTCTGCGGTCGACGAAGTGTCGAGACATGGCACACGGCCTACGACACGGGCGTGTCGCAGGGCGTGTCGACCCGTGTCGACACTCGCCCCGGGAAGTCGACACTTTGGTGTCGACAATGTGTCGAGACAAGGCACACGGCCTAGGACACGGGCGTGTCCAAGGCCGTGTCATCAGGTCGACGATCTTCGCTCGACGAAGTGTCGAGTGTCGAGATCGTGTACACGGCCTGGGGTCCAGGCGTGTTGAGGTGACACGGGTAAGGACACCGGCGTGTCCTAGAACCCGTGCAGTTCTCGGGTTGATTTTTGGGGAAAAATGAAAGGGGTACACGGCCGGCCACACGGCCGTGTCACATGGAACACGGGCGTGTCAGCTCGAATACGGGCGTGTTCGATACCCGTGTGAGGTTCCAGGCGAGCCGATTTTGACGGCGAATGAGGCACACGGCCCTGGACACTGGCGTGTGCCAGGCCGTGTTCGGTCCAGATTGGGCATTTCAGTCCCGAATCAAAGCCGTTCGTTTCCTTATTTTGAGATCCAACGGCTGGGGGTTGTTCCTGAAGGGATATAACCGGGATTGGACTTAGAAACCCTCACTTTTTCTTAAGTGTTATCTTTCTAAAGCCTTAGAGAGAGAGGAGAGCCAAGGGAGGAAGAAGGAGATTGATCTCGCCATTGGAGGAGCTTCGAAGCTCCGAATCGCAAGCCGACTCCGGATCCACGGAGGCAAAGCTAGTGCGGTGCTTTTCATCCGATTACTTTTCAATGGCGCCAAAGAGGAACGCTAGGGTAACGATCCTCATCTTGAGCATGAGTAGCTCTCTTTCTTTGCATAGGAAGCCCGCTCTCGCGAGTTTGCGGAGAGTTGGAGGCGTTCCTTCGGGTAGATATGTGAAGTCCCCGTTGTTTAGAGTCCGTAAGCGAGAACGGACATAGGAATGATGTGTGAAGCCTACCCGGACATGTTGGTCTGGATCAGTGATGTTGCATTGCATAAGGCCGGAGAAGCCTCCGTGCTATTGATTGTTTTCGGGTTTTCTACGCGGTAGATTGCAGCAGGGAGCCTTGGGGACTAACTCAAAGGTGCACCCGGAAAACTGGGCGGATACGAGATCTTGCCAACTTGGTGGCTTGAGAGCCAACTTGAACATAACCGGGTTATGTGACTTGTGATGGAAATGGGACTCGGCGGAAGTTTGACCCGCGCAAATGGCTTAAAATGTCGTTGCGATGTGAGCACGAGTTAGATGGAACCGTACCCGTTCTATGTCGTTCGGTTAAAGAGACCTAAAGGCACGTGACACTTACCGTTGGCATAGATTAGGGTCTTCGGCGGTCTATGGCTTAAATTGTCGTGACACAGGCCAGGAAGACAAATTGCTCATAGGTTTGGCCGTCCAAGTGGCGGTGGTGAGTCCGGAATGTCTATGGCTTTAATTGACGTGACATCGACCGGTTCACCGAGAATGTGCCCTGAGAGCACGGGGCGTGTGGCCGTGCGATCCAACGTCTGTGATGAAATGGCTATATATATGCATTGCTCGCTTATGCTAATGAAATGCAGGGAAGGAGCATCGCCGCCCCGAGTTGGGGGCGGGATCATTATAATTTGGTCAGCATAGCTGACCGTTGCCTTGTTTTGCCACCGTGCGGTGGTTTGTTGCTTGCAGGTGCAGCTGGACCAAGCGGTCAATAGCGGGCTAAAGCCCGAATGCGAAGCCGGCTCTTGAAGGCCTAATTGGAAGTGTTTACTGCTTTATTCATGTGTGACCGGCCTGCTTGTCGTGGTTTGTAAAACATGTAATTGGAAGTGAAACATTTTGTAAGGCCTTAAGGCTTATTTTGAGTATTTTGTATAACATTCCTATTCTGTACTAGTGGACATTCAGGCTCTAATGCTGGGTTCTTTATTTCAACTTTTATAAACTGCTTCCGCTAGAATGCTCTGTGTAGGACGTTGAGATTGGTTGGATGGTTTCCATAAGTAACCACCCGGTCTGTCTGTGGTATACGGCGTCGGGCCCCGGCCGGACCTACTGCTATATGCTATGTGACGGATAGGGGGTGTTACACCTAACACTAGTAAAGAGGATTCTCAAGTATGTTAAAAGTTGTCCAAATCTAGGTCTCTGGTATCCAAAAGATTCAGCATTTGATTTAACTGAATTCTCTGATGCTGACTATGCTGGATGCAGAATTGATAGGAAAAGCACCAGTGGAACTTGTTAGTTTCTTGGTGACAGACTTGTCTCTTGGTTTTGTAAGAAACAAACATCTGTGTCAACTTCAACTGTTGAAGCTGAATATATGGCTGCAGGCAGTTGTTGTTCACAAATCTTATGGATTCAAAACCAACTCCTAGTCTATGGCTACAACTTAGAGAAGTCTAAAATCTTTTGTGATAACACCAGTGCTATTTCTATAGCTCAAAATCCAGTCCTCCACAGTAGGACAAAACACATAGAGATTAGGCATCATTTCTTAAGGGATAATGTTGAAAAGAATAAAATTGAACTACAATATATCCCAACTGATTTACAAAGGGGAGATATTTTCGCCAAGCCATTGGATGAAAAGAAACACACCTTCTTCCTAAATCAGTTAGCAATGTTAGATGGAGGAAGTCTTAAATAATATCCAAGATTTTGAAAGCTTAAAAATTGACCAAGACTAGACAAACATCCTGATTTTTCTTAGTGTCTAGAGTTTTTCTGATCTCTGAACTGCGCTCGACGATTTTCCCCAAGATCGTCGAACGGAGATCGATGATTTCCAAAATCGTCGACCTGAGTTCCGCGTTTCTCAGATAGTATGAACTATCTCTTCCGGTCAACGATCATAGAACGGCGCTCGACGATTTTGTTCTTTGAACGATCGTCGAACAGAGCTCGACGCTCTCCAATATCGTCGAACGGAGATCGATGATGTTGAAGACTCTTCAGATTCCTTTAGAAGCCTCGATCGTCGAACTGAGTTCAACGATCTTTCCAATTCTGCGTCGAACCCTAATATAAAATTCATTTTTCGCCGTCGTTCTCCTTTGCGCTTTCGATTTCTCTGCAAGAATTTTATTTCCCTCCAAATAGTTCTGCACTTGGTCGTTTTGTTTGTTGAATTTTTGCAGGTACCCATGGCTGTGTCTGTTGTTGTTCTCGCCGCAATGAAGTTTGATGCTGGCTTCGACATCGACATGGAATCTTTCAGCACAACCGACCAGGTCTTTCAGGATATTTTGGGGCTATTCAAAGAGCAGAACCTGGTAGCAATTATGACCACAAGGATCAAGCTTGCATCTGATGAGATCAAAGAATGGGTCTACACTGCCCACAATCAGGACAACTCCACCATTATTGGGTCAATATCTGGCACACAGGTACCCTTAACCCCAGCAATTTTATCAGAGGTTTTTGAGTTGAGAAATGGTGAAGATACTGCTGACTTGTTTGGAGAAGAGTATACTGACCTGCTTGCCAAAATGGGTCATTCTGAGGCCAACCCTAGCAAGCTCTTGAAAAAGAACCTGTCTGTGGAATATAGATTCATGGCAGATGTAGTTGGGAAAGTGCTACTGGCTAAGCACTCTGCCCATGATACAATCTCAAGGTATCAGCTCTGCCTCATGGGAGCCCTTGTAGACAGGAAAAATTTGAATTGGGGAGAAATCTTCTTTGACCTTATCAAGAAGAAGATCAACAAAAGTTTTGTCAACTTTGGAAGGGTTATTGGGGTGTTTCTGCAGCACAGGTGCCCTGCTTTGCTGGTCTCCTCTGGAATCCATATCAATGCTTCCAAGAGACTGTCTTGTGCCCTGTTTGGAAAAATGGGACAGACAAATCAGCAAGCCCAGCAGGCCCTCCTCCAGCACTCCTTCAGGCACAAGGACTCTCAGAGTCACTTCCCCACAGGTCTCTGCCCCTGCAGATGACCTGCCTGCTGTTGTTGCTCCTCCTCCTCCTCCAATTCCATCCCTTCCCATACCATCTACCATTCAAACTCCATCCACCATCATCATCTCCAGCCCCTCTCCAACATCTACACCATCTCCAGTACCTACACTTCCAACACCAGAAGAACAATTCCATCCCTTATTCTCCTACCCTCCACCAGATGTCACTTCATCACTCTCCATTCCCTCATTCACCCTCATTGATGATTCCTTTATGGATGATTCACCATCCTCTCCTCCTGAACTACCCTCATCCTCCACTTCCTATCAAGACCTTCTACAACAAATCATTGACCAACCCACATTCAACCCATCTATCTCCCTCCCACTGTCCTCCATATCCACCTTACCCATACCTCAACCATCCCTTCCTCCATTCTCCAGCTCTCAACTACCATCACCCTCAGCTGCTCCTCCATCTTCTACCTCTGCTCCAGTCACCCTTGAGCAAGTAGACATCCCAGCCCTTGCTGACAGGTTGTATGAGTTGCTAGCCCCCAGACTCTCTCTTCTTTTGGAGACCTCCTTGGCTCCATTACACCTGTCAGTGGCAGTTCTCTCTGCCAGGCTCTCATCTCTATTCTCTCAGGCAGCCCCTACAGCAGTGTGCCTTGATCCAGCCTTGTCTGAATCTAGGCAGGGGGAGATGCCCTATGAAGTGAGTCTTCCTGCTGCTGCTGTTGCTGCTGTTTCTGTGAGCCTGTCTGCTGTTGCTGCTACTGTTGCCTCTTCAGCTCCTGTTCTTGCTGCTGCTGCTGCTGTGTCTCAAGAACAAATTCCTCCTGCTGCAATCTTTGCATTAGACCTCAGGTCTTTGCTTTCAAATTTTGATTCTGCATATTTCAGCTGTCTGCCAGAGATAACTGTTGTCCAGCCCCCAGAGGATCTGTCCAAGGCACTTGTGCCATTCTCTTGCTGTGACCCAAGCATCATCACCTCTTTTGTAAACTCAGTATATGCTGCTGCTTCTTCTGATGAAAGCATTTCTGTTGATGTTGTTGCCTCTACTGCTGCTGAACTTTTTGATATTGCTGCTGATATCTCTGTTATTGCTGTTGAGCCAATTTCTAAGGAAATTCTTATGTCAGAGGCACCTGAGTTTGAGCCTTCTGCAGTTTCTGATGTTATTCCTCCTGTTGATGTTGTTGTTAGTGAAACTGTTGCTACTGCTGTCACTTCTCCAGAGCCTATAGTTGCTGCTGTTGTTGTTACTGCTTCTACTGTATCTGCTGCTGTCATTTCTGCTTCTGCTTCAACATCTGCTACTACACCCTCTGTTGCCTCATCTGCTTCTGTACAGCTCAAGAAAGATCTGATGAAGAAAATTGATGCCCTGTATGATGACCAGAGTTCTGAAAGTGATGAGTACAGAACAGACTCTGATGACTCTTCTGCTACCATTGCCAGGAAAAGAAAGGCAAGGAGCAAAGCCATGAAGAGAGTACCTCCTGCCAAGGTCAAAGATAATAATGATATTCCATACTACATTCTTCATGACTGCCCTATCACTGAGCACTGGATGCAGTACTCCAAGAACCAACTAAAAGCAATGAAAAAGAGGAGAAAATATGAAAAGGGTTCCTCACAATTCTAACACTCTCATCCTCCTCCACCACCTCCTCCTGATGCAGGTGCAGGTGGAAGCTCTGCAGCTCAACCCCCTACCAGAAGTCAGGCCCCCTATCAGCCTCATGCTAGATCTTATAATAGGGAAAGCCAATCCAGGGGTTCTCAATCCAGGAGAGGAGGATACAGAGGAAATCAAAGAGATCTCCAAGTCTACTCCAAAGGTCACTCTAGGCAACACCCATATTCCAGTGGAGGAAAAATTTCTTCTGATACCACATCTGGTCCTTTTCCCTACAAATTAAAAGAAACTGTGTCTTCCAGGCCTCCTCAGGATAATCCTTCTAACAGATATGAGCCACCAGTACCTTTTGAGGACCCTGAGAACAATCCAGCTGCTTGGACTGCAAGATTAAAAGAACTAGTTGCACTGGATCAGATAAAAAAGGCTAGAGAGCAAGGAAAAGATTCCTCCAACATTTCTACAATGTCTGAACAGAGAAAGAAAGAGCTAGAAAGATATGCATCAAGCAAGTTCTTTGATTCTGACAGGTATATGGAACTGCATCCTGAAGCTGTAGTTCTCAGGCCTAAACAGCAAACATCTTTAGCTGCAGCAGATGATACCAGATCAAAGAAGGAAGCCCTCAATCCCAACAGAGAGATTAAACTTGTTAAGGGCAAGGAAAAGAAATGACAATGTAAGGTGATATTCTCTGTGATTTCTGATTACTATCTGGATGTTATATATCTCTGTGGTTCTGCAATGTCTAGCTTGTTGCTTTTCTGTTTTGCTGCTTGTATGTTGTTACTTAATTTTTCCAAACTCTGTAAATAATAATCCTAACCCAAATAGGGAGAGATTGTTGGAACACCCTATTACTAATTTGGGTCAGGATCACTATGTCTCTAGGAAACAAATGCTTGACCTCCTGTATAGCTCAATAGGTCAATTAGAATTGAGTCTAAGGGTTAGAAGTCTAGGTTTGGAAGCTGCCCTCAAGACCAGGATTTTCTGTTTGAAGACTAAGTCATATCGTCGAGCTCAGCATGACGATTCGTCGAACTCCGATCGACGATCATCTATCTCAACTTTGACAGATCGTCGAACTCCGTTCGACGATAGCTGAGCTCAACTTCATCATATCGTCGAACTCCATTCGATGATCGGTGAGCTCAGTTCGACGATCTTGACTCAGCTTTGGATCTCTATCTCTGAACTCAGTTCGACGATCTTTGAGCTCAGATCAACGATATTTTGTTGCTGTATATTTCCAGATCGCTGAGCTCAGTTCAACGATAGCAGAGCTCAATTCGACGTTTTCAGATAACTTCAAGGATGTTTCTAGATTCAAATTCAAATCAGTTAAGGAGTTATTCTGCAATTAATTCTGAAGATTTCCTAGCCGTTTTCATTCATTTCTGGACCAAGTTTCAAGGGATTTTCAAGGAATCTTTCTATGGACTTTCCTCCAGAAGAGATTTTGCAATTAAGGATGCAAATAATGCAGGCCAACGGCTATTCTTCTCAGAGAATGTTTTGTTCAGTACCAGAGAATGAAAAACAAGAATTTTTCTTTAGAATCTCTAAGATAGAGAGACAGAGACACACAGACACACAGACAGACATCAATAATCTTCAACAAAATATTCTGTCTCAAAGAATTCTCAAGAACACTCATCCAAGGAGATCAACCTTTTCTAAAATCTTCAGATCTCTTTAGTTTTCAAGTGTTCAAGGCCAACATCTTTCAAGACTCCAGACATCCAACATCTTTCAAGACTCCAGACATCCAACATTTCAGCTGTTGTTGAAACCATCTTTTGCTGGAGTTCAATCTTTGAAGGTCTATCACCCTACAGCAAAGCTTTTCTTCCTGAAGATCTCAAGGATTCAGGGGGAGCTTTGACATCATCAATCCACATAGTCTTCTCAGTTGTTTGAGAAAGAGAAGACTTCCATCACTCTCTCACCCCCTCTCTGTAAAGGGTTTTTCAAACTCCCTTCAAAAGTTTGAACTTGGTTTTTGAGCACCTTGTCAAAAGCTCATTGGTGGCAAGACACCTGATCAAAAAATATGATTTGGTTTTTGAGCACCTTATCAAAAGCTCATTGGTGCCAAGGACACCTGATCAACTCATCCTGCAGTGGATTACTACCTAGGGTGGTAGAAGAGTGGATGTACCCAAGTTTAAGGGAACCACTATATTTCCTTGTGTCTTCTGGTTTTGCTTGTCTTTATTTTTGTTTCTGGGCTTGATTCTTCTGTGATTAGCTTTTGATTAGTTCATTTCTGTGATTAGATTTATTATTGCTTCCCTGCTCACTCATATTACAACAATTGTTGTAAAAACTTTTAAAACAACATATACTCTATTCACCCCTCTCTAGAGTATATCAGATCTAGCTGCACTTTCAAAATCGCTGAGCTCAGTTCGACGATAGTGGAGCTCAGTTCGACGTTTTTCTGAAGGTTAAAGGATTTTCAAGATTCAAATTCAGAACAGTTAAGGAGTTATTCAGCAATTAATTCAGAAGATTTTCTAGCCGTTTTCATTTATTTCTGGACCAAGTTTCAAGGGATTATCAAGGAATGTTTCTTTGGTCTTTCCCCCAGAAGACATTTGCAATTAAAGATGCAATTAATGACAGGCCAACGACTATTCTTGATAGAGGATTATTTTCTATTCAAAACCAGGGAATAAAACTAAAGATTTTTGAATCTATCAGATAGACAACATAGAAAAGAAGAACAAGAAATAATATTCTCTGGACAACATCTTTCTCAACACCAACTGTTCACAAGAGAAAGAGCTGTAGACATTCTCTGTCTAAAAAGAATTCATACAGAACACACAACCAAGGAGATCAACCATCTGAAATCTTCTGATCTCTTTTGATTCAAGTGTTCAAGGCCAACATCTTTCAAGACTCCAGACACCCAACATTTCAGCTGTTGCTGAGATCATCAATTGCTGGAGATCATTTTCTGAAGGCCAATCACCCTACAGCAAAGCTTCATTTCCTGAAAATCTCAAGAACTCAGGGGGAGCTTTGCCAATATCAATCTACATAGTCTTCTCAGCTGCTTTGAGAAAGAGAAGAATTCCATCATTCTCTCATCCCCATCTCTATAAAGGGTTTTTCAAACCCCCTTCAAAATTTTGTGCTTGGTTTTTGAGCACCTTGTCAAAAGCTCATTGGTGGCAAGACACCTGATCAAAAAATCTGATTTGGTTTTTGAGCACCTTATCAAAAGCTCATTGGTGCCCATGACACCTGATCAACTCATCCTGCAGTGGATTCCTACCTAGGGTGGTAGAAGAGTGGATGTACCCAAGTTTAGGGGAACCACTATAGCTCCTTGTGTCTTCTGGCTTGCTTGTCTTTATTTTTGTTTCTGGCTGTGATTGATCTGTGATTAGTTAGGATCTGTGATTAGCTTCTTTTCTAGGTTACTTCAATTGTTTAGATTTAATTTTTGCTTCCCTGTTCACTCAGATTACAACAATTGTTGTAAAAAGTTTTTAAGCACCATACTCTATTCACCCCCCCTCTAGAGTATATCAGATCTAGCTGCACTTTCAATTGGTATCAAAGGCAGGTTGGTCAAACATACCACACCTTGGTGGTTGCACAGGCTAACACCTGAACCCAAAGATTCCTAGTTTGATCTGCTTGCTGTAGATTTTATTATTAGATTATTTCTTCACAAATCATGGCCCAAAACAAAGATTATGCTAGCACCAGACCTCCAGTGTGCAATCTGTCCAAGTTTGCACTTTGGAAAGCAAGGATTAGATTATACATGAATTTTATTGACGAGGATATTTTTAATTCTGTTTTGACAGTGTGTCCAAGACCTCCAGAGAACACAAGTACAAATGTTGTTCCACCTCCATCAGGAACAGATGCTGATATCAAGAAGTGGAAGGTAGCTGATGCAAAGGCTATGAATATCTTAGCCCAGACCATGTCTGATGATATCTTTCAAAAGGTGGCTGAATGTAATTCAATAAAGGAAATCTGGGATAAGCTCACTGAAATAGTGTCAGGATCAGCTGATGAAAGAAAGGACAAGAGATCCCACCTCATATCTCAATATGAGAATTTCAAGAAGGGAGAAACTGAGTCAGTTGGAGATATGTATAATAGACTCAGTCTGATAGTCAATGAACTAAAGACTTTGGATAAGGAAATCTCACTGACTGAACTTAATGACAAAATCCTAATGTGCTTCCCAAGCACTTGGGACTCAAGAATCTGGCCAATCAAGGATGCCAGAAGTCTGAATGTGATCACCACAGAAGCTCTTTTGGGCAAGCATAAATCTTATGAGCTGCTCATTAAGAACAGAGAAGAAGAGCAGAAGGCTGCCTCACCAGCCACAAGAAAAGAGAAGACAATAGCCTTCAAAGCAACTGAAGATCAGCCTGAAGACAAAGTCACAGGCAATGATGAACTGCTCAGTCTGTTGGACAAAAGATTTTACAAGATGGCCAGAAAGGACTTCAGAAAGAGATCATACAAGGAGCATGATAAACCAAGGTATGATATGCCAAACAATAAAGAAATTGTCTGCTGTGGCTGCAGGAAACCAGGGCACATTGTACCTGACTGTCCAGAGAACAAAAACTAGGACAGAAGGGATAAGAAAGAAAGAAGAAGAGAAAAGGACTTCAAGAAAAGTAGCAATAGCAAACCCTCCACAAGCAAAAACAAACACACTAGGAAGGGATTTGTTGCTGAATCCTGGAGTGAAACTGAAGAGGAATCAGAAGCCTCATCCAGCTACAGTGATGATGAAGATGATGCATAAGAGAAGGAGTTCTGCATGATGGAAATCAATGCCTCTCAACATAATTCAGATGAAGAAGAGTCAGAGTCAGACTCAGAGACTTAACTTGAAGAGGAGCAGGTAACTAGTTCATTTGATTTCAATTTAGAGGACTTTAAATCTGAGTTTAAAGCATTATGTTTAGAACTGCTAAAATCTGAGAAGGAAATTATTTCTCTCATAAATCAATTGTCTGAACATAGTTCTTTAAAGTCAGAAAACCTCAAACTCTCTCAGGAGTTGGAGTGCTGTAGGGAGCAGATAGCTTCACTGAAAGGTGAGCTATCTGAGGCCAAGAAGATTGAAGAATCCCTTAATGGGAGAAGTATCAAGCTGATGGACATCACAAGCACAGTGAACTCCAGATTCAATAGCACACTGGGCTTGGGTGCTTCATCCAGCCAACCTATAGTCCTAACAACCCCAATCAAGGTCATTTCTGATAAAGGAAAGGGATTTGTAGAGGTAGCTAGGAAAAATTCTGATCTGCCTAAGAAAACTAAGTTCCAGCAGAAATCGTCGAACAGAGCTCGACGATCGCTGAACGCAGATCGACGATCTCAGGCAAAATCGTCGCACTCAGGTCGACGATCTCTAATTCCTGAACTCTGCCATAGTCGACCGTCGAACGGAGCTTGACGATCTGACCCAAGATCGTCGAACGCAGCTCCATGATCGTCGAACAGAGATCAGAGCTCTGCAAATTCCTTCAAGGGCAAATCAAAATCCAATCCTAGGGGTCCTTCATCTCAAATCTTTAACCCTTATACTAAATGGATAATACCTCCAAGGATATATCATCCTGAAGGTTATAAGAGTCAACCTGGGATGTCTTTTATTTCTGAGTTTAAAGGTTTTCAACCTAGGCCCAAGATAAACTGGGTCAAAAATAAATGAATTATTTTATGTGCAGGTGAAGACCTATCCAACATCTAACAAATAATGGTACTTGGATAGTGGGTGCTCTAAGCATATGACAGGAAACAAGAACAACCTCACATCCTTTAAAGCCAAGCTTGAACCCAAAGTTATTTTTGGTGATTCAAACTTTGGACAAACTAAAGGATATGGTGCAGTCCAGATTGGGACAGTGACATTCAAGAAGGTAGCTTATGTGGAAGGACTGAAGCACAATTTGATAAGCATCAGTCAGCTATGTGATGAAGGCTACCAGGTGACTTTCAGCAAATCATTATGCAAGATCAAGTCATAGGACAACACAACTGTGTTGACAGGTAAAAGGAAAGGTAACATCTATTTAGTAGATTTTCTTTCAACAGATGTAGATATTTGCCTGTTCAATTCTGTTTGTAGACCAAATATTTTATGGCATAAGAGACTAGGACACTTAAACCTTAGAACTATTGCTAGGCTATCCAAGGACAACCTTGTTAGAGGACTACCTTCTGGCCGCTACAAGAAGGAAGGACTCTGCAGGGCTTGTCAATTAGGCAAGCAAACTAAAAATAGTTTTAAGTCACTTAATAAGAGTGATTCACCTAGGATATTATATCTCTTACACATGGATCTTTTTGGACCCATTACAGTACAAAGCCTAGGAGGGAAATCTTACACTTTAGTAGTTATAGATGACTTCTCTAGATTCACATGGGTGTTCTTTCTGAGAAAGAAGTCTGATAACTTAAAGTGTTTGACAGAATTTCTCAAATGTATACAGATTGAGTTCAATACTCACATTGCCCTGATCAGAAGTGATCATGGGACAGAGTTTGATTCTCTTCTTATGCAAGAGTTCTATCAGAGTGAACGGATCAGACATACTTTCTCAGCTCCTAGAACTCCTCAACAAAATGGGGTAGCTGAAAGGAAAAATAGAACCCTTATTGAATCTGCCACTACATTGTTGTCAGATGCTCACCTTCCTCTATCTTTTTGGGCAGAGGCAGTGAACACCTCCAACTATGTGTTGAATAGAAGTTTGATACATAAACTAAAGGGCAAGACTCCCTATTAATTACTCAAAGGGAAGAAACTTAAAGTTGATTATTTTAGAATTTTTGGTTGCATTTGTTATATACATAATAATGACAAGAGATATTTAGTAAAATTTCAAGCTAAAGCTGATGAAGGAGTGTTTCTGGGATACTCCATGATCAGCAAGGCTTATAGGGTTTATAATAAATCATCTCTAAAAATTGAAGAATCTGTTCATATATCATTTGATGAATCTAACATGTCTTTCAAGGAGAAGAACACTTCTACCATAGAACCTTTGCAGGTACATTTTCTTGTTGAAGACTTGAACAAGTTACAAGTTACTCAAAAAGAGGAAAGCAGTGAAGATGAAGAAAGTATTCAACATATTGAAGAGAAACAACTTGAAGAGCCAGTTGTTGTACCACAAGAGGAAACAATAACACAAGTTGGTGAACAATCAACACCCCCTGTTGATTTAGTAACATCAAGAGACCATACAATTTCCCAAATAATTGGAGACATCTCAGCTGGTGTGCAAACCAGAAATCAGGTCAATCAAAACCTGTTGCACACTTGCTTCCTATCTCAAATTGAACCTCAGTCCATTCAAGATGCAGAGCAAGATCCACACTGGATCATTGCAATGCAAGAAGAGTTGCATCAATTTGAAAGGAACAAAGTTTGGGAACTAGTGTTAAATCCTAAGGATCACTCCATTGTTGGAACAAAGTGGGTGTTCAGAAAAAAATTGGATGATCAAGGAGTAATTGTAAGGAACAAGGCAAGACTAGTTGCTCAAGGATATTCTCAAGAAGAAGGAATAGACTATGACCAGACTTTTGCACCAGTTGAAGATTGGAAGCCATCAGAATCTTCTTAGATTATGCAGTACATAAAGGCTTCAAGGTATATCAAATGGATGTGAAAAGTGCATTTCTAAATGTAGACATCAAAGAAGAAGTATATGTCAGACAACCTCCAGGTTTTATCTCTCCAACTTATCCTGATTATGTTTTTTGGTTGAACAAAGCATTATATGGTCTCAAGCAAGCTCCTAGAGCATGGTATGAGACCCTAGCATGCTTCCTTCTGGAAAATGGATTTATAAGGGGTAGAGTAGACCAAACTCTTTTCATTAGAACCCATAAGTCACATACCATACTAGTACAGATTTATGTAGATGATATTATTTTTGGTTCTACTGATTCACATTTGTGCAGAAGG
This sequence comes from Platanthera guangdongensis, assembly GCA_039583875.1. NCBI lineage: Eukaryota > Viridiplantae > Streptophyta > Magnoliopsida > Asparagales > Orchidaceae > Platanthera > Platanthera guangdongensis. Next base: position 74,560,272 of record CM077153.1, on the reverse strand, counting down.
TTTGTCAACCTAATGCATTCTAAATTTGAAATGAGTAGCATGGGTGAGCTATCCTTCTTTCTAGGATTGCAAGTCAAACAATATGCTGAAGGCATCTTTATTTCTCAAACCAAGTATGCAAATGAATTGGTTAAGAAATTTGGCATGTCTGAAGTATCTTGTATGAAAACACCCATGCCTACCAATGCTGTATTGGATGCTGATGAACATGGGAAACCTGTTGATCAGACAATATATAGAGCAATGATTGGCTCTTTACTGTACCTTACAGCTAGTAGACCAGATATAATGTTTGCTACATGCATATGTGCTAGATTCCAAGTAAGCCCTAGAGAGTCACACCTAACATTAGTTAAAAGGATTCTCAGGTATGTTAAAAGTTGTCCAAATCTAGGTCTCTGGTATCCAAAAGATTCAGCATTTGAATTAACTGGATTTTCTGATGCTGATTATGCTGGATGCAGAATTGACAGGAAAAGCACCAGTGGAACTTGTCAGTTTCTTGGTGACAGACTTGTCTCTTGGTTTTGTAAGAAACAAACATCTGTGTCAACTTCAACTGCTGAAGATGAATATATGGCTGCAGGCAGTTGTTGTTCACGAATCCTGTGGATTCAAAACCAACTCCTAGACTATGGCTACAACTTAGAGAAGTCAAAAATATTTTGTGATAACACCAGTGCTATTTCTATAGCTCAAAATCCAGTCCTCCATAGTAGGATAAAACACATAGAAATTAGGCATCACTTTTTAAGGGATAATGTTGAGAAGAATAAAATTGAACTTCAATATATCCCAACTAATTTGCAAAGGGGAGATATTTTCACCAAACCCTTGGATGAAAAGAAACACACCTTCTTCCTAAATCAGTTAGGAATGTTAGATGGAGGAAGTCTAAAATAATATCCAAGATTTTAAAAGTTTAAAATTGACCAAGACTAGGCAAACATCTTGATTTTTCTTAGTGTCTAGAGTGTATTTCTTGTCTCTGAACTACGCTCGACGATTTTCCCTCAGATCGTCGAACGGAGATCGAAGATTTCCGAAATCGTCGACCTGAGTTCAGCGCTGCTCAGATAGTCTGAACTATCTCTTAAGGTCAACGATCGTCGAACGGCGCTCGACGATTTTGTTCTCTGAACTATCGTCGAACAGAGCTCGACGCTCTCCAATATCATCAAACGGAGATCGACGATATTGAAGACCTTTCAGATTCCTTTAGAAGCCCCGATCGTCGAACTGAGTTCAACGATCTTTCCTTTCCTGCGTCAAACCCTAATATAAAATTCATTTTTCGCCGTCGTTCTCCTTTTGCGCTTTCGATTTCTCTGCAAAAATTCTCTTTCCCTCCAAACATCTCTACACTTGGTCATTTTGTTTGTTGATTTTTGCAGGTAACAATGGCCATTTCTGTTGCTATTCTTGCCGTAATGGAATTTGATGCTGGATTTGACATTGACATGGAGTCCTTCAGCACTACTGATCAGGTTTTTCAGAATATTTTGGAATTCTTCAAGGAGCAGAAATTAGCCACCATCATGTCCACCAGGATCAAGCTGCCTGCTGATGAGATTAAGGAGTGAGTCTACACTGCCCACAACCAGGACCAAAGCACAATAGTTGGTTCAATTTCTGGAACCCAGGTACCCTTGACTCCAGCCATTCTGATAGAGGTTTTTGAGTTAAGTTCTGGAAGAGATTCTGCTGATTTGTCTGGAGAAGAATTTGCTGATCTGCTTGCAAGAATGGGTCATTCTGATGCTAACCATAGCAAGCTGCTGAAGAAGAACCTAGCTGTGGAATACATGTTCTTAGCTGATGTAGTGGGCAAAGTTCTGCTGACCAAGCATTCAGCACATGATACTATCTCTAGGTATCAGCTGTGCTTGATGGGATCCATTGTGGATAAGAAGAAATTGAACTGGGGAGAGGTCTTCTTTGACCTGATTAAGAAGAAAATCAATAAGCGTTTTGTGAATTTTGGGAGGATCCTAGGGCTCTTTATTCAGAACAGATGCCCTACTCTGCTTGTATCTTCTGGGATACATATCAATGCATCAAAGAGATTGTCCTGTGCCCTATTTAGCAAATGGGACAGGCAGATAATAAAGCCCAGCAGGCCTTCTACAAGCACAACTTTAGGCACCAGGACTGTAACAGTCACTTCCCCTCAAGTCTCTGCCCCTGCAGATGACTTGCCTGCTGCTGCTTCTCCTCCTCCAACTCCAATTTCATCTCCTCTAGTTCCATCCACCATTCAAACCCCATCCACTATCATCATTTCCAGCCCTTCTCCAACATCAATACCATCTCCAATTCCAACTCTACCAGTCACAGAAGAAATCTTTCATCCATTATATTCCTACCCTCAACCAGATATTGAAACATCATCAACCATTCCCTCATTCAATCTTCTTGATGATTCCTTCATGGATGATTCACCCTCATCTCCTCCTGAGCTACCCTCCTCATCAACATCATACCAATAACTTCTGCAAGAAATTATTGATCAACCCACCTTCACACCCTCTATCTCAATCCCACTGTCTTCCATCTCCACTATACCCCCACCTCAACCATCACTTCTACCATCCACCAGCTCTCCATCACCATCACCTGTTGCTCCACCTCCATCCTCTACCTCTGCTCAATTGCCTGCTAAGCAAGTAGATCTTCCAGCCCTGGCTGATACGATATATGAACTGATAGCTCCCAGGCTATCTCTTCTATTGGAGACATCCTTGGCTCCATTACTTCAGTCAGTGGCAGCCCTTTCTGCCAAGCTATCCTCCTTATTTCCACAGGCAATCCCTTCATCAGTGTGCCTTGATCCAGCCTTATCTGAATACAGACAGGGGGAGATGCCTAATGAAGTGGTGAGATTGCCTGCTGCTGCTATTTCTTCAGCTCCTGCTGCTGTTGCTGTTCCTCAAGTTGCAATCTTTTCAGTAGACCTCAGGTCCCTTCTCTCATATTTTGATTCAGCTTATTTCAGTTGTCTTCTAGAGAGAGTTGCTGTCCACCCATCAGAGGATCTGTCTAAGGCCATTGTTCCCTTCTCAAGTTGTGACACCAAGGTTATAACTGCTTTTGTCAATTCAGTTTATGCTGCAAATATTGTTGATGTATCTGTTGCTGCTACTGTCAGTAATGCTGATGCTGCTGTTCCAGTTTCTGATGATATACATATGACAGAGGCATATGAATTTTAGCCTGTTGCTATTGCTAATAATATTGATGCTACTGAACCTATTGAGCATGCTGCTATTGCTGATAATATTGATGCTATTGATGTATCTGTTGTTGCTGCTGTCAATTCAGATTATATTGATGATAATATTGATGCTACAGAGGAATCCAAAGGGAATTCCAAGTCTATTCAAAAGGCTATTCTAGACAACATCCATACTACAGGGAAGGACAAGCTCATCAGATACAACATCAGGTCCTTTTCCCTACAAGTTAAAAGAAGTAGTCTCCTCCAAAGCTCCTCAAGATAATCCATCTAATAGATATGAGCCTCCAGTGCCCTTTGAGGATCCTGAAAATAACCCTACTGCATGGACTGCCAGGATGAAAGAGCTAGCTGCCCTGGATCAAATCAAGAAAGCTAAAGAGCAAGGCAGAGATTCCTCCAACATTACTACTTTGTCTAAACAAAGAAAGAAAGAATTGGAAAGATATGGCTCAAGCAAATTCTTTGACTCTGATAGATATATGGAGCTGCATCCTGAAGCTGTAGTATCAAGGCCCAAATAACAAACTTCTTTAGGTGCAGCAGATGACAGAAGGTCAAAGAAAAAAGCTCTCAATCCTAATAGAGAAATCAAGCTTATAAAGAGCAAGGAGAAAGAATAATTATGTAAGGTGACAATCATTCTGAATTCTGAATTCTGTCTGAGATAATATATATCTGTGCTTCTGTAATGTCCTGCTTATTGCATTTCTGTATTGTTGCTTTGTATGTTGTTATTTAATTTTTCCAAGTTCTGTAAATAGTAATCCTAACCCAAATAGGGGGAGATTGTTGGAACACCATATTACTAATTTGGGTCAGGATCACTATGTCTCTAGGAAACCTATTTTTGACCTCCTGTATAGCCCTAAAGGTCAATTAGAATTGAGTCTAAGGGTTAGTAGTTAGGTTTGGAAGCTACCCTCAAGACCAAGGATTTTCAGTTTGAAGACTAAGTCATATCGTCGAGCTCAGTACGACGAATCGTCGAACTCCAATCGACGATCGTCTAGCTCAAGTTTGACGGATCGTCGAACTCCATTCACGATCGCTGAGCTCAACTTCAAAAAATCGTCGAACTCCATTCGACGATCTTCGAGCTCAGTTCGACGATCTTGACTCAGTATTGATTCTCTATCTCTAAGCTCAGTTCGACGATAGTTGAGCTCAGATCGACGATCTCTGTTGCTGTCTAAGTCCAAATCGCTGAGTTCAGTTCGACGATAGTGGAGCTCAGTTCGACGTTTTTCTGAAGAGTTAAAGGATTTTCAAGATTCAAATTCAGAATAGTTAAGGAGTTATTCAGCAATTAATTCAGAATATTTTCTAGCCATTTTCATTTATTTCTGGACCAAGTTTCAAGGGATTATTAAGGAATGTTTCTTTGGACTTTCCCCCAGAAGACATTTGCAATTAAAGATGCAATTAATGACAGGCCAACGACTATTCTTGACAGAGGATTATTTTCTATTCAGAACCAGGGAATAAAACTAAAGATTTTTGAATCTATCAGATTGACAACACAGACAAGAAGAACAAGAAATAATATTCTCTGGACAACATCTTTCTCAACACCAACTGTTCACAAGAGAAAGAGCTGTAGACATTCTCTGTCTAAAAAGAATTCATACAGAACACACAACCAATGAAATCAACCATCTGAAATCTTCTGATCTCTTTTGATTCAAGTGTTCAAGGCCAACATCTTTCAAGACTCCAGACACCCAAAATTTCAGCTGTTGCTGAGATCATCAATTGTTGGAGATCATTTTCTGAAGGCCTATCACCCTACAGCAAAGCTTCATTTCCTGAACATCTCAAGAACTCATGGGGAGCTTTGACAACATCAAATCCACATAGTCTTCTCAGCTGCTTTGAGAAAGAGAATACTTCCATCATTCTCTCATCCCCATCTCTGTAAAGGGTTTTTCAAACTCCCTTCAAAAGTTTGTGCTTGGTTTTTGAGCACCTTGTCAAAAGCTCATTGGTGGCAAGACACCTGATCAAAAAATCTGATTTGGTTTTTGAGCACCTTATCAAAAGCTCATTGGTGCCCAGGACACCTGATCAACTCATCCTGCAATGGATTCCTACCTAGGTTGGTAGAAGAGTGGATGTACCCAAGTTTAGGGGAACCACTATAGCTCCTTGTGTCTTCTGGCTTGCTTGTCTTTATTTTTGTTTCTGGCTGTGATTGATCTGTGATTAGTTAGGATCTGTGATTAGCTTCTTTTGTAGGTTACTTCAATTGTTTAGATTTAATTTTTGCTTCCCTGTTCACTCAGATTACAACAATTGTTGTAAAAAGTTTTTAAGCACCATACTCTATTCACCCCCCCCCCCTCTAGAGTATATCAGATCTAGCTGCACTTTCAGATGTGCATCGAGAACACAGCCCCGAACTGGCCGTGTGTGACCTGGAAGGGGCCTCAGAAGTAAGCATGAGGACACAGCCCAACCGTTCACATGGCACAGAAGGAGCCCCGGGACATGAACAACGAGGACCAAGCCCAACCGCCCAAAGTCTAACTGTCAACTCCTGTCGGTGTGACGATCGGCGAGCCCGTAGACCTTCCACATTATCCTTAAACCAGGATTACGACACCGCGAGTCGACTTACACCGCATGCAATTCCACATCACCGTGGTATGGAAGGAGCCTCGAAGAAAGAACGAGGATCAAGCCCAACCATCCACTCTACATGGAAGGAGCCCCGGGAAATGAACACCGAGGATCCAGCGAAACCGTCCGACTTTGTCTCATCTCAACGCAGTCCCAACTAGTGACGGTCAACACCGCACTTACACCCTTCAACAATACTACTCGTAGGGAGACGACACTCTAAGCATTGGACTACTAAATTCATTCCGTTAATCAAACATTCACATGGCCATAGATTAACCTCCTACATGTCATTCCAAACAATTTCAACACATTATAAACATGATGCACATTTATATTAATCTACCAATTTCTATCAAATCATTTTGTTTAAGTATGCTTCGTTTCACAAATCAATTTCATGGGATCCAATTATTAAACTTCAAATATTATAGAACTAAGATGATTAACATAAAAGAGTTCACCCAAACCTCAAGTTAATTGCAACATTGAATCCACCGAATCCAAATCCATGTTATACCAAACCTAGAATTTAAGTGCAGAATAAATCTGGACAGCAACTTCGACCGGTGATTCCCGAAGCTACATGGATCCGGTGAAGGCGTGTAACCACTCGATGGAAAGGTATTTCCATGGGTTACAACTTTCATGTTCAGACCACAACCCAGATTCAATAGTATCATACTTGAATCGGTTTCCAATTCTGCTGCGTACAGAACACAATTTCTGCATGCAGGGTTTGTCGGATGTAAAATTAGTTCAGACTTTCCCGTGGCTACATACTTTGCCTGAAGTTGTGCGACCACTCGTTGGAAAGGTATTTGCATGTACTTCAACTTCCGTGTTCAGGCGAAAGCCCAAATCTGGACATATCACATCTAAAAATGGCCAATAAGATCGTTGCGCGCAGAACACAGATTCTGCATGCATCTTAAAGAGGAATGAACGGCATCAGTTCATCTTCCTCCTCAAGTCGATCTACCACAATCTCATCAGAAATTCCTCCTCCATTATTCACCCTCATGAGGCCATGATTCTTCACGTAACCATCCCCATCTTCACATAGAAGATTGGAGAGGTTGAAGACACAACTAGCCTTAGAGCATAAGCCCTAGAATGGTCTATTCCTAGAGAAATCACCATCTCACAAGTCTAGACTCTTTTGAGTCGACATCTCACCTAGATATCTACAGATCTAGCACCAAGGGAGAGGGGAGGAAGCTCACCTCATTTCCGGCGTTTCCACTATTTTTGGTCATGGATCGTGTAACTCTTCTCGGCGGCATTTTCTCCTTTACGGCGGTGGCAGATCTTCTCCTCCAAGACTTGCTCCAGTAGTTTTCCCTCTCTACAGAAGTTTCTCTCATGAAACATGGCTGGAATGAGGAGTGAAAATGGCTAGGATTTTTATAACCCTTATATATGAAAAGTGACACGGGTAGGGACACGCTCGTGTCCTTACCCATGTCCTGATTCGGGCGAAGCGTCAACGACGGTTTTAGTGTCGGTTCAACACTCGACATGGGTAGGGACACGCCCGTATCCCGACCTGTGTCCATATAACACGGCCGTGTTCCCTGGCCGTGTCCTTCTCTGGATATATCTCGATGAACTCAACTCGACACACAGTCACATGGGTAGGGACACGCCCGTGTCTCTACCCGTGTCATACATTTCGTCAACCTCGACACACTTTGTCGATCTCGACATGCTTTGTCGAGTTCAACTCGACACACACACGGGTAGGGACACGACTGTGTCTCGACACGTGTCATACACTTCGTCGATCTCGACACACTTCGTCCATCTCAACATGCTTCGTTGAGTTCAACTCGACACATACGGGTAGGGACACACCCGTGTCTCTACCCATGTCACTCACTTCGTCGATCTCGACTAGTTTCATCGATCTCGACACAAACACGGGTAGGGCCATGCCCGTGTCACTACCCACGTCACGTCACACGGGTAGTGACACGACTGTGTCACTACCCGTGTCCTTCTCTAGACATACTCGAGTCGTCGACTCGAGAACTGGCCTCTCCCACACGGGTAGGGACACGCCCGTGTCTCTACCTGTGTCCTATGCTTGACTGATTTCTCCTCTTATTTACATGTATAGCCCAGTTGCTAGCACTCCCCTGAGCCCAAGTCAGCTCTCCTGACTAAAAAAAATACGCACGAGGGGCCTAGTGCGAATCTGGACGTTACAAAGGTTCCCTTGGTGAAGGTGTTGTGGTCCAACATGGACGGGAGGATCACACCTGGGAGCCGAGGGATCTGATGCTATAGCGGCACCCAGAGCTTTTTTACCTCAGGTAATACTTTAATTTTGTTTAAAGTTCCTAAATTCTTATGCTTAGAAACCACGTAGACCCGAACTTAAATTTCGGGGACGAAATTGTTTTTTTTGTTTATTGGGATTTGTAACATCTCATTTCCTATTAGACCCCTCTACTTAGATTGGGTTAGGACATGTGGTGGGGGCATGGGTTTAGTCTAGGTTTGAACCATGTAATTATGGTGTAGTTGTCACAACCCGCATTTTCACCACAATGACGAAATATCAGAGTAAGGGAAAATGCGCGTCATGATGCCACGTTAGCAGGGGATAAATGCAGACGCTCAGGCAACACTTCGACTCAATACTAAAAATATTATTTAAATGTTTTATTGAAGAAGTTTATTTTAAGTTAGGCAATTAGCCGTATCCCTCGGCTTAGTAGCTCACGAGTCCACCAGAAGAAAAGTAGTTAAACACAGCAGAAAATACTATAGTAAACAGGTTAGACATCCTACATGAGTCTAGCATCCCAAGAAAAAAAGCTCAAGACATGCATTACACTAAATTTATAGTAATGATATCGAAGTAGTTTGTACGTTATTTAAATATAGTGATTTAGAGTTTTAAAACATGATGTGCATGATATAGTTTAATAGTTGGTTTTATAGTTGAAAATACCTATAGGCATCCTAGCATAAATCCTTCTCAGAGAGCAATAACTACTAACACAAAATAGACAATAGCAACTAGCCAAATATCCAAGAACGACATTAAACAATCACTGAGTGTCAAACACCTGACACGAACCCACTAAAAGTTCTCAAGTCTGAAGCATACTACAAAAGAACAAAAGCTACCTCGCAACCTCGAGGCACCCTCAGCAAACCCAACAACAAAACTACTCAGCTGCACCACCGACTACATCCCAGAACCTGAGGCATTAAAGAGAAGAACACCTCAGCAAGTAAAAAAAATAAGTGGCAAAGGAATAGGTAAGCAAGTGAGTAATCCATACAAAGGAGGGTGTACCAAACCAAACCCAAGGATGAAGAATGCAAAAAAAAAACAGCAACAATTAGCCAAATAGAATAAGTAAAGAAAGGTTAGCCAATATAATAACCTCTAAATTAAAAAGAATGCACCAAGTGTGAAGGTGAACAAGTCTGGGCATAATCAGCAAAATTTAGCAAACTGTGGCATAAACCACAAGAAAAACAACTGAGCACAATACGGCTCGGAAGAGGGTGAATCATCAACATGTGGTATGACTGCATTGTAGGCCGGAGAGGGCGATGACCTCAAGCGCGCTAAGCCCAACTCCGGATCCTCAATCGTCTCACAATCGGTACCGTGGACCACAAACATGGCCAAACCGGGCCAACCAGAACCCAACAGTACAGGAAAGGAGAAACTAAGAATACCCCCACTATAATGATCCACAGAAAGAAGGGGCCTCCCGGTTGGGTGGTATGCTAACCACAACAAACACTCATACCCCCAACATCACCATCTCAAAATCGGCACAACACCTATGTATTACAACACTAAATCGAAGACCACGACCTATAATCGACCTAAACTAAGCGCAACGCATCATACGCTCAATGGCGTCGAAACAATTTACCCTAAGCGTAAGCCTAAAACGTTTTAACATCTTATACTCTAAAAGAAACAGAAACATTAATATAAGATGAAAGTCTTACCATAAGAACTTAAGGAAAATGAGAGGAAAGAGTCACTTGCCTTGGCTTTCCCAGAGAAAGCCTCCAAATCACACCTCGTCACAGATCGGGACTAAGGGAGACGAGAGAAGCCAAAATCTGAACAAGAGTGGACAAAATGGAAGTTAGGCCCAAAAACCCCTCATGAGAAATCTCAAGAAATTGGAAACAATTACCACAGTGTCGTAGATCTCGCCGAGAGCTTTTCAAATCTATGCTCGAATGAAGATTTCGAGCACCGGAGCTCCATCGGCAGCAATCGGAAGGTTCACGAAATCTCATGCTCCGCCATCGTCATCCTCATGTTTCTTCAGTTCTGGTTCGGTTCAATGAAGAAGAAGAAGAAGAAGTCCTAAAGGAGGAGTGGGGCCGGTTCTAATTCTAAGTATACGTATATATATATATATATATATATATATATATATATGTATTATATAAAAAGTTGTCTAAAAACGGACTATTTACGAGTAGGTGCGCGGAAAATGAAAATACGGGCTCAATATGCCTTCAACTCAAAATGTGGTCAACATGAACGTTGTAGATATCATCAACACGAACAAATTTCATGTTAACCATTTTTTGATACAACGCCGTTTTGACCCTCAAAACAACGCCCGAACGCAAACAGGATCGGACTACTCGAGTGGCAGCATGAACCACTCGAGTTCCAACATAATTTACTCGAGTAGCATCATGTCACTCGTGTTCCAACATGTTTTAATCGAGTAGACACATATTGAACTTGAGTAGCAGATCATCACTCAAGTTCCAGCATATATTACTCGAGTAGCAACATATCACTCGAGTTCCAGCATGAATTACTCGAGTAGCAGAATATCACTTGAGTTCCAGCAGGAAAAACGAAAATAAGGGCTCAATATGGCTTCAAATCGAAACATGGTCATCATGAAAGTTGTATAGATCGTCGAGACGAACAAGTTTCATGTTAATCATTTTTTGATACAATGCCGTTTTGACCCTCAAAATGGCATCCGAGCGAAATCTCAAACGGGCTATTTGAGAAGAACCATAGCTACTCGAGAAGACTCAGAACGGAAGCCCACACGCGCGCCAAATTAAACAAAAATCTCACCGAAGGTGAACACTGATGCTGCAAATTTAACGATGAAGTCAAAACCAAAATCCGACGTGCCAAACTCGAGTTATAGACTCCCAAAGTCTAAGACAAAAGTAAATAGTACAAAACTACAATCGCGCGCCGAGACTTAAAGAAATGCTCAGACCATGACGAACTTGACGAGCAAGTCAAAAGCCACAAAACATAACTTATCAACTCAAAAACTTTCAGTTTCAACGAAAATCCCAAAATCTGGTCAATCAGACCTAGTGGACACGAAAACGCACAAACGGTGCAGCGCCGACAGCATGACGTGAAAAGGGTAATGCCCTGACTTCATAAATATGACGATATCAAATCAAATAAAATCATCGAAAAAAAATTCAGGGGTGTTACAGTAGTCACATGTGACCCACTATAGGGCACAAGGTAACCCAAGTCGAACTAGCCCAAATTGGTGTCTTAGCTACACATTGGTCCCACCACTATACCCCTAACCCTAATAACAATCTAAGTGAATCATAAGCCATGTCATTGGGTCACCTATTGACCCAAGTTGACCTAAGTCAATCTTAACCTTAATTTGGTCAAACCCACACCTAAAGGCCCAATTAGTACAAGTGAGGCACCATCATGGCCCAACCCAAGTTGGGTGGCACTATTGGGTCCTAACCATCAAGTGGGGCCAGCTCACTCATCATGCTGACCAAGTCAACCTAAAATGTCAACGATTCAATTTAGAGCTTAAAGAGAGGAAATTATATGAGCCAAGCCATTCTTAATGGACTAAGCCCATTGCACAAGGCCCATGACCAGCTCAAGAGGTCAATGAGAGCCCCTAACCACTAAAATTAGGACAGAGAATACATGCATGGGGGTAGCTTAGGAATTTTGGAGAAAATGAGGTGAGAGAAAGGAGTAAATGAGAGTATGGAGGCCATGTCGCCCTCCTCCTCCCTTCCCAAGCTTATTTCTAAGCTCCAACAGCATTTACCAGCCTTTTCCAGCAATCTCCATGCACATGGAATCTAGGAGGAGCATCCAATGTAGAGGCCGAAATCCCCATAATGGCAACTCACTCTACCACCAATATCAGCTCAATTGACCTCACCATCAGCTTCAGAAGGTCGAGAGGAGTGGAAATCGAGTCCTGTATCGAGGCAAACCGTGGATAATCAGAGCTTGGAGCAAGGTCGCCAGAGAGGAGAAATTTCATGGCGCACCACCACCACAGACGCTGTCAAGCCTGGATACAGGTCTGTTTCACCTCCCCTCACCCCATGCTAGTTTCCTAGATCTACTAGGAGATATATCTGGCTCAAATGAGCCCGAACCCATGAGAGGAAATCAAGAAAAATCCATGAAATTGAGGTGTTCGGGTTTGCTAGAAACCGCCGCCTTCGGCGGCCAAGTCGCCGCCAATCGATGGCCACCACCTCAACGGAGGTGTTGGTGGTGGTGGCCGGCCAGGGAGGTGGCCGGATGGTCGGAAAACACCAAGAGAAGCTGCTGCATGCGGGATGCATTTGGACCATTGGCTAGAGGAGGAAGATGATGGGATGTCGTTGAATTAAACGTGAATTAAACTATAGTGTTATTAATATTTCTGTCACACATTATTCAGACAGTTACATGTTACTTTTAGTCCATGTAGAGGTATATTCAGAAAAGGTTTTCCACATAAAAAATGTATATCTAGGGCTTACCTTTAAAATGACACCCTAAAGTTGTAATTTGGAGCATTGTAGCTCCCTATAGGGTCATTCTACCAAGACTGGTCCTGAGCTAGGGTAGATCTTAAAATAAATGCCCAAGCCCAAACCATAAGTCCTCATGGCCTAAAATTTTGGTCATGCTTGTGATTAGAATAAACCTAGGCTCTGACCAAAAATGAGAAATTTTGGTCAGACTTTTGTTATAGTATTTGGTGAAATACTAATATTTAAATTGAGTTTATTTTTGGAGATGTATGACTCCAAATGGCCCCAAATTTTGGTTCCATGTCCAATAGGTCAATACAAAACCATGGTAGAAATTTCAATTCATTTTGACCTCTGCATGTTTGGGAAATCCCACATGCATGAGATAGGTATGTTCAAATTTGGGGTGCCTATAGTAAAAATAGAAAAATGGAAATTCAGCCCATTTGGACCATTGCATGTCCATGAAACTCTGAACAGAGACTTATAGGGATGAAATATACCTCCCATAGGAAGGTTGGGATTTTTCGGATCAAAAATCCCATTATTTGGAATTATTGGAAGATATGTCTAGTTAGGAAATAAATTTGAATCTAGGGCATATGAATTTATTAAATTCTGAAAATTTGTCAAAAGCTTTATTAGGTCATAGCTCACCTCTAGAAAAATTTATGGGACAGTTAGGTAATGTTAATTTGGATTTATGTAGAATTTATCATTTTGCCCATTATTGAAAGTAATTAAAAATAAGGGAACTTTTTGTTAAAATATTATGGAAAAATTTACAATAGTTTATTTATGTGATTAAATCCCTGTTAAATTATTTGAGAATTTTTGGATGTCTCTATATATTGAAAACCCTAATAATGGCATTTTGATAATATTGTTTATATGGATATAAGTTAGGTCAAATCAATGTTTAGGATTTTGAAATTCTGTATTTAGCTTTATTATATCAACATGGATCCTCAGTAATTTTTCTTGAATTTTTTATTGTATAAATACTGTACTTCATTTGGAAAGTAGTCAATTTGTGGTTTATTATTAAATAGAGATTAAATGGAATTTCACATGAGAAAATTATGAAACTTGGTAGGAAGTCATATTTAACCTCATGAAACATCTGGTAAATTTCAAAGGTAGGCTAGACCATTATAGATTGTACATCATGTGCAAGGTGACACAAGTCACTCAATTAAGAGAATTAGTTTAGGCTCTTAATCCCTTAGAAGAATAATGAAACCTAAGATGGCCAACATCATACGTCATAGCAAATCATGATAAATAATTAGGGGCAGTTGGCCCAAGAGTTTGGAAGACACATCATACGGGTCAACGTTAGGTCATGAGTGCGCTTAGTACATATAGCATTGTTAAATTTTCTCAACGTGGTCAGCAAGATAGCCCAAACGCCAAATTAATATCTTCGGAACTACCCAGTTCTCACGTTGAACCAGCGGAAAACCAAGGAACAAAGGTTAAACCCAACAAACAATGGAAGCACAAGCAGGTCTTTTATTCATTCACTTCTTTACACCACGAGGCATACATAGCGAGACATGATTTCGCTAGTATAACAACTGTAAACAGAAAGCACCCAAAAACAAGCCGGGCGGACAGCACCGGAGTCTGCCGAGACCGCCGAGGTCGCCGAGGTCGCCGAGTCCGCTGAGATCGCCCGCACTTAACTGCAAACCGCCGAATAGCCACGGAGTCCGCCGAAGCCGCGAGGCCGCGCAGACACACCGTTATTCGTCTCCTGCTGAAGCTGAACTGAGGAACACCCCCTACCCACCTGAAGCCGACGAACAGGTTATTGAAGCTGGCAAAGATGAAACAGAACTAACAAGCCGCAGAGCGACCTCCTGCTGAGTCCGCAGAGACCGCACACTTCCAAGTACTTGACCGAAGTCAAAGCCAAACTCCTGGCTCCTTGAAGTTATCCGCGCGACCTGCACACAGCAAACGTCAGCACTGAAATAATCCGCGCGGACTGACAAACTGAGACCGCAACACTTCGCCCAACCCAACTTACTGTTCACTCAAGTTACTGTAGACCTGCCAGGGGGGTCCTATTTATAGGCGAGGTGAGGAGTGTGGTCACAGCCCTAGAGATAGAGACACCACCCCAGCCCGCGCGATAGCAAAACATCGTCCGCCGAGTCCGCAAGGACTTAGCCGGATACCAAGGAAAACCGCCAGGAGCAAGGCAACATTGGCGAACCCTCTCCAGTCCGCCCAAGCTATGCGAACAAGACATCAGCCCGCAAAGCTTCCGACCACTGCAGGACAGCAATCCCCCTTCAATGGAAGTCCGCACAAACCCGAGGCAGTCCGCAAGACTCACACCTCAATCCGCCACAAGTCCACGACCAAAGGCAGATAGCAACAGTCCGCCCGGTCACAGCGGATGTGGCGGATACCGCGGACACCATGGTCTTGGCACAGAGTGTGACCAAGTCCAAAACCATCAAAAGCCAATGCGAGCATGGCGGACTCAAACTCTCGTCCGCCAAACACCGTAGCACAGACCGCCAGCAGTCCGCAAGCTCCTCGCACTCCTGTCCAACGCAGAAACCATCTCCCGGACTCCAAAACCAGTCCGCCAACAACCTCCACAGCAAAGCACCTGCTATAACACCAGAGCTCGACAAGGCCTCAGCCAAGCTCTAAGCTCAGTCCTCAACAGCCCACACCGCGGACACATCAGTCCGCAAGCTTCCCGCGGACACGAGCCAAACCACCTATCAGCACAAGCTTGCACCACAGCCACTGAGCAAAGCACCAGTCCGCAAGCCTCTCTATCCGCAGATACCATTCTGCATAGTCCACGGACTCCATGCAAATAATCCGCTCAAAAGACAGCCGGCTTCAATAGACCTTCCACAAGGCCGCACATCACAGTCCACCCAGTCCGCCTAGTCCGCCAAAGCTGTCCGCCCAGGCCGCCCTGCCTGTCCCGTCAACCACTTCCACTTCACAAATTTCAACACTCCCCCTTGAAGTGGGAAGTGGTGACCAAGCCCAGCAAGCTGCGCAAGCGTTCAAAGGGCCCCTTCGACAGTGGCTTCGTGAAGATGTCAGCAAGATTATCTTCACTTCGAACATGCCCGACCAGCAGAGATCCTTCCAACACCTTCTCCCTAATGAAATGGTGATCAATCTCTATATGCTTGGTCCTGGCGTGACACACTGGATTGTTAACCAGTTTGAGAGCACTCTCATTGTCACCCCGGAGTAAAGTAGGCCATTGCACTTCTTCATGAACATCCTCTATAAGCCTCCTCAACCAAATGGCTTCCCGAGCAGCCAAGGCTGAAGCCTTATACTCTGTCTCCGTGGTTGAAACCGACACCGAGTCCTGCTTCTTGCTACACCATGAGATGCTAGCTGAACCGCAAGTGAACACATAACCTGAAGTAGACCTTCGATCATCCGAATCACCGCCATAGTCAGCATCCGTGTACCCGAGCAACGCAAACTCTGAGTCCCTTCCATAGAGTCCCATGTCAGAAGTCACCTTGACATACTTCAGAATTCCCTTTGCCGCCACTAGATGAGATTGCCTTGGTTCAGCCATATACCGACTTACTCGGCCAACAGCATAAGCAATGTCTGGCCTTGTAATCGTCAGGTAAATCAAGCTCCCAACAAGAGCCCTGAACACCAAGGGATCATGAAGAACCCTTCCCTCATCTCGTCGAAGCTTCAGCCCAGGTTCCAGTGGAGTAGAGCACTTCTTCCCTTCGCCCATGCCGAACCGCTTCACAATGCGATCCGCATACCCTTTCTGGCAAATGAGAACCCTGCACTCCTTCCTCTCCACTTCCAGACCGAGAAAGTGAAGCAACTCTCCCAAGTCTTTCATCTCGAATCGTATAACAAGCTCAGCCCTTAGCCTTGCTACTTCCCCCTCCGAATTCCCTGTGATGATCATGTCATCCACATACAGCAGGACCAAGACTCGTAGCTCTCCCTTCTTCTTGACGAACAAGCTTGAATCCGAGTTGGAAGCAAGGTATCCAGAGAATTGCAAGTACTCTGCAATCTCCCCATACAACGCTCTAGGAGCTTGCTTCAACCCATAGAGAGCCTTCCTGAGTTTGCAGACATAGTCCGGATGCTTTTTAGAGCCAAAACCAAGCGGCTGATCCATGAAGATGTCCTTGTCAATCTCTCCGTAAAGAAAGGCATTCTTCACATCGAGTTGCCATAACCTCCATCCCTTGCTAGCAGCCAAGGCGACCACCACTCTTACAGAAGTCATCTTCGTAACTGGACTGAATGTCTCCTCATAGTCTTATCCATACTGCTGTGAGAATCCTATAGCGACCAGGCGAGCCTTGAACCTATCAATGCTCCCATCAGCCTTCTTCTTCAACTTATACACCCACTTGCAAGTAACCGGAGTAATGCCATCAACCTTGGGCAGAAGATCCCAGGTTTCATTCTTCTTCAGAGCATCAATCTCTTCTTTCATGGCACCTTCCCTCTCCTTCACTCCAGTGGCCTCGTTGAAGTTTGCAGGCTCTCGCTCATCCAGAGGACCTGCAAAGAAGCAGGAGACAAAGCTCATTGCATTCCCATCACAGTACCGAGCCGATGGCTTCACAACCCTCTTCGATCTCCGAAGGGTCAGCTCCTTGCTTACTGCTTTCGTTGCTTCTTCGGGCTCCACTCCTACCTAGGGCAAGCATTGAGCAGTGCTCCCCCTGCTTCCTGAGCCAGAAGGCTCAGCCTCGGAGTTCGAAGCAACAGGAGCGGCTGGTGAAACAGCAAGCTCCTCTTCCAATCCTTCAGCAGCCGCCACCGGTGCTTCATCAACCCTGCTACTTCCGGTTAGCTCAACTGTGCCACCTCCATATGACGTTAGCTCGTCAAAGACAACATCTCTTGACACCACGAACTTCTTCGTCACAGGGTCCATGCAAGCCAAGCCGGCCTTCTACCAACTCCTTAAACTCCACAAACAAACGGAAGGCTTCCGACTTCTCCTTTAGGAAGTACACCCAAGTATACCTTGAGTAGTCATCAACCAAGACAAGCATGTATCTGCTTCCACCAAGACTGGCAGTAACCGTCGGTCCCATCAGGTCGCAATGAATACACTCCAATGGTTTCTTGCTCCTTGTTTGTGATTTATCAAATGGAAGGCGATGTGCCTTACTGTATTGACAGCCCGCACAAACATGCCCGTCACCAAAGGAGGACAACTTCGGCAACCCCCTCACCAAACTTCTAGCCATCGCCTTCAGCTTGTCCATGCCAACATGCCCCAGCCTCTCATGCCAAATAGCAGCGCTATCATTGGCCCTCATCCTATCAACATAAGCATTGGTGGAAAGAACAAACAAGTTCTTCACCCTCCTTCCAACATGAGCAACATCAACCTTCACCGCTGATACGTTGCGAAGGAACCTCACGTCTGTTGGCCCAAACAGAACGTGATACCCAGCGTCCACCGCATTGGTCACCGAGAAGAGGTTCTTCTTCATGCCCGGCACGTGATACACACTCCTTAACGTGAGTGGCCCCTGATCACTACCCAAAGACACGACCCCCTCTTTCTCTACTGCATAAACAGTATTATCAGCAGTGATAATAGCTTCATTACCTGAGTAAGCCTGCATGGAGGTGAACTTCGATTTATCTCCGGTGAGGTGATGACCACACCCGGAGTCCACGATCCACTTGCCGTTGAAGTCCTCAGCAGACAAGGCCGGGACACAGGTGCCCGTCATAAAGGCTCCGCCCCATCCTGCTTCTTCACTTCTCGAGCAAGCTTCCTCCTTTCCCGCAGCATGCCCAGGCTGCAGTTTGACCTTGCAGTCCCGCTTGAAGTGCCCTCGCTGATGACACCGGTAGCACTTCAAATTCTTCTTCCAGTCCTTAGGAGCATTGCTCCTCTCCGGCTGATATGAAGTTGAAGTCTCCTTCTCACCAACGACCTACACCTTCTTCTTCTTCTTCCCTTCCCATCTTTTCTTCTTGCCTGAGAAGAGAGCTTCTCTACCTTCCTGATTCAGGTTCACTCCAGCCATCTGCCTTGCCAAGCTCTCCTGCGATGCAAGCAGATTCTCCAGCTCCAGCAAAGACGGCTGAGTAGCCCACCCTTGAACAGATGTTACAAAGGCTACATACTCCTTCCGCAAGCCGCGGATAATGTGCCTTTTCATCTTTGCCTCAGAGATAGGCTCATCAGGATCCAGTGCCGATAGATCAACACACAAGCTCTTCATCTTTAAGAAGTACTTGGAGATGGAAAGGTCTCCCTGAGTTGCCCTGGCCAACTCATTCTCCAGGAACTGAAGCCGCTCCACATTCTTCCTATTGAACAGCTCATCAATTGTTGTCCAAATATCAGCAGCTGACTCACATCCAACAATGTGATCAAATAGTTTCGGAGACACGGCTCTCTTCAGAATGAACTCCGCCTTAGCATTTGTTCTTCTCCAGAGCCTAACCTGCTCAGCAGTACCGAACGCAGCCGTGACTTCCTGCATGTCGCCACCACCGATGACTTCCCACAGCTCCTCGCCAAGAAGATAACTCTTCATGCACGACTTCCACTTCTTGAAGTTAGTCGGTGTTAAGAGTTCAATGCCAAGACCCCTTGCAAAGCTCCCTTCCATTGCAACACCTATTGGCAACCTTTCAGAAGCTCCGAGCAACAATACAGGTTGAGCACCACTCAATCACTGAGTAACAACACTGGCTGACTTCCTCTCACGCAACTGAACCTCCCTCTGATACCATGTTAAATTTTCTCAACGTGGTCAGCAAAATAGCCCAAACGCCAAATTAATATCTTCGGAACTACCCAGTTCTCACATTAAACCAGCGAAAAACCAAGGAACAAAGGTTAAACCCAACAAATAATGGAAGCACAAGCAGGTCTTTTATTCATTCACTTCTTTACACCACGAGGCATACATAGCGAGACATGATTTCGCTAGTATAACAGCTGTAAACAAAAAGCACAGAAAAACAAGCCGGGCGGACAACACCGGAGTTCGCCGAGACCGCCGAGGTCGCCGAGGTCGCCGAGTCCGCTGAGATCGCCCGCACTTAGCTGCAAATCGCCGAATAGCCATGTAGTCCTCTGAAGCCACGAGGCCGCGCGGACACACCGTTATTCGTCTCCTACTGAAGGTGAACTGAGGAACACCCCCTACCCTCCTGAAGCCGGCGGACCGGTTATTGAAGCTGGCAAAGATGAAACAGAACTGACAAGCCGCAGAGCGACCTCCTGCTGAGTCCGCAGAGACCGCACACTTTCAAGTACTTGACTGAAGTCAAAGCCAAAATCCTGGCTTCTTGAAGTTATCCGCTCGACCTGCACACAACAAACGTCAGCACTGAAACAATCCACGCGGACTGACAAACTGAGACTGCAGCACTTCGCCCAACCCAACTTACTGTTCACTCAAGTTACTGTAGACCTACCAGGGGGGTCCTATTTATAGGCGAGGTGAGGAGTGTGGTCACCGCCCTAGATATAGAGACACCACCCCAGCCCGCGCGATAGCAAAACACCGTCCGCCGAGTCCGCAAGGACTTAGCCGGATACTAAGGAAAACCGCTAGGAGCAAGGAAACATTGACGAACCCTCTCCAGTCCGCCCAAGCTATGCGGACAGGGCATCAGCCCGCAAAGCTTCCGACCACTGCAGGACAGCAATCCCCCTTCAATGGCAGTCCGCACAAACCCGAGGCAGTCCGCATGACTCACACCTCAATCCGCCACAAGTCCACGACCAAAGGCAGATAGCAACAGTCCGCCCGGTCACAGCGGACGTGGCAGATACCGCGGACACCATGGTCTTGGCACAGAGTGTGACCAAGTCCAAAACCATCAAAAGCCAATGCGAGCATGGCAGACTCAAACTCTCGTCCGCCAAACAACGTAGCACAGACCGCTAGCAGTCCGCAAACTCCTCGCACTCCTATCCAACGCAGCAACCATCTCCCGGACTCCAAAATCAGTCCGCCAACAACCTCCACAGCAAAGCACTTGATGTAACACCAGAGCTTGACAAGGCCTCAGCCATGCTCTAAGCTCAGTCCGCAACAGCCCACACCACGGACACATCAGTCCACAAGCTTCCCGCGGACAAGAGAAAAACCGCCTATTAGCACAAGCTTGCACCACGACCACTGAGCAAAGAACCAGTCCGCAAGCCTCTCTATCCGCAGATACCAGGCCGCATAGTCCGCGGACTCCATGCAAACAATCCGCTCAGAAGACAGCCGGCTTCACTAGACCTTCTACCAGGCCGCACATCACAGTCCGCCCAGTCTGCCTAGTCCGCCAAAGCTGTCCGCCCAGGCCGCCCGGCCTGTCCCGTCAACCACTTCCACTTCACAAATTTCAACAAGCATATGATACTAGGACCCTCGGGGGATAAGGTTGTCGGTTGAGATTTAATCTAGGTTGGGAAGATAAACCATGGTTGGTGTCCAATAGGTCACTTCTTGATAACGAGTGGTAGAGTGCAAAATCCCAAGGATAGTTGCTAGAACGGAGATCCGCGGAAGACCTCCGCTCTCCTGATAACATTCTAAACTATTAGGTTTGTCCTAGAGTAATGATGAGAATTGATATGGATCATGGGTAGACATTAATAAAAGTAAATATCCTTAAGAAAGGGAGCTTTGGGCTTCAGGCCATCGTAGTTCCTAGTGCCCCCGAGATCCCTTCACTGGGCATGCCCTAGGCAGTCCTGGGATTAACCCTAAATTGCTAGGTATAATAAACAATAGAGAAGAGTAGTCTAATAGGCTAAGAGAACATGGTAACAATCTCACCCATGAAGGGTTGGAGGGATTCAGAACTAAATCATCGATGTGCATTCTCACCCATGAAGGTTTGGATGGATTCAGAACTAAGGCATTGATGTGCAATCTCACCCGTGATGGGTTGGAGGGTTTCAGGACGGGTTAGTCCTACGAGCTGGAGGCTCGGATTGGGATATCTTGCATGTGCATAAAAATAAACTTGTGGCGGGTCACGCGGTATTGGGCCAATCGTCACACCGATGGAAATATGGTGACTCTGGCAATTTGTGATGGTTTGAGGGGCCAATGGGTTGTTTTACACTGCGGTTTGGAGGACGATCCCCAAAAACACAAACTCGACCAAAAACCTCTGGTAGGTAGCCAGCAAATAGTACGCAGAGACTCTAGAGTGCACCTTGGACGTGTATAAAGGCGTATGGGAGGTCTAGGCCTGGTTGTGTATATACCAACCTAGGAGTGGAGAAGCCCGCTCCACTACTGTCGTAGCCACAACGGTGGTACCAGAGAGTGATGCTAGATCCAAAAAGTGGGAACTAAAGGTCTGTTATCACAGAGTCGTGTGTGTGAGTTGCACTTGCATGAATCATAACCTGCATACATAACATACATATATATTTATGTCATACGCATCATGGATCCTTATCATATAAATTAGTATGGGATCTTTTATATGATAAGTTAAGGTACTTTTGAGATGGTAGTTTAGTAGTAGCATATTCTACTTGTTGTTCTTTACTCTGTTTTACTTACAGTAACTTATTTACTTACAAAACCTTACTTACTTTCTGTACAGTTCTTCATACCTTACATGTGCTATATATATAGAACTGCTAGAGTAGAAATAGTTTGATACTATATATACTTGTTAGTATAGCTCCACTATCACCTACTTCTTTTATACCCCTTGTTGTCCTCCGTTTCGTCCTCCCGCTCGGTGCCTAGGAGTTGCGGGGGCGAGGTGTTGAGAAAACGGCATAGTATTTATGACTAATGGTCGGTTGTGACCAAATCATTTTAGGAGCTCGAGGAGATGGAGTACCAGTAGGATGAGTGGCAGGACGTGAGAAGTTGATACCACCAACACCACCTACTATTACTGCAGCCCATCGTCAGGTGGGACGAGTTTTCTGATGATAGTTTATCTTCCACTTTGTTGTCGTTTTGAGATAGAGAGAGAGAGAGAGAGATTTGATATTATGTATAGGGCATAAGACCTTATCTCTTTTGTTGTACTCATTCTGTACTCTATTGTACTTTCATTTCATTATAGATGATAGTGCTGTGACTTGTGGACTAGCTGTTTTATACACTGATTTTATACTTCTTTTTCTCAATTGGCCGAATAGGTTATATGATCGTACTAGCCGACAGGATCGGCGTCTTGCGGTGTCGACTAACTCGTGAGTTAGTGTCACTATAAGCCGGCGGTTCTCGGCATAGGATCGGAAGCCTGTTGAATTTTCCAAGACCTTGGAGTGAGCAGGGTTATCTCAACTAAAGTTAGTTACAACCAGAAATACATGCAGCAGCAAGAGTCTTTATTGATAACAACAATCTTATTTACAAGGCGAGACATACATTGCGAGACATGATTCACCAAAACCACCACAGGGAAAGCAGAGACAACTACAAATAAAAGACAAGTCAAGCCGCGCGGACTGAATAAATAGCCGCCGGTTCTACTGCTGCAATAAGGAGTCTGCATAGTCCGCCAGGTCACCAGACCGCAACCAAGCCGCTCGGACTGCCCCTTATTCCAATTCTAAGCTCTAACCGTCGATCTGCAAGCCGCCTATCCGTGAGGTCGCCTAGCCGCCAGACCACACAAGCTGTTGATGCCGAACTGAACAGGACGCCTAATGCAGGCGACTTATTGAACCCCGGAAACAAGTTGTCAAAGATAAAACCACCTGGTCGCAGTCCACGACCTGCTATTTACTGCATGTTGCTTAACCGCAGAGTCCTCATTGTCCCTTACCACAATCAGAGCCAAGTCCTGGCTTTCCAACGCTATCCGCACAACCTGCACAGCACAAACCGGTCAACTCTATCAACCCGCGCGGATACCAAAAGTCAGTACGCAACAACTGATGGCGGGCTCACTTACTGTTCATTCGCTTGCTATTCCTGATGTGACATGGGTCCTATTTATAGGAACGATGAGGAGTATGGTCACCGCCCTAGCCGATAGGATCGCCGCCTCATCCCGCAATAAGAACAAGTGTCTCTGCAACTTGCGGATACACTTCAGTCCGCCGCGACCTATGCAGGCTAGCCAATCCCCCTATACTATATCAAGGCCGGACAGCAAAGCCAGTCTGCCTAGTATCCACAGGCCAAGGCAAGACCACCACAGTCGGATTCTACAGCAACTGTCCGCCTATCCGCGGACACAGCTCCAGTCCGCTTATCCCGAGCCCACAGCCTCACCACCAAGGCAACGGTCGGACTCAGCGGACACAGCTTCAGTATGCATGCCCTTGCTAACGCAACACCAGTCCGCATATCCCCAAGCTCGCAACCAAAAGCACACGGCACTACTGCCGAGCTCGGCGGACTAAGAAGCAGTCCGCGCTTCACCGCATGATCTCCCCGGACTGAGCCAAACCTGGACTTGGTTCAGAACCAACCAAGTCCATACCACTAGCCGCAAGGGCCAGTCTGTACTTACTGGAGGACCTTGGAACCAGTGCGCCTGCACCGGCGAACTCTAGCACCTGTCCGCACTTACTGGCGACCTCCGCTGCTTTCACTTGCCGCTTCACTAGAGCAAGACCAAGACTTCTGCCAAGCCGGTCTACAAAGCTCTAGTCCAGTCCGCTTATTGTCGGACTCCGCAGTTAGAGTCTCTAACTGCCCGGTTACCTCCTTGGATCCAACTACTTGTTGAGCATAAGCCGGCCTGGCAAACCACCGATGTTCTTTGCGTAGTCCGCGCTAACAGACCGCCCAAGGCACCACAGAAAATGCTGTCTGCAACAATACTTCCAACCTGGCTGTCTGCCAACCCTGTCCGCGTAGTCCACATAAATAGGTAGCCCAAGTCCAATCACCCACTTTCACTACATAATTTTCAACACTCCCCCTCGAAGTGAGAAGTGGTGAATAACTCCAGCAGCTCCCGTAACCTTGAACTTGGTCCCTCCGATAGTGCCTTTGAGGAGATGTACAAGACATAGTCCCCGCCCTGCATATCCTGAACCATGAGGGATCTGTACAACCCCATATCCGGTGAGCGGGGTGAACTAGGAACCAGGCCATCCGGATCAGATCACCCAGGCCCCAGGTGAGCTCGGCAGAGAAACCCGAGCTCGAGCTCGGCATTTTTCGACCGCGAGCTCGGCATTCACCGAGCTAAGCCAAGATTCATCAAGCTAAGGTAGACTAATGGAGGCTGACTGATAGGCGAGCTCACCGTACCAACTCGCGCTAGCGCAAAAGAGCTCGGTAATATCAGGCGAGCAGGATCTGCTGAGGTGGCCAGGCTTCCCAGCTCGCCCAGATCTATGAAGTACTTTTTACTATTTTGCCCCCATCGGTCTGCCCATAGCCCTTCAAAATAGCGGAGTTTGGCTGGGTGCAGACCCAACCAAGGGTATTTTGTTAACTTCAGATCAGTTCAGTTTGGTTATTGGCAGTTCAAATTCTGAAACCTATAAATAAGGCCCAAGGGGTAACCCAGAAGGCACACTTCTGGTGCTCTCTTGCTCCAGTTTTCAAGTGCTTTCTGAGGTTACCTTAGCCCGGCCTTTGGCTAAGGAGGGGAAGAACTCTCAGATCTTCCGGGTGTTTGGTGGGTCCTCCCCGCCGAGCCCTTGGGTTAGTTCTCCCTTATTTCTTTTGTTATTTTGCTTGCAGGAGTGAAGTAGGTGCGCGATCACCCCTTCCCCAAGGGTGAACTCCACAGGAGACCATTTTACGGTTTCAACATTTTGGTGTGGTGAGCGTGGAGCGTGGTTAGTACAGAAACGCTTCAGCGAGCTCGATGACAGGAGGATAGGGACCTGAAAGGTTGAGCTCGCTGCCCCCCCCCACACCTCTGACCATGGTGGGGATGTTTGAAGATTTCAGGAACGAGGTGCTGGGCCTTGTCAAGTTCGCACTCTGCACGCGTGCCGAGTGCTCGACTCCAACAGTGCAGATCGCAGCTGCCCCCTCTTTAGGCGAGGATGCCCCCGGCAGGCGAGCTGGGAAGGAAGTGGACGAGGAGGGTCGGGGGCGCGAACTTCCTGGGGGCGAGCTTCCTGGGCGCGAGCTCTTCCCAGGCTCGGCAGGCAGAGGCTGACTTGGCAAGCTGAGCCCGCGAGACGCTCAAGCTCGCCCAGTAGGGGGAGGCAGCCCCTTCAGCGAGTTGGTCTCTTCAACTCCAGTTCCAGATGGGTTCGGGGAACCCGAGATGTCTTACTACATCGGGAAGGGAGATCCGATCCAACACATCCAATGGTTTGGGGACGTGGTATCGATCCGACAGATGTCAGACAGCTTCAAATGGCGACTCTTTGCTATCACCCTCAAGGAGAAGGCAAGAGAGTAGTTCCACCAGCTCCCAGCCAGCTCCATCTACTGCTTCAAGGAGCTACGTTGGGGGTTCATGCTGAGGTTCACTACCTCGAAGAGCAGGAAGAAGGTGTCGGAGTCCTTGTTCCACATCAACCAGGGAGTGAATGAGACATTGGGGAGATACGTGGACCGGTTCCAGGAGGAAGACACCCAAGTCCAGGAGATATCAGGCCACAGTCTGATGATGGCCTTCACCATGGGCCTGTAGCAGGGTTTCTTCAGGATGGAGTTGAAGAGAGTACCCCCCCCCCTCTCCTACGACGAGCTGATGGAGAGGGCGGCGAGAGAAGTTGACGGGGAGGCATCAAATCTGGAGTTCTCCCGGAAATTGGCCAGGTGGGCCACAGAGGAAGAGAAAGAGGCAAGATGAGGAAGAGGACAGGAGGAGAGGAGAGGAGAGCCTCCATAGAGGGAGTAGAGGTAGCTCCAGGGGTAGCAGCAGCCCAGGTGGGGGCGTTAGGAGCCTGATCGTCGGCTGGGCTGGAGGCCTGAGTGGCAAGGGCAGGGGCCATAGAGAGGGTACCAAGGAAGGGACCACCACTGGGGGGCAAGATCAATTCCACCCCCCGGGCTGGAGGCAGTCCCAGAGACCTCGGCTCCCCGATCAAGAAGAGGCTATGGAATCCTCAACGCGACAACTAGGGTTCTTTTCTTCCCACCCCGATCATCTTCCTCCTTTGTTTCAGCTTTCCGTGGAGATCACGCCATCAACGAAGTCCTTCTCCGCCGACAGCACGATGCTAGGTCATCTTCTCATCTTCAACGGGGAATCCTCTGCTCCACGAAATCTCGACATCAATAGATCCCACGCTTCTAAAGCCCTAGCCAACACCACATCCTTCAAACCTCTGGTAAGATCCATCGCTTCTGGAGCCCTAGCCAACACCACACCCTTCAATGAGTTTTGAGATGTTCATTTTACTATTTTACAGCTATTGTTTACTTTCTCGCGGCGATCCGTGTTCACAGAGATCAGCGGGAGTGAGGAATCAAGCCGCCCAAGCTGCTGGACTATGAATCCCTCAACGACAATGTGAAGAAGGTGGAGTATGAGGTCAGGGGATAGATTTATCTGCGAGCTTCCGAGCATCACAAGGAAGGGAAGAAGGTTTCTTCTTATTCTCATTTTTTTCATGTTTTTAGAAATCTTGCAGCGATCTTATTCTCATTCTTTTTCAATTGAATATAGAACTCAATCGAGTGGAAAATCTTCTTAAAGGTATGTGCATAATCTCTGCTTATCAATTCTTATTTTCCATCTCTCCCCTTTGAATGGAAACTTCTCATTCAGCCCTTCTTCTTTGTTTTATATTGTGCTCCTTAGTAATTTCAGTTCATGAAAACCTCCAAAATCTCCAGAGTCAATCTAAAACTTAGTGTTTCCTTCTATTCTCAGCAGTAGGCGAAGATGCCACCACCTTAGTCTTAGGCTCCATTTGGGGGAACTTATTTTCAATTGAGGTCCCGTTCATGCAATCGAAACCACTTAACAGCTGAAAATAAGTCCCCCCAAACGTAGCCTTAATGATCTTCTAACCATTATAAATTTTAGTTTGATATGTTTCCAAACATTAATAAAAGATTGTTTTGATTGTGTTTTTTTCTACTGATTTGATCTTTTATTTTGATGTACAGAAAAGGAGAGAGAACTAGGAGTTGCTCAAAATGAAATCAAGGCATTAAAGGGAACAGAATTTCTTAAAGACAAAGCTGTTGTGGAGGTAAATGTAGAAAACATGCTCTATTTCTAAATTTCTATCCACTTGTTTGTTTGAAGGTGTTATTTCTTAGGTATGATTTGCCTTTTCGTTAAACAAGTAGTTGTGAAGGGAACAATTTTTGGTTGCCAATGATTTCCACCCGTCCGTGAATGCATTTTGTGCCCACAGGCAGACGCTGAATTTTTCCATCCGTGCTCCAGACTCTGGGTGATCTCTGAGAAATCAAATAGGAGATCAAATATACTCCACGCCAGAATGGCCATCCTTTCTTCCTTCACGCGATAAGATAGGAAAAAATCCAGCCGAGCCGGGATGGAAAAATTCGGCGGGGCGGACCTGTGCTTTCTTGATTGCAAATGATTCATGCTAATAATCCTCAGTCATGGCTTCACCTGGACTAGGTTATAACTCATTTACTATAATAAAGTTTAAAAGAAAACCTAACCAAACTATATATTTCAGGTGTAATTAATCTCATGTAATTATTAAATAGCTGCAAGCATTAACATAAAGAACACTATGGGATAGCAGTAGTAATTTCGATAAGTATTAAATTTTAAATGTGTATATTGATTCAACTAAATGTTAAATGTATATATTGATTTAATTAAATTTTAAATGTGTATTTGGATTCAACTAAATGTTAAATACGTATATTGATTCAATGAAATGTTAAATGTCTATTCTTTCTTTCTTACCAGGTCATGGCAAGCTATGAGGATGATCCAAAGGTGCAAAATCCCAATCGAGGCCAGTCCTCGTTCACTAAAAATCTAAATTGAGGACACATGAATCAAAGGTAAAGTTCGTGTATCATAAATTTGTGAAATTCCTTCTTATTTTTATGTTTACCCGGCATGACAGTTATATTAGGGTTTATTTCAATTGGTAGCACCAATTTTGAAGTTCTAGACAATTTTTTCTATATAAATTCTATGAGTTGTCGACGGTATGGTATGTTGGAGATTTTTTTAGCAAAATTTTTCTAACCATGATTCCCTTACTAAAGCTGCTACTATTTGCAATTTACATATCCACTTGATCTGCAAGATAAGTTGATGATATGCCTTTGTTTATCCAAAAATCTGAAGGCTTCCATATTTTTTTATGTTGGTTTCTGATTCTGCCCTGCTTCTTCTTTAATAAATTATTGTTGTTATGTTGAGCTTTGAACGGTGTTTTTTTGCACAATCAATTGTTATTTCATTCGTACAGACGAAGCGAGTGCGAAAGTCCAGTTAAATATTATATAGACAATTAAGAAGCCTTTATTTTCCATCGTACATCATTAAGTTGGCTTTATTTTTTTTCCCAACATGTTTGCTCATCATAAACAAAGCATGTCGCCCTCGGCCAATGTCGCCCCCACGATCAATATCACCGCCCATGTCCAATGTCGGCGCCCATGTATAATGTCGGCGCCCATGTATAATGTCGGCTCCTATGTCCAATGTCGACGCTCCCGACCAATGTCGGCGCCCCTGACAAATGTTGGCGCCCCCATCCAATGTCGCCGCCCCGGACCAATGTTTCCTCTCATGACCAATGTCTCCCCCGCGACAACTGTCACCCCCTAACAAAAGTCGCACCAACAACAAATGTTACACCCACGACAAATGTCGCACCTATGATCAATGTTGCTCCCACGACCAATGTCGTCCCCCGGATCAATGTCGCCCCCACGACTAATATCGACCCGACGACGAATGTCGCCCCGAGAACCACTGTCGCGTCCACGCCGAATGTGGCCCCCACGCCGAATGTCTCCCCCACGACGAATGTCGCCCCCACGACGAATGTCGCCTCCCGTGCGAATGTCTCCACCACGACTAATGACGCCCACACAACAAATGTCGCACCCACTACCAATGTCGCTCCACGATGATGGTCGCACCCACGACGAATGTCGCCTCCCGTACAAATGTCGCCACCACGACTAATGACGCTCCCACGACAAATTTCGCCCCACAACAAAGGTCGCCCCCACGACAAATGTCGCCCCCTCGACAAATGTTGCCGCCTCAGCCAAATGTCGCCCCCTCGACAAATGTTGCACTCTCGACCAATGTCGCACCCACGACGAATGTTGCCCGCACGGGGTCCCCCGTGCACGACTGTTTGTATATATATATATATTATCAATATAATAACTAGAAAAACTCAAATGACGAGAATGGCCAAATCACCTCAGATCTCGATGAAATTCACACTGAGGCTAAATGTCGGTGCTACGAATTCATCGAATAATGAGAAATTAGGATATGATAAACCAAACTCGGATTAAAATTCCCAGAAGTTCAAACAACAACTATTCTTATAAAATAAATCGAGATCCCAATAAAGCCTGCAACGAAACTCCATAAACACGCTTAGAATTTATTACTTTAATTTCCCAAGTCAACACTCAAATTCCTATGAATCTAACAACTGCTACTAAAGGGATTAACATAACGCCAAAGAAAAAAAAACACGCACCAATGACGGTTCCACATTAACTACTCATCAACGTAACACCCTTACGTTAATAATACGACACTTATGAGATCAAAATAATTATCAAAAATTCTGGGGCGTTACAAAGAGACCCCCCTCATCCGTGTCCTGTGTTCCGGGAGGGGGGTTTTACACCTAGCAGCCTGAAACCACGCAAGATCTCAGGCGAGCCGCGAGTACCCAGCACCATTGGGTACTCGCTACCTCTAGCCATGCAAGCCTTGACTACCGCATGCTCAACCATTTGGGAGTAACTCTTTTATTCATGGAATTTTGTGTTGGCATGTGGATAGTTATACCAAACAACATGATTCTGCTATTAGTGGGCCTTTTGGGTAAAAGATTACAATTTCAAAAGGTAGGATTATACTATCTGCAAAATATTTTCAGAAAATTACAAATAGACCCTCAAGGGAACCTTTGGAGTAGACTTCTTGTAGGGAGTTGGTACTTTTCGGTGAGAGTTTCGGCACTATGTTCACCCTAGTTTCCAGGTCGACAATGTGGCACACTTTATTGCCATCCTGGGTGCCCAACTTAGAATTGGTTTGAGAGGGGGAGATCTTCCTAATCTATCGTGTTTTGGAGGTCCTTTATGTTGGAGCTCACGAGGTCTATTTTAGGTTAACCACCACCGTGAGTGATACTCTTTGCTCCAAGTTCTTGACACTGTGCTCTCCCTCGGGAGAAGTAAGCGCAAGCTACACCCAGCCAATTCGAACTCTGTTTGAATCCCGATTTTTGGGTTCAACGACAGGAAATATCCCTGAATCATGGCAAATTTTCGATCTAATCAGAAAGATTCTCTTAAATTCAAATCACCTGCGGATGATTATTCATAACATATATTGCTCATCATTACACCCAAAGACGTCAGGAATGCCATGAAAATTTTTTGCGCTCGTCTCTTTGTAGTTTACTATTCGCGAAAATTTTGTGGGATTTGATGTAGTTCCCCCTAGATATTCCCAAGTCAAATCGATGCACCCAAAACCAACGCACAAAAAAACTTGTGCATGCACCACTGGCACGCACCCGCGTGCGCACGACGTGGAAGGCGCTCGGGCACGCCCCCGTGTGCGCTCCACTTCCTACTGCGTGCACAAGCACACGCGCATATTACTCGCAGGGGCATAATGCCGGTGCATGAGCCTATTGCACGTGTACGAGCCTATTTTGCCAGAGCCTATTGCCCGTGCACGCACACCGGAGGCCTCCCACACGACCGCCTCTACTGGGCAGCTCGATCGGGCCGCACTAACCTCACGGGGGCATGTATGTCATTACATGAAAATTGGTACTCTGGGTGACAGAAACAGAGCAATGTCATTCGCCGACTCAAGACTTAGCCCAACATAATTAGTTGCACGACCCTCCAGAAGATTATAAAATTGAAGCCACATCTTCATTTGAAGACAAACAACTCCAGAGACTACAGAGATCTTTGTGGTTTTCCCCCGAGAATATGAGACATTGATCGTACCTTTGCCCGGGATTCACTTTGCTCCATGTCTAGTCCACTGAACGCTAAATGCTCATGCAGACGCTTCAAAGAACTCGGGAGACGGCACAAGAAAACGCTCTAGCAAACACTCCCATGGACGCATCATGGAAGCTCCGTGAACAAAGTTTTTTTCTCTTCTCTTTGTACTAAAAGCTTGTAATGGAGAGTTGACATGCCATCATACGAGAAACTTCAAACACGTATAAACAAAGCTGAATAGTGGATTTTGGCTAGTCCTTAATCCGACTGTATGGTTTTTCATCATTTTCGAGTTTTTGACGTTAAAATTTTTTTCTTATCTTTGCTGCTTGATTTTCACTTAACTGTTTGCATGTCCAGTCCAACTCAGTTTTAAGGCGGTCCGATTTTCCCGATCGGAGGAAAATCGGGCGACAAGCAACTCTCTCTTTGTCTCTCTCTCTCTCTCAGACAATCTTTATTATACGTACTTTATACAGTACACACACTGCGAAGTCGCGAAATCTATCACTGCCGCCGGCCCTGGGCTCACCGCCACAGACCGCCGGAGTTTGTCGGCGTGGCTTTGTTATGACGCATGCCTGCTAAATATATTCTCAGCAGTATGCAGGACGCGGTCAGGGCCCATATTCACCTATTTATGGAGGCACGTATCAAGGGCGCACTGCGGCGTGGGTAATTACACGCGCACGTCCGCCGGTTGACATTTCTCCGTCTGTTTCTTAGCTCCAAGGGGACAATGGCCTGTCCCAGCGCTGTAGTATTCCATGATCGGATCCACATGAAAAGACCTCTCTTGACTTCATTTTAAACCCATTTTCTGGGAAAAAAAGGTAAAACTTTCCTATTTTTAATCAAACACTTTTTCAGTAAAATAATATAATGAACAGTGACTCTTCAGCTTAATCGTGATGGAGGAGCTTGCTAGAATAGTGACGGATCCAGAAATATAGAAATGAGAGTGCACAAAAAAAATTTAATAATATAATATAGTAAATGAAAAATATTTGATAATATAAAGTCATATACAATTACATATAAATGTCTCAATTTAAAATTATCAAATAACAGCAGAAATTACAAGTGTCCATGACAATTCTTCATTTTTTGAAAACGACCAATCACAATATCATCTGAAACTTTCAAAAATGTGTCTCTTTCAATGATGGTAATCAAACAGTCATTCAATATTTAACCGTTCAGACTATTGCGTAATCTGTTCTTGACATAATTCATACCTGAAAAGTCTATTTCAACACTTGCAGTAGCCACAAGATGAATCAATACGAAGTTCAATAGCATGTTTAATTGTTGATAAACAATATGTTTCCGAGTTTCAACAAGTTTCATAGAGAGATGACCAAGATCGTTCATGTCAAAAAACCTCACATTGCTTCTTATATCCGCAATGAAATTGTCTCATCGCTTCTCACTCAACGCCAGAAAGGAGGCACTGAGTTCTCCTAACGCCTAATTCGGTGTCGTAACACACTGCCACTGCCTGATCGGCCACTACTTGTGTGCTTGAACATGAGATCGAAAAGGAGAGATGGCCTGAAATCACTCACCGAACTTCCGAAGAGGCGAAGAGCTTAGTATGGATCTGGAAGACTGGAATCCGAGAATCAAATCTCAGGCTTGTGGAAGGCGGAGAAGAATCAACTTGAGTCTGGAGCTCAGTATCGGGCGGCGGGAGCCAGGTGAGTTGGAGAGAAATGATCTAGGAGCCAGGAGGAACGACACCGAGCAGTGTTGCGTATAGCGGAGCACCGGAGCGTGAATGCGGGATAGCGCCGCAGCGGGAGGGAGAAGAATTGAGTGCCAGAGTGCGGGACTGGGAACTGTCGTATAGTACCGAGCGGCGTTGCGGCTAGCGGAGCGGGATTGCGGGACAGCGCCACAGCCACACAGTGGGAGGTAGAGGAAAAATGTGTAACACCTCACCTGTAAAAACCGTATAATATAGGTACGGTCGGGGCCCCACAACATACAGACTCCACAACTTAAGCATTATAAGATAATTTAAATTACACAACTCAAAACTCACACTATAAACAACGGAAACATACCGCCACACAAGAGGTTATCCAGCATCACAAGAGTATCAAACAACCTTAAGTCCTTACAATATCCATGAGTCCAAAAACTGAAACAATAACATCAACACGTCAACGTGCATTAGCACTCCTAGGCTACCCCGACATGCAAGACAGAATCATAGTGCAATAAGCATAACATTCAACAACACATATCTACTTAAAAAAGAGCTCCCTTCATGATTCTTAGGCCTTTTTGGCAGACAAGCTTGCTCCAACCTGCAATCCTTGCCCAGTAAAAGTGTCACAACCTGCATTTTCTCCGCATTTAAAAGATGTATCAGAGTAAGGAGAAATCATGCGCCGTCACGCCACGTCACGTAGGGGATAACTGCGGACGCTCAGACAGACTCCAACTCTAGTTTTCATAAGAAATTCATAAGTTATCACAAAAGAAATTCAATTTTAAGTTAAGGTTGTCGTATCACTCGGCCCAGTGGATCAACCAGTCCACTAGAAAAATATAGTTATACGCAGCAGAAATACTTTGATTATGTTAATTTAACATCCCACACGAGCATAAATATCCCCGAAGGACAACCCGAGACATGCAAGACTCTAAATTTATTATAAGTATAGAAAAAGTCTTTACGTTAGATAGAAAATAATATTTTAGTTTTAGAAAGATGGCATGTATGGAATACTAGTAGTACTGCTTTCATAAGTTAAAATATATAACATGCAATCTAGCATAAAACCTTCCTAGAGAGCAAGTAAAAAAACAACCACAAGAGGTAAACTTAGTAGCTTAGCAAAATACTTAACATCTAAAAGAAAACCACTAGTGGTCATCAACAACATAACACGAACACACAGAAGGTATGTATGTCTGTACTAATAAGAAAATAACCACGAACTACCTCATAAGGGTGAGGAAAACCTCTACAACAAGCAGTCCACTAGCAAACTCCCAAACCTGGCAGCTCAACTGGCTATTGTCCTGAACCCGAAGAATTCAAAAGAAGAACACCTCAGTAAGAAAATACGAGTGGAAAAAAGAATCAATTAGATAGCAATCAAGTAAAAACAAAAAAAGGTTTACCAAACACTACTATAAAGAAAAGTTGACAACCTCAGTTGAATGAGAAATCAAACAAGGGTAAAAGCTAACTTACCGACTCCAAGAGTACAAAATTTTGCACCAAGTGCGATAAAGAACTATGCTTTAAGAAACGTGTACATAAGTAAGTATAAGTATCCGGAAATAGTCTGCTCATAACTTTATAAGTAAAACATATCGGGGAAAACCAGACACCTATAGTGGTGGGAACCTACCCAGCACACCAACAATCACAAAATTAAACAAAACCACTGTAGAAAAACAGGCACCTGCAGTGTTGCGAACCTACCCAACAAACCAACAATCACAAATCTTGTAAGGATCCAAAGAAAGGTGGTCTTATACCTTGACACACCCAATACCGGGGAAAACTGGCACCTGTGGTGGTGGGAACCTACCCAATATACATAGTTACAATGTAATACCCCAAATCCCAAGTTTGGGTTCAGGCTTGGCAACACGGCTTGGGACACGGGCGTGTCCCAAGCCGTGTCCTGCTCTGTGTGGTTGAGCAGCCTGTCGAGTGCTCGACGAGTTCTCGAGAGGGAATACGCCTTGCGACACCGGCGTGTCCGAGGGCATGTCCTCCTCTGGTTCGACGAATTCCACTCGAGTAATGCACACGACGATCCTCGAGTGGGGAACACGGCCTGTGACATGAGCGTGTCAACTGTGACACGGGAGTGTCATATGGCCGTATCCTTCTCTGGATTTGGCCAAGGCATTGAGGCCTTATGAACACGGGAAGGACACGGGTGTGTCTTTAGGCACACGGCCTGTGACACGGCCGTGTCACATGTTGTTGGGTCCGATGTTCCTTCACTTGACCAGTGGCGCTCTACTAATTTAAAAAATTAAGAAGCACACTTTCCAATAGTCTGGGCTTTTGGAACAGTTGGGTATGCGCTTGATCCTACATTTGGTATAAGAGCAGGTCACGGGTTCAAGACCGTGGGGCGCTATTAAATCCTGATTTTTCCCTTCTACCTGTGTGGGTCTGGCGGGTCAGGCAATCGTGGACATGTGGTAACCCCACCTCTGAGCCGTGCAACAGTGGACATATGGTAACCCCACCTCTGAGTCGTGTGGGCCATGTGGTAAACCCACCTCTGAGCCATGTGGGCCATGTGGGCCATGTGGTAACTCCTCCTCTGACCCGATGGGTTGTGCTGGACGCCGGGTGGGGGGGGGATTGTTGGGTCCGGTGTTCCTTCACTTGACCCATGATGCTCTACTACTTATTTAAAAAATTAAGTAGCAACCTTTCCAACAATCCGGGCTTTTGGAATAGTTGGGTATGCGCTTGATCCTACACATGGCCGTGTCTTGTTCGGGTTGAATCGGTTGTGTTCCACCTGACGTACACGGACGCAGACACTAGAGTTTCTGCCGTGTGACACGGGCGTGTCACATGACTGTGTCCTGCTCTTGGTAAGTCGGTTTTGTGCCGCTTAAGGTACACGACCTGTGACATGGGCGTGTCACAGGCCGTGTGTAACATCCCTCAAACAACAAAATTTTGGTGAGTGGTGCTTGGGGTCCCATAACCAGAGCTTTATAACATCCCTCAAACAACCCAGGGTGGCCCAGTTGACCTACAACCCGACACTTATAATATAAGTGGTTTGGGACGCTTAAATAATAGGCCCTGCAAAACGACCCCTTGGTTTATAATTTCGTGCGAGCGTGCTTATAAGTTAAGGTTTTTATTCAGTATTACTTATTTATGCTTGCTGAAAACCCGACACCCTATCGTATAAATCAGTATAGGACTTTTTATACGATAGGAGCCCTGCAAAAGATCCCTTAGCTTATGTGTTTTCATATAAGTTAAGGTTACTTTCTTATTCAATTTTCATACCATTATTACGGCTATATATACTTAGAACTGCTAGATTAGTTCCGCCGTCATCTGCCTATTTGTTATTCTCCACTTTCATGTCCTCTGCTTTTCTTCTCCCAGCTCGGTGCCTAGGAGCCATAGGGGAAGGCGCGGGGGATGATAGGACTTAGTCTTTTAGACTAACGATTTTCGAACCACTTCATTTTAGGGGACCGTGGAGCCCAGCATGGAGGAGCATCCCCGGAGGTCGGCATGCTTGGAGATGGGGCAGTCTAGTACCGGAGTTCAGACGGCAGGGACTGCGAGTCCTGGTCATTAGTAGTTATAGTATTTTGCTTCCGCGATGAGAGATATTTAGTGAGGACTTGATGTACTGGGCATAAGCCCATGTTTTAGTACTTTTATTACATATGTGGACACTCCCTTCGTGGAGATTATTTACTATATATATGTGATTTCTGTGGACTTGCTTCTCACCATTTGCTACAGTTGTGATCAATTTGGCCGGCAGGATCGGTGTTTTGTAGTGATGACCTTTGCGGGTGCGAAGGTGTCACCGCAAAGCGGCAGTTCTGGGCCTAAGACCCCGGTGTTTTAAGGAAAATAAGGGGGGTCTTACACCGTGTCAGCCCAAAAATAGACATGTGTGGGCGATTTGTGGCCGTTCATTTCCTTCATCCGTGATCTAATGGCCAAGGCCTCTCCTTGCTGGTTAATATCCAGGAATGAGAAAGAGATTCTCATTGAGTTTGGGTTATTCTCTTTTTAAAATTGTAGAGAGAAGGGAGAGCAAGGAGGAGGAGGAGAAAGGGATCCGACCACCGGTGGAGCTGCAAAATTCCGAATCGAGATCCTAGGCCAGATTTGTGGAGGCAAGGCCGTTGCGGTACTTTCCAACTGGCTAGATTTCCATGGCTCCAAAGAGGTCGTCAAGGGTAATGATCTTCCTTCT
The DNA here is from genome assembly GCA_039583875.1 of Platanthera guangdongensis. Lineage (NCBI taxonomy): Eukaryota > Viridiplantae > Streptophyta > Magnoliopsida > Asparagales > Orchidaceae > Platanthera > Platanthera guangdongensis. Next base: position 74,522,626 of record CM077153.1, on the reverse strand, counting down.
TGGACATGTGAAGTCCTTCTTTTTGGCATGTGCATGGATTTCCCCCACCAGAGGATGGATTGCGATGGGATTTCCCTTGGGTTGATTCTTGGAATCCCCAATAGTCTTACATATAGATCCGAAAATGTGTAGTATGGAATAAGCATGCTGTGTGCTGCAGGGTTTGGGCGGAGTTGGGTGCAAAAAGTGAGTTCTGCGGAACCCGCTAAGCGATCGTGAAGGACGCTAGCATGAACTCCCCTTGTTGATTGTGAAGCCAGTCCCTTGGTGGACATTGTGACTATTGTGAAGCTAGACCCTTGGTGGGCATTGTGGCTATTGTGAAGCCAGTCCTTGGTGGATAGTATGGCTATTGTGAGCTGGATGAGCTCTTGAAAAGGTCTCGTGCCAAACAGGAAAGGTGAAACCGACCCGTGCCTTATATTTGGCATCGAGTACGTTGGTACTCAGTGATAGCAAGGCAACTTGAGCAATGGGGGTTGGCTGATCCGCACCTGCGTTATGTCCGTCCGACTTGAAGACCTGAAAGTGTGGTCAATTTGAGCTCATAATGAGAGTCTTAAGCCTGCGCGCTGGCATGACTAAATGCTCAATTTTACCGACAGGTTTCGGACCTGGAACGGTGGTGGGACCCTGGTTCGCCGGTACACCAAGAACGTGCCCTGAGTGCACGGATTGTCGGGCCGTGTGGCTGACGATTGTGATGGATTGTTTGTGCGTGAGAGCATAATGTGTGATATATATATATATATATATATATATATATATATATATGCCTATGAATTGCTATTCATGTAGGTAAGGAATACCACTGCCCCGGGAAAGGGGTAGTATCGTTATAAATTTGTCAGGTGAATGCTGACCGTTGTCTTGTTTGCCACCATTTGGTGGGCTGTCCTTGTGCTGTTGCTGGAGAGCCGAGCGGGACACATAAGGGCTGAAGTCCCTACTGCTGCTGCTGCTAGCCCTTGAAGGCTAAGCAAAGAATGCTGTGTTTTGCTCATGTGTGGCCAGCCTGCGCGCCGATGTTTGGAATCCACACTTGTAAAGAGTAACTGTAAGGCAATAAGGCCAAACGATGTTGTATTTGCTATACATTCCTTCGAGAGTTGATATATAAATGTGGTTGTTTATATATACATTGTACATTCACGGTTAGGGTTCAATATTATTGTTAACATCTTCTGCTAGCATGTTCTGAGTTAGGATGCGATTGTGTTGTGGTATTAACCTGTAACTTCCTCGCCTGTTTTGTGGCATATGGTGTGGGGCCCCGGCCAGACCTTCTATTATATGCTATATGAACGGATGAAGTCGTTACACACAAACCCACCAAGGTCAAATATCCACAAACAACCATGGTCATACCAAATATACGTTAAATACAAAATAAACCCCAAGCAAACCCCGTAAAAACCAAATATCAAAACTTAAACACTTCCCAAGACAAACGAGACAAAATACCCAAAAGTAACCCCTAAGGACCAAACACGCAGAGTCAGACAAGAATGGCAAAGATTTCTAAGTCCTGGCCAATTCGGCCAGTATACCCGACGAATAGCAGCGATACTCGACAAATTCCACACTAAAAGGCGAAATAGCTCATACGATATTCGACGAATTCAAATGATACACGCCGAATCTTACTTGACAACTTAACAAATTTCGATGATTGAAGATACTCGGTGAATCCTACTTTACTTGGCAGAAATGAACTAACGATACTCGATGAATTACCAACTGATACCTGCCGAATTCTACTTAGCAAAAATTACAATATTCGACGGTTGACGATACTGGGCGAATTCCAATACTCGCCGAAATCGTCAGCCGATATTCGACTAAAATCCCTTAGACTAGTCTATTAAACTTGCTGAATCCCGACACCTATACTCTACGAATTACCACCTGATACCCGCTGAATTCTACTTTATCCGCTAAACCTAGCTTTCACGGTTTTGGCCGAAATCATGTCCTAACCTAGGGGGAGTTCTTTTGGCTTTACCTATACTACTCCTACTCTCTAAAGGAAGAGGGAGAAAGGAACAAAGTAAACTAGAAAATGAACAAATAAGGGGAGAAAATCCACTTGCCTTAATCCTTCAAAGAAACACCGCTCACTCGCACCGCGACAAGGGTCAGCCGTGAAAAGGTCCTAGCAACGTTTGGAGGGGAAAAGGAGTAAAAAATCGCTAACTCTAACGTATAAAAAATGAGGAATCATAGAAAACTTACCATGATCATGTAGCACTCGCCGAGAGCTTTCCTGATCTCTACTCCTTCGTTGAAACCAACCACCGGAGCACCCACCACCGTCGGTCGAATGAATGCCCAGTGCACCGCTCACCCTATTTCGCGAAATGTCGCCGCTCGGTTTAGGGAAGAAAATGAACAGTGGGCATAGGGTTTCGATTTATGCGTTTACATATAAATAATATAATAATAATTAATTAAATAATGCCAAAATAACCCGAAATACAAATGACCTCAGAATTTAATGAAATTTGCACCATTGCTAAATACCGATGCTATGAATCCAACGATAAGTCAAAATCGAGATCCAACAAATCAAACTCGGGCAAACACCTCCAAAAGCCAAAATATAAGCATTCTCAAAAATGTCCCACCGAGTCACCAAAACAGACCCGACTCGCAAGGGAATCTTGCAACAGGCTAAACTCAACCACACTGAAAACCTAAAGAGCAAAAACCAAGCTCTAACCACAACACATGCCAAACACGCGTCAACGTAATGCCATAACGTCATAAATATGCCAAAAAAGAATTAAACTAAACATCGAAAAAAATCGGGGGCGTTACAAAAAGTTTGTAGTAACGCGGATCAGCAAAGGCTGACGTCAACTGTGTAACCAACACATCTCCTCCCGGCCATCCATAGAGGACCCCGGGGCACTCCATCACCCTACAGGTCAGCACTTCGTATGTAGATATACTTGAACTTAGAAAGTAGTAAAATAGGTTTGGATGTCTCATACAACATACATGTTTCTTTTTTGAGCATATAATAAAAGGGGCCTACAATACAGCTTGTATGCAAACCTGGGCTTCACCCAAGACACCCTATATCTTATGAATCTAATACATCATCATGCATCAACAACTGGGTAATTCCAGTTTCCCCTTTGGCGTTCAAGCTGCAAACACATGGGTACATCCATTTTCCCCTAACGGTATAGAAGCTGCCACACAGAACTCTTGCCAAGGCCCTACCCGCTCGTGTGTCTCAAAACCCGGGCTTGCCTGCAAGTTATGACTTCTCATATCATGATTCCGTTTCACAAACAACAAATCAATGCTAATAACCCTTTCTTGACCCACCCGCTCGTGGGCTTTATCGCCCAAGCTTGTCCAATGCTTGGCGTTCTCGTCAGTTTCACAGAAGGGGACTTGTCTCGCCGGGACACTCTCCACACATAACTTGCATGTCATGGGCTAGCCAGCCAACCACAGAGACAAAGCCGCGCCTTAAAACATCAAAATCAATAGCCTTTCCCGCCCTAATCCACCATTCGCACTCACATGAAAATAATGGAGGAAACCACATCACAAACGGCATCTTGCCGCAAATGGATTTCTAGCAAAATCCTTAAGGCTCGTTATGCAACATCACCGAGTTAGACTAAAGGTCACGACTACCGCTTCACACACAATGCCTAATACACTAGCAAAGCAGATTTCTAGGGCAATATCATGTCCGGGATGGACACAATCGACCGGGTGGCTCCTCTTGAACCATGGCAACCCGAACCCCTCTCATTTGAGAGATCCTGTTCCTAAAGCTTGAAAGAATTCAAGAATAAAAATGGATGTCATGCATACTTCCTAAAGACCGAGAGGATAAGTGTCGTTAGCTTATGACTCCTCTTCCTAGCCATGGAAAGCTTGATTTGCACAGATGACAATATACTCCTTCAATTACTCTCCACCGATCTGGCCTCGGATAGATGATCGGAGTCCCGAATCTTCGTCAATGGAGGAGAAAGGCCTTCTTATTCCTCCTCCAAACTCTCTCCCAAACCCTAACTCTATCTCAAAATGAAATGAACTGAGGGTTTAGAACGTTTCAGGCCTTTTTATGCCCTTTGGACGAAGGGTCCTCGGCCATAGGATCGATTCCTAAGAGAAATCAGACGGCTAAAAAGCCAAACGATGGAATTATTCCAGCGCGCTATCGCCAGGCGGTAACTACCTACCACGCCGCGGTGGCTTCCCGAGTGATCGGTGATGAGTCCGATATTTATAGGGTTTTTTGGACTCATCTAGGCTTATTTTCACACTCGTGCACCGCATTTCAACTGGTGTTCAGTTATATTTGAAATGGGTGATCTATGACCATTTTGTTCACTATTTTGGCCCAAGGGTGTGGAATTGCGCATTCCGTTGTTGGGGATAAGCACATGGTGCTCCCCAGAGGATCTTTCCAGTTGCTTTTGTTGCATTTCTGCATTGCTGGAGGGTCCTCTTTTGATATATTTATTTGAATGCAGGTGGTGCATTTTCCCACAAGTCTGGAATTCAGTTTTGTGGAAAATGCATGGTCATGCATTTTCTTAGCACACGTTTCTTCTTGATCTTGCGTTTTGATTGTACTGGAAATCGTCGAGCGGAGCTCGACGATCTTCACGCACGGTTAACACACAGTTTCTTCAGAACTGTGTGCGAAGGAAACACATGGTTTTCCTGCAGCTTTCTTGTTTGTACCAATATGTGGTTAATCGTGTGATTTGTTCACGCACGGGCGGAAGCCCTCGTGTGTGTGTAAAACGCACGGTTCCACCTGCTTTCCTTGAATTCCAGCTTTCTGTTTTTACCCATGGGATTTCCTTCACGCACGTGCGCAAATGTCCATGCGCGAGTAAAACGCACGGGTCAACCAATCTCCTTCCGCAGGCTTGTTCTGAAAGTTAATATCGCACGGTTTTTGCACGGTCGTGCGCCAAACCGTACGTGATCATTATTTTTGTTTTTTCTATTTAAGATGCAGATTTCATCATTCTAGAAGGATAAAAGTCCGATCCAGCCCGCCATTTCCGCCCCTCTGAGCGGGAAAACTTCCCTCCAGCCGATATTTTCTCTCTCCTCCTTGGAGAGTTGATCCGACCACCATTATCGCTCCAAAAGCTTGCAATAGCTTCATCTATGGGCACCATTTTCTTCTCCAAACTCCAAGCTCTATTTTAAGCTCACAAGGTGCTGCATCAGTGGAGTTCTCTGGATAGATTTAGCCCGGAGACTATTCACAAGGACGACGGGTTATTGGAAGGAGTGACAACCCTTCTGGACCCCGAACGTCATCCGTAGACCGAGCTCAGATAAGGCCAGACAACCCTTGACTATGGCCGTGTATCTTCGAAATCCTTCATGCGTTTGGTTGTATTTCTCCACCACCTCTTGTAGTTACTTTGTTCTGAACTTGTTATTGTTTGATTGTTGCATAAGAACACTGTTTAGTTTAAGTATTTCAACATGTCTATGTGTTGTTATATCTTAGATCATGATTGTGTTACTGAGCTTCAGTTTTTTGTGTTCTTGTTGAGATAGTGTCGTTCTAGAGATTGCTAGAAGCATGCGTGGCGAATAGGTGATTGCGACCCTCATTGGCTCATCCATCTTTCAAATTACTCTCTTGAGTAATCCACCAAAGAGAGCGGTGATGGCGACCCACAATAGGTTTATTAGTGTTAAACTTAGGAAACTCCAAACCAAAACCCCCTTTGTTTACGTTAACATTTGCAATCACTTTTTCAATAGCGAAATCACACTCCCTACTTGCACTCCTCGAGAGATCGATATCGGGGGATTCAACTCCTCAACTTTATTACTTGACTATGATCAGTACACTTGCCGACGCAATTAGTTTTTGGCGTCGTTGCCAGGGAGTGCTACCATTGCGTGTATTTTTCTTTTGAAAAAGTTTGTAAGTGTTTTTGGTATTTTTGAAAGGACTTTTTGTGTTGTATGATAGATCCCAACTCTAGTGATAGGGTTGAAAATTTTGTGTGTGAGCTTGAAACCGCACGTGCGAGGAGAGCTTGCCTGCGTGCTGCTGTTGAAGAAGAAAGTATGGATGATCTTGACCAAGGAGGAAATGGCCACGGTGAACGGGTTGTTGAGGGCCAAGAGGTGGTCCAAACACACATTAGGACAATGCGTGATTTCACAACCCCTACCGCGGGAAGTGTTTACCCTGGCTTCGGACCGGCCATCGTAAACAACCACTTCGAGATTAAACCCGCCATCCTGAATATGATCCGAAATAATACTCAGTTCTCGGGCTTGTCGAGTGAGGATCCACTGCTCCATCTGGCGGAGTTCTCAGAGATTTGCGTCACATTCCGCTATGCCGGTATTTCTGATGACGTAGTAAAGCTGAGGCTGTTCCCATTTTCTCTGAGGGACAAGGCCAATACCTGGCTCCATACTATTGTTCCTGGGACCACTACTATATGGGATGCCATGTCCTCTATGTTCTTGGCAAAGTTCCACCTGGTGGATAAGATTGTGAATACCCGTAGGGATATTACAAACTTTCGGCAACTGGACCAAGAAATGTTGTCTGAGACATGTGAGAGATTCACTGACATGCAGCATCGATGCCCCCAGCACGGCTGTGATCCATTGAATATAGTTGAAATATTCTACTTTGCTATTGAGCCTAATTTCAGGGCTATGATCGACGCAGCAGCAGCATGCACAATAATGAACCTATCTACTGACAAGGCATTGAGGCTACTTCGCGACACTGCCTCCCATAGCACATACTGGACCGCCGGAAGAAATACCCCTAGAGCGTTGAGGAATCTGTATGAAGCGAATACGGTGGTGCAACAAGCAGAGGCAAGCCATCATACTTTGGATGGAAGGACGATGTTGACCTGATCGGCCCCTCCTCCAACTCGGTTTATGGAAATTTCGTGAAAGGGTTACGGTAACCCCGACCATCATGCTTATGAGTGCATTGCTGGAGAGACCTTTGCTGAGCCGTCAGGTATAACTTTTGACGAGAAGGTAAATTTTATAAATAATCAAAACCGCACAGCTCCTTATAATAATGTGTATAACCCCAATGCGAGTAATAATCCTAATTTCTCGTGGAATCAAAATGCTCCCGGTCAAAGGTGGCAGGGATGCCAACATTACTTTGATGATCAAGCCTCTAACAACCAGCCGCGACCGCTGCATCCGGGTTATAATCAGAATGCTCAGGTGGCGCGTAAGATTGTGTTGGAGGAAATGATGGAAAAATTTGTGGATATGGCCCAATCTAATATGGCCATTCAAACCGCTTGCATGAGGAACTTGGAAACATAACTAGGGAAATTGGCCCAGGTGTTCTCCGAGCGTACTCGCGACACCCTCCCAAGTGATACGTAGAAAATCCCCATGTGCAAGGGAAGAGTGCTGGAGAGGCGGAGGAGTGCAATAAAAATGAAATGGCTGTTATGTGTGAGATTAGTAAGTTGGAGAGGGTAGCTTTATGTTATTCCGGGTCTTCGTGCAACATTCTTGCTTTGCAAGATGTTGAGAAATTTCGTTTAAATGTTGAATCGAGTGTCCGGAACACACTAGTGCTTGCCGATGGGTCAGTAGCAAAGACTGAAGAGGAAATTAAGGAGGTGGAAGTGAAACTGAATGTTGCTATTGTAGTCACAGACTTCCAGGTGTTAGGACCCATGGGAAATACATCGAAACCCATCTTAGGGGTCCCATTCCTAAAAGCTAGTGAAGCTACATTGCAATTTAATGTGAGCGGTGTCACCTTGGCTTCCAAGGTCGATTTGCTTTTACCACCGTCACTTCCCCCTATAATTTCAAATGGACCTGGAGAACTTCTGAAATTGAATGACTTGTTATCTAATGATTTATCTATAGCTGATGAGACAGGTATTTTGCTGAATGAGCAAGACAGGGATGTGAAAGTAGAAGAAATGTTGATGTCAGCTGAAGCAGAAACAAGTACGGAGTTGCTGGGAGTGAAATAAGACTCAGATAGTAAGGAACATGAGCTGAGCACGGCTGTAGATAGCGTGCAAAAGATAGACTTAAAAACTTCTATTGCACCGAACAAATTTTGTAAGACTGTTAAATAGGTGACTTGGGCTGATCTTTCACCCGCCACGGGTGAGGAAAGGATGCCCCGGGATGAGAAAGGTAGACATGCTACTGAATTAGTTGCTGTGGTTATACCACCATGGCGATCCCCATCTATGGATCTGAAAAGAAAAGAACTGCTCATCCGCAAGGCGCAGAATTTTGCCCGCCGGCATAAGAAGGTAGAGGTTAGGGGCAGGGGAGATTCGTCTTCCTTGGGCCCTAAAGATTTCGCCTTGCCCCATCTCACGTGACTAGGGGGATCTATCATAAGTCAACGTTCAGATGAGGAGTGAAGGATCTCCAGGGCCCCTTTCCTGCTTTTTATAGTTTTATTTATTGCTTAATACTGTGTGTAACTTTAGACTTTTTCGTTGTGTTTTGAACTTTTGCTCTGAATAATATTTATATAACTGCTAATACAGGTATTATGTTTATAGTATGTGTGGTTGGAGATATTCTCTTGTGCAGGTGGAGTTCGTTTGGGCCGTGGAATTTCTGCTGAAATTAACACCGAGCTTCTGGTATGCTCATTTGCTGAGCAAGGGGTAACCTCTCCCCCAACTTTTATTTCTCTTCTTTTATTGCAAATCTTGAATAGGTTGTTTAGTTTATATCTGGTGGGGGAGAGTTATGCGGCTTACCTATGCACATGCACTACTATCGCTTTCATACCCAGAGCACATTTTCATTTCCTATTTTCTTGATATCTTGTCCACATCGTGCACCTACACCCACATGATCGTGATCTTAAGCACGCACTCGGCTCAAGTCAAATTTATTTCTTTTGTGTTAACTTTAAAATAGTGGTGTTGGCTTAGGATTTTAGGATAGAGTACTTCAAAACTCATGCAGTGCTCCTAATCGAGTACTCATGGTGTGTAGAAATAGTATAGATTTAATTTTTCTTTATGCTCGTAGATTTATACTTTTCTGTATTTGTAAATATTGTGTGTATTACTCAAAAGTGTTGAATCTAGAGTAATCGAACGGTGGTGTAGGAATGTGTGTAGCCGTCACTAGCCTCGTATTGCTCGAGTCAGGAGGAAGGATCATTTTTCTCGGTGGCTAAGAACTTGCCCCAAGCTACTCTCGAAGCATTGGTGCATGGTTAGTCTAGCGTGAGAGTGATGTAGGCCATTTTTTAGCCCGATTGAGATTTGTACTGTTACTAACGTCTTATCTGTTGGGTATTACATCCACACTAAACCAGATTTGATGAAGTCACCCTGGAACTAAGATGAATTAAGTTGTATTTGATGCTTGGGTTGAGTTATATGTTTGCAGGAATTTCACTGGGAAGTGTAGACCAATGTCAGTCCACAGTGGGTCACCAAACACAGGAACTGTGCAATTTAATCCCTCATTGCATGTTCCAAGGTGTTGACTCATGTGTGGTCTCTCTATTGGGATACACTTCATATTCAAACTATTGGACCTTGGGAAAAGAATTGGAAGTTGACTACATTAGAAGAAAGAGTTTTCAACATCAAAATTCTTTAAGTCTTTTACTCGAGTAGGTCCATAACTACTCGAGTAGATTGGTTATAATTTACTCGAGTAAAGAAGCTTTATACTCGAGTACTTAAGTGTATCTCTCGTGTAGCTAAGTCATGTACTCGAGTAGACTTAGTCATATACTCGAGTAGCATGTTTATATACTCGAGTAGATCATTCATTATACCCGAGTATTAAAGGCTTCACTCGTCAAAATTCTTCTAAGTCATGGACTCGAGTAAATACACACATATACTCGAGTAAGTATACTCACATACTCGAGTAGATAGAAACATACTCGAGTAGTTCATTATACCTACTCGAGTATATCGTGTCTCACTCGTGTCATTTGTAATTTTCCTAAATCCAGAATTTTCTAAGTCTTTTACTCGAGTAGAACATTCACGTACTCGAGTAGATCACTTCCTCTCGAGTAGTTTAGTTCAACTACTCGAGTAGCTGCTTGCTGACGTCTTCATAAATTATTCCAAGTATTCCACTCGAGTAGTTTATGTAATATACTCGAGTAGTCCTTTCTTGTACTCGAGTAGATCCTTCATGTACTCGATTAAGTCACGATACATACTCGAGTAGTTCTATCTGCTTAGTCAAGTAGTTGGTTTCTACCTACTCGAATAGTCTATCTTTATATACCCGAGTATGTTCTCCTTCATGTACTCGAGTAGTTATTCAACTACTCGAGTAGCTCTTCTCTTACTCGTGTATATGGCTGAACTTTCTTGAAAGTTTGTATAAGTCTTTTTCTGACGGGATTTTCAAATCACGCAACATGATTGGTCCACGTGTACATCATTATGACCGATTATGACCGTTATTCTCTCCTATATAAAGTCTTTTCAGAAAATGACAAACCCTAAGTACTCTCTAAGCTTTCATTGTCAATTTATTTTAAGAAAGTTTTTCAGCCGACTCCTCTCTGTTTGCACGAAACGGAAGCCGTCGCCGCCATCTTCTCCGGCCACTGCTTCTAATTTCAGAGGATTCATTCTGAAGAAAGTTACAAATCGAGATCGACATCACTGTTCATCTTCTCTCTCTGATTCTGTAAAAGCAAAGAAGATCCAGATCTGCGCCGAGATTTTCTTCACCGAATTCTAAAAGTGCTGCAAAGTTCATAAGAAGAATATTCTGGCCATTTCATCAGTTCTGATTGGATTTACTGTTTGTATAACTTTTCTAAAACTTTATTAATCTTGTAGGAGAAAGTTTCTCCGAGTGTAGGAGTTTTTCACTCCGATTTTGTAGGAAGTGTTATCTTTCGAGGTGTTGATCCCATTGTTTGGATCGAGTTTGTAGGAACTTTGTTCCGAGGGTAGGATCGGTTTTTCGATCCGAGATAGTGGAGTAGCCGAGTCTAGTTGATTGCTAGATCGGTGAGGGAAAGTGGATGTACCCAAGGTCGGGGAACCACTATAAATCTTATGTCGTCTGTGATATTGGTAGATAGTTCTGTGCTGTGCTCTAATTATTTTTTATTCCACAAAAGATGCACAACTCACCTATTCACCCCCTCTAGGTGATTTAGGTTGACAACCGTTTTCTTTCAATTGGTATCAGAGGGAGGTTGATCGTCAAACGGTTAACACCTTCATCAGATCCAAATCTGTTGTCTGAAAGATTCTACCATAAAATGGACAAGGGCAAAGATTTCGCCAAGCTTCCACTGTGCAACAAAAATAACTTTCCCATGTGGAAAGAAAGGATAAAATTTTTCATGGAAGCTGTGGATCCAAGGATCTTCATGATCGTTGAAGAAGGTCCTTACGTTTCCATGACTACGTCCACTATCGACCCTACCAAGAAAGTTCTCAAAAAGCTAATGGATCTCGACAAAGACGAGATTGCACTTGTCTCCCTTGACAAGAAAGCTAAGAACATTATAGCAAGTGCAATCGATGACTCGATACTGCAAAATTTGATTCACTGCCAATCGGCTAAGGAGATGTGGAATTCCTTAGTCACTTTGATGGAAGGAACTGAAGAAGTAACGGATGATCGGAGATCCCTTCTCAACCAGAAATATGAAGTATTCCGACAAGGGAACACGGAAATAATTGCCGATACCTTTGAAAACTTCTTCAAAATTGGGAATGGCCTAAGGGTGTATGGCCGTGTCTTCACCAACGGAGAACTGAACGACAAATTCTTGAGATCCCTAACCAAGGAATGGGATAACAAGGTATGCGCCATCAGGGAGTTCGGGAAGCTAGCTGAAACAGACCCGCAAAATCTCTTTGGAAAGCTTATGTCTTATGAACTCCAAATCAATACAAGAAAAGCTGAAGAAGAGAAAGGCAGGTCTCCACTCAAGGAGAAATCTATCGCTTTGAAGGCAGACACCTCCAGAAAGGCTAAGGCTACCTCTCCCGCTCCAGCTCCAGAAGTTGATGAAGAAGAAGAAACATCAGAGCCTAGCACTTCAGGCTCTGAACTATATGAAGAAGAGTTTTCCTTACTCTCAAGGCAATTCAAGAAGTTTCTTAATAAAAAGAAACAATGGAAAGGCAAGGATGCCTCATACAGAAGATCGCGGCGCGATGGCGATCGACAAAGAAAAGGCTCAAGCAGCCACGAAAGGTACAATACTAAACAGAACAAATACGTTTCAACTGACATCATTTGTTATTGCTGTAATAAGCCAAGTCACGTCATTGCTGACTGCCCTCATAAGAAGAAGGAGGGTGGTAGAAGAGAAGAGAAGAAATCCTCACACAACAAGAAGAGGAAAGAGAAGAGCCTCATAGCCAAAAAGAGCAAGACTCTTAGCGACTCCGACTCATCTGAGTCAAGTGAAGAAGAAGAAGCTTATTTTGGGCTAATGGCTCAAACAGATGATGAACAAGAGCCCCATTTCACTGGGAAGGTAAACTCTCATACCCCTCTTTCAGATTCTGAAGTCTCTGAACAGGATTGCGAGGGTAGCTCCTCTGACGATGAGTCAGAATTAATGGCCCAGCACAAGGAGTTAATCATGGCTTACGACAAATGTCGTCGAGTCGTGAAGACTCAGGCTAAAGAGATCAAATCTCTAAAAGCCGAATAGAGCATCTTGAGAGAGAAAGTCACAAAGACTGACTCCCTCGAAGAAAACTTCAATAATTCTATTGAAGAATATAACAAGGCTCTTGAGCACCTTGACCTTAAGGAGAAGATCATCAAAGAATTGGAAGACCAACTTGCGGCTGAAAGGAAACTTGTTGGGAGTTTCTCGAAGCCCAAAACAGTTCTTCCATTCGTTGCTGAATTCTCAGCAAAGGCCAAGGGAGCTGGACTAGGCCATGAAGAAGCTCCTAGTAAATCATCTAGGAGAAACAAGAATCAACGGAAGAATAAGGATGCCAAAAAGGCCTTAGTGAAAGAGAAGGGGAAAGCCCCTCAAGATCAAACTACATTCAAGAAAGTCATCTTTCTGACAAATGAGTTTGATTTTGACTTATCCTACGGGCACTTTGCTAGGCCTACCTATGTAGAGCCAAAGTCCCTCTATCAATGATGGACTCGACCCCGAAACTTTGGCGAAAGTGTCTTTAAGGCACCTTATGAAGAAGTTATTCTTCAGAGCTATGGCCCTTTCAATCATGGGCATAACTTCAAGAAGGCACCAAAGACAAAGCCTGTTGTAGAGAAGCCCATAAAGGAGAAGAAGTCATGTGATTGCCATCATCATGAGGCATCTTCCTCCAAGAATGCTGCCCCGGCTAGACCACAATTCCAAAAGGTCAAGCAGGAGATCATGAGGCAAAGGTACAATATATTTGATTGTTAGTGCTGTGGCAAGGTTGGTCACTTCGCCATAGATTGCTGGTTCAATTCAAGAAATGCTGCAACCCCTCATGTCAGCAATATGAGAAAGACTGCTCATAATGCTAACACTCGTAGGGGGAGTACTCTAACCCGAGACCAAGGACCCAAACGTGTTTGGGTTCCTAAGGTAAATTGATCATGATTGCAGGTATGTCCAATGGCCAACAAAATGCCCATCTGGTACTTGGACAGCGGATGCTCTCGACATATGACCGGGACTAGAAGCCTCATTCAGAACTTTACTCCAGTAGTGAATGGACCAAAGGTCATCTTTGGAGGTTCAGACCGTGGAATCACTAGAGGCTATGGTATGATTACTAACGATAATGTATCCTTCTTGTATGTGGCTTATGTTGAAGGATTGGAAAAAAATCTCATAAGCCTAAGCCAACTCTGCGATAAAGGATACATAGTTGAATTCCATGCTGATAAGTGCTTGATAAAATCCGTTGACAATATGGAAACGATTCTATCCGGCACTCGAAGCCAGAATATTTTCTGTTTAAATTTGATCTGTATAGATTCCTCTACACCAGTGTGTCTTTTAGAAAAAGATAGTGCGTCTCTTGGTGACCAATGGCACAAGAGACTAGCACATATTAATTTCAAAACTATTAATAAATTATTTTCAATGAACTTAGTACGTGATGCCCCAAACGTCAAGTGCGTCAAAGATAGACCTTGTCATGCATGCGTAAAAGGCAAGCAGACAAGGGCTACCTTTAGAAGAATTATTGGCAAAGACTCTAATAGATGTCTTCATCTACTGCACATAGACTTGTTTGGTCCACTGCAAATTAGAAGTTTGGGAGGTAAGGATTATACGTTAGTAATTGTTGATGATTACTCGCGCTTTGCGTGAGTGTTCTTTCTGAAACACAAGTCAGATACCTTCGACATCTTTACTAATTTTGTCAGGTAAATCCAGAATGAACATAACTGCTCCATAGTCAAAATCAGAAGTGACAACGGAACAGAGTTCAAATCTGGGGCCATGACAGAATTCTGTTAAAGCTTAGGTATCTTTCATGAGTTTTCCTCTTCTCGTACTCCACAACAGAATGGAGTGGCTGAGAGAAAGAACAGAACACTCATAGAGGCCTGCAAGACCATGTTGAGTGATGCTTCACTACCAGAGTACTTCTGGGCTGAAGCCGTCAACACTGCATGCCACGTGCAAAATCGAGCACTCAGAAACAAAGACCACAATAAGACACCGTACGAACTTCTGAAAGGCAGGAAACCAACAGTCTCATACTTTAAAATCTTTGGTTGTAAATGCTTCGTACTTAATAATGGTAAGTATCATACCACAAAGTTCAACGAAAAGAGCTTTGAAGGTATTTTCGTAGGTTATAGTAGCCATAGTATGGCATATAGAATTTTCAATAAAAAAACCCTGGTGGTAGAAGAATCGATACATGTTGTATTTGATGAGACGAGCTTGCTGTAAAGCAATCCATCTAGTGTGCTCATTGAAGATGCAGGTGAAAAGCTAAAAGAAACCAGCTTGGATGAACCGTCCGAAGACAAAGGCGAAAAGATCATTAAGATCACCACTCCAACTCCTATTGGAGAGGATGATGATCAAAATGAAGAAGTCATCAAAGATGAAGCAATCACTCCAGTGATTGAAGATAATCCAGATGCAAGAACTCTATAGCTCAGACGTCTGAAGGATCACCACATGGACCAAATCATAGGCGATCCCCGGGATGGTGTCAGAACTCGAAGAGGTACAACTAATAAGAATCTTCATTTGACTTTTCTCTCACAGGTTGAACCAAAGAAATTTGAGGAAGCAAACTAAGACGCATCATGGATAATGGCAATGGAAGAAGAACTGAATCAGTTCAAGCGATGCAACGTATGGAAGCTTGTTCTAAGGCCCAAAGGAAAGAACGTCATTGGAACAAAATGGGTCTACAGGAACAATATGGACGAAGACGGAACTATCATAAAGAACAAGGCCAGACTTGTCGCCAAGGGTTATCGTCAGGAGGAAGGAATCGACTTCGACCAAACATATGCTCCAGTGGCAAGGCTTGAGGCAATACGGTTGTTCCTAGCATATGTTGCACTCAAAGGCTTCACCGTCTATCAGATGGACGTGAAGTCTGCCTTCCTGAATGGCAACATAAAGAAAGAAGTGTATGTGGAACAACCACCAGCTTTCGTAGATCCTAACTTCTCAGATTATGTTTATTTCCCGCAAAAGGCCCTATATGGCCTGAAAAAAGCTCCTAGAGCTTGGTATGAAACGCTGTCTACCTTTCTACTTGATAACAAGTTCACAAGGGGAAAGATAGACAAGACATTATTTCTTAGGGAAATAAAAGGCAAGATTTTGCTAGTGCAAATCTATGTCGACGACATTATTTTTGGCTCTACAGATGACAATCTCTACAAAAAGTTCTCAAAATTTATGCAATGGAAGTTTGAAATGAGCAGTATGAGCGAGCTGAAGTATTTCTTAGGGCTTCAGGTGAAACAATCTGAAGATGGAATTTTCATCTCACAGACCAAGTTCACCAAAGAGCTAATAAAGAAATTCGGAATGGAGAACGCAACCTCTATGAGGACTCCAATGGGCTCAACTATGTCTCTGGACAAGGATGAAAAAGGGAAACCTTTTGATGAAACTAAGTACAGAAGCATAATTGGATCCTTGCTCTACCTTACTGCAAGTAGACCTGACATAATGTTTTCAACATGTTTCTGTGCTAGATTTCAGGTGAACTCCATAGAATCTCACTATGCTGCTGCAAAGCGAATCTTGAGATACCTTAAAGGTACACCAAATCTTGGCTTATGGTACCCAAGAAGTAATGACAGCGAACTAATTGGTTTCTCAAATGCAGATTTTGCAGGAAGTAAGGATGACACGAAAAGCACCTCCGGGACATGCCAATTCCTTGGAAGAAGGCTAATTTCCTGGAGTAGCAAGAAGAAGAACTTTGTCGCAATCTCAACGGCCGAGTCAGAGTATATCTCTGCAGGAAGTTGTTACGCACAGTTGCTATGGATAAAGAATCAGTTCAAGGACTACAACCTGCAGTTCAAGGACATAGCTTTGTACTGTGACTCCTCCAGCGCAATCGCAATCGCCAACAATCCAGTCTCCCACAGCCGGACAAAGCACATCAAGCTAAGGTATCACTTCATCCGGGAGCATGTAGAGCATGGAGACATAGATCTCCAATATGTGCCTACAGATAGGCAAATTGCAGACATTTTCACAAAGCCGCTGGACGAGACCAAGTTCTCGTTCTTCAAGACTGAGCTTGGGATGCTCAACAAGGAGGACTAAAGAAGATGGAATGACAAACAGGCAAGAAACTTCAGGGGATAATCAAAATTTAAATTTTCTAAATTTTTTCAAAGTTTGACTCGAGAAGTATAAGACATACTCGAGTATGTTAACTCACCTATTCGAGTCACTGCCGACTTACCTACTCGAGCACTTTTCTTTTACTACTCGAGTAATTTCTGAAGACCTACTCGAGTAACTACTTACCTACTCGAGTAGTCTATATATCTCTCGTGTAGTGTTTGACAGATTTTGAAATTTGTTCTATTCGCCACCCAAGGCTAAATGCCGCCTCTTCCCTCTATTTAGTTAATTTCCTTTAAATTAATTAGATGTAATTTGAGGGTTATATATATGAAATTCCGAAAACCCAAACCTATACGAAATCATTTCGTTCTCTCGAGTACCCTCTGTCGTTTCGCCGACTCCGCCGCTGTTGTAGAGCCGCTTCCCTCCTCACCACCTACAGTCAACCGCAGCCATGGCCGCTTATTCCAAGATAGGCGTCGGATCAGAACTCTTTACCGCAGGTATTGCAGAGCTCTCAGATGACTTTCACAACCTTCTCATCCTTCTCGACACCGCCGGCCTCTCCTTCATCCTCCAGCAACCCTGCCGAATTTTATTCCCAGAAGTTGTCGAATTCTTTTCCAATCTAAAGGTCAAAAGGAATGGAAAAATCCTGAAATCCAAAGTGAAGGGTTTGAAAATTAAGTTCACCGAGACCTCTGTTTCTCAGCTTCTCCGATTGCCGCTTGCTGATGAAGAAGATCACTTAGTTGCTGAAGACTCTGACAGAATAGCCCTATTCTGTGGCTTTTCAACTGATGCTCAGTACTTCAAAAGGTCAGACATGAATGTAGAAGGAAAATTTCTGGTTGATGTTATTGGGAAAATTTTACTGTGCAAGACAAACTCCATCAGAGACATTCCATCATATTTCTTCGACATTATGCAAGCAATTGTCTGCTGCAAGAAATACCAATTTGGTATGCTGATTCTGGATAAAATCAAGGACAGTTTAAAATCCCCCAACTATGCCAGAATTATATCTCTGCTCCTCCATGAAACAAATCCTGAGGTCTTCAACTTCTCCAAAGGGACCCCTCTTCACCACATGAAGAAGGTCTCCATCTCTTCCATTCAGAGATGGGATCTCAAGCTACATAATTCTGCCCAAGCTGCAAAGATCTCAGAAGTTCCAAAGGTTCCAGCTATAGAGGAAAGGACTCCATCTCCCTCTCCTCATCATGTGGCCAGCTCCTCTGGTGCACTAAGTGAGGGGGAGCCTTCTCCTTCTATCCAAGTCAGGCAGCCCTCTCCTCAGCCAGCACTTTCTTCCCTCCCTCATACTCCAGAAAGTCCAGCCACTCCTTCAGATCAGATACCTCAAGACTCTCTTCTGTACACAGCTGCTGCTATAGATGCTATGATTGCAGAGCTCTCTGAAGAAGTGATGCCTATTCCTCCTCTATCTCCTCTAGCTCCATCCTCTGAATGTCACAAGGACTCCACTCCAGCACAGTCTCCTGTACATTCTCCAGCCAGAACTACAGCCAAGTCTATAAATGCCCTCAAACACCAGCAAGACACCATTCTTATTTCTGATGAGCCCTCTCCAGAGCCAGCAGAGGCCCCTTTCAGAACCATAGATTTCTCCATCCCCCATGATACAGCAGAATAGGATGCTATAATTCATACCACCATAGTTCTCAGCTCTGTCATCATTGCAGAAATAGCTCCTTGGGTAACTCCTCCTCTCCCTACTGCTGCTCCCTCTACTGCTGCTATAGTCTCTTCCTCCTCAGATTTGCTGCAACATATTGCACTTCTTCTTCAAGAACAGAGAAATTATTTTGATACTTCTATAAAGACTATCACTGATAAAGTAACTGCTCTCGAGACTGAGATGAGCAAAGGCTTTGCTGAAATTCAGCATAATACTGACAAGCTCAAGTACTTATTTCAACTTGGTGGCAAAGCCCTTGACCACACTATCACTAGTATTGGAAATGTTATTGTTGGGTATTGTATCCACAATGTACCTGATTTGAAGAAGCTCCTGGACAAGCTAAGGTCCATAGACAATGTATTTGATAAACTCCTTCAAGTTGTGCTTGCAGTTCTTCAACGCTAAGTGCACACCAATGTCAGGGTGTAGTAGGTCAATATACACGGGTCTGCACGACGTAATCCCTCGTTGAACAGATCAGTGTGTTGGCCTACGTGTACTCTCTCTATTGGAGTGCACTTACTTTCAAGCACATGGCTAGAACTATGCAGGAGCAGACAAGGAGCAAGGATGGGTCAAGGAGCACCTCATGGGTGGAAAGACGAAAATTCGTCTAAGTGTAAATCGACGAGAATCACAAGTGATTCTCGCCGATTCGTCGAGAATCAGTGGTTGATTCTCGCCGAACTCGATCCAGTCAATTCTAAGCGAGCATTCTAAGCGAGCACCTCTGCTTCGGCCACTAGTGAGAATCGTCGAGAATCACTGGTTGATTCTCGCCGTCTCGACCTGGCCTAAAGCAGTGCGTGCAACCAAGGCAAATTCGACGAGAATCATCTTTGATTCTCGCCGAATCGTCGAGAATCACCTTTGATTCTCGACGACTCGGCGAGATTCACTTTCGATTCTCACCGATTTTGACTTGGGCGTTTTTCTGAAACTTCCTGAACCGGATTCTGCCGCTATCAGTGTTCTGGACCGGGATTTTGGGATTCTTCTTGTGGGTCCCACAACGGTCTTATTCAAGTTGTCTACAGTATATATACTCGGGTATTTTGAACGGAAGAAACACAGAAAGAAGCCGAGCAAAAACCTAGACCTAAAATCGCGATCTTCACTCCGCCGCCGCCGTCGCGCTCGAGCTAGTTGGTCGCCGTCATCGATCGGGATTCCTTCGTGATCTCCGGCGACAGAAGCTTAGCAAAGCTTGAGTCTCACGAGTCTATCCAGAGATCCCTTGTCTCTCGATTTGTTGACCGGGAAAATCTCTCCCGTCCGAATCGATCGAGATGACCGATCCTAGAGTGACCGTTGGTAGACCTAGTTTGCTTCGCTACGAAGTTTGGATCTCAAAGTACTGCAGCCGCGCACCTTCGTTGCCGCCGATCCCGAACCAAGCCGCCGCTCGGATTGCCGCCACCGGTTCCGGGGAGATCCTCTCCAAGTGAGATCTAGGGTTGTAGACTCTTCGTTGACTTCACGATCACGTCGTCGAACGAAGAGGAACACCGTAGTCTCCAAACGAAGTTTGTATCTCGTGTACAATCTATTTTACTTTTGTTGTAAAGGAACGATTGTTCTGTGTTGTAAGGGTTGGGTGCAACCCGGTTTGTGGGAGTGTTGACTCCTACGTGTGGAAGGGTTCCTTCCGTTAGTGCAAGGATTGGATTTCAATCCTGTTGGAGAAGTGACCGAGTCGTCCCTTGTTGGGAGATAGGTCGAAGGGAGAAAGTGGATGTACCCAAGTCGGGGAACCACTATAAATTGCCTGTGTATTCTGTGTGCTGTGCTTTTTATTTTTATTGTGCAGGTACATTGGTAAATTCCGCAAAAGCATAGCACGTCACCTATTCCCCCCCATAGGTGAACTTTGTTGACACTAGGTGGACTTTCAAGTGGTATCAAAGCGAGGTTGCACATCAAAAAGGTTAACACCTTGAGTTGAATCCTGCCACTAGCGTCAACAAGGAGGCAAACATCTACTATGGATGGGCTCAAGTTCTCCGGCAAGATCCCAGTGTGCACCAGGCTCAACTTTCCTATCTGGAAGGAAAGGATCAGGTTCTACATGGAAGCAGTGGATCCTTGACTTCTCATGATCGTGCAGGAAGGACCTTATGTCCCCACTAAGGCCTCCACCATTGATCCCACCAAGAAAGTGCCGAAGACACTTTCTGAAATGGACAAGGACGAGATGGTCCTAGTGGGACTTGACATGAAGGCACGGAACATCCTGGTCAGCGCAGTTGATGACTCTATGATGCAAAACTTCAGCAACTGCAGGACAACATAGGAGATCTGGCAGTGCCTGATCATCCTAATGGAGGGCACGGATGAAGTGAGGGATGATCGGAGATCCCTCCTGAACCAAAAATATGAGGCCTTCAGACAAGGGCCTAAGGAAGAGATCAGAGTCACATACGAGAACTTCCTCAAGATTGTCAACGCCCTCAAAGGCTACGGAAGAGTGTTCACTAATGGTGAACTCAATGATAAATTCCTTAGGTCCCTTACTAAGGAATGGGACACAAAGATCTGCGCCATCAGAGAATTTGGCAGACTAGCTGAAACTGATCCACAAATTCTGTTTGGAAAGCTGATGTCCTATGAGCTTCAGCTGAACACCAGAAAAGCAGAAGAAGAAGCTGAGAAGGCAGCTGCCAAAGAAAAGACCGTGGCTCTAAAAGCCAGTCACTCCAGAAAAGGCAAGGGTGTGGTTTCGTACCGTGCCAGGAAAAAGGATGAGGAGGAGGACTCCGAGCCGTGCTCCTCCAGCTCAGAGCTGTCGGAGGAGGATTTCTCCCTCATCACTCGAGAGTTCAAGAAGTTCCTCAAGATGAGGAATCAAAGAAAGAGAGACGGCTCCTCCTCCAGGCATCAGAAGAAAAATTATTCTTCTGACAGGTATGCATCTATACCGAACAAACATCGCTCCTCTGACATTATTTGCTTTGGATGCAATAAGCCAGGACACGTCGTGGCCGACTGCTATCAAGGCAAGAGAGAAAAAGGGAAAGAAGAGGAGCACAAATCCTCTAGAGATAAGAAGAAGGAGCGGAGCTACATCGCCAAAAGGCCAAAGACACTGAGTGAGTCTGATTCCTCAGACTCCAGTGATGATGAGGAAGCCTACTTCGGGCTGGTGGGTCGCTCGGACTCAGAAGGAGAATGCCCCCCATTTACTGGGAAGGTAAAAGCTCACACCCCTCTCTCCGACTCCGACTCTGACCCTGAGTCTCAGGATGATGAACCTGAGGATAGCCCTTCGGCCCGTGAAGCGGAGCTCCTCGAGAAATATGAGCTTCTGCTCAACACTTTCGAGGAGTGCCGTAAGAGACTGAAGGCTGAGAAGAAGGAAGTGAAATTCCTTAAGGGTGAGTTTGTATCCTTAAGGGAAGAGGTCACTAGCTTGATTTCTCTTCGACAGGAGCACCTTGACCTGACTTCAAAGCATTCAGAGTCTTTGAAGCTCCTTGATCTTAAGCAGGAGGAAGTTGACAAGTTGGAAGAACTACTTGCGGCAGAAAGGAAGATTGTCAAGAGCTTCTCTATGCCAAAAACAGTTCTTCCAGTCATTGATACCTTCTCTACTCAGGCCAAAGGAGCTGGCTTGGGGCATGTAGGGGTATCTGGTTCCTCCTCCAGGAGAAACAGGAACCAGAGGATGAATAAGGCCGCCAAGAATGCCTCTGCTGATGAAAAGGGAAAGGCCCCGCTTAGTCCTGTTGCGTTCAGAAAGCCTGGCTTTCCTTGCAACCAACATGACTTTGAGTCAACATTTGGCCATCATTTCCGGCCCTCGGTTGCAAAGCCAAAGAGCCGATACGACAGTTGGACCTTTCCCCGGAACTTCGGTGAGAGTGCCTTCAAGGCACCTTATGAGGAAATCCACATGGGAAATTATGGTCAGTTCTCTAGCGGCCATAATGGAAAGCAGGCACCAAAAGTCAAGCCTGTTATACAGAAGGTGACGAAGTCATGCGACTGCTGTCACCATGAGGCCTCCACCTCCAGATCCAAGGCCCCAGCTGTACCCACCGTTCCCAGGGTAAGACAGGAGCCTAGGAAGAGGTACAACAGATTTGACTGTTGGTGCTGTGGCAAAGTCGGTCACTTTGCCGTGGATTGTTGGTTTAATCCAAGTAATTACGAGACTCCCTATGTTAGCAATGCGAGACCGACCACTCGTAGGATTAACCAACCGAGGGGGAGTGTGCTAACCAGGGATCTAGGACCCAAGTTCGATTGGGTTCCTAAGGCAAATTAATTTTATTTTGCAGGAATGTCCAAAGGCCACCAAAACGCCGATCTGGTATTTGGACAGTGGATGCTCCTGACATATGACTGGGATAAGAAGCCTGCTGCGTGATTACACTCCAGTCGAGAATGGACCCAAAGTCATCTTTGGAGGGTCAGATCGAGGAGTCACCAGAGGTTACGGTATGATTTCCAACGGTATAATCTCTATCACGGACATGGCTTATGTTGAAGGGTTAAACCATAACCTAATCAGTGTAAGTCAGTTATGTGACAAAGGTTATGACCTTAAGTTCTGCAAGGATAAATGTCTGATAATTTCACGTTCCTCTTCTGAGACGGTATTATCAGGCATTAGGAGCAGAAATATCTTCTGCTTAGATTTTCTCAGTATAGATTCATCTACCCCCGTATGCCTTGTGGCAACAGGCAGTGCCTCTCTCTGTGATCAATGGCACAAGAGATTGGCACATATTAATTTCAAGACAATTAGTATGCTGTTTTCTAAAAACTTAGTAAGGGATGCTCCCAGTATCAAGTGCATCAAAGATAGCCCCTGTCCTGCATGCCAGATGGGCAAACAAACTCGGGCTACCTTTAAGAGCATCGCAGACAAGGACTCTTCCCGATGTCTTTACCTCTTACATATGGACTTGTTTGGTCCAATGCAAGTTCATAGCTTGGGAGGCAAGTCCTATACGCTAGTGATAGTTGATGATCATTCTCGGTTTACTTGGGTGTTCTTTTTGAAACGAAAGTCAGATATGTTTGACATCCTCACTAGTTTTGTCAAGCAGGTTCAGAACGAATTTAACTGCTCAGTGGTCAAAATCAGAAGTGACCATGGAACAGAATTCGAATCTGGTGCTATGACAGAATTTTGTGAAGAACAAGGTATCTTTCATGAGTTTTCCTCCCCGCGCACTCCTCAGCAAAATGGAGTTGCGGAGAGGAGAAATAGAACTCTCATTGAAGCCTGCACGACAATGTTGAAAGACGCGTCTCTCCCAGAATACTTCTGGGCAGAGGCCATCAATACAGCTTGTCATGTACAAAACCAAACACTGATCAACAAGCATCATCGTAAGACGCCTTACGAGCTATTGAAAGGCAGGAAACCAACCATGTCATACTTGAGGATCTTTGGTTGCAGATGCTATGTACTGAATAATTGGAAGTACCCGCGTGCTAAATTTGGTGAAAAATGCTTCGAAGGCATATTCATGGGCTATAGTTCCCATAGTCGGGCTTATAGGGTCTTCAATAAGAAAACCCTAGTGGTAGAAGAATCAATAAATGTTGTAT
Organism: Platanthera guangdongensis; assembly: GCA_039583875.1. Classification (NCBI taxonomy): domain Eukaryota; kingdom Viridiplantae; phylum Streptophyta; class Magnoliopsida; order Asparagales; family Orchidaceae; genus Platanthera; species Platanthera guangdongensis. Next base: position 74,498,588 of record CM077153.1, on the reverse strand, counting down.
TTGATGAAGGAAGTTTGCTTAACAGCAATTCTTCCAGTGGTATTCTTGAAGATGCAGGTGCACGACCTGAACAGGTGAGTCTGGATGAGACCGCTAAAGATGACACTCCTAAGTACGTCAAAGTTTCCACCTCCACGTCATCTGAAAATGTTGAAGATCAAAATGGAACAAATCTCTTGGAAGAAAGAGAAGCCCAAGAAGTAGTTGAAGCTCCAGACGCCAGACTTCTAGAGCTCCGGCATGTGAGGGATCATCCTAGAGATCAGATCATCGGAGATCCTCGTGTCGGTGTCAGAACTCGAAGAGGTACTATTAACGAAGTTTTGCATCTTAGATTCCTGTCACAGGTTGAGCCAAAGAAGTTCGATGAGGTGAACAAGGATGCAGCATGGATTCTGGCTATGTAAGATGAACTACATCAATTCGAACGCTGCAACGTTTGGATGCTAGTTCCTAGACCATACAAGCAGAATGTGATTGGCACCAAGTGGATTTTCAGAAACAAGCTGGATGAACATGGTGTTATCATAAAGAACAAGGCAAGGCTGGTGGCTCAAGGTTACAGACAGGAGGAGGGGATTGACTTCGACCAGACCTTCGCACCAGTAGCAAGGCTCGAGGCCATCAGATTGTTCCTGGCGTTTGCTTCACACAAAGGATTCACAGTCTATCAAATGGATGTGAAATCAGCATTCTTGAACGGAGACCTGAAAGAGGAAGTATACGTTGCTCAACCCCCAGGTTTTGTCGATCCTACATATCCTAATCATGTTTATTTTCTTAATAAAGCCTTATATGGGTTAAAACAAGCTCCACGAGCTTGGTATGAGACTTTATCTAGTTTTCTTCTTGAGAACAAGTTCTCTAGAGGTAAAATAGATAAAACATTGTTTCTCAGGGAAGTCAAAGGCAAGATTTTGCTGGTGCAAATCTATGTCGATGACGTAATATTCGGCTCAACGGACAACAAGCTTTGCAAAAAGTTTTCTAAACTTATGCAAGGAAAGTTTGAAATGAGCAGTATGGGAGAGCTCAAGTATTTCTTAGGACTTCAAGTGAAACACTCTGAGGATGGAATCTTCATCTCTCAGACGAAGTTCACAAATGAACTCCTTAAGAAATTCGGTATGGAGAGTGTAACCTCTATGAGGACTCCAATGGGATCCACCATGTCTCTGGATAAGGATGAGAAAGGTAAACCTTTCGATGAAACCAAATACAGAAGCATCATTGGATCCCTGCTCTACCTTACTGCCAGTAGACCGGATATCATATTCTCCACATGTGTCTGTGCCAGATATCAGGTGAACACTAAGGAATCTCACTATGTCGCTGCAAAGCGAATTCTAAGATACCTTAAAGGTACTCCCAATCTTGGCTTGTGGTACCCGAGGAACAATGATGTCGAGCTAATAGGTTTTTCAGATGCTGATTTTGCAGGAAGTAGGGATGATAGGAAAAGCACCTCCGGGACGTGTCAATTCCTCGGCAGGAGGCTTATCTCTTGGAACAGCAAGAAACAGAATTATGTTGCAACCTCCACAGCAGAGTCTGAGTACATCTCGGCAGGCAATAGTTGCGCACAACTCCTATGGATCAGAAACCAGTTAGCCGACTACGACCTTCAGTTAAAAGACATACCAATGTACTGCGACTCCTCCAGTGCAATTACCATTGCCAACAATCCGGTCTCGCACAGCAGAACGAAGCATATTGAAGTGCGCTACCACTTCATTCGGGAGCACGTGGAAAACAAGGACATCTCTCTCTGTTATGTCCCCACGGACAAGTAGATTGCTGATATATTCACAAAGCCTTTAGACGAGGCCAAGTTCAATCTTTTCAAGACTGAATTGGGGATGCTCAATTATGAGGAATGAAGACTACAAAAGCTCCAGGCTCGTGCACGATCTGAGGTGGAGCAAGGAACTCAAGTGTAAGCACAGACGCAAGAACTGAGGGGGAGCAAGGGGTCAAATGCTCCGACCCCGATTTGCAGAAGCCGAAAAGGGGGAGATTACCCTCTCGGCTGAGGCTAAGGTGGCTCCAAGCTTGCTCCCACGAAATTGGTATTGGTAATGGCACTCACTCAACTCAATTTTAAGTTTATGGTTTTCCTTCCCATATGCTCTATTCACCTTAGCTTGTAGGGTTTAGGCTTCTTCAAATAGGGGGAGATTGTTGGGTATTGTATCCACAATGTACCTGATTTGAAGAAGCTCCAGGACAAGCTAAGGTCAATAGACAATGTATTTGATAAACTCCTTCAAGTTGTGCTTGCAGTTCTTCCACGCTAAGTGCACACCAATGTCAGGGTGCAGTAGGTCAATATACACGGGTCTGCACGACGTAATCCCTCGTTGAACAGATCAGTGTGTTGGCCTACGTGTACTCTCTCTATTGGAGTGCACTTACTTTCAAGCACAGGGCTATAACTATTCAGGAGCAGACAAGGAGCAAGGATGGTCAAGGAGCACCTCATGGGTGGAAAGACGAAAATTCGTCTAAGTGTAAATCGACGAGAATCACCAAGTGATTCTCGCCGATTCGGCGAGAATCACTAGTGATTCTCGCCGATTCGTCGAGAATCAGTGGTTGATTCTCGCCGAACTCAATCCAGTCAATTCTAAGCGAGCACCTCTGCTTCCAAGTAAGAATCGACGAGAATCACCAAGTGATTCTCGCCGATTCGGCGAGAATCACTAGTGATTCTCGCCGAATCGTCGAGAATCACTGGTTGATTCTCGCCGTCTCGACCTGGCCTAAAGCAGTGCGTGCAACCAATGCAAATTCGACGAGATGATTCTCGACGACTCGGCGAGATTCACTTTCGATTCTCACCGATTTTGACTTGGGAGTTTTTCTGAAACTTCCTGAACCGGATTCTGCCGCTATCAGTGTTCTGGACCGGGATTTTGGGATTCTTCTTGTGGGTCCCACAACGGTCTTATTCAAGTTGTCTACAGTATATATACTCGGGTATTTTGAACGGAAGAAACACAGAAAGAAGCCGAGCAAAAACCTAGACCTAAAATCGCGATCTTCATTCCGCCGCCGCCATCGCGCTCGAGCTAGTTGGTCGCCGTCATCGATCAGGATTCCTTCGTGATCTCCGGCGACAGAAGCTTAGCAAAGCTTGAGTCTCACGAGTCTATCCAGAGATCCCTTGTCTCTCGATTTGTTGACCGGGAAAATCTCTCCCGTCCGAATCGATCGAGATGACCGATCCTAGAGTGACCGTTGGTAGACCTAGTTTGCTTCGCTACGAAGTTTGGATCTCAAAGTACTGCAGCCGCGCACCTTCATTGCCGCCGATCCCGAACCAAGCCGCCGCTCGGATTGCCGCCATCGGTTCCGGGGAGATCCTCTCCAAGTGAGATCTTGGGTTGTAGACTCTTCGTTGACTTCACGATCACGTCGTCGAACGAAGAGGAACACCGTAGTCTCCAAACGAAGTTTGTATCTCGTGTACAATATATTTTACTTTTGTTGTAAAGGAACGATTGTTCCGTGTTGTAAGGGTTGGGTGCAACCCAGTTTGTGGGAGTGTTGACTCCTACGTGTGGAAGGGTTCCTTCCGTTAGTGCAAGGATTGGATTTCAATCCTGTTGGAGAAGTGACCGAGTCGTCCCTTGTTGGGAGATAGGTCGAAGGGGGAAAGTGGATGTACCCAAGTCGGGGAACCACTATAAATTGCCTGTGTATTCTGTGTGCTGTGCTTTTTATTTTTATTGTGCAGGTACATTCGTAAATTCCGCAAAAGCATAGCACGTCACCTATTCCCCCCCCCCATAGGTGAACTTTGTTGACACTAGGTGGACTTTCAGTTATGGAACAAGGTGTCACCCTGACAAACAATCAGATAGAGCTAAACAAGAGAAATGAAGCTAACAAAATGAAAATCTGTGAAGAAGTTGGCATTTTCAAAGAAGACACCATAGAGAAACTATCTGTTGAAATCAGAAAGGGGGAGGGATTGGTCAAAGAACTCAAAGAACAAGTAGAAAAATCTGCTGCTCAGAAGTCAGATGTATGGGAAGCTCATGTGAAGACCATTCATGATGATGTGCTAGCCCAGATACAGAGTGTCAAATTTCACACCTATGACACTACTGTCTGGATGCACAATCAGATCCTGCCAGACCTTGCAGTTGACCCCAACATCATTCCCCATCATCTCAACCCTCTAGCTACAGATGTCTCTGCCCCAGCTGTTCCTTTGCAACCTACCTTCTCTCCCAGGCCTGGAGACTCAGTTGCTCCTCCAGATACTTATGTTCCTGGCTGGGAAGAAGACCCTACTGATATCTTCCTTCAAGCTCCTCGAGAGATCAGAACCAACAAGAAGAAAAGGAAGTATGGTGAAGGCCCCTCTGGTAGTAGGACTGCTCCTTCCAAAGCCACTGAACATGCTGAAGCTTGGTCTCCAACTTCCAAGTCTCTAATTTTGGACACACTCATACTAGTTATGGATCTTAATGAGAATAGGAACATTCACTATAGTTCACAGGAATGGGAGTTATATGAGAAATCAATGCTAAAAAGGAAGATCCATGACAGAGGGTTTGGGAGAAATAATCCTGCTGCTCCTCCAAGGCCTCCTAGATATTTCCCTAAGCCTTTCAGCTATCTAAGAAGACAGCAAGAAAAGATGGAAAAGCAGCAAACCTAAGCTTAAACCTAAAAGATGTTGAGAGATTGAAATGACAAGTTGTAGACTTGATGTTTTTGGAAATTTACATATATATAATTCTAAATTTCTGTCTAATTATCTTTTTCATTGTCTATTGCTTACCTGCTCATGTTTTTCTACTTAGTTTCTTTTATGTCTATAATTCACCTTAGTGTAAAGGGTTTTAACTTCAACAAATAAGGGGAGATTGTTGGGTATTACATCCACACTAACCCAGATTTGATGAAGTCACCCTGGAACTAAGATGAATTAAGTTGTATTTGATGCTTGGGTTGAGTTATATGTTTGCAGGAATTTCACTGGGAAGTGTAGACCAATGTCAGTCCATAGTGGGTCACCAAACACAGGAACTGCGCAATGTAATCCCTCATTGCATGTTCCAAGGTGTTGACTCATGTGTGGTCTCTCTATTGGGATACACTTCATATTCAAGCTATTGGACCTTGGGAAAGGAATTGGAAGTTGACTACATTAGAAGAAAGAGTTTCCAACATCAAAATTCTCTAAGTATTTTACTCGAGTAGGTCCATAACTACTCGAGTAGATTGGTTATAATTTACTCGAGTAAAGAAGCTTTATACTCGAGTACTTAAGTGTATCTCTCGTATAGCTAAGTCATGTACTCGAGTAGACTTAGTCATATACTCGAGTAGCATGTTTATATACTCGAGTAGATCATTCATTATACCCGAGTATTAAAGGCTTCACTCGTCAAAATTCTTCTAAGTCATGGACTCGAGTAAATACACTCAAATACTTGAGTAAGTATACTCACATTCTCGAGTAGATAGAAACATACTCGAGTAGTTAATTATACCTACTTGAGTAGATCGTGTCTCACTCGTGTACTTTGTAATTTTCCTAACTCCAGAATTTTCTAAGTCTTTTACTCGAGTAGAACTTTCACGTACTCGAGTAGATCACTTCCTCTCGAGTAGTTTAGTTATACTACTCGAGTAGCTGCTTGCTGACGTCTTCATAAATTTTTCCAAGTATTCCACTCAAGTAGTCCTTCATGTACTCTGAAAGTGTAGGTTAGATCTGATATACTCTAGAGGGGGATGAATAGAGTATAGTGCTTACTAAAATCTTTTTACAACTGTTGTTGTATACCTAAGTGAACAGGGAAGCAAATAACATAAAGTAAATACAACAACTAACTAAACACAGAGCAATCACAGACCACAGCCAGAAAACAAAAGAAAATAAGCAACCAGAAGACACAGGAGCTATAGTGGTTCCCCAACCAATCTGGGTACATCCACTCTTCTACCACCCTAGATAGGAATCCACTGCAGGATGAGTTGATCAGGTGTCCTGGGCACCAATGTGTTTTGATCAGGTCCCCAAAAACCAAACCCTCAAGTCTTTTGGAAGGAGACTTGCAACCAGAATAATTTTGAAGGGATTTAAACCTTGTACAGGAATTAGAGAGAGGGTGATAGTGTCTTCTCTGTCAACAGTCAGAGAGAAGACTTGTGGATTGATGTAGCAGATCTTGCTCCCCTTGAGATCTTGAATTGGTCAGGAATGCTGGAGCACTGCTTCAGGGTGATAGGCCTTCAATGACCTAGAATGCCTGGAGCAGAACTGCTTCAGAAACGTCTTTGACAGATTGATTGATTGTTGTCCTTTGAAGTTATCCTGTGAATAGAGAGAAGAAGACTTTTGATTGAATTTAGTTGTTCTTCTTCTTCTTGAGAGAGTTCTCTGGTCAAGGCTGATTGCAGTCAAGAACTTTAGATTTGAGAATGTTTTGTTCTTCAACAGTTTCAGAGTGTCTGTCAGATTGTTTTCTGTACTGTGAATCTTGAACTCTGCTTGATTCTGTTCTCTCTTACTGTGTCACTATTTTTTTGTGTATCTGTTGTATATCTTACTAACTGAGGAATATTCAAACTTTTGAATGTAGAGCAGTAATTACAGTCGGCCTTGGAAAGAATCAGCAATCAATGACTTTCCTAACTGTCCCATGGAAAAACGGCATGTGATCGTCCATAGTCAATGCACGTTCTAACGGTAACATTCCGAGAAGATCTGGCATTAAATGTTCAGGAATCAGCGCAAAGAAACGGAATGGGAACCTTGAAGAAAACCTAATCTGGATTCATCGAACAAAGAACACAATTTGTCGAGTTGAACTTGTGTTCGTCGAGCTGAGCTTGAGTTTGTCGAGCTGAGCTTGATAGAGGTCGTCGACCAGATAATTTTCATTCATCTAACAGACATTCTTCATTCGTCGAGTTGAGAATCAAATTCGTCGAGCTGAGAAAAGTTCTGGACTTAGACAAAATATCCTACATCTGCTGAAATGCTGTGTCGACATAAGTTGGTGTCGACAGATTGATCTTGGTGTCGACACAAATCCTCTGGTGTCGATATAAGCTGGTGTCGACTGAAATCCTGGTGTCGACACAAGTTGGTGTCGACTGAAATCCTGGTGTCGACACAAGTTGACTGGTGTCGACACAAACCCTAAGTGTCGACACAGATTCTTTGAGTCCAGAAATCGTCGAGTAGAGAATAATATTCGTCAACCTGAGAAGCTGACTTCGTCGACCTGAGAAGGTGTGAACTTGAGGACCAAGTTCGTCAAGCTCAGAATATAATTTGTCGACCGAAGCATGAAGCTGGACTTAGAAAAATTTGAAGTCCTCATGACTTTGGCTTGATGTAGAAATTAAGTTTTCGTCGAACAGAGAACATAGATCATCGAGCTCAGCACTAAGAATTATCTCACGATCGTCGAGCGCAAAACTCCTTTCGTCGAGCTGAGTTCGACGAACGTCGAACTCACTTTACTTAGTCTTGAAAACTTGTGAGTCTGGAGTCTCTGAGGGTCTTGTTGAAAGCTGGTCCACCTGGAGTTGAGCCTAAGGACTTAACCTAGACTCTAGGACACAAATTGACCCTGGCTATACAAGATGGGTCACATACTAAGTCAGTGAACCTAGCCCAAATCAACTAGGGATCCAACACTCTCCCCCTATTTGGGTGAGGTCACTAACAGAGACTCAAGACAGAAAAATAGTGCAAGAAAAGAGATAAATCTGGCAGAGAATTATAACACATGCAACAGATATATGTATGCACAGCTTTGTTTAACAGATAGCACAGTTTAAAGACAAATAGCAGACAGAAATGAAAACAACAAGAAAAATTACTTCTTTGGCTTCTTCTGCTGAGGTTTGTCTTCTGCTTTCTTTTCTCCTGGCTTCTTGAAAATGATTTCTCTGTTAGGATTTTGAGCTTGAGCCACTGTCATGGTCATATCAACTGCCCCAATAATTTTTAATGATGTTGCTCTGGGGACAACTGCTTCTGGGTGAAGTTTCATATAGTCATCAACATTAAATAATTTGTTGCCTTTGTCAAACCTTTTCAGCTCTTCCTTTCTATACTTTAACATGGTTGAAAGACCAGAGATATCTTTTCCTTCTGCTTTGGCTTTATTTATCAAAGATAGACCAATCAGCTCTTGGTATCTAGCCATTCTTGTTGTATTTGTAGTCTCTGGATCTTCAAAAGGAATTGGAGGGGAGTCTGGCTTATTTGGGCTTTCAACTTTTTGTACTTTAGGAATTTGTTGCTGATGCTTATGTTGTTGACTACCTGAGGAGTATGGCCTCTGCTGGTTGCTTCCAGAAGATCTCCCTGACTGTCTTTGATAAGTTTGCATTGGGGCAGATCTCTGGGAGCTAGAGCCACTGGCACCAGCTGCTGGAGGAGGAGGATCCTTCCTGTATCTGTGTACTGGAGGAGGGGAGTATCTCCTGCTTCTCTTTCTATCTTTCTGCTGGTTTTTGGAGAGCCACATCCATGCTGGCATTCCCTTATATGGAGTCACCTTGTGCAGAATATAGTAGGGAGTGTCTGCAGTGGGATTTAGCTTGGGAGGAGGAGCATCCTTTCTCTTCTTTGCCAACAATCTCTTTTTCCTACTAGCTGCATCCTCATCAGAATCAATATCATCATCATCAGATTCTGAATCCTAAGGGGTATCATACAATGCATCCAAAGCTTTTAAAGCTTTATCAGAAACAATAGGCTTTGCTGGAGGAGGGGCAGAAGGTTCAAGAATAAGAGTTTCAGCAACAAGAGAAGAATTATCTGTACAAGATTCAGAAACAAAAGGGACAGAGCTATCAGCTACTACCTTATTCTCTTCTTCAATGTCTGCCTGAATAAGCTCATCTAGAGTAGGAATTGGAGAGTCATCCATAATAAAATATGGTGCTGAAACTGGCCCTGGAGTATCTTCTGGAATGACCTCTGGGCTGGAGGCAGATAGAGTAAAATTGTCACAGAGTTGCTTGGCAACTGTTGGACTAGCTAGAGAGGTATATGGTACCATAGCCAAATAAGGCTTAGAGAAATCTGCTGGAGGGAATTTCATATATACAGTGTCAAAACTTCTCAACAAAGCTGATAAATTCACTGTGGGATTTAAAGAGAAATCACCAACAGGAGTTATTTGAGCAACTGACTCATCCAAATCAATGTCAGTATTCATAAATTGTATTAACTCAGATATCTCAGAATCAAAGTCTGTCAAAATTGGTGTATCCTTATCTGAATCTGAATCTGCTAGAGAGGGAACTTCTGTGACTGCTGCTGCTGCTGCTGCTGTATCTGCATCTGCTGTAACTTCATCACAAAGCATCTCCCCCTGCCTGGGTTCAGGAATACCTGAAGCCATGCCATAGATGAAGAGGGGACAACAGATAGAAGAGAGATCTGGGCAGATAAGGAATGAATGGAGGTCACAAGAGGTGTAATTGCCTCTTGGATCAAAGATTTTATGAGAGGTGTGAGCAAAGGAATGAGGGTAGATGGATCAAAGGGGGAAGGGGAAGGTGATGGAATGGGAGGAGGAATAACAGATGGAGTGGGGGAATCTAGCATGATTGAGTCTGATGGTATATGATAAGATGGAATGGTGGATAAGTGTGGGGGAAGAGGAGACTGAGGAGGTGTAGGAATAGGAATGTCCTGAGGGGAATCTGGAGGAGTGGGTTGATGATCAACTTGCAAGGGGGAAGATGGAGGTGGAGATGGAATGTTTGTCAGGTCAAGTGGTGGAGATGAAGGAGGGGTAGGTACATGAAAAGGCTTCTTTGGAGGAAGAGGTGCTGGAATAGATGGTTGAGATGGAGGAACCTCTTTAGTAGGATGGGGAGCGGCCTTTACAGCCCTTGTACTCTTAGAAGTTTGGAGGGAGGAGGAAGAAGTCTTTGAGGGCTTAGAGATGGTCCTCTCCCACCTGCCAAACAGAGCGCAAGTGAGGCTCTTGCTGGCGTTTATGAAGATGGCCGGGGAGACCATACATTCAGCAGCTTTCTCTTTAAGAAATATGCCCAAAATTCTGCCAAAGCAGACTTCCTTGCTGTTCTTCTTCTTGATCAAGTCAAAGAACACCTTACTCCAATCAACCTGTCGCTTATTCACTACTACACACATTATCAAAAATTGGTGATGGGTGATATAGTCATGAGCAGAGTGCTTGGCCATCAGAATCTTTCCCGTAATATCTGCCAGAAATTGGTAGGCGGCGGATAATTGCTTTTTCAACAACTTATTAGGGTTGTTCCCAGAGAAACCCATGAATTTCAACATATCACTGAATTCCTCAGAATCCATTTCCAGATTGTCTTCTCCGTTCACTAATCCAAAAATTTCAATGAGAACTGCGGGAGAGAGGGAAACAATAGTGTTCCCTATTTTGCCAGTCAAAACATCTTCTTCAGAAACTGTAGATGTATATACCCATTCTCGTATTTCCGTTCCATGAAGTTTAATGCGCCTGGTCATGAAATCCTTTAAACTTAGTTCTTCCAGTAGTTCTAAGATGTATAGAAAGATGGGGTCAGAATGTTGAAATGACTCAAAGTCCATGTCGAATCCAATGTCAAACTTCATTGTAACCAAAGCACCTGAGGGAATCGTCATTGATGTCCTGCAAGAAAAACACAGAGAGAAACGACGATCAAGTGCAAAGGAACTGAAAGCGCGGGACGGAGGTCGAAGAAAACCTAGATATAAGATTTTCAGAATATGAATCGACAAACTCCGTTCCACGAAAAAGAAAAATTCTTCGAACTGAGCTCGACGAAATAAATTATAGACAGATAATTCTTCTATCTCATCCAGAAGAATCGAAAACAGTTTGTCGAACTCCATTCGACGAAATGTCTTCTTGAAGCAAAGTTCGTCGATCTCTGGTCGACGAAAATTGTTTCCTCACACAGAGAATTCGTCGATCTCCGTTCGACGAGAATCTCTCAAACTTTCCCTAATTCGTCGAACTCCGTTCGACGAACTCTGGAAAATTCGTCGAATGCAGACAGAAACTAGGTTAACTATTCTCCATCAATCATTCCCAGTTGATTTATAAAGAACAGATGGGTTTCTCATCCAATGGCTTGGTGAAAATATCCGCTCTCTGTAGATCAGTACGAATGTGGATCAAGTTAATTTTCTTTTTGTCCACATTATCTCTTATGAAATGATGTCTTATTTCAATATGTTTACTACTAGAATGGTGAACTGGATTTTGTGTTATAGCAATAGCACTAGTATTATCATAAGATAATGTTGAATTATTTAAGTTGACACCATAATCTGAAAGTTGGTTTTGTATCCATAGAATTTGTGAACAGCAACTACCAGCAGTCATGTATTCTGCTTCTGCAGTTGATGTAGACACAGATGTCTGCTTTTTACAAAACCAGGAGACAAGTCTCATACCAAGGAACTGGCATGTTCCAAAGGTACTTTTCCTGTCCACTCTACATCCAACAAAGTCAGCATCTGAGTATCCAGTTAACTCAAACTCTGACTCTGCAGGATACCAGAGTCCTAGACTAGGGCAACTCTTTATAAATCTCAAAATTCTTTTTAAGAAAATAAGGTGAGATTTTTTAGGGTTCACTTGGAACCTAGCACAAAGGCATGTTGCAAACATTATATCAGGTCTGCTAGCTGTTAGGTATAATAGGGATCCAACAATTGCCCTATAATTTTTCTAATCCTCTGGTTTCCCTACTGCATCAGAATCCACAACAGCATTTGTAGCCATAGGGGTTTTCATCCCTGAAGCATCACCCATCCCAAACTTTTTGATAAGCTCTTTAGCATACTTAGCTTGGGAGAGGAAAATACCATCTGGGAGCAGCTTCACTTGGAGACCAAGGAAGTAGGAAAGCTCACCTATGCTACTCATCTCAAATTTTGAATGCATGAGGTCAGCAAACCTCTTGCACAATTTGGTATCAGTAGACCCAAAAATAATGTCATCCACATATATTTGTACTAACAGTGTTTGGTCCTTTTGATGTCTAGTGAAAAGTATTTTATCTATGGTTCCTCTTGTAAATTCATGCTCTAAAAGAAAGCTTGCTAGGGTCCATACCAAGCTCTTGGAGCTTGCTTTAAACCATAGAGAGCTTTAGGCAATTTAAAAACAAAAGAGGGTTGAGTTGGAGAGATAAAACCTGGAGGTTGTTCTACATAAACCTCTTCTTGAAGTATTCCATTCAGAAATACACTTTTGACATCCATCTGTTAGACCTTGAATCTCTTGTAAGCTGCATAAGCAAGGAATATCCTAATGGCCTCTAACCTTGCAACAGGGGCAAAGGTTTGGTCATAATCTATTCCTTCCTCTTGTCTATAGCCTTGAGCAACAAGCCTAGCCTTGTTTCTCACTATGTTGCCTTGAGCATCCAACTTGTTCCTGTAGACCCATTTGGTTCCAATAACTGGGTAGTTATGGGGTCTTGGAATCAAATTCCAAACTCTACATCTCTCAAACTGATTGAGTTCCTCTTGCATTGCAATGATCCAGTGGGGATCTTGCTCTGCCTCATGAATGGTGAGAGGTTTAATTTGAGAGAGAAAACAGGCATGCATCAAGTCTTGGTTGAGTTGATTCCTTGTCTGTACACCTACTGAGATGTCTCCAATCACTTGAGATCTGGGGTGATCTCTAAGTGTGACAAGATCAGTTGGTGGAGTTGGTTGAGCAACAGCTTCAGTATTTACTTACTCTTGGGGAATGATACTAACTGTTGGGGGAAGTTCAGCCACTTCCTCTTGACTTTCCTCATCACTATCTTCAGCATCCTGTGGAGTGGGATGGTTTGATACCTCTTGGGTGAGGTTTAGTCCATCCATAGACTCACACAGTGGTGGAACCTGCAAAGAGCTCATGGTAGAAATTTCTTTCTCATTGTATGACATGTTAGTCTCATCAAAAGATACATGAACAGATTCTTCAATTTTAAGAGTTAATTTATTATACACCCTATAAGCTTTACTGATCATGGAGTATCCCAGAAACACTCATTCAACAGTTTTAGCTTGAAATTTTGCTATGTATTTCTTGTCATTATTGTGAATGTAACAAATACAACCAAAGATTTTGAAGTAATCTACTTTAGGTTTCTTCCCTTTGAGTAATTCATAGTGAGTCTTGCCCTTCAGCTTATGTATCAAACTTCTATTTAACACATAGTTGGAGTTGTTCACTGCCTCTGCCCAAAAGGATAGAGGAAGGTTAGCATCTGACAATAATGTAGTAGCAGATTCAATAAGGGTTCTATTTTTCCTTTCACCTACCCCATTTTGTTGAGGAGTTCTAGGAGCTGAGAAAGTGTGTCTGATCCCTTCACTTTGACAGAACTCTTGCATAAGAAGAGAATCAAACTCTGTCCCATGATCACTTCTGATCAGGGCAATGTGAGTGTTGAACTCAGTCTGTATGCATTTGAGAAACTCTGTCAAACACTTAAAGTTATCAGACTTCTTACTCAGAAAGAACACCCATGTGAATCTAGAGAAGTCATCTACAACCACTAAAGTATACGATTTCCCTCCTAATCTTTGTACTGTAATGGGTCCAAAATGATCCATGTGTAACAGATACAAAATCCTACGTGAATCACTCTTATTAAGTGACTTGAAACTATTTTTGGTTTGCTTGCCTAATTGACAAGCCCTGCAGAGTCCTTCCTTCTTGTAGGGTCCAGAAGGTAGTCCTCTAACAAGGTTGTCCTTGGATAGCCTAGCAATGGTTCTAAGGTTTATATGTCATAATCTCTTATTCCATAATTCATTAGGTCTACAAATAGAATTGAACAAGCAAATATGTACCTTGGTTGAAAGAAAATCTACAAGATAGATGTTACCTTTCCTTTTACCTGTCAACATAGTTGTGTTGTCCTCTGATTTGATCTTGCATAAGGATTTGTTGAAAGTCACTTGGTAGCCTTCATCACACAGTTGACTGATGCTGATTAAATTGTGCTTCAGTCCTTCCACATAGGCTACTTTCTTGAATGTGACTGTGCCAATCTGGACTGCACCATTTCTTTTTGTTAGTCCAAAGTTTGAATCACCAAATATTACTTTTGGTGCATGCTTGGCTTTGAAGGATGTGAAATTGTCCTTATTTCCTGTCATGTGCTTTGAGCACCCACTATCCAGATACCATTGCTGGTTTGATGTTGGATAAGTCTTTACCTGCACATAAAGCAATTTACTTGTTTTTGACCCAGTTTACCTTGGGCCTAGGTTGATAACCTTTGAATTCAGAAATAAAAGACATCTCTGGTTGACTCTTATAGCCTTCAGGATGATATCTCCTAGGAGGTATTATCCATTCAGTATAGGGGTTAAACCATTGAGATGTAGAACCTCTAGGATTGAACTTTGATTTGCCTTTGAAAGAGGTTTCAAAACTCTGAGCTCTGTTCGACGATCTCTGAGCTGAGTTTGACGATCTTGGGTCAGATCGTCGAGCTCCGTTCGAAGATCGACTGTACTAGAGTTCCGGGTTTAGAGATCGTCGACCTGAGTTCGACGATTTAGCATGAGATCGTTGATCTTCATTCAACGATCGTCTAGCTCCGTTCGACGATTTCTGTTGAACTCTTGTTTTCTTAGGTAAGTCAGAATTCTTCCTAGCTACCTCTATAACTCCCTTACCTTTATCAGAGATAAACTTGATTGGGGTTGTTAATACTATAGGTTGGCTGGATGAAGAACACAAGCCCAGTGTACTATTGAATCTTGAGTTCACTTTGCTTGTGATGTCCATTAGTTTGATACTTCTCCCATTAAGGGATTATTCAAACTTCTTGGCCTTGATAGTTCACTTTTCAGTGAGGCTATCTTCTCCCTACATCATTCCAACTCCTCAGAGAGTTTGAGGTTATCTGATTTTAAAGTACTGTGCTCAGATAACTGATTTCTGAGAGAAATGATTTCCTTCTCAGATTTTAATAAATCTAAACATAGTGCTCTAAACTCACACTTGAAGTCCTCAGAATTGAAATCAAAAGAACTTATTACCTGATCCTCTTCAGATTGAGTCTCTGACTCTGACTCTTATGCATCAGAATTTTGTTGTGAGGCATTGATAGCCATCATGTAGAATTCTTTTTCATTAGCATCATCTTCATCATCACTAGAGCTGGATGAAGCTTCAGATTCTTCTTCTGTCTCACTCCAAGTTTCAGCTACAAAACCCTTCCTGGTGTGATTGTTCTTGGTGGAGGAGGGTTTTTCATTGCTATTCTTCCTGAAGTCTTTGTCTTTTCTTCTTTCCTTCCTGTCCTTTTTGTCCTTATACTGATTTTCTGGACAGTCAGACACCATGTGACCTGGTTTCCTGCATCCAAAACAAATAATCTCTTTGTTATTTGATCTGTCATACCTTGGCTTGTCATGCCCTCTAGCAGACTTTTTCTTGAAATCTTTCCTAGCCATTTTGTAAAATCTTTTGGCCAGTAGGCTTAGCAGCTCTTCATTGCCTGTGACTTTGTCTTCAGTCTAATCTTCAATGGCTTTGAAAGCTATTTACTTCTCTTTTCTAACTGTTGGTGAAGCAGCCTTCTGCTCTTGTTCTCTATTCTTGATGAGTAGCTCATAAGACTTGAGCTTGACCAAGAGAGCTTCAGTTGTGATCTCATTTAGGCTTCTGGAATCCTTGATTGGCCAGATCCTTGAGTCCCAAGTGCTTGGGAAGCACATTATGATTTTATCATTGAGCTCAGTCAATGAGATCTCTTTGTCCAATGTTTTCAGCTCATTGACTATGAGACTGAGTCTATTATACATATCTGCTACTGACTCAGCTTCTCCTTTCTTGAAATTCTCATATTGGGTTATGAGGTGAGATCCTCTATCTTTTCTCTCATCAGCAGATCCTGAGACTATCTCAGATAACTTGTCCCAGATTTCCTTTGCTGAGTTGCATTCAGCTACTTTTCGGAATATTTCATCAGATATAGTCTGGGCTAGAATGTTCATAGCATTAGCATCTGCAACTTTCCATTTCTTGATTTCTGCATCTGTTCCTGAAGGAGGTGGAACATCACTTGTACTTGTATTTTCTGGAGGTCTTGGACACACTGTCAAAACAGAATTGAAAATGTCTTCATCAATAGAGTTCATGTACAATCTAATCCTTGCCTTCCAAAGTGAAAACTTAGATAGATTGCACACTGGAGGTCAGGTGCTAGCATAATCTTTGTTTTGGGCCATGTTCTCTGAAGAAATAAATCTAACAATAAACTTAAGACATATCTAACTAGGGGGATCTTTGTGGTTCAGGTGTTAGCATGTGCAACCACTAAGGTGTGGTATGTTAACCAACCTAGAAGATGTGGTATTTTAAACCAACCTGGCTCTGATACCAATTGAAAGTGCAGGTTAGATCTGATATACTCTAGAGGGGGGGGGGGGGTGAATAGAGTATAGTGCTTGCTAAAATCTTTTTACAACTGTTGTTATATACCTAAGTGAACAGGGAAGCAAATAACATAAAGTAAACACAACAACTAACTAAACACAGAGCAATCACAGACCACAGCCAGAAAATAAAAGAAAATAAGCAACCAAAAGACACAAGGAGCTATAGTGGTTCCCCAACCAATCTGGGTACATCCACTCTTCTACCACCCTAGGTAGGAATCCTTTGTAGGATGAGTTGATCAGGTGTCCTGGGCTCCAATGGGTTTTGATCAGGTCCCCAAAAACCAAACCCTCAAGTCTTTTGGAAGGAGACTTACAACCAGAATAATTTTGAAGGGATTTAAAACCCTGTACAGGAATTAGAGAGAGGGTGATAGTGTCTTCTCTGTCAACAGTCAGAGAGAAGACTTGTGAATTGATGTAGCAGATCTTGCTCCCCCTGAGATCTTGAATTGGTCAGGAATGCTGGAGAACTGCTTCAGGGTGATAGGCCTTCAATGACCTAGAATGCCTGGACCAGAACTGCTTCAAGAACTTCTTTGACAGATTGATTGATTGTTGTCCTTTGAAGTTATCCTGTGAATAGAGAGAAGAAGACTCTTGATTGAATTTAGTTGTTCTTCTTCTTCTTCTTGAGAGAGTTCTCTGGTCAAGGTTGATTGTAGTCAAGAACTTTAGATTTGAGAATGTTTTGTTCTCCTGCATCTTCAGAGTGTCTGTCAGATTGTTTTCTGTACTATGAATCTTGAACTCTGCTTGATTCTGTTCTCTCTTACTGTGTCACTATTTTTGTGTATCTGTTGTATATCTTACTGACTGAGGAATATTCAAACTTTTGAATGTCGAGCAGTAATTACAGTCGGCCTTGGAAAGAATCAGCAATCAATGACTATCCTAACTGTCCCATGGAAAAACGACATGTGATCGTCCATAGTCAATGCACGTTCTAACGGTAACATTCCGAGAAGATCTGACATTAAATGTTCAGGAATCAGCGCCAAGAAATGGAACGGGAACCTTGAAGAAAACCTAATCTGGATTCGTCGAACAAAGAACACAATTCGTCAAGCTGAACTTGTGTTCGTCGAGCTGAGCTTGAGTTCGTCGAGCTGAGCTTGATAGAGTTCGTCGACCAGACAATCTTCATTTATCTAACAGACATTCTTCATTCGTCGAGCTGAGAATCAAATTCGTCGAGCTGAGAAAAGTTCTGGACTTAGACAAAATATCCTGCATCTGCTGAAATGCTGTGTCGACATAAGTTGGTGTCGACAGATTGATCTTGGTGTCGACACAAATCCTCTGGTGTCAACATAAGCTGGTGTCGACTGAAATCCTGGTGTCCACATAAGGTTGTGTTGACTGAAATCCTGGTGTCCACACAAGTTGGTGTCGACTGAAATCCTGGTGTTGACATATGTTGACTGGTGTCGACACAAACCCTAAGTGTCGACACAGATTCTCTGAGTCCAGAAATCGTCGAGTAGAGAATAGAATTCGTCGATCTGAGAAGATGACTTCGTCGACCTGAGAAGCTGTGAACTTGAGGACTAAGTTCGTCGAGCTCAGAATATAATTCGTCGACCGAAGCAAGAAGCTGGACTTAGAAAAATTTGAAGTCCTCCTGACTTTGGCTTGATGTAGAAACTGAGTTTTCGTCGAACAGAGAACATAGATCGTCGAGCTCAGCACAAAGAATTATCTCACAATCGTCAAGCGCAAAACTCCTTTCGTCGAGCTGAGTTCGACGAACGTCGAACTCACTTTACTTAGTCTTGAAAACTTGTGAGTCTGGAGTCTCTGAGGGTCTTGTTGAAAGCTGGTCCACCTGGAGTTGAGCCTAAGGACTTAACCTAGACTCTAGGACACAACTTGACCCTGGCTATACAAGATGGGTCACATCCTAAGTAAGTGAACCTAGCACAAATCAACTAGGGATCCAACATACTCGAGTAGTTTATGTAATATACTCGAGTAGTCCTTTCTTGTACTCGAGTAGATCCTTCATGTACTCGAGTAAGTCACTATACATACTCGAGTAGTTCTATCTGCTTACTTGAGTAGTTGGTTTCTACCTACTCGAATAGTCTATCTTTATATACCCGAGTATGTTCTCCTTCATGTACTCGAGTAGTTATTCAACTACTCGAGTAGGTCTTCTCTTACTCGTGTATATGGCTGAACTTTCCTGAAAGTTTGTCTAAGTCTTTTTCTGACGGGATTTTCAAATCACACGACATGATTGGTCCACGTGTACATCATTATGACCGATTATGACCGTTATTCTCTCCTATATAAAGTCTTATCAGAAAATGACAAACCCTAAGTATTCTCTAAGCTTTCATTGTCAGTTTATTTTAAGAAAGTTTTACAGCCGACTCCTCTCTGTTTTCACGAAACGGAAGCCGCCGCCGCCATCTTCTCCGGCCACTGCTTCTAATTTCAGAGGATTCATTCTGAAGAAAGTTACAAATCGAGATCGACATCACTGTTCGTCTTCTCTCTCTGATTCTGTAAAAGCAAAGAAGATCCAGATTTGGGCCGAGATTTTCTTCACCAATTTCTGAAAGTTCTGCAAAGTTCATAAGAAGAAGATTCTGGCCGTTTCATCAGATCTGATTGGATTTACTGTTTGTATAACTTTTCTAAAACTTTATTAATCTTGTAGGAGAAAGTTTCTCCGAGTGTAGGAGTTTTTCACTCCGAGTTTGTAGGAAGTATTATCTTCCAAGGTGTAGATCCCGTTGTTTGGATCGAGTTTGTAGGAACTTTATTCCGATGGTAGGATCAGTTTTTCGATCCGAGATAGTGGAGTAGCAGAGTCTAGTTGATTGCTAGATCGGTGAGGGAAAGTGGATGTACCCAAGATCGGGGAACCACTATAAATCTTGTGTCGTCTGTGATATTGGTAGATAGTTCTGTGTTGCGCTCTAATTATTTTTTATTCCACAAAAGGCGCACAACTCACCTATTCACCCCCCTCTATGTGATTTAGGTTGACAACCATTTTCTTTCATTATCCTCGTTAGCCCCATTGTGCCTACCCTTCTTTTGATTCAGCTCCAACATTTTTTTCACCAAAGCCTCATAGCCGATCCTAGTCTCACACCCAAGTTGAGCTTTAGTGTTTTACATTTTCATTTTGGGGTGTTGATGTGGCAATTTTCCTCATGAATATATGTGCTCCAAAGTTTTTATATGCTGAAGTTGTTAAAATAAAAAGATGATGTAAAAAGAAAATATATGTATAAAATTAATAGTGAAAAATAAAAGCGAAAAGAAAATGTGTAATTGAAAATCCTATTTGAGATTTTGTTGCGGTAGGCGGTGCACACACCTGTGTTATCAAGTTCAAGTCTGGTGGTGTGGTGCACCTGCATGTATTGTTGGCGAGAGGATATATTTTTGTTGAGCTCATTTGGGTTAGGTGCATAGCCTTCTTTTTTATCTTTGTTTACCTCACCGAAACCCAAGCCCCATTTCTACCCTAAAGCCCTACAGATTCACGCTTTAGTCAAACTAACACCGTGGAGAGAGTGTGAACAGGCAAGCGTATTGTCCCTAATATTGATCGATTTCTTTGGAGGTGATCTCGAGCACCGGTCTTTGGCAATGCTCAACTGAGTCGCCTGCCAACTTTCTTCCTACGTTTGACCGAACGATTCTTCTGAAGTCCATTTTTGAGTAGTTACAACATTTATTTACGCCTGTCGAAATTTATAAAATCTTTAGTATATTTTAAAATTTTACCTATTATATTTTCTATGCCCATGAAGTATTTGATTTCTCGCTTTACTTTATTTGGAAATTTCTAAGACAGCTAGCTGTTTTCTAGTTCACGGAGAAATGATTTGCTTGGGACGAGAAAATGTTTAAGTCTGGTGGTGTGATGAGTCCGATATTTATAGGATTATTCAGACTTATCTGGGCTTGTATTCGGACTCGTGCACCGCATTTCAACCGGTATTCAGTTATATTTGCATCGGCTGGTCTATGGCCATTTTGTGTACTGTTTTGGCCCCAGAGTGTGCAATTGCGCATTTTGTTGTTGGGGGTAAGCACATGGTACACCCCAGGGGCTCCTTCCAGTTACTTTTGTTGCATTTCTGAATTGTTGGACGGTCCTCTTTTGATTTATTTGTTTGAATGCAGGTGGTGAGTTTACCCACAAATATGGAATTCATGTTTGTGGAAAACGCACGGTCGTGCATTTTCTTAGTATACATTTCTTCTTGATCGTGCGTTTTGATGGTACTGGAAATCGTCGAGCGTAGCTCGACGATCTTCACGCACAGTTGACACACTGTTTCTTCAGAACTGTGCGTGAAAGAAACACACTGTTTTCTTGCAGCTTTCTTATTTGTACCAATCTGTGGTTAATCGTGCAATTTGTTCACGCACGGGCAGAACCGCCCGTTCGCATGTAAAACACACCGTTCCATCTGCTTGCCTCGAATTTCAGCTTTTTGTTATTACCCATGTGATTTTCTTCACGCACGAGCGAAAATGCCTGTGCGCGAGTAAAACGCAAGGGTTAACACTTCTCCTTCCACGAGCTTGTTTTGAAAGTTAATATCGCACGGTTTGCACACGGTCGTGCGCCAAACCGTGTGTGACCATTATTTTTGATTTTTCTATTTAAGACGCAGATTTCAACATTCCAGAAGGAGAAAAGTCTGATCCATCCCGTCATTTCTGCCCCTCTGAGCGGGAAAACTTCCCTCCAGCCGATATTTTCTCTCTCCTCCTTGAAGAGTTGATCCGGCCACCATTCTCCCTCCAAAGCTTGCAATAGCTTCAGCTTTGGCCACCATTTTCTTCGCCAAACTCCAAGCTCCGTTTCAAGTTCATAAGGTGCTGCATCCGTGGAGTTCTCCGGATAGATTTTTCCCAACGACTATTCACAAAGAATACGGGTTATTGGAAGGAGGTCACAACCCTTCTAGACACCGGACGCCATCCATAGACCGAGCTCGAACAAGTCCCGACAACGCGATTCTCGAAAAGCCTTCGTGCGTTTGGTTGTATTTCTCCCCCTCCTCTTATAGTTACTTTATTATGAACTTGTGGTTGTTTGATTGTAGCTTAAGAACACTGTTTAGTTTAAGTATTTCAGCATCTATATGTGTTGTTATATCTTAGATCATGATTGTGTTGCTGAGCTTCCGTTTTTCATGTTCTTGTTAAGATAGTGAAGTTCTAGCAATTACTATAAGCGTGCGCAGCGAAGAGGTGATTGCGACCCTCATTAGCTCATCCATCTTTCATATTACTCTCTTGAGTAATCCACCAAAGGGACGCGGTGACGGCAACCCGCAATAGGTTTATTAGTGTTAAACTTAGGAAACTCCAAACAAAAAACCACTTTGTTTACGTTAACATTTGCAATCACTTTTTCAATAGAAAAATAATACTCCCTACTTACCATCCTCGAGAGATCGATATCCGAGCATTCAACTCCTCAACTTTATTACTTGACTATGATTAGTACACTTGCCGGCGCAACACTCGGCCAGAAAAATAATGTCGTGCTATTATCAGCGGTAAGAATAACGTTGCGTGGTAGCTCACTCAACGCCTACCACTCAATGCCTCCACTCAACGCTTGCCTCTCAACGCACTCAACGCCTGCCTCTCAACACACTCAACGCCAAGCTACTGCCGAATGGTAGCTAACTAACACCGCATGCTAGTACTCAATGCTCTCAATGCTTTACGAGCTACCGCTGTGCGGTAGCATCATACCGCCATTCGGTACCACTCAATGCTCTCAACGCCTAGCTAATCCACGCTCTCAATGCCTGGCTTTGATGAAATGAGGCTACCATCGGGCGATAACTACCGATCACCATGCGGTAGATTCCACCAGCTCAAGATTTGGAAAAACTCGAGTGTTACAACTCCCCCCCCCCTAGAAGAATTTCGTCCTCGAAAGTAAGTATGTAATCAAGCAAAAGCATACCTGAAGCAAAAAAAGTTCTGGGAAGTCCTCCCGCATTGCTTGATCACTCTGCCAAGAGAACTCATCTCGCCCGCAGTTATTCCACCGCACCTTCACGAGTTTGACCTATTTATTACGCAACTGCCAAACTTCTGAATCCTCTATGCCAACCGGACGGACTTTGGTCCTCAATTTCTCTTCTACCAGCATTGTCGTTGACTCAACCACAACACTTGCCTTAACCAAAGGTTTCCTTAGAACTGAGACATGGAATACATCGTGTAATCCACTCAGATCTGGGGTTAACGCCAACCGGTAGGCTGCTTCTCCAATATGTTCCACGACCTCGAATAGCCCCAAAAACCTTGGACTCAACTTCTTTAGTCGGCAAATCCGCGAAATTCCTTTGAACAACTTAATCTTTAAGTATACCCAGCAACCTACCGCGAACTCCACGTTCCAATGGAGTGCATTGAAATATTTCGCTTGCCTATCCTAAGCAATGTTCATGCACTCCTGAATTGTTCGCACAAACTCGCAAGCATCAACTACCACAATTTTTTCCAAAAGTTTGGTGCCTCCCGCCTCTATCCATGACATCGGTGTTCGACACCGCCTTCCATACAAAGCCTCGTATGACGCCATCTTGATACTCGCCTGGAAACTGTTATTGTATGCAAATTCCACCATGAAAAGGTGATCTTCCCACCTCTTGCCAAAATCAAGGGTACACATCCTCAGTATATCCTCCATAGTTTGGTTCGTCCTTTCGGTTTGACCATCGGTTTGAGGATTGAATGTCGTACTAAATTTGAGCTTTGTACCTAGAGTTTTCTGTACCAATCTCTAGTCCTTGGACGTGAATCAACCATCATGATTAGTAGAAATACTCTATGGAATTCGGTTCAACCGCACAATTTTGCGAACGTACAGTTCTACCAGATTCTCCACACTGTCCTCCTTCCGATTTAGGATGAAGTGAGGCAATTTCATAAAGCTATCCACGATGACCCAAATCAAATCATTTCCCTGCTGGGACCACACAAATTTCCACTCAGGGATTGGAAGAGACTTCATGAAACTGCCCGGCTTTTGACACTCAGCCTTCACTAAGACACAAGTTTGGCACTGACTCACATACAAAGCTACATCCCGCTTCAAACCCGGCCCCCAAAAATATTTCTTCATATCCAAGTACATCTTCGTACTATCCGGGTGAATGGAGTACTTTGTGAAATGAGCCTCAAACATCAACTTCTTGCAGAGCTTGCTGAACTATAATACACATACCCTTATGATGAAGAAATTTTATAAGTTTTAAAATATATATCCAAACTAAAATCAAAAATAGGCAAGTGCACCTATCGAAATATAGTATAAGAAAGTATCGTATTAGACTCGGGGCCTGTTGAGTAGTCCTACTCATGTAAATTAATATTATTTTATCAGATAATAAAATAAGTGAAATTAAACTATAGCTAGAAAATAAAATAAAAGAAAACACTTGATCTAAACTCACTTTTAAAAAAATAAACTTACCATAAAAACAAACTGCTAAATTACCTACTTCGACCGTGGAGGTTCCTAAATTACGAAAATGCCTCTCTCGAGAATACGCTCTCGACTAAACTTAGGTTGATCGATTAAGACCTCTCGGCAAGTCGAAACCCATAAGCTTGCTTTAGGAGGTGAACCCCTCTATTAGATTTAACTCCAATCCGAAAGAGTTATGTCCTCCTCTCTCAAGGAGTGCAATCAACTCCTTTTATCTTTGAGTGATCTCCCCGTATTCGCAACCTCTCGGTCATTTAGGATACGGATCTTAGATCGAAATTGAAGCAAATAAATCAAAGATAGATTGAATCAATAATAATAGAGTTTGACAAAAAGGACTTTATTAAATTAAAAAGCTTGTCATGATCTAGAGGTAATGAAAAGAGGGATACATGCAAAGATAAACTACTGCAAGCTTGAATTAAAAGTGCTAGAATTAAAGGCGACAAATTATGAAATTGAAACGTACATAAAGGAAATGCATAAAAACAGGAAAAGAAACTACTAAAACTACTCCTAGATTGGCTCGTTAGATCCCCCCATCTCCTGGCTTTCTCTGGAATTTATAGTAAAATTTTCTAGAAGGTCACGCCCTAAGTCACGCCCGTGCCCTCGAGTGTGTAAGGTTTGAAAACTACAGTCTTGAACGCCCAGGAACGTTGGAGAAAAACCGTCAAAAGTTGACGTTCTTCGGGTCACGCCCCTAGGTCACGCCCATGAGTTAGGGCGTGTTGACTCTGTTACTGGAAATGGCGGGAAATAAATTCTGGCTATTGCAGGAAGTCACGCCCCTAGACCACACCCCTGACCTAGGGCGTGTAAGCTGAAAACTTATGGATCCAAAAACTGCCTTCATAACACACATCACGCCTGGATGTCATGCCTGTTAGTCACGCCCGTGACCTGAAGGTCACGCCCGTGACTTGGGCGTGTAGCTTTAAAACTGTCCGGAATCGAAACCGCAGCCCCATCTGTTGGTCATGCCTGATGGTCATGCCCGTGACCTGTAGGTCACGTCCGTGAGCTGGGCGTGTAACTTTAAAGCGACGTGGCAAGTACTCTAGAGCTCCTTCATGGGTCACGACCATATGTCACGCCCATGAACTGAAGGTCACGCCTGTGACAGGGGCGTGTAAACATGATTTTTCAAACAATTTTCTGTTTATTCTTCTGATTATCCTAGCATGCTCCAATTTGTTATCTGTAGCCCAAATAGACCTAAAAATATGAAAAGAAACATATTATTAAACATATTAATATAAAGCTAAATAAACTGTACTATTTATTTAATAAAAACTAAACTAAAATAACTCTATAAATTGACTTATCAAATACCCCCATACTTAAGCATTTGCTATTCCAGAGCAAAATTATGAGAGTACTTAAAAGAAATTAATATAATTTTTTAATCAAAGTAAAAATTTATCAAATCAAAAGAAAGTTAAAAATTAACTTTAAGAATTCAAATTTTTAAGTCCTAAAATATGAAAGTAAAATGTGAAGAGCTAAATATTTAGCAAAGTTTTCTCTAATAAAATAATTAGAACTCAAAATTAAGTATTTAGCAAACAAAGTTAGATTAAAAATTATAAACACTTTTTTCACAAAAAAAACTTTAAGGGAAATTTAAACTACTGCTTATGCTCTCTTACAATTTTTATTTAAATCTAAAGCAAATATATTGGATTTTAGACTTTGGGAACAAGAAAATTGAAGACATCTTAGATTGAGGGTGATGAATTTTATCCTCTCACCCCACATAATTTTTTTCTTTTTGATATTTTTTCTCTTCAAATAAAAACAAAATTGCTTGGTAGTAATGAATTTTATCCTCTTACACCTTTTTTGGGCTGCATGTGTACCAAGGAATCATGATTCCCATGACATATGATTTAACCAAAAATAAAAAATTGCATATATGTATCAGGGGATAATGAATTTTATCCTCTTATCTCCGTGACATATGAGCTAACAAGAAAATAAAAAGAACAAAGGAAAGGTTAGCAAAAATTTAGATTAAATTAAAATTGTTGGAGAGCAACCATAGTAAATTAAAATTTCATAAGAATCCTAAAGCTCAAGTGAATATAATTAAAATCTAAGGATTGTTAAACTAAGCACTATGAATTTGAAACTAATTAGAATTTGAGAGAAAAAGACTAAATAAATTTCTCTAAATAAATTTACTTCATAAATTTATTTCTTAAAATTAAATCACCTAAAAATTAAATCTAACTAACTTGGGTGAAATAAAAGATTAGAAAATAAAAAATTATAGAAATTCCTATAAATTAACTCAAAATAAATTTCTGAAAAGTCACAAAAATTTAAGCAGGGGTTTATTATTTTTTTGTATTGTCTTTTTTTTTGTATTTTTGAAAATACAAATAAAACAAATTTTTTTAATTTTTAATGATTTTTATAATTTTTTTTATTTTTAAAGATTGTTCATTTTTTTGGATTTTTAAATAAAAATAATAAATAAAAATCCACCCCCATACTTAAAAATAGACATTATCCCCAAGAGCCCATAATTAAGTCAAGTACGAGGGGGGAAAAACAATTTGGGAAAATTTAGAAAAAAAGAATTCATAAAAATTAAAAGATAAGCAAGGGGTGTCTCCCAAGAGACCTTTTCTTTTTCCCATCATTAAGCTAGACGGTATTGGTTAAGAAAACGGAAAATAAAAATGTAAATAAAGTGGCAACTTCCCTAATTTGTGCTTGGGTGAATACGCCGAAGACGCTTGCCCAGCTACTCCTCAGCTTACTTCTTGATTTTTCTTCTTTGAATGGTTGACTTGAGAATGTAGATTCAAATCACCTATCCATACCTGAGGTGATCGAATCTTTGCAGATGAGCGACAAATGGATCGGGGAGAACATTTGATTGCAATGACTCATCTTTTTCCTGAAATTTGTTAGTTAAAGAGAAATAAAAAAGAAGCACGTCAGAAAAGTTTTTGCAATGAGGAGGTTCTTGCAAAATTATATGATTAATCTCCGGTTGCTTATTTTCTAAAATAAAATTGTTATCTAAAAGTTCATTAAAAAGAAAATTACTGGGCACAATATTTTCATGAAATTCAATCTCTAAATATTCATAAGTGGAGTTTGAAAATTCATGAGGAGAATGAAAATCTGGAGAAATAGGAGAAGAAACTTCTTTTTCTTATATTTCGCCCGGTGTGCCCATAACTTTAATAAATTCTTGATATAATAATTCTTCCTCCTCTTCCGAATAAAACACGAAGGGGGCACATGAATATTCATATTTCGTACTGGGTGAACTATTGGAAGAGGGTGAGGAATCATTAGAACAAGAAATAATTTCTTCTAAATTTTTAGGAGAATCAACTAGAAATTGTCTAAAGTCCCCAAAATTAGAAGAAGACGTGTGCTTTGTGATAAAAGAAGAATAAAAATTTGGATCTAAATATTTGTTCTCATAACACAGAAAGTTTTTCGGTTGATCTTGCGAACAAGAAAAACCAAAATCAGAGGTGGAAGAAGAATTATTTAAATCAGAATAATAATTCGCATTCGAAAAACTATTTTCATCAAAAATAAGTGGATTGGAAAAATGAGTTTCATGAAAATTAGAAACAAAATTAGCATCAAAGTGAGAATAATTATTAATTGCAAAAGTATTTTGGCAACAAAATTTTTTATAATAATAATAATAACAATTATCACTTTAATGAGGAACACCACAATAATAACAAAAACTTTGGCGCTTTTTTGCGGCTTCCAAATTAGGATAACATTTTTGTTTAATAAAAGAAAATAAATACAACCCTTAACTAATGAAAATGAATTTGAAAAAGAAAATGAAAAAGAGAACTGGGGATAGAAAAAGAGAGTGATAAAATTAATACAATTTTCACTTTCAAAATATCAACCAAAATATCCCCGAAAATGGCGCAAAAAACTTGATGAAGAAATTTTATAAGTTTTAAAATATATATCCAAACTAAAATCCCAAATAGGGAAGTGCACTAATCGAAATATAGTATAGGAAATCGTCGTATTAGACTCGAGGCCTATTGAGTACTCCTACTCACGCAAATTAATATTATTTTATTGGATAATAAAATGATGAAATTAAGCTATAGCTAGAAAAATAAAATAAAAGATAACACTTGATCTAAACTCACTTTAAAATAAAATAAACTTATCATAAAAGCAAACTTTTAAATTAACTACTTCGATCGTGGAGGTTCCTAAATTATGAAAACACCTCTCTCGAGAATATGCTCTCGACTAAACTTAGGTTGATTGATTAAGACATCTCGGCCAATCGAAACCGCAAAGCTTGCTTTAGGCGGTGAACCCATCTATTGGATTTGACTCCAATCCGGAAGAGTTATGTCATTCTCTTTCGAGGAGTGCAATAAACTCCTTTTATATTTGAGTGATCTCCTTGTATCCGCAACCTCTCGGTCATTTAGGATACGGATCATAGATCGAAATTGAAGCAAATAAATGAAAGATAGATCGAATCGATAATAATAGAGTTTGAAAGAAAGAAGGACTTTATTAAATTAAAAAGCTTGTCATGATCAAGTGGTAATGAAAAGAGGGATACATGTAAAGATAAACAACTACAAGCTTGAAATAAAATTGCTAGAATTAAAGCCTACAAACTATGAAATTGAAAAGTACATAGAGGAAATGCATAAAAACAAGAAAAGAAACTACTAAAACTACTCCAAGATTGGATCCTTAGATCCCCCTGTTCCTGGCTTTTTCTGGAATTTATAGTAAAATTTTCTGGAAGGTCATGTAAGGTTCGGAAACTGCTGCCTTAAAAGCCCGGGAACATTGGAGAAAAACTGCTAAAAGTCGTTGTTCTGTGGGTTACGCCCCTAGGTCACACCCATGACCTGGGGCGTGTCGAATTTGTTACTGGAAATGACGGGAAGGAGAAACGACGGGAAATAAATTCTGGCTATTGCGGGAAGTCACGCCCCTAGGTCACGCCCGTGACCTAGGGCGTGTAAGCGGAAAATCGAGGGATCTGGAAACTGCCTTCATAACACACGACACGCCTAGATATCACACCTGGTAGTCACGCCCATGACCTAAAGGTCACGCCCATGCCTTGGGCATGTAGCTTGAAACTGTCCTGAATCGATACTGCAGCCCCGTTTGCTAGTCACGCCTGATGGTCATGCCCGTGACCCGTAGGTCACCGTAACCGAGGCGTGTAACTTTAATCCGACATGGCAAGTGCTCTAGAGCTCCTTCATGGGTCATGGCCACATGTCACGCCCGTGACCTGAAGGTCACGCCCGTGATAGGGGTGCGTAAACGTGATTTTTCAAAGAATTTTTTGTTTTTCTTCTGATTAGCCTAGCATGCTCCAATTTGTTATCTGTAGCCCAAATAGACCTAAAAATATGAAAAGAAACAAATTATTAAACATATTAATATAAAGATAAATAAATTATACTATTTATTTAATAAAAACTAAACTAAATTAACTATATAAATTGACATATCACCTTCCGTCTCTCCTTAAGATTCCATCCATCATCTATCATGTACTACCCTCACCTTTTCAAGCTTCCACCACAAATGGCTGTAACTACACATCTGTTGGGTACATTGGTCAAATGTACCTGATTTGAAGAAGCCTCACCCAACTCAATGATATACATCAAAATGTATTTGATGTAGTTTGAGTTACATGTGCAGGTTAAGTATTTGCAGGAATAAAGCAAAAAGTTTCTAAGTCCATGTGTCGACACCCAGAGGGAAAGTGTCGACACTTAAGAAGGCTTATGTCGACACCCAGGCAAGCAGTGTCGACACTTGGAGTCATTGTGTCGACACCTGGGATGCAGAGTCGACACCAGACAGAAAGTATCGACACAAGGAGCAGTGTCGACACTCAATGAAGAAAAGTGCAGACAGAAAGTGTCGACACAAGGAGCTGTGTCGACACCCAGTGAAGTTGTGTCTACACTAGAAAGTGTCGACACTTGGAGCAGTGTCGACACTCAGCAAAAGTCTGCAGAGACTAAGTACAAGTGTCGACACTCAGCATAATGTGTCGACACTAAGCAGAAGAGTCAGCACTTGAAGTAAGTGTCGACACCCAGCACAATGTGTCGACACTCAACAGAAGAGTCAGCATTTGAAGTATGTGTCGACACCCAGAACAATGTGTCGACACACAGCTGAAGACTCAACACTTGAAGAAAGTGTCGACACATGGAGCTGTGTCGACACTTAGCAAAGAATAGAAAGAACAACAAATTATTCTAAGTACAAGTGTCGACACTATGGGAATGTGTCGACACTCAGCTGAAGTCTCAACAAGAAGAAGAAGTGTCGACATCCAAAGCAATGTGTCGACACTCAACAAGTATCAACATAGAAGACTATGTGTCGACACCAAGAAGCAGTGTCGACACTTAACAGATTCAACACAAGAAGTTGTGTCGACACAAAGGTGATGTGTCGACACTTAGAAGAATTCAGCAAGTTACTGAAGATCAAGTACTTGTGTCGACACTCAATTTCAGTGTCGACACATGAAGAAGAATCTGTGTCGAGACATAGTATCTACAACACAAGGAGTTGTGTCGACACCTTGTAGACTAGTGTCGACACTTAGACAACATGTGTCGACACTTGGCCTATAAGTGTCGACACTTAAAGACAGAAAGTCTCGACACTTTCAGACAGTTAGAGAACTTTCAAGAATTGACTGGATGACTTGACAGCTGCCGTTCCAGCCGGTCTACAGCACCTGTCAGAGATGTCAGAATTCAGTTATGGACCGGACCAGCCGGTTACCATGAAGAAGGCCTATAAATAGGCTCATACAGTTTACAGAAACTGTGGTTCAGATTATTGTTCAAGTAGTTATTGAAGTGGTACACAGAGTATCAACACAATAAGATCTAGCCATCCAAGTGCAGATCTAAGAAGTTGGAGAGAGAGGGCTCCATCCAAGAAATCAGCCATTGGAACTAGGCTGAGAAGAAGGGTTCAGATATATTCTGGATCTTAAGAAGAAGAGGTCAAAGATCAACTGCAGAAGGAATCAGTCTTATTCAGTTCTATTTTCAAGAAGCTTTGAAGAAAGCTAAGTCAGATTGAATCCAGCTGAGTTCTTCCAAGAACTCATCAAGAAACTCTCAACTCCCCTCTCTTGTTTCTGAGTTGTTGAGTTATTATTCCTATAAACATTTTTATCTTGTAGGATCCATTGGATCTGAGTGAATTGTAAGCCTAAATTTATAAAGGCTGAGGGTAGGGCTTGAGAGCCTGAGTGTAGGAGATTGAAATCTCTGAGTGTAGGCCTTATTGGCTGAGTGTAGGCCTTTGTTGGCTGAGTGTAGGCCTTGTGGCTGAGTGTAGGCTTTGTGGAAAAGCTGAGTTGTAAGGCTTTGGGCCTGAGGTGTAGGAACCAGTTTGGGTTCTGAGATAGTGGAGAAGTTTGGCCGAATCTAGTACACTGCTAGATAGGCGAAGGGGGAAAGTGGATGTACCCAAAGCTTGGGGAACTACTATAAAACAATGTGTCTACTGTACTGTGATTGTAATTTGCTGTGTATGCTGTGTTATAGCTGTGCAAAAGTAAAGTAGATTCTGTGATAGAACTGTTTGCTGCCTTTAAAGTGTAAAAAGGATTAGGTCACCTATTCACCCCCCCTCTAGGTGTTTAGGTACTATATCTTTCAAGTGGTATCAGAGGGAGGTTCCTCAAAACAAGGACTAACAGTCTGAAGAGATCCAGATTGGCAAATTCAGTCTAAGTCAGTTTACAGATTCAAGAAAATCAAGAAATGGGTTCCACAGAAAATCATAAGGAATTGGGCTCCATGAAATTACCTATATGCAGAAAGGAAATCTTTGGCATATAGAAAGAAAGGGTAAGGCTGTTTATGGAGGCCTCAGACCCTAGAATCTACATCACAGTAAAGGAGGGGCCATATGTGCCCATGAAGATATCTGTTCTAGATGCAAATCAGAGAACCCCAAAGGATTTCTCTGAGATGACTAAGGATGAGATTGTCCTAGCCACCATGGACAAGAGGGCACAAAACATAATAGTGAGTGCCATTGATGATGCAACTTTTCAGAATCTTATACACTGTAAGACAGCCAAAGAGATGTGGGACACTCTTATTGTGTATATGGAGGGTTCTGAAGAAGTTAGACAAGATAGAAAATCCTTGCTAAATCAGGAGTATGAAAGTTTTAGACAAGGAAAGGGTGATAGCATAACTGAGTGCTATAAAAAGTTCTACAGAATAGTGAATGAACTCATGTCATATGGAAGAGAGTTCAGTAATTATGAACTAAATGACAAGTTCCTAAGGTCCCTAACTAAAGATTGGGACACAAAGATTTGTGCCATTAGAGAAATGACTAAGTTGGGAGAAATTCCTCCACCTACACTGTTTGGCAAGTTATTGTCTTATGAAATGCAATTGACAGTAAGAAAAGAGGAGGAGAAATCAACAAGAACTGAACACAAGGAAAGAACTGTAGCTTTCAAGACAGAAGCCTCCAGAAAGTGCAGGAATAAATCACCAACTCCACCTCCAAAGATTGCTGAATCAGAGTCAGATGAAACAGTCAGCACCAAGTCAGAAAGCAGTGAAAGTGATGAAGACTTTGCTGCCTTCACTAGACACTTTTAGAAGTTTTTGAAAAAGAAACAGTGGAGGTCAAGGCCTTCTACATCACAAGGAAAGGAAGACTCTTATCAGAAAAAGAGGTCTTCAAAGAATGACAAGAAAAGGACTAAGTCTAGCAAGGCAACTGGTTCCAAGATAGTGTGCTATTGCTGCAATAGACAAGGCTATGTAATTGCAGATTGTCCTGAAAAGAGAAAAGAGTCTAGTGACAGGAAAAAGACTTATTTCAAAGGCAAGAAAGAAAAGTCTTTTGTTGCCAAGAAGGAGAAGACTCTATCAGATATCTCTTCTTCAGAATCTGAGTCTGATGCTGAAGCATACATAGGGCTGTTTGCTGAAGAAGAAGAGGAAGAATTCATGCAGATTTTGGAGTCTATTTATGAACAAGAAGACAGTCAATGCCAAGGGCTAATGACTTTGACAGAGCAAGACAAAATCCTGGAACAACCAGGACCCAGTAAGGTACAATGTTCAACTCTAAGTTCAGTCTCTTGTTCTAGTACAGAATCAGATTCATCATCATCAAGTGATGAGAATGTATCTGAGTCTGAGGATGATATTCATCAGCTTATAGATGAATATAAAGTGCTATTGCAAGCTTACAAGAAAAGTAAGTCCCTAGCCAAAAGTCAGGCAAAGGCAATTGCTGATCTTAAAGCTGCTGCAACAGATTCTGAGAAGCTAATTGATCAAAAACTTAATGAGATAGGCAGGCTGAAACACATAACAGTGATTCAGATGGGGACTATCACCTTTAAGAATGATCAAATTAAGAGTCTGGAGATCAATCTTCAGAAAGAGAGAGAGATTGTTGCTAGGTTTTCAAAACCTAAGTCAGTGCTACCTTTAATTGATGAATTTGTTCATCATAAAGGTAAAACTGGATTGGGTTTTATTAGACCTGCAAGGACTGAGCAGTCCAAGCCCAAGTCCAAGGGCAAAGCCCCAACATTCAACAAGTCTGCTGTAGATAAGACAGCAAAGACTGTACCTAAGCAAAGGTACAACAAGTTTGAATGTTGGTGTTGTGGCAAAGTTGGCCATTTTGCAGGGGACTGTTGGCACAATGCTAGTGCCAAAGTGAGTACCAAACTACCTATTGGAAAGCCAGTAGGTAGCTTTGTCAAGTTGCAAACTAACAAATACCAAGGACCCAAGAATTCTTTGGGTTCTAAGGTTCATTAAATCTGTTTTGCAGGTGAGTCCAAGTTGCCATACTCCAACATGGTACTTGGACAGTGGATGTTCCAGACATATGACTGGAACTACAAGTTTACTAAAGGACTACATTCCAATAAAAGATGGTCCAAAAGTAACCTTTGGTGGTTCTGAAAAAGGAATCATCAAAGGGTTTGGTAACATTTCTAGCAACTTAGTTACCATTACTCAAGTGGCTTATGTTAAAGGGTTGAAACACAACCTAATAAGTATAAGTCAATTAAGTGATGTAGGGTATGACATCTCATTTGTTAAAAATGGTTGTCATATCAAGAGGTCAGGTGATCAAGAGATCATTTTGACTGGTTATAGGAAAAGGAATGTCTATTGCTTAGACATTATGGTTGAGAACAGTGGTTCTCCAGTGTGTCTTGTAGCTGATGAGACAGTCTCTCATTGTGTCAAATGGAACAAGAGGCTTGCCCATCTTAACTACAAGACTATTAGCAAACTCTTTAGCAAAGAGCTAGTGAGGAATGGTCCTCAAGTTAAGTGTGTTAAAGATGGTATTTGTTCAGCTTGTCAAAAGGGCAAGCAGACTAAATCCACCTTTAGAAGCATAAAAAACAAGGATGTTGTGAGGTGTTTATACCTCTTGCATATGGATCTCTTTGGTCCAATGCTAGTTCACAGCTTAGGTAGGAAGGTCTATACCTTTGTAGTTGTAGATGACTACTCAAGGTTTTCCTGGGTGTTCTTCTTAAGACAGAAATCTGAAACACCTAATGTTTTCTATAACTTTGTCAAGCAAATTCAGAATGAACTAAATAGTATCGTGGTCAGAATTAGAAGTGACCATTGTACTGAGTTTCAGTCTGATAGCATGACAAAACTATGTGAAGACTTTGGGATATTTCAAGAATTCTCTTCACCTAGAACACCTCAGCAAAATGGCATTGCTGAGAGAAAGAATAGAACCTTGATAGAGGCTGGTAGGACCCTCTTGAGTGATACATCACTACCAGAGTATTTCTGGGCTGAAGCAGTTAACACTGCATGCCATGTTATCAATAGGGCTACCATAACTAAAGGCCTCAACAAGACCCCCTATGAAGTTGTGAAAGGCAGGAAACCAAACCTATCCTACTTCAGGATCTTTGGTTGCAAATGCTTAATACTTAACAATGGGAAGTCTTACTTGACAAAGTTTGCTGCCAAGTCCCAAGAGGGAATTTTTGTTGGGTACAACAATAACAGTAAGGCTTATAGAGTCTACAACTTGACTACACAAGTTGTAGAAGAATCTGTGCATGTAGTTTTTGATGAGACAAAACTTATTAACAGTGAGTTGTCTAGTTCTGTATGCAGCCCCACAGGTTTAACAAAGAAAATGGACAAGCTTACTATAGAAGAAGTACCTGCTGCAAGACAGCAAGTAGAGGAGAGTAGCTGTTGTCCAGGGGGAGAACTACATGTGCCAATTGGAGAAGAAATACAAGGAGTACAGCATGATGGAGATGCTGAAGAGGTTCAACCAGAAGTCAGGATGCCTCCAGCCAATAGGCATCTTAGAGATCATCCAGTAGAGCAGATTATTGGAGATCCAAGACAAGGGGTACAAACAAGGAGCAGAAACCTGAATGCAGCAGTCTACTCCAGCTTTCTATCCCAGGTAGAACCTAAAAAGTTTGAAGAAGCCATCAAAGACCCACTTTGGATTGAGGCTATGCAAGAAGAACTCAATCAGTTCAAGAGATGCAAGGTTTGGGAACTGGTTCCTAAACCTAAAGACCACAATATAATAGGAGTTAAGTGGATCTATAGGAATAAGATGGATGAACAAGGGGTCATCATTAAGAATAAAGCAAGACTGGTTGCTAAAGGATATAGGCAAGAAGAAGGTATTGACTTTGATCAAACCTTTGCTCCAGTAGACAGACTGGAAGCCATAAGGATGTTCTTAGCCTATACAACCTATCAAGGATTCAAGGTTTACCAAATGGATGTCAAGTCAGCATTCCTGAATGGTAATCTTAAGGAAGAAGTCTATGTGGAACAACCCTCAGGTTTTGTAGATTCTACTTTACCTCATCATGTCTATAGACTTAGGAAAGCTTTATATGGGTTAAAGCAAGCCCCAAGGGCTTGGTATGAAACCCTATCTAGGTTCCTCATTGAGAACAAGTTCTCAAGGGGGAAAATAGATAAGACTCTATTCCTTAGGGAATCTAGAGGCAAAGTTATACTAGTCCAAATATATGTAGATGACATTATATTTGGGTCTACTGAAAGCAGCCTTTGCAAAAAGTTTGCAAAACTTATGCAAGGTCAGTTTAAGATGAGTAGTATGGGAGAGCTGAAGTTTTTCTTGGGTCTCCAAGTTAAACAGACTGAGAGTGGTTTATCCATTTGTCAGTCCAAGTTCACCCTAGAACTCATAAGGAAGTATGGTATGGATTCATCCAGTACAATGAAGACTCCTATGGGGTCAAGTATGTCTCTTAGCAAGGATGATGCAGGGAAACCTGTAGATGAAACCTTGTATAGAGGGATAGTTGGCTCCCTATTATACTTGACTGCTAGTAGACCAGACATAATGTATGCTACATGTGTTTGTGCAAGGTATCAAGCCTGCCCCAAAGAGTCTCATTTGACTGCAGTCAAGAGAATATTGAGATATCTAAAGGGCACTCCCTATCTAGGCCTCTGGTACCCTAGGAATGGAGATTTTGATCTAACAGGTTATTCAGATGCAGACTTTGCAGGATGCAAAGAAGATAGAAAAAGCACTACTGGAAGCTGTCAATTCCTAGGTGGGAGACTAATTTCATGGAGTAGCAAAAAGCAAACCAGTGTGGCTATCTCCACAGCAGAGTCAGAGTATGTGGCTGCAGGAAGTTGCTGTGCTCAACTTCTGTGGATACAACATCAGCTAGAGGACTATGGATTTCAGGTAAGTAGAACTCCACTCTTCTGTGATTCTACTAGTGCTATTTCCATAGCTAATAATCCTGTATCCCATAGTAGAACAAAACATATTGAAATTAAATATCATTTTCTTAGGGAGCATGTAGAAAGAAATGATATTGTACTTGAATATGTTAAAACAGATGAACAACTAGCTGATATGTATACTAAGCCCCTAGAAGAAGCTAAGTTCAATAGATTTAAAATTGAACTAGGAATGATAAACTTAGAGTAAGTTTATACTACTGAAATTGGCTAAGTAAAAAGGTGTCGACACATAGACAAGTCTATGTCGACACAGAATAGTGGTGTCGACACTTCAGGAAAAAGGTGTCCACACATCTAGGAAGTTGGTGTCGACACTTCAGAATATTAGTGTCGACACATGACATGTAGGTGTCGACACATCCAATATGGTGTCGACACTTAGTATTTACTCAGAATTTTCTAAGTAAAGTCTCGACAATGTGTCGAGTTATGTTGTGTCGACACATAACCATGTGTCGACACATAAAATCTATTGACTAAACTTGTGTCGACACATATGTGTCGAGACATTATAAGTCAGTGTCAACACTTATTGCCAGTGTCGACACATTTTAAGTTAGCTGTCCCGCCTGTTCATCTTCAAAATCAGAAAGGTATAAATAGGGTTTTGTCTTAGTTTGTCGACACGCTTTCAAAGTTTCGAGACCAAAACTTCTGTGTCGACACCTCTCTTTTCTCAAGACAAATTCTACAAACCCTAATGGCGCCTAAGCTAGAAGAGAACGTCAACGAAGGATATGAGCTGGTGCGCGGCGCTTTCAGTGATGCAGATCAAGAAATCAAGTCTGTAGTAACCCTAGTTGCCGATTCTGGGTTAGAGTGTTTAGTTTCTGAACCTACAAAGATATGGAAGAAAGAGGTTCTTGAATTTCTAAATGGAGCTGAAGTAGATGAGTCTGGATACAGAATCAAATCCAGAGTTCATGGAACGAAGGTCAAGGTATCACCAAAGAGTCTGAGGAAGATTCTACAGCTTCCAAAAATTCAAGAGGAAGATGATGTTACTGCATCCAGGACCAGGAAAGCTCTAACCTGGTGTGGACTTGATCCTAAGATGAAGATAGGTTCTGTGTTTAACAGGAAAGGCATGAACAGCCAAGGCAAATTCATGTCTGAAATTGTTGGAAAGGTCTTACTCAGCAAGCCAGGAGGGCATGACAGAGTGTCTGCCTATATGTTTGGTATCATGACAAGAATAATCTTCACTCTAAGAACTGATTGGTCTGTTATAGTTTATGATAAGATTAAGGAAAGCTTGAAGAAGCCCAACCTGGGCAGAATCTTAAGTCTCTACCTAGCTGGTACCATACCAGAGGTAATGAATACTGTTGCTGGAAGCAAGATAAATCACATGAGGAAGATGGATCTGAGGATCTTTTCTAGATGGGACAGTGTGTTGTCAAAGGAGATGCCAACCCCTGAGAAGACAGTTACTGAGAAGGAGATTCCTCCAAAGAAAAAGAGAAAAACTGCTCCAGTGGCTCAAGAGTCCACTAGCAGTTCAGGATGTGAAGAGCCTGTTGTCTTCTCATTTGATGAGAATATAGAAGAGCCTGCAGTAAAGTCACCTGCTCCTCAAGCTGGTGCTGAGATCCAGGGGGAGCTACCTCCAGCTAGCCCTATCCACAAGGATCAAAGCCAGGGGGAGCTTCCAGTTGTAGAAGAACCCTCTACACTGGAAAGTGAACAAGCCACCAACACCATACTAGAGGTACTCACTGACCTAAATACTTTAGAATTTCTTATAGAAGATGCTGATTTGTCTGATATTCATCAGCAAACACAGCTGGACAGTCAAGTTCCAGATGCTGTTAGAGAAGACACATCTGTTGTATTAGAAGAGATTCCTGATCCAGTGGTTGAAGAGCCAAGAATTTCTCCAGCTCCTTCACCACAAGAATTCACCATGGAAGATTTATTCCTAAATCTGGATCAAGCTGATTTTGACAAAGAAATATCTGCTGCTGAAAGAGAGAATGCTGCTGCTGAGGGGGAGCAAATGCAAGTTCATGAAGAGCCTGTGAGGCAAGAAACTGAGAAGGCACAAGATGTGCAAACTGAAAGGCCACCAAGTCCTAAGGAGAGGGTGGATATAGCCAGCACCTCTGCTTCTGAAGATGAGGATGCAGCAAGGGCAAGGAAGAAGAAAATCTATGTATTCAAGAGAAGAAGCCAAAGTTACAAGAAGGCTCTAAAAACAGTTGCACCACAGCCTATAGTTCAGCAACCACCATCTGTTGATTATAGTGCTTTAATGATTGCCCTGCAGATAAAATGGATGAACATAGAAAAGCCATAGAGGCTTATGTGGATGAAGGGCAGAAGTCTTTACAGTTTGATCTTGCCCAAGATATCAAGTCTATAAGGTTTGAAATGAACCTTAATAAGAAGGAGATGACTGACTGCTTCCACAAGGGTGGGAATGCAGTAGTCTATCTTGCAACTCACCAGGAAAAGATAAAGGCACAAGTGGATGACATAGCATTGAAGCAAGGGTATGTGCTTGAAAATCAGCTAAGGATGAATGACAATTTGACTGCTTCCCATAATGCTATTGTCACTGAGTTAAAGAACAAGGCTGCTGAACCTTCTACCTTTATTGCTGCTGTTAAAGCTGACTTTGACAAAGTCTTTCAAGAAGAAATCAATGCCGTTAAGACTACCATTGAAGACTCCCAGAAGGCCATATCTGAATAACTTAAAAAGCTCAAACCCTTCTTTAAAGATGGAGTCAGATACTTGGATAATCAAATTAGATTTCAGAAGGATGATGTCAGAGATCATATGGCTAGAGAAGTCATAAAGGGGGAGAGAGTGTTAGTCAAGGCAAGCTCTGACCATGCTAAGTGGATCTCAAATTCTATCAGAGCTACACTTGGATATCCTCCTCTGTGTGTTGACAATGATGTTGCTGAATCTGGTATTAACCCTGCATATCTAGGAGGTGAGCAACCAGAGGTAGCTCAAGTCATATATCCTCCTCCAAATTTTGAAATGGTGCATGCTGATGTACAGACTATGTACAGCCCACCTAGGGGCAAGGATACTATGATTATTGAAAAGGTTGTTCAACCTATGTCTGAAGCTATGCAAGCAGCTCTTCAGAAAGAAGAAGAAGCTCTACAAAAAGAAGAAGAGACAAGGTTGTCTAAGAAGAGGTTTAGGGAACAAGAAGAACAAAGGCCAGACTTTGAACAGTGGAGCCCTACCTCTAGAAACATAATATTAACTGCCTGGAAAGCTGTCAAGGATAACACTCATGACAGGAACAAATGGTTTTCTGAAGCTGAATGAAGAAAACATGAGATCAGGCAGGAGGCAATAGTTCAGTATAGAAGGAAGGCAAAGATAGGAAAGCTACCTCCTACTGCAGTGGAGCCTAGCAAGTACTTTCCTAAGCCATACCATTATTTTGAGAGGTAGAAGATCAAAGCTGAAGAGCTTAAAAAGAAAGATTTGAAAGGCAAGAAGCCTGCTGATGCTGAAACTGCTGATGCTCCTGTCCAAGCTAAAGTCCAAGCTGGCAAAGGCATAGTTATTAAGGAGCCAGAACAGAAATAAATTAAGAATTTACTTGAAGATTATTTTGTAATCTTTTGATTGTAAAACATTTTTGTGAACTACTGAAAATGTATAAGACAAATGTTAGAACAATATATGATCAATATATTCCATGTTTGTTCTGTGAATGTGTATATGTCTATTTCTTATTTGTTCTGTGTAGATGTATTTGTATACATGTGAAATTGTTACATGTTTATGTTTACCCTGCTGAATATAATCCTGCTTTACATCATTTTGTAATTTTAATTATAAATGGTGTATATCATTGACTAATGGTTATGACTTCTCCAAATAGGGGGAGATTGTTGGGTACATTGGTCAAATGTACCTGATTTGAAGAAGCCTCACCCAACTCAATGATATACATCAAAATGTATTTGACGTAGTTTGAGTTACATGTGCAGGTTAAGTATTTGCAGGAATAAAGCAAAAATTTTCTAAGTCCATGTGTCGACACCCAGAGGGAAAGTGTCGACACTTAAGAAGGCTTGTGTCGACACCCAGGCAAGCAGTGTCGACACTTGGAGTCATTGTGTCGACACCTGGGATGCAGAGTCGACACCAGACAGAAAGTGTCGACACAAGGAGCATTGTCGACACTCAATGAAGAAAAGTGCAGACAGAAAGTGTCGACACAAGGAGCTGTGTCGACACCCAGTGAAGTTGTGTCTACACCAGAAAGTGTCGACACTTGGAGCAGTGTCGACACTCAGCAAAAGTCTGCAGAGACTAAGTACAAGTGTCGACACTCAGCACAATGTGTCGACACTAAGCAGAAGAGTCAGCACTTGAAGTAAGTGTCGACACCCAGCACAATGTGTCGACACTCAACAGAAGAGTCAGCATTTGAAGTATGTGTCGACACCCAGAACAATGTGTCGACACACAGCAGAAGACTCAACACTTGAAGAAAGTGTCAACACATGGAGCTGTGTCGACACTTAGCAAAGAACAGAAAGAACAACAAATTATTCTAAGTACAAGTGTCGACACTATGAGAATGTGTCGACACTCAGCTGAAGTCTCAACAAGAAGAAGAAGTGTCGACATCCAAAGCAATGTGTCGACACTCAACAAGTATCAACATAGAAGACTATGTGTCGACACCAAGAAGCAGTGTCGACACTTAACAGATTCAACACAAGAAGTTGTGTCGACACAAAGGTGATGTGTCGACACTTAGAAGAATTCAGCAAGTTACTGAAGATCAAGTACTTGTGTCGACACTCAATTTCAGTGTCGACACATGAAGAAGAATCTGTGTCGAGACATAGTATCTACAACACAAGGAGTTGTGTCGACACCTTGTAGACTAGTGTCGACACTTAGACAACATGTGTCGACACTTGGCCTATAAGTGTCGACACTTAAAGACAGAAAGTCTCGACACTTTCAGACAGTTAGAGAACTTTCAAGAATTGACTGGATGACTTGACAGCTGTCGTTCCAGCCGGTCTACATCACCTGTCAGAGATGTCAGAATTCAGTTATGGACCGGAGCAGCCGGTTACCATGAAGAAGGCCTATAAATAGGCTCATACATTTTACAGAAACTGTGGTTCAGATTATTGTTCAAGTAGTTATTGAAGTGGTACACAGAGTATCAACACAAGAAGATCTAGCCGTCCAAGTGCAGATCTAAGAAGTTGGAGAGAGAGAGCTCCATCCAAGAAATCAGCCATTGGAACTAGGCTGAGAAGAAGGGTTCAGATATATTCTGGATCTTAAGAAGCAGAGGTCAAGGATCAACTGCAGAAGGAATCAGTCTTATTCAGTTCTATTTTCAAGAAGCTTTGAAGAAAGCTAAGTCAGATTGAATCCAGCTGAGTTCTTCCAAGAACTCATCAAGAAACTCTCAATTCCCCTCTCTTATTTCTGAGTTGTTGAGTTATTATTCCTATAAACATTTTTATCTTGTAGGATCCATTGGATCTGAGTGAATTGTAAGCCTGAATTTATAAAGGCTGAGGGTAGGGCTTGAGAGCCTGAGTGTAGGAGATTGAAATCTCTAACTGTAGGCCTTATTGGCTGAGTGTAGGCCTTTGTTGGCTGAGTGTAGGCCTTGTGGCTGAGTGTAGGCTTTGTGGAAAAGCTGAGTTGTAAGGCTTTGGTCCTGAGGTGTAGGAACCAGTTTGGGTTCTGAGATAGTGGAGAAGTTTGGCCGAATCTAGTACACTGCTAGATAGGCGAAGGGGGAAAGTGGATGTACCCAAAGCTTGGGGAACCACTATAAAACACTGTGTCTACTGTGCTGTGATTGTAATTTGCTGTGTATGCTATGTTATAGCTGTGCAAAAGTAAAGTAGATTTTGTGATAGAACTGTT
Organism: Platanthera guangdongensis; assembly: GCA_039583875.1. Taxonomy (NCBI): domain Eukaryota; kingdom Viridiplantae; phylum Streptophyta; class Magnoliopsida; order Asparagales; family Orchidaceae; genus Platanthera; species Platanthera guangdongensis. The sequence goes on along the minus strand of CM077153.1, from coordinate 74,455,921 downwards.
TGCTGCCTTTAAAGTGTAAAAAGGATTAGGTCACCTATTCACCCCCCCTCTAGGTGTTTAGGTACTATATCTTTCAACATCCACATTGGTCGCTTCCCGAAAATGGTCGGACAAGTCGTTATGCAATCTATCCAGTTAAATCGAGCCGTGCTAGACTCGCCTCTAGCTACACACTCAATGCCAAGGGACCCATCGTCCCGCACCAACCACTCATCATGAGCTTCAATCCAATTCCTTTGTCTTGAATACTTTCTACTCAAAGCATCAGCCATCACGTTGGCCTTGCCCGACATATACTGAATCGCCACATCGTAGTTTCAAATGAACTCGACCAACTTGAGTTCCGCATGTTCAAGTTTTTTTGATCTAGAAGATACTTCAGGCTTTTGTGGTCCACGAAGATCTCTACCTTCGCACTGTACACATAGTGCCGCCACAACTTCAACACAAAAATTCCCGCCGCCAACTCCAAGTCATGGACGAGGTAATTCTTTTCATGAGGTTTCAACCGCCAATACCCAAAGGCTATTGCACTAACACACAACCCAAACCGCAACTTGATGCGTCATTGAAAATCCGAAATCCTTTAGTCCCTTTAGGAAGACTTAGGATTGGAGCTGTCATCAGTCTTTCCTTCAAGGTGTCAAATGCTTGATTGCATTCCTGAGTCCACACAAACTTCTAGTCCTTACGAGTTTGAGTAGTGAGGGGTAGAGCTACCCGCGAAAAGCTTTCCACAAACCTTCTATAGTAGCTGGCTAATCCAATGAAACTACTAACTTCCGCCCCGGTGCTTAGAACTAGCCAATCCCTGATGGCCTCAACTTTTGCTGGATCCATTGCCACCCTATCACAACTTATCACAAGGACTAAAAATGCCACTTTCTCCAACCAAAACTCGTACTTCAAGAACTTTGCATAAAACTGGTTCTCTCTCAAAGTATGTAAGACGACTCTCAAATGATCCTCTTGCCCCGCCTCCGATTTAGAGTATACCAAAATATCTTCGATTAAAATGACCACAAATGAGTCTAAATACTCCCAAAATACTCGGTTCATCAAATCCATGAATATCGATGGTGCGTTCGCCAACCCGAACGACATCACCGAGAACTTGAATTGAACATACCTTGTTCCAAACGCTATTTTGGGTATGTCCTCATCTCAATTCTACAACTAGTAGTACCCTGACTTTAAGTCTAACTTAGAGTACACCACTGACCCTACTAACTGGTCGAACATTTCATCTATCCGTGGAATTGGATACTTATTCTTGACGGTCAGTTTATTCAACTCTCGGTAGTCTATGCACAACTGCATACTACCATCTTTCTTCTTCACGAACAGCATTGGCACGTTCCTTGGCGAAGAGCCTAGTCTAATGTACCCCTGCTCCAACAGTTCCTGCAACAACACCTTGAGCTCGGTGATGGCCCGACCAATGCTTAAGAAAAGAGTGCAGTCGAACTAGCAATCCAACTAGGCAAGTATACCTATCAAACTGTAGCAAGGGGACACAAGTGTCGTATTAAAATCCGGGAACTGTTGAGTAAGCTTACTCAAACGATGTCTATTATTTTATTGACGAAAATCTTAGGTTAAAAGAAAACTAAATGCACTAAAGGAAATATTGCATAAAAAAGAGGACTACTTGCCATAAAAATAAGAGAGCATAAAAGAAACGATTACACTGAAGGGTTACAACGATGAGATGGAAATGCACTCGATCAAGGATCACCTCGATCAGCAAGAGTCGATTAAAAACACGATAAATAAACCTAAACTTAATAGGGTAAAGGTCCTTGACCGTGGAGGCTCCTAAAGCTTGAACACGCTTCTCTCGAAGTCGTGCCCAGCTGAGTTTAGGAAGGTCCAACCAACTCTCGTCTAAATCAGAAACCTAAAGATCGCTTTACCCGGTGAACCCCACTATTGGACTTTACTCCAATCTGGGAGATTTAGACATCTTCCTCTCTCTAGGGGTGCGTATAACTCCCTTTACTCTTGAGTGCTCACTTCAATCTATCAGCCTCTTAGCTAGCCAAGGATGAAAGCAAAGGTAGAGAATATATATCGATGATATATCTCCAACCCATGATAAATCAAGAGTAATTCAAGGCTAAACCCTAAAAAGAAAAGGTAAACTCAAAGCATCATAACTTAATCACTCGAACCTCGGATCATCAAGATCGAGTACAAGGAGGATTAGTTAATCATGGTGAAGTGGAGGAGGGGGGAATGAGTAGTAAAGCATAAATAACACAAGGAAAGAAACAGAGCAAACAAAACTTTCTTTGTTAATCTAAAAGAGAGCTTACAACTTGGAAATGAAAATTAAAAGTGCAATGAAAATTGAAGTCATATTCTAGCCTTACCATTAGAAACTAAAGCAATTACAATAGCTACTACAAAAGCTTAAACCAAACTAGAATTAGGAAAAACTAAAACGAGAAAGAAAGAGAGAGAGAGAAAAAGAATGAAAACCTTCAGAAAACAAAAGGGCAGCACCTCCCCCACTCATCAAAAAACTATATGGACTCAAGGTGGTCTGAATTTATAGAAATTCAAGAGGTGGTGACAGGGCCGGTGACACGGACATGTTGGTGGCCGCTGTAACGCCCCCAGTTTTTTCTGTGTTTTGTTTGGTCTTTGGATAGCGTTACGATGGCGCATTTCCCGGCTTTGTGCCGTTGTAGAGCGTGGTTTTAGCTCTTAGGGTTCCCTGTGTAGCCTGTTTGTAGCCTGTTAGCAAGATTCCACAGCTAGCCGGAGTCTTTTTGATGACTCGGTTGGGCCTCTTAGGGAATGCTTGTGTTTTGGCTTCGGGAGGTGTTATCCCGAGTTTTGTTCGTCGAATGTTAATTTAGACTTCGTAGTTGCGTTCGTAGCGTGGGTTTTTAGCTGGGGCGTAAATTTCGTCTTTTTCTGAGAAGTTTCATGTTTCGTGTTGTTTTGATGTTGAGAGTAAATATTTATTATTATGTATTGTTGTTTATTATTATTACTGCTGATATATATAGTCTTGGGTCAGATTAGGGCTGGGTTCCTTTTTGGTTCTTTTCCTGTTTCTGTGTTTGGAGGAAGCCGTCGCCTGTACAAGAGGAGAGGAAGAGCTCTGCCGGACTACCCTAGCCTTGGGACGCCGCTTTCCTGGAGATTTAGCAGTCGGATTTCGGTTTCGAGGGTGGATCTGGACTGCCCCCGCCGGGATCTGCCTTCTTTCTGCTCCTCAGCTTGCTGCCCTGCGGCTAGATCCGCAAGCGGGGGAGGCCGCCGACCGAGTTCCTGGTATTGAGGCAAGTGATGTACCCTCATCCTTGCCTTAGTTGATCTTTGCCTTCTGTTGATTTAAATTTTTATCTCTTTCTTGTTGGGATTTTAGGTGTAAGCTAGGGCTTGTTCCCGATCATACCGTGGTTAGTGTAGAAGGTTCCAGTTAATCTCAGTTTTCCTGAGGGATTGTGTCTATTAGGGACAGATTTGGTTCGGTCTAGGTCGAGTAGTTACCATTGCCGATGGTGGTTGTACTCGAGAGAGAAGAGATAATCCCCGTTCTCGTTTTTGGTCGTTTGCTGGATCTGGCTCCTGTAGCCAGGTGGGGTGTTGACACTGTTGTGTCGACACCGACAAGTCTTGGTGTCGACAGTTGGTGTCAACACCGGCCAATCGTGGTGTCTACACTTGGTGTCGACACCAGCAGCGACAGTGTCAACACAAGGTGTCGACACCGGCTGTAGTGGTGTCGACACTTGGTGTCGACACCAGCGGCTGTAGTGTCTACACCATGTGTCGACACCGGCAGCAGTGGTGTCGACACTTGGTGTCGACACCATGTGTCGACACCGGCAGCAGTGGTGTCGACACTTGGTGTCGATACCAGCAGCTGCAGTGTCGACACCATGTGTCGACACCGGTAGCGGTGGTGTCGACACTTGGTGTCGACACCAGCAGTGGCAGTGTCGACACTATGTGTCGACACCGGTTGCAGTGGTGTCGACACTAGCCGCGGCAGTGTCGACACCTTATATCGACACCGGCCGCTGTAGTTTCGACACTTGGTGTCGACACCGGCCATGGTTGTGTCGACACCTTGTGTCGACACCGGCTTGTCGAGGTGTCGACACATCATGTCGACACTAGTGCTGCGCTTGTTTTGGGGTCAGGTAGATTCGGGGTTGGTTCGGGTTAGGCGTGCAAGGCCGCGTCGGTTGGACCCGACGTTTTGCCTTGGGTTCGTGTGTTTCTTAGGATTGTTAGAATGACTTTTTCCCTTGGGGGGGGGGGGGTGCTTTGGGTAGTGGGCTAATTTCTGCATGCCGACTCTTGGGTCGTGGCAGGTGGTGGAGTTTTGGTGGCCTCTAGAGGGGTGGTTTTATGTGGAGAGCTGTGGCCACCGCCTTTTGCCCGGTTTGGGTTGGTGTGTGTGGGACCCTAAAGCTGCCACTGTTTGACCCCTTAGCCCTTTTTGGGTCTGATTCTAGTTATGCAATCAGACCCATGTCTGACCACTGCCACTTACCCACGTGTTAGGACTGTTAGTCCCTTTCCTGTTTATGCTTTCCTTTCTTTTGGCATATGTATATGTCTTGATGCTGTTGCAGGCTTTATTGGTATGGCATGTTGGTTTTAATGCTCGCCCTTGGTGTGCTCTGCAGTGTTTTAGACAGTACTCTTTTCTTGCTGCCTTTTCCTTTTTCTTTTCTTATAGCAGCTTGTTGCCGGGTTGGTAAACCCTTCATCTTATTTACTCATTAATCTATTGCGCTATTTACTTTTGATTGTTCCCTTGCTGAGGTGTTCCTTTCTTGAATGCCTCAGGTCCAGGTTGTAGCCAGTTCAGCGGCTAGGTCTTTTGGAGGGGCTTGTTGGTGGCCTCTAGGGTAGCTGAGATTTGCTGATCCCCGTTTGCTGTGAGGTAGTTCTTTACTCTTCTGTGTAGACATACATACTCGCCAGTTGGTTTGTGTCAGGTTGTTGGCGCCCACTGGTGGCTTCTTGTGATGCTGAATATGAATTTAAACTGCTGTTTTTGCCTATTTGTGGTTGGTTACTTGCTTCTGGGAAGGATTTATGCTAGGTTGCATGTTAGATATTTTAAAACCTAAAAGCATTATCACATGTACCCCTTGCATAGCATGTTTCTAAATCCAAGACACTATTTTTCCTCAGCGTAAAACACTATCTTTTTTATACCTACTTTATTCACCTTAGGGTCGTGTGCGCGTAAGTCGTCCCCCGGGGACACTTATGCTCTTTTAGGGCGTCAATTTAATTAAACCAAAGTATTTTCTGCTGCGTGTAAATATAGTTTTAACAGTGGACTAGCTGATCCACCGGGCCGAGGGATACGGCCATTCAACAAAACTGATTTTCTTTCATACTTAATTAACAATTTTCCTTAAATTCTAACGTCTGGAGTTTTGCCTGAGCGTGTGCAGTTATCCCCTGCACGACGTGGCATCACGGCGCGTGTTTTCTCTTACTCTGATACGTTTTTACCGTTGAGAAAATGCGGGTTGTGACAGTTGGTATCAGAGGGAGGTTGCTTGACAAATGGTTGGACAACCTTTCCCTTGTCTGCATTAGTGTTTAGCATCATACCATCCACACACCGATATGTCATCAGCACGTCTTGGCCGAAGCACGAACACTACACTCAGGAGCATGAAGAAGTATACAGGGCATATTATGTAGTATGGGATGCATAATATGTGTTTGTATATGGATCTACCATAGGAGGCAACATGTGAGGGTTATGTAGTATGGGATGCATAACCTCACCACATGAATGCGGCTAGCACGTTTTCTTTTTCATTACATGGGAATGTTATGTAGTATGGGATGCATAACATTTTCATGTGTACGCCGCCCATGGCATGCACTAAGGCCTTTTTAGAATGCATAGCACATCGTGCATAGCATAACATTTCATAAGCACAACGTGCCAAGCTAAAGATTTGCAAGATGACATATGTACACACATGGTTTTGAGTCAAAAAAGAATACAAATGCATGCATTCATGGTTTAGGCACATGAGTCAGTATGATGGTGGTGAACCATCTTAGGATAAGCATAACATCATTATGGTAAAAAAAACAACTCCCAGAGCAAGTTTTGCAGTTGAAGTTCATATTTAAGTGTGTTTGTCCGTACCGGGTAGTTTCGTTCTAGTTGATGGGCTAGGATTTGTCTAAAGCTTGTGCGATTTTAGGATGGCGAGACGTCCTGCGACGAGATCGACCCCCCAATCCGAGGGTGAGACGTCAGGAGCGCAGAGCGATGCGTTGGTAGAAATCTTGCGGCAGAGTAATGAGGAGTTATCGAGGCAGGTTGTGGCTATGCAGGCTCAGATTCAGTCCCTTGTAGCAGTGGTGGCGGGACAGCCCCCGAGAGCTCAGAACCCCGCAGAGGGGGTAGCTGTCCCTGCCCCTCCTACTCCTCCCGTGCCTTTGGTTGTGGTGCCTCCGGAGATGGCATTCATATCCCAGTTTCAGCGGCTGAGACCCCCTACCTATGATGGGCAGGCAGATTTCATGATCCTGGATGACTGGCTGATTACCATTGAGGAGATGTTCTCTTACTCATGGATTACGGACGATCAGAGAGTGATGCTCGCTGCTTACCAGCTCAAGGGCTTGGCAAAGAATTGGTGGCTGAGAGAGAAAGAGAGCTTAGTGGCAGGTTGCACTTGGGAGTCATTTGAGGTGCTGTTGTTAAGTAAGTTCCTGCCTTCAGTCGAACGGGACCGGCTAATGAACGACTTTCTTCACTTAAAGCAAAGGAAACTCACGGTTAGTGAGTATGAGATCGAGTTTAGTAAGTTGAGTCGGTTTGCTCCGGGTCTGGTGAGTGTTGAGGCAGACCGAGTTAAGCGATTTCTGGGTGGACTAAGAAGCGACATACAACAGTTAGCGAATGCCTATGGAGCAGTCAGTTATGCCAGTGCAGTTGAAGCTGCTTTGAGAGTTGAGGCCATTGAGAATGCCAAGAATAGAGGCCAGCAGTTAAGGAAAGATAAGCGGAAGTCCGGTGGAGGGAAGAGCCCTCAGGAACCTGATGCTGTCTTGAGAAAGAAGGTCAAAGAGATTTGTAGCTTTTGTGGCCGGCCAGGCCACCCCTTCGAGAAGTATTTCAAAAGGTTGGGAGTGCAGAAGAAGGAACATGTGCACGCGATTCAGGGTACTTCCAGGGGAGACTTCGTGTGTGCCTTGTGTGGAAGGAAGGGGCACGAGGCTGCCCGTTGTTGGCTAAAAGATAAGGTCTATTTTCAGTGCGGTCAGAAGGGTCATCTCAAGACAAGGTGCCCTCAGACCCAGTCTATTCTGCAACCAGTTCCCCTCCAGGCTCTGCCACCGCCTCAGCGTGTGGATAAAGGAAAAGGAAAGCTGAATGTGCTCTCGACAGACGAAGCGCAGACCTCGACCCAGGTTATCTCAGGTTCGACTCCTCCCCAGTCGTTTCGTTACGTTCCCTTTTTGGTTGTAGTTTCCCTTTTAGCGCTTGTTGCCTTAGATGCGTGTGCAATTCGTAGGGCGATTTAAGGTAAAGAACCGCTGGGCGCGCGTTCTCTTCGATTCCGGCGCTACCCACTCGTTTGTGGCTAGAGCCTTCGTGGAGCGGTTCAGTTTGAGCCTAGATCGTGTTGGTGGTGCCTTCTGCGTTAAGTTCCCCTCTGGTGACTCTGTGGTTACGGACCTGGGTATCCTCGATTGTCCAATTTTGTTGGGAGATTTTCTAGCCAAGGAAGATTTGAAGGTGATTGACCTGGAGGACTTTGACGTTATTTTGGGCATGGACTGGTTGTCAAGGTACGATGCTGTGATCCAGTGCAAGGGTAAGCACTTGGACTTCGTCAAAGACAACGGTCAGCCAGGGAGCATTTTTGGGTATTCCCTCCAGGAGTCTCCAGTCATTTCTGCGGTGCGTGCTCGGAAGTTGCTTGTTTCTAGCTGTTTTGCCGGTGTGGTTTCTCTGGTAGGGTCGATTGTTAGTGAGCCCCGTTTGGAAGAGATTCCTGTGGTGTGTGACTTTTCTGATGTGTTTCCGGACGACCTTCCCGGTCTTCCACCCGATCGAGATGTCGAGTTTGCCATAGATTTGGAGCCAGGCACGCGTCCTATCGTGAAGGCGCCGTACCGGATGGCCCCGCGAGAGCTGGAAGAGTTGCGAGGTCAGCTGGATGAGTTATTGGCAAAAGGATTTATAAGGCCAAGTTCTTCGCCTTGGGGTGCGCTGGTGCTGTTCGTTAAAAAGAAGGATGGGTCGATGAGGTTATGCATCGACTATAGAGAGCTGAACAAGGTTACTATTAAGAATAGGTACCCTTTGCCGCGAATCGACGATTTGTTTGACCAACTGCGTGGTAGTGCCATGTTTTCCAAGATAGATCTTCATTCGGGCTATCACCAGTTGAGGATTCGAGAGTCAGATGTTTCGCGGACGGCGTTCCGTTATCGTCATGGGCATTTTGAGTTTTTTGTTATGTCATTCGGTTTGACTAATGCGCCCTCAGCTTTTATGGATTTAATGAACAGAGTTTTCAAGGATTTTCTAGATAAGTTCGTGATTGTCTTTATAGACGATGTTTTGGTGTATTCCAAGGATGCAGAGGAGCATGATCGACATTTGCGGCTGGTCTTGGCGACTCTGAGAGACCATAAGCTATACGCCAAGCTGAGCAAATGTGAATTTTGGTTGCCTCAGGTTTCTTTTTTAGGCCACGTGATCAATAAGGAGGGAATATCGGTGGACCCAGAAAAGATCGCTGCTGTTATGGAATGGGCGAGACCAGTTACCCCCAAAGAGATCAGAAGCTTCTTGGGTTTGGCTGGTTATTATAGAAGGTTTGTAGAAGGTTTCTCTACCTTGTCCGCGCCGTTGACCAAGTTGACGCAGAAGAATGTAGCCTTTATATGGGATGACAAGTGTGAGAAGGCTTTTGAGGAACTAAAAACAAGGCTATGTTCGGCTCCAATTTTGTCTTTGCCTATGGAGGGCAGTGAGTATGATATTTATGTGGATGCGTCGCATGTCGGTCTGGGCTGCGTTTTGATGCAGGGCGGAAAGGTGATTGCGTATGGGTCGAGGCAGCTAAAGACTCACGAGAGGAACTACCCTATGCATGACCTGGAGTTTGCAGTTGTGATCTATGCGTTGAAATTGTGGAGGCATTTGCTTTATGGCGCGCAGTGCAAGATTTTCACGGATCATAAGAGTTTGAAGTATGTCTTCACTCAGAAAGAATTGAATCTGCGCCAGCGGCGGTGGTTGGAGTACGTGGCCGACTATGATGTTGAAATTCAGTATCATCCAGGCAAGGCAAATGTGGTGGCCGATGCCCTGAGTCGGAAGTCAGGTAAGATTTTTAATCTTTCCGCCGAGCGTCTAGTGGAAGAGTTTCTGTTGATGGACATTTCTGTGGGAAGCTGTGATTCACAGAGTAGCATAGCTATAGCAGAAACTTCGTGGATTACGCTTACGAGACTACATCAGAAGGACGATTCCGATCTTCTGCATTTGTATCTTCGAGCTGAGAAGGGTGAATTACCAGATTTATCTTTAGATGATGCGGGTACCTTGAAGTACCGTGGCAGGTTTTGCATCCCCGCAGTTGGAGGTATACGAGATATGGTGTGCAGAGATGCCCACGGATCTAGTGTTGCCTACCATCCAGGGTCTACCAAGATGTATCATGATTTAAAATAGATTGCCTGGTGGTACGGGATGAAGAAGGACATAACCAGATTTGTTTCAGAGTGTTTCACTTGCAGGCGTGTGAAAGCCGACCATGGGAGGCCTGGTGGCAAGCTGACTCCCTTGGAGATTCCGATGTGGAAGTGGGAGAGTATCTCGATGGATTTCATTACCTGTTTACCGAGATATCCTAAGGGGCATGATTCAGTTTGGGTAATTGTAGACAGATTGATGAAGAACGCTCACTTCGTACCGTTTAAGATCGATTATCCGATGAGGAAGATAGCCGAGCTGTATCTGGAAGAGGTTGTCAGATTGCATGGTGTACCCGTAAGTATCGTATCAGATCGAGACTCCAGGTTCACGTCTCGTTTTTGGAAGAGTCTTCAAGAAGGGTTGGGTACATATTTGAGATATTCCACAGCTTATCATCCGCAGACCAATGGTCAGACGGAGCGAGTAAATCAGATTGTGGAAGATATGATCCGATGCTACATTCTGGACCACGGAGGAGCGTGGGACGAGCGCTTGCGGCTTATGGAGTTCGCATATAACAACAGTTACCAAGAAAGCTTGCAAATGGCTCCCTTTGAAGCTTTATATGGGAGGCGCTGCAGGACTCCCTTGTTTTGGGCTGAGCTTGGCGAGGGACCTTTGTTGGGACCAGAAGCGCTTGAGGAGATGGAAACCGCTGTGAAGCTTATTCGGGAAAAGCTTCGGTTAGCCCAAGAGAGATATGAGAAGAACGCCAATCGGCGTAGATCGGACTTGGAATTTGCTGTGGGGGACTTGGTGTTCTTAAAGGTCTCCCCGTTAATTGGAGTCAAACGGTTTGCCAAGAATAGGAAGTTGGACCCGAGGTACGTGGGGCCGTTTCCGATTGTTGAGCGGATTGGGGTATCAGCCTACAGGCTGGCGTTGCCCGCAAATTTCCCTGGCGTGCATGATGTCTTTCACGTCAGTCAGCTGCGGAAATGTGTGATGAATGGCAAGCAGGTTTTGGATTCTGTGCCTCAGTTGGAGCCGAATATTTCTTATGTGGAGGTGCCTGTTCGCATTCTGGATTCTCAAGTTCGGGCGTTGCGGAAGAAGACTATTCCGATGGTTAAGGTTTTATGGAGGAATCAAGATGTGGAAAGCGTGACTTGGGAGTTGGAGTCGGCTATAAGGGTGGCTCACCATCATCTGTTTCCCTGATCTTGTGCTTGGTATGTTCTATTTTATTATTTATTTAGCCCTTTCCTGGTTTTTTTCTCTCTCCTACTTTATAGGGGTGTTGTGAGTAAAGTTTCGAGGCGAAACTTTCTTTTAGGGGGAGTGGCTGTAACGTCCCCCGGTTTTTTCTGTGTTTTGTTTGATCTTTGGCTGGCGTTACGATGGCGTATTTCCCGGCTTTGTGCCGTTGTAGAGCGTGGTTTTAGCTCTTAGGGTTCCCTGTGTAGCCTGTTTGTAGCCTGTTAGTAAGATTCCCCAGCTAGCCAGAGTCTTTTTGATGACTCGGTTGGGCCTCTTAGGGAATGCTTGTGTTTTGGCTTCGGGAGGTGTTATCCCGGGTTTTGTTCGTCGAATGTTAATTTCGACTTCGTAGTTGCGTTCGTAGCGTGGGTTTTTAGCTGCGGCGTAAATTTCGTCTTTTTCCGAGAAGTTTCAAGTTTCGTGTTGTTTTGATGTTGAGAGTAAATATTTATTATTATGTATTGTTGTTTATTATTATTACTGCTGATATATATAGTCTTGGGTCAGATTAGGGCTGGGTTCCTTTTTGGTTCTTTTCCTGTTTCTGTGTTTGGAGGAAGCCGTCTCCTGTACGAGAGGAGAGGAAGAGCTCTGCCGGACTACCATAGCCTTGGGACGCCGCTTTCCTGGAGATTTAGCGGTCGGATTTCGGTTTCGAGGGTGGATCTGGACTGCCCCCGCCGGGATCTGCCTTCTTTCTGCTCCTCAGCTTTCTGCCCTGCGGCCAGATCCGCAAGCGGGGGAGGCCGCCGACCGAGTTCCTGGTATTGAGGCAAGTGATGCACCCTCATCCTTGCCTTAGTTGATCTTTGCCTTCTGTTGATTTAAATTTTTATCTCTTTCTTGTTGGGATTTTAGGTGTAAGCTAGGGCTTGTTCCCGATCATACCGTGGTTAGTGTAGAAGGTTCCAGTTAATCTCAGTTTTCCTGAGGGATTGTGTCTATTAGGGACAGATTTGGTTCGGTCTAGGTCGAGTAGTTACCATTGCCGATGGAGATTGTACTCGAGAGAGAAGAGAGAATCCCCGTTCTCGTTTTTGGTCGTTTGCTGGATCTGGCTCCTGTAGCCAGGTGGGGTGTCGACACTGTTGTGTCGACACCGGACAGTCTTGGTGTCGACAGTTGGTGTCGACACCGGCCAATCGTGGTGTCTACACTTGGTGTCGACACCAGCGGCGGCAGTGTCGACACAAGGTGTCGACACCGGCTGCAGTGGTGTCGACACTTGGTGTCGACACCAGCGGCTGCAGTGTCGACACCATGTGTCGACACCGGCAGCAGTGGTGTCGACACTTGGTGTCGACACCAGTAGCTTCAGTGTCGACACCATGTGTCGACACCGGCATCAGTGGTGTCGACACTTGGTGTCGACACCAGCAGTGCTGCAGTGTCGACACCATGTGTCGACACCGGCAGCGGTGGTGTCGACACTTGGTGTCGACACTAGCAGTGGCAGTGTCGACACCATGTGTCAACACCGGCTACAGTGGTGTCGACACTTGGTGTCGACACCAGCCACGGCAGTGTCGACACCTTATGTCGACACCGGCCGCTGTAGTGTCGACACTTGGTGTCGACACCGGCCGTGGTTGTGTCGACACCTTGTGTCGACATCGGCTTGTCGAGGTGTCGACACATCATGTCGACACTGGTGCTGTGCTTGTTTTGGGGTCAGGTAGACTCGGGGTTGGTTCGGGTTAGGCGTGCAAGGCCGCGTCGGTTGGACCCGACGTTTTGCCTTGGGTTCGTGTGTTTCTTAGGATTGTTAGAATGACTTTTTCCCTAGGGGGGGTGCTTTGGGTAGTCGGCTAATTTCTGCATGCCGACTCTTGGGTCGTGGCAGGTGGTGGAGTTTTGGTGGCCTCTAGAGGGGTGGTTTTATGTGGAGAGCTGTGGCCACCGCCTTTTGCCCCGGTTTGGGTTGGTGTGTGTGGGACCCTAAAGCTGCCACCGTTTGACCCCTTATCCCTTTTTGGGTCTGATTCTAGTTATGCAATCAGACCCATGTCTGACCACTGCCACTTACCCACGTGTTAGGACTGTTAGTCCCTTTCCTGTTTATGCTTTCCTTTCTTTTGGCATATATATATGTCTTGATGCTGTTGCAGGCTTTATTGGTAGGGCATGTTGGTTTTAATGCTCGACCTTGGTGTGCTCTGCGGTGTTTTAGACAGTACTCTTTTCTTGCTGCCTTTCCCTTTTTCTTTTCTTATAGCAGCTTGTTGCCGGGTTGGTAAACCCTTCATCTTATTTACTCATTAATCTATTGTGCTATTTACTTTTGATTGTTCCCTTGCTGAGGTGTTCCTTTCTTGAATGCCTCAGGTCCAGGTTGTAGCCAGTTCAGCGGTTAGGTCTTTTGGAGGGGCTTGTTGGTGGCCTCTAGGGTAGCTGAGATTTGCTGATCCCCGTTTGATGTGAGGTAGTTCTTTACTCTTCTGTGTAGACATACATACTCGCCAGTGGGTTTGTGTCAGGTTGTTGGCGCCCACTGGTGCCTTCTTGTGATGCTGAATATGAATTTAAACTGCTGTTTTTGCCTATTTGTGGTTGGTTACTTGCTTCTGGGAAGGATTTATGCTAGGTTGCATGTTAGATATTTTAAAACCTAAAAGCATTATCACATGTACCCCTTGCATAGCATGTTTCTAAATCCAAGACACTATTTTTCCTCAGCGTAAAACACTATCTTTTTTATACCTACTTTATTCACCTTAGGGTCGTGTGCGCGTAAGTCGTCCCCCGGGGACACTTATGCTCTTTTAGGGCGTCAATTTAATTGAACCAAAGTATTTTCTGCTGCGTGTAAATATAGTTTTAACAGTGGACTAGCTGATCCACCGGGCCGAGGGATACGGCCATTCAACAAAACTGATTTTCTTTCATACTTAATTAACAATTTTCCTTAAATTCTAACGTCTGGAGTTTTTCCTGAGCATGTGCAGTTATCCCCTGCACGACGTGGCATCACGGCGCGTGTTTTCTCTTACTCTGATACGTTTTTACCGTTGAGAAAATGCAGGTTGTGACAGCTATGTCCCGTGCTGGTTGACTTCGGGCTCTAGTTCTGGCGGCAAATGATCATTGCAACGCTGACTAGCGGGCACGCCCATGTTGACACGGCCACCGACACGACCGTGTTGGTGGTCGTGTCCTCTGCGCTTCATGGGCTTCGATGGGGGAGCATTAATGGCGGGCTGCATACGCTAAGGTGGCGTCGACACGCCTGGATACACGACCGCATTGGTGGTCGTGTCCTGCTATGGAAATTCATCGACTCGTGGTGATACGGTCTATGTTGACACGGCCAGCTGACACGACCAGAGTCACTGCCAACGATACGGCCATGTTCTAGGCCGTGTCCTGGTCAGGATGAACTCTGGAATTTCATCTGGTGGTTGATTCTTTGGGAACAGGTGACACGCCCCAAAATACGGGCGTGTTGGTGGCCGTATCAGGTCATTTTTGGTGAAAATTGAGAAAACCTGCAAAAAAGCACAAAAACATTAGTGGCATAAATAAATACAAGAAGAAGGGACATATAAGCTAATAAGACAAGATTTGCACAATAAAGACCTAAACAAAACTCTAATAGCTTAAATACAAAACAAACTATCAAATTCCCCCAAGCTTAAGCTTTGCTTGTCCCCAAGAAAAAAATATAAAAACTAGATAACCAGAAAATAGGACTAATCAAAAAGTTCTAATTATGCCTACACAAGTACTATGCGAAATTCTAAGTAGGGAAAAAGTGAAACGCGAATCTAAAACAATTATTTATGTATGGTTTAACTCTTATAAACTTTACTTAACGAAAATAAATCATCCAAAATTTTGACGAAATTCGTTAAATAGATTTAAGCAAAGCAAGAAAAATGAAAAAAATGCATTGAGTTGTTACTACATCCAAGCAACGCATTATAATTATATCAAGTAAATAACAAAAATCTAAGTTTACATCCAAAACTAATACTGATTTACTTTTCTTCTTTTCTTAGTTATTAAATAAAATTCAAAAAGACGTGAATCAAAAGGACTTAATAGGACCAAAGCATTTGGTTTAGGATTATGATTAGGAGTGGAATTCAAAGATAAACAGGGTGGCTTAAAATCACACTAAACCAAAACAAAGAGTTTAAAAAATTTTCATTTTAAACAAAATATTTTTCTTTCTTTTTTTCTTTTCCATTTTTTTCTTTTTCGAAACAAAGAACATAAATATTTTCATTTTCATTTTGAATTGGCCAAACAAAAACACACATTTCTTTTGAGCATACTTATTTTAAAAACTTCTGCAAAAATATCACAAAATAACCTATCATAATCATGATAATTCTTTATGAAACTCAAAAAGGCTAGTGTGATTAGATAGGTTGGAAATTTTGGCTTGGGTGAAAATGATATGAAAAGAGGAGCTATCAAATGAAATTGTAAAAAAATGCTCAAAAGCGGCTAACTAGTGGTGAAAGTTTTTAGGTTGGCAGGAAAGCTCAAACGAAAACATAAACAACCTAAATAATTTTCACGCTTTTAAATTTATTTAAAACATAGATTTGAAAAATTTTAAAAAGCAAGTCCTAGATAATAAAAGAAGATTGATGAAATTATCTTGAAAATAGAAATAATATGTGACTTGGATCGTTCACATCTACTACGCTATTCAAACGTTGACCTTTCAAAAATTATCTAAAATCAAAAAGGAAAATAGTGGATGATGAATTTTTGAGAAAGTAAAGAAAATAAAGAACGAAAAACCATAATAGAAATGCGAGTTTTAGGAAAAAATTTCACCTTAACATGCTACCGTGAATTTGAAACACAGCATGACCAACATTTTACTTGTGAAACATAATTAAAAAGAAGGATTAGAAAAATTATTATTAGCTAAGTTGTTTATAAGGAATTTTGAGAAAAATAAAGCAAAAACAAGGGGTACTATTGAAATACCAAAATGTCTACACTATTAAAAAAAACAAAAAGCATATTTTTTAAATTTTGAAATATTCTCTTTTTTTTAATTTTGAAATATTCTCTTTTTTTTAATTTTGGAATATTCTCTTTTTTTGGATTTTGGAAATATTAAGATATTCATTTTTTGGATTTTTGAAAAATATTCACAAAAAACATGAAAAATATTCACAAAAAGCAAAAAGAAGGAGGAAGTCCTCCCCCAAGCTTAAAATGGACATTTTCTCAATGGAGGAGGTTAGAGAGAGAGAGAGAAAATTAAAGTACAGAATTGAAAAACAGGATTGAAAAACAGGTACTTCCCCGGATTTATTTGCTGCAAAAGTTGAGTGATGCCGCTCCCCCATGCTTGTGCTTTGGATCTTCATGAAATGTCTTCTTTGGACTTCTTGATGGATTCAGCAGCGTTGGAGCAGGCGATCGCAGAAGCTTCAACTTCTCGGAGCCGTCCGGGGCAAAAATTGTAAAATAAAGAAAACAGAAAAAAGATAACTTGGGTTGCCTCCCAAGAGCGCCCTCTCTTTAAAACGTCATTTGAGCTCGATACAACAAAATAATTTTGTCCAAGAATATTGTCTAAAACAAAGTTCAAAGAAATAGTTCAAAGTTTTAATAAAACAAAGTTCCAAACTAATCAAAAGTTAGATCATGAAGGATATAGTTAACACATTTAGGACTGACATCATCACAAAAATACAGTTTAAGATGCTGACCATTCACATTGAAATTACCCTTACCACGATGGGAAATCAGAACAGTACCATAAGGAAAAACTTCTAAAACAGTAAAGGGCCAGACCAACGTGATTTTAATTTTCCAGGAAATAAACGTAAATGAGAATAATAAAAAAGAACCTGGTCGCCCGGCTTAAAGGTTTTTGGGTGCCTTAAGTACTTATCGTGAAAGCGTTTCATCCGCTCTTTATAAAGTTTGTTATTTTCGTATGCGTAATAGCGCCACTCGTCGAGTTCGTTGAGTTGAAATTTTTTTAAGGTTGCTGACGGAGTGGGGATCGAAGTTTAAGAATCGCAAGGCCCAAAAAGCACGGTGTTCTAATTCTACGAGTAAATGGCACGATTTTCCATATACCAACCGATATGGTGTACATCCGAGGGCGGTTTTGTACGTTGTTCGGTAGGCTGATAGAGCATCGTCTAATTTGGTTGACCAGTCTTTCCTAGAAGTTTAAACAGTCTTTTCTAAAATTATTTTTATTTCTCTATTCACAACTTCAACTTGTCTGTTAGTTTGGGGGTGGTAGGCGGTTGAAAGCTTATGCGTAACGTCATATTTAGTAAGGATTTTAGAAAATTTTGCGTTACAGAAATAGGAACCCCTGTCACTAACGATGGCGCGCGGCGTACCGAATCGAGAAAATAATTTTTTTAAAATGTAACCACGACTCGGGCGTCGTTCGTAGGAAGAGCTTGGGCCTCAGCCCATCGCGAAACATAATCAACGGCAACTAAAATAAACTTATTTCCGAAGCTAGAAGGAAGAGGGCCAACAAAATCAATTCCCCAAAGGTCAAAAATTTCGCACTCAAGGAAATAATTTTGTGGCATTTAATTTTTATTGGAAATGTTGCCCGACCATTGGCAACTATCACACCTACTCATAAAGGCTTGCGCGTCTTTAAACATGCTAGGCCAGTAAAAACCCGCGCAAAGCACCTTATGAGCGATGCGAGCAGCTTTATAGTGCCCACCAGTCGGACCTTCATGTAAGTGTTTTAAAATATCTAATCCTTCTTCATAAGAAACACATCTCCTTATCACTTAGTCCGCACAGACTCTGAAAAGATGCGGGTCCTCCCAAAAATATTTTCTTCAACTCAGAAAAGAATTTCTTCTTTTGTTGAGAGGAGAACTCTTTTGGGAGCACACGAGCAGCTAAGTTGTTGGCAATGTGTGCAAACCAAGGAGAAGGAGGAGTGTTAATTGAAAGCAGCTTCTCATCAGGAAAATAATCATTAAAAGATTTTTCATCTAGATTTTCAATAAAAGGATTATCTAGGCGCGAGAGGTGGTCGACGACCAAATTCTCGGCTCCTCGCTTATCACGGATTTCTAAGTCAAACTCATGGAGGAGTAAGACCCAGTGAATGAGGCGCGGTTTGGCATCCGTTTTGGCAAGATGCTATTTGAGGGCCGAGTGGTCCGTAAAAATGTTAATTTTTGAAAGTGTAATATAAGGGCAGAATTTATCAAAAGCGAATACTACAGCTAGGAGCTCCTTCTCAGTTGTTGTGTAATTTTCCTGTGTAGATGTGAGCATCTTACTTGCATAATAGATGGGGTGGAAGTTTTTAGATATGCGTTGACCTAATACGACACCCACCGCAAAACTACTCGCATCGCACATTATCTCAAAGTGAAGGTCCCACACTGGAGCTATCATAATCAGGGCATTAATTAATTTTTCTTTTATTAAATTAAAAGCAGCTAGGCAAAAGTCATCAAAAATGAATGGAGCGTCTTTTTCTAAGAGATGGGTAAGGGGTTTGGTGATCTTGGAGAAGTCCTTTATGAAATGACGGTAAAATCCAGCATGCCCTAGGAAACTTCTTATAGCTTTGATGTTCGTAGGCGACGACAGTTTCTCAATAACTTCTATCGTAGCAACATCTACTTCAATACCTCTTGCAAAACTTTTATGACCCAAAACTAACCCTTCACTCACCATAAAATGGCATTTTTCCCAATTTAGGCCAAGGCTAGTTTCTTCGTATCTTTCTAAGACTTTTTTGAGGTTTTCTAAACAACTATCAAAGGCATCACCGAACACGGAGAAATCATCCATGAATACCTCCATAATGTTGTCTACGTACTTGCCAAAGATAGCGAGCATACATAGCTGGAATGTAGCTGGAGCATTGCACAATCCAAACGGCATTCTTCGGTAGGAGAAGGTGCCTAAGGGACTAGTAAACGTAGTTTTCTCTTGGTCCTAGGGAGAGATGGGGATTTGAAAATACCCCAAGAGGCCGTCGAGAAAATAATAGAAGCTATGGCTGGATAATCGTTCTAAAATCTGATGGATGAATGGTAAGGGAAAATGATCCTTATGTGTGGCGTCATTTAACTTACGATAATTTATACACATTTGCCACCCGGTCACCGTCCGTGTCGGGATTAATTCATTATTCTCATTACTGACTACCATTATCCCTCCCTTCTTTGGTACTACCTGGACTGGGCTAACCTACTTACTATCTGATATAGGATAGATAATTCCTGCGTCTAATAATTTCATAACCTCGCCCTTAACTACTTCTTTCATGTTGGGGTTTATACGGCGCTGAGGTTGTATAGAGTTACATGAATTATCTTCCATTAAGATTTTGTGAGTGTAGAAAGATGGGCTTATGCCCTTGATATCAGATATCTACCAAGCAATAGCTTGGCGATGCATACGCAAAACTAAAAGGAGTTTATCATTTTACACATCCGTGAGGTAGGCCGAAACAATGACGGGCAACTTGGAGTACTTTTCTAATAAAGTGTATCTAAGATACTCGGGTAGTTCTTTCAATTCCAGGGTAGGGGGGGTCTTCATACGAGGTTTTAGAAATTCTTTCTTTTTCAAAAACTATGTCCCCGTAGACTTTTTTATGTATAAAATTAAACGGGGTGGGCCTAGCATCCACGACGGCTTCTTGCAGCGATGAAGTTGGAAGGGTGGAAGAGTAACAAAAATCAGAAAATTCTTTTTCAAATTCAGAGAGGTGATAGGAGGATTCTACACTTAGGTGTACCGATTCAGTTTGAGGAGTAGAGGAGGATCAAAAATTAGAAAATTCTTTTTCAAAATCAGAGAGGTGATAGTAGGATTCTTCACTTAGGGCATCTATGAAAAAACAAGAGTCATCATTTGCTAGGGTGTTCTTCATCGTGGGGGTGATAGAGAAAGTTACTTCATCATCACCTACGCGAAGGAAGAGCTTACCATTGCTTAACTCAATGATGGCTCGGGAGGTGGCAAGGAAGGGTCGGCCAACGATCAGGGGAACCTTGACGTCTTCTTCGATGTACAATATGACAAAGTCCACCGGGAAGATGAACTTGTTGACTTTAACTAGGACATTCTCCACGATTCCTAACGGGTACTTGACAGATCTATCGGCTAGCTGGATACTCATGCATGTGGGGTTGAGGTTACCAATTCCTAATTTCTTAAACAACGAGAGGGGCATCAGGTTAATACTCGCACCTAAGTCAGCTAATGCGTGCTTGAAAAAAGATCACCAAAGACACGGAATTGAAAAACTACCAGGGTCACTGATTTTCTTTGGTAAACAGTTTGTCAAGACCGCTGAGCACTCGACATTTAACGTGATATGCGAAAGGTTCTCTAACTTCTTCTTGTTGGTCAGGAGGTCCTTAAGATACTTAGCGTGATTCGACATCTGGGATATTGCTTCGTGAAAGGGCAGATTTATGTGGATTTGTTTAAACATTTCTAAGAAATGGGTGTATTGATCATCCTGACATTATTTATTTAGTTCAGTAGGGTATGGCAGGGTTGGATTATTTTTAAAGGTGGGTGGTGGAGTGAGTTTTTTTTTCTAAAATAGGGGTTATAACTTCTTCGACAGAGGGTGGAATTTTTAAAATGGGAGCGAAGCTTTGATTTTTTAAAGTGGGAGCGGAGCATGCCTCAGGCTCTTCACTTACCACACCAGGAACTTTCATCCCACTCCGAAGAGTTATAGCTTTTGCCTGCTCTCTCGGGTTGGGCTCAGTATTAGATGGAAGAGACCCTGCGGGTCGCTCAGAAATTAGTTTTGCGAGTTGTCCTACTTGATTTTCTAGACTTTTTATAGACCCGGTTAAGGTTCTTATAGTAGCATCATTTGTGGTGATATATTTAGAAAGTAACTCCTCCAAGATTGGAGGTTTTGGAAAGTTCTGAAGAGCTGGAGGCGGTGCAGAAAAATCATTTTGTGTTGGTGGGCGCATTGCATTCGATGGATTACTCTATGAAAAAATCGGGTGATTTCTTAAAGCAAGATTATAACTATTTGGAAAAACAAAACCAAGAGGATGAAAATTCGTAGCAGAAAAATTATTAAAAGCATTTCTAGGCATATTATTATTAACATAATCTAATTCTTCTGGAGCAGGTGTTGCAGATTCCCATACCTAAGGGGTGGAGGCAGCAGTCATCTACGTAATTTTTTTTCTTAATATTTCTACTTGCAGAGCTAGCTTGGAGACATTGTCCACTTCAAAGATACCTTCAGGTTTGTTTTGGCGGGACCAAGGCACATTCTACTAGTAGGTGTTCATTTCGATGTCCTCAAAAATCTCAAGAGCTGCTTTCGGGTTCTTATGGTTTAAAGTACCGCCAGAAGCTGCGTCTATCATTTGCTTTGTACTTTGATTTAGCCCGTCATAAAACGTCTACACTTGTAACCATATAGGCAGAGCATGATGTGGGCATTGACTTAATAATTCTCTAAATCTTTCCCAGGTTTAATAAAGGGTTTCAGAGTATATTTGTCCAAAGGCAGTAATGTCATTCCTAAGTTTTGCAGTTTTAGCTGGAGGAAAATACTTCGCCAAAATTTTTTCAGTTAATTGAGTCCAAGTTGTCATGCTATTTTTAGGTAGAGTGTTCAGTCACTGCTTATCCTTAGTTCTAAGGGAGAAAGGAAATAATCTTAGCCTAATAGCATCATTTGTGACACCATTTATCTTGAAGGTGTCACAAATCTCAAGAAAGGTTGCTATATGTGCGTTCGGATCTTCATCTTGAAGTCCGTCAAATTGCACATACTACTGCACCATTTGAATTATGCTAAGCTTCAGTTCGAAGTTATTATTTGCTACTACAGGGCGAAATATACTAGATTCAATACCCTCGAGATTCAGTCGTGCATAATAAGACATAGGCCTTTGCACGACTTCCTCCATGTGGGGTTCTTCCATTCTTAAATTAGAAAATGACTCAGAATTCTCAACCGATATTTGGAAAGTAGGGCCTTGAAATTGAGATCTTCTCCGAAGAGTACGCTCAATTTCGTGGTCCAGGTCCAAAATAACAGACGGACTCATGCGGGTCATACACTAGAAGAAGAGAAGAGAAGAAAGAGAAATAAAAAAAAACTAGAAAAAGAGAGTTAATAATTTTTTTTGAAATAGAATTTTTTTAAGTTATGTTTTAACTCCCGAACTTCCCAAGGGCTACCTGGTGAAGGATTCGCAAGGTATTAGACAAGATAGCGGCACATAAAACCGCTTTTCCCTTTTCGAGAGATTTAGGTGGTGTAGAAAAATTTGTGAAGCGGGTTTCTATTAAGAGCGGTAATAAATTTTTTTTGATTTTAAAATTTTTTGGAAGGGGGATGAGAAAGAGAAATGACAAAATTAATAGGTTCGTGTTTTCAATTTATCAATGAAAGTTGTTCCCCGACAACGGCGCCAAAAACTTGATAGCCCGGCCAACGCTTAAGAAAAGAGGGCAGCCGAACTAACAATCCAACTACACAAGTATACCTATCAAATAGTAGCTTGGGGACACAAGTGTCATATTAAAATTCGAGAAACTGTTGAGTAAGCTTACTCACACGAAGGCTATTATTTTATCGACGGAAATCTTAGGTTAAAAGAAAGCTAAATGCACTAAAGGAAATATTGCATAAAAAAGAGGACTACTTGCAATAAAAATAAAGAGCGCATAAAAGAAATGATTACACTGAAGGGTCAGAACGATGAGATAGAAATGCACTTCATCAAGAATCACCTCGGCAAGAGTCGATTAAAAACACGATAAATAAACCTAAACTTAACAGGGTAAAGGTCCTTGACCGTGGATGCTCCTAAAGCTTGAACACGCTTCTCTCGAAGTCGTGCCCAACTAAGTTTAGGAAGGTCCGACCGACTCTCGTCTAAATCGGAGGCCTAAAGCTCGCTTTACGTGGTGAACCCAACTATTGGATTTTACTCCAATCCGGGAGATTTGGACGTCTGCCTCTCTCGAGGGGTGCGTACAACTACCTTTACTCTTGAGTGCTCACTTCAATCTATCGGCCTCTTGGCTAACCAAGAATGAAAGCAAAGGTGGAGAATAATTATCGATGATATATCTCCAACCCATGATAAATCAAGAGTAATTCAAGGCTAAACCCTAAAAATAAAAGATAAACTCAAAGCATCATAACTTAATCACTCGAACCTCAGATCATCAAGATCGAGTACAAGGAGGATTAGTTAATCATGGTGAAGTGGAGGAGGGAGAATGAGTAGTAAAGCATAAAGAACACAAGGTAAGAAAGAGAGCGAACAACACTTTCTATATTAATCTAAAAGAGAGCTTACAACTTGGAAATGAAAATTACAAGTGCAATGAAAATTGAAATCCTATTCTAGCCCTACCATTAGCAACTAAAGCCATTACAAAGGCTACTAAAAAAGCTTAAACTAAACTAGAATTAGGAAAAACTAAAACAAACAAGAGAGAGAGACAGAGAAAAAGCATGAAAACCTTCAGAAAACAAAAGGGCAGCACCTCCCCCACTCAGCAAAAACTATATGGACTCAAGAGGGGGCTTGAATTTATAGAAATTAGAGAGGAGGTGACACGGCCGGCGACACGACCGTGTTGGTGGCCGTGTCCCGTGCTGGTTGACTTCGGCCTCTGGTTCTGGCGGGAAATGATCATTGCAATGCCGATGGCGGGCACACCCATGCTGAAACGGCCACCTACACGGCCGTGTTGGTAGCCGTGTCCTCTGCGGTTGATGGGCTTCGACGGGGGCGCATTAATGGCGGGCAGCATGCACTGAGGAGTTGGCGACACGCCTGGCGACACGGCGATGTTGGTGGCCGTGTCCTGCTCTGGAAATTCATCGAATTCTGGTGACACGGTCCATGTTGACACGACCAGCTAACACGGCCAGAGACACGGCCAGCGACACGGCCGTGTTCTAGGTCGTGTCCTTGCCGGGATGAACTCTGGACTTTCCTCTGGTGATTGATACTTTGGGAATAGTTGACACGCACCATGACACGGCCGTGTTGGTGGCCGTATCAGGTCATTTTGGGTGAAAATTGAGAAAACCTGCAAAAGAGCACAAAAACATTAGCGACATAAATAAATATAAGAAGAAGGGACATATAAGCTAATAAGATAAGATTTGCACAATAAAGACCTAAAAAACTCTAATAGCTTAAATACAAAACAAACTATCACTCGGCCAACTCCTTCAATGCTATCCTAAGAGGAGGACGTGACACCGGCCAGGCTTCTTGCACTAACTCAATCAAGAAATCGATCTCTCGTCGAGGAGGTGCTCCCGGAAGCTCCTTAGGAAACAAATCCTCAAATTTTGCAACTATTAGTACTTCTCCAAGTGATAGCTTGGAAAGTTAAACTTCCAACAATGCTATTAAAGCTACTCCTACTTGGTTAACTGCCTGCACCAACTACATGGTCGAAATCAGCGAAAAGACCACTCTATTAAGGCCCTTAAATTTGACTTCTTCCTTTCCTTCGCATCTCAGGGTCACCACCTTAGATAGGTAGTCAATAATGGCGCGCTGCTCTGCCAGCCAGTCCATCCCCAAGATCACATCGAACTCGGATAACGGTAGAACCGCTGCCACCAACATGAATTCAACTTCGTTTAAACTCCAACCAATGCTCCCTTTCATCCGGGTAGTCATGAAAGTCCCATTGGGCATGCACACCCTATGTTCTGCGTCCATTGAAAAGGACTCGACCCTAATTCTTCGGATAAAGTTTTCTACAATAAAGGAGTGTGATGGTCTCGTATCGAAAAATACCATAGTGGGCTATCTGAAAACTAGTATGAAGCCTAAAACACAGGCAACACACATAAAAGTCTTGAAAGTCTAAAGCAAATAAATAAAATTAAACTTTCCCCATACCTATTAACACATCGGGTTGTTGAAACTCTTCCTGATGCCCAAGGTTGTTCGCCCTTGATTGCACGGGTTAGAAACGTGAAGTGCACAACTCTGCCATCTTCCCTTTCTCTGTGGCGCTTGGACCAGACCGCACTAACTGCTCCAGCCTTGGCTCCTGTGCAGCGCCACCTTCAGTGCAAAAATGAGCTATGTGTCCTAGCTTGCCACACTTGTAGCATGAGGGTGGTCCCTTGATGTTAGAAACCTCAGATGTAGGACTGCTCTTCTACCATAACTTGAAGTGATGGGGCTTCTTTTTCCACTTACTCCCTTCTAACTTCCCTTGTGATTGAGAAGGCTTTCCTTCTCCCCGTTTTACTGTAAATCCCTTACAACATTGGGTTCATTGTATGTCACTTTCCAACATCTTGGCCACCTAAATCAACTTGTTGAAGCCCGCATTCTTCATAGCTATGAGGGGTTGTCTCAGATTTTCTCTCAACCCATGGTAGAAGAGATTGTCCCTCTCTTCATCATTGGCCATGGTCATTCCAGCATAACGACCAAATCGAGTAAACTCCTGAACATACTTATCCATAGTCTTGTCTCATTGCACCAAGTACAAAAACTATCTCTGAAGGGCTAACCTTGTCGACGAAGGGATATACTTTTTCAAGAAGGCATTCTCAAACTCTTATATGGATGGGGTGCATCCTGGAAACTGGCGGCCGCTCGGACTCACCAACCACAACGTAACATCACCTTCTAACATGAAGGCCGCAAACTCAGACTGCTTCTCCTCTGGCATCTCTGCTGACCTCAGTAGTTCTTGAATCATCGCCCACCAGTCCTCCACATCGGTCAGCGTGCCGACTCCATTGAATGTTGGAGGATGGAAACTCAGAAAATACTTCATTTATCGGTCTCCCTTCAAAGACCCCTTTTTTGCTACGATACCAGGTCTTCTGCCCAGAATCATCATTTCAGTGACACCAACACTTGGGGTGGTCCTCACTACAAAATGCCAATCCTGCTGGCATTAGGGATCATAAAAGAAGTAGAAATATCAACTAAGACAAATATAATCAAGTCCACAGAAGTCACATATATATAAGTGATCATGAAGATCATATCAAAGTCCATATGATAATAACAGTACTAAAACTGAACTGAAATATAGAAATTTAAACGGGCTCATGCCCGGTAAATCATGAACTCGCTACAACACTCTCACAAAAGCTAAGTAAAACTAACACTTATGAAGCCAAAGGCTGGTCGGGGTGAAAGTGAAGGTAGATCTGAAATACTCTAGAGGGGGGGGGGGGTGAATAGAGTATTGTGCTCTCTTACAAAACTTTACAACTTTTGTTGTATTCCTAAGTGAACAGGTCAGTAAATAAAATAAATAAGCACATCAACCTATTTAATCACAGAACAACACAGCCAAAACAAAAGAAAAAGGGCAACCAGACGACACAAGAAATTTATAGTGGTTCCCCAACCTGGGTACATCCACTCTTCTACAACCCTGTAGGAATCCACTCAGGTTTTTGATCAGGTGCCTGACACCAATGAGCATTTTTTCAGGTGCTCAAAAACCAAAACCTCAAGTCTTTTGGTAGGAGACTTGTAACCAGGAATAATTTTGAAGGGAATTAAAACCCTGTACAGAGGATGGAAAAAGGGTGATGAGGTCTGCTCTTTCTCAATAACAACTAAGAAGACTTGTGGATTGATGTTAACAGATTGCTCCCCCTGATATCTTGAAGGGATCAGGAATTCTAGAGCACTGCTTTAGGGTGACAGGTCTTTAAATAGCTTGAGTGCCTGGACCAGAGATTGTTTCAGGAACTTCTTCGACAGATAGAGATTTGTTGTCCTTCTAAAGTTGTCTTGTAGGATTGAAGGAAGAAGACTCTTGATAGTGATTGAATGTTCTTCTTCTTCTTCTTGATATTCTCTGGCCTGGGCAGATTGCAGTAAAGAACTTCTGATTGTTGTAAGATTGTTCTTCTATGCAATGTCTGTCTGTGTGTCTTATAGACTATACGCAAGATTACTTTTTCTTTTTTGTATGTTTCTGACTGAAGAATCCTTTGGAAATTTGAATGCTTGAGCAGTAATTGCAATCGGCCTGGGAAGGAAGCAGAAATCAATGATTTTCCTAACTGTCCCATGGAAAAATGGCATGTAATAATCCATGATCAATGCGCGTTCTAACAGTAACATTCCAAGCAGATTTGGCATTAAATACTCAGGAATCATCGCTGAGAAAAGGGACGGGAAACTGGAGAAGACCTAGTCTGGAATCGTCGAACGAAGAACACAATTCGTCGAGCTGAGTTTGAGTTCGTCGAGCTGAGCTTGAGTTCGTCGACTAGACAATTTGTCTTCACGGGAATCTTGTCAATTCTACAAAAATCTTCGTCGAACTAACAATCTTCATTCGTCGAGCTGAGAATCATCATTCGTCAAGCTGAGATCCTATATCGTCGAGCTGAGAATGATTGTGGACTTAGAATCTGAGAAGTCTCTGACTGAGAAGGATTCAAATCGTCGAGCAGAAATCGTCGAGCAAAGTACTGAATTCGTCGACCTGAGAAGTTGTGAACTTGAGGTCCAAGTTCGTCGAGTTCAGAATCTAGTTCGTCGACCAAAGCTTGAAGCTGGACTTAGAAAAATTCTGGAGTTACCCTGACTTTAGCTTGTTGAATAAACTCAGTATTCGGCGAACAGAGAACAAAGATCGTCGAGCTCAGCAATAAGAATTATCTCAAGATCGTCGAGCGCAGAACACCTTTCGTCGAACTGAGTTCGACGAATGTCGAACTCATTTGACTTAGTCTTGAAAACCTCTAATTCTGGAGTCTCTGATGGTCTTGTTGATAGCTGGTCCATCTGAAGTTGACTCTAAGGACTTGTCCTAGACTCTAGGACACAAATTTGACCCTGGCTATACAGGTTGGGTCACATCCTAAGCTAGTGAACCTATCCCAAATCAACTAGGGATCCAACAATATCCCCCTATTTGGGTGAGGTCACTAATAGAGTCAAAACAGAAACAAACAGATAAACAAAGCAGAAAAAGAAATATATCTAGCAGAGAATTACTAACACATACATCAGATATATATATACACAGGCTTTGTTTAAACAAGAGCATAGTTTGAAAACAAATTGCAGAAAGAAATTGAAATAAAATAAGGATTACTTCTTCTTCTTTTGCAAAGATTTGTCTTCTGTTGTCTTCTCTCCTGGCTTTTTGAAGATAATTTCTCTGTTAGGATTTGAAGCTTATGTCAAGGTCATGGTCATGTCAGCTGCCCCAATGATTTTCAGTGATGTAGCTCTGGGGACAACTGCTTCTGCATGGAGCTTCATATAATCATCAACATTGAAGAGCTTATTGCCTTTATCAAACCTTTTTAATTCTTCTTTTCTGTACTTTGACATATTTGTTAAACCTGAAATATCTTTACCTTCATATTTAGCTTTATTGATCAAAGATAGACTAATGAGTTCCTAAAACCTAGCCATTCTTGCAGTATTGGCTGTTTCAGGATCTTCAAATGGAATAAGAGGAGAGTATGGCCTTTTAGGACTGTCAGCTTTTTGTACTTCAGATATTTGTTGTTGTTGCTGCTGATGCTGATTTCCTGAGGATTGTTGCCTCTGCTGGCTGCTTCCAGAGGATCTCCCTGACTGTCTCTAATAGGTTTGCATGGGGGCAGATCTCTGAGAGCTAGAGGAGCTAGTGGCACTAGTTGCTGGAGGAGGAGGTGTATCCTTTCTATACTTGTGAACTGGAGGAGGAGAATATCTCCTACTTCTTTTTCTTTCCTTCTACTGGTTCTTAGATAACCACATCCATGCAGGCATTCCCTTATAAGGAGTAACATTGTGCAAAATGTAATAATGGGTGTCAGCAGTGGGATTAGGCTTAGGAGCAGGAGGAGGAGGAGCCTTCCTTTTCTTTGTCAGCATTTTCTTTTTCTTCTTGGAGGCTTCTTCATCTGAATCATCATCATCATCAGCTTCATCATCTTCATTATCAGAACCCTGAGGGTTATCATACAAAGCATCCAATGCTTTCAGGGCTTTATCATCAATAACAGCTTTATCTGTAGAAGGGGCAGAAGTTGAAGGAACTGAAGTTTCAGCAATAGTTGAAGAGGAGACTGCACAGGAATCAGAAATAGTGGGGACAGAGCTTTCAGCTGCTGCCTTATTTGCCTCTTCAATATCAGCCAGGATTAGCTCATCCAAATCTGGTATAGGTGAATCATCCATAACAAAAACTGGTACTGAGATATCTTATGGAATAGCTGCATGGATTGGAGCTAAAGCTGGAATAGCAAAATGGTCACAGAGTTGCTTAGCAACTACTGGACTTATTGGAGAAGTGTAGGACACAATAGCCAACTATAGCTTAGTAAAGTCTGCTGGAAGAGACTGCATATGTACAGTATCAAAAACTTGCAGTAATTCTTGTAGATTAACTGTGGGATTGAGAGAAAAATCACCAACAATTTCAGCAGTATCCATGTCAGCAATATCCGTATCAGTATTAATAAAATTAATCAAATCTGAAAGTCCACCTAGTGTCAACTATGTTCACCTATGGGGGGGGGGGGGAATAGGTGACGTGAAGCGTATTTGCGGAATTTAAGACGGTACCTGCACAATAAAAACAAATAGCACAGCACACAGAATACACAGGCAATTTATAGTGGTTCCCCGACTTGGGTACATCCACTTTCCCCCTTCGACCTATCTCCCAACAAGGGACGACTCGGTCACTTCTCCAACAGGATTGAAATCCAATCCCTGCACTATCGGAAGGAACCCTTCCACACGTGAGAGTCAACACTCCCACAAAACGGGTTGCACCCAACCCTTACAACACGGAACAAATGTTCCTTTACAACAAAAGTAAATCTAGAATGTACACGAGATACAAACTTCGTTTGGAGACTACGGTGTTCCTCTTCGTTCGACGACGTGTTCGTGAAGTCAACGAAGAGTCTACAACCCTAGATCTCTCTTGGAGAGGATCTCCTCGGAACCGGCGGCGGCTTGGTTCGGGATCGGCGGCGACGACGATGTGCGGCTGCACTTCTTTAGAGATCCAAACTTCGTAGCGAAGCTAGCTAGGTCTACCAACGGTCACACTAGGATCAATCATCTCGATCGATTCGGATGGGGAAGACTTTCCCGATCTACAAATCGAGAGACAAGAGATCTCCAGTTAGACACGTGAGACGCTGAGCTTAGCTAGGCTTCTATCGACCGGAGATCTGGAAGAAAACACGATCACGACCGGCGATCTACACTCTCGCGCGGCGACGGAGGCGGCGGCGGAAATCGCGAACTAGGTCAAGTCGCGGCTCTGCTTTGTATATCTTTTTCCCATGCCTACTGTTTAAAAATACCCGTGTATTTATACACTGTAGATACTAACAATATGACCGTTGTGGGTCCCACAAGGAGAAACCCGAAATCCGGTTCAAAATAGTCCAGCGGCAGAATCCGGTCCAGCAGCATCCAGAGAAAATGCCAAGTAAAATTCGTCGAGAATCATTGGTGATTCTCGACGAATCGACGAGAATCAGTTAACGATTCTCGACGATTCGTCGAGAATCACTAGTTATTCTTGACGATTCCCTTGTTGATTCTCAACGAATACAACTTGTATTCAAGATCTGCTTAACGACTGGTTCGGCGAGAATCACTAGTGATTCTCGCCGAATCTTACTAGGCACCGTTTTGAGGTAGCCTGAAAGAGTCGGCGAGAATCACTAGTGATTCTCGACGATTCGGCGAGAATCACTAGTGATTCTCGCCGAATCGGCGAGAATCACTTGGTGATTCTCGTCGAATTATACTTAGACGAATTTTCGTCTTTCCACCCTAGAGCTGCTCCTTGACCCATCCTTGCTCCTTGTCTTCTCTTGCATAAGCACGACCCTGTACTTGAAAGTAAGTGCACTCCAATAGAGAGAGTGCACGTAGGCCAACACACTGATCTGCTCAACGAGGGATTACGTCGTGCAGACCCGTGTATATTGACCTACTGCACCCTGACATTGGTGTGCACTTAGCGTGGAAGAACTGCAAGCACAACTTAAGAAGTTTCATCAAATACATTGTGAATTCATCTTAGCTTGACAGGTGGCTTCCTCAAATCCAGGTGATTGTGGATACAATACCCAACAATCTCCCCCTATTTGACGAAGCCAAAAACCTACTAGCTAAGATGAATAACACTAATCAAATAATAAAAAAACAGCATTCAGAAGTTAAACATGCAGTACAAGAGAATATAAACAACCAGATCAGGACTTGAGTCATTCACATATGCAAATACAAATGTATATATATATATATATATAATCTCAAAATTGTTCATATAATAACAATAAGCATTAAATGTTCTTAGGAGAGAATGACAAGCTACAAGTTGTTGACTATCTTTCCTTAGCTAGGTCATCCTTGAGTTTTTGCGCCAAAAACTTCTTCCTTTGTCTCTCCATGTACTCTTTAGGCTTCGGGTAATATCTGGGAGGAGGAACTTTATCTACATCTGTGTTGTTTCTGAAAAAGATGTTCCTTTTGGCTTCATACGTCTTATGCATCTCCCATTCATACTGGCTGTATACTTCGTTGCGATTGAGTTCTCCTTTTTCTTGTAGCCAAAAGGTGTCCAAGATGATATTCTTTGAAACTGGACTCCACTTTTCATTTCTTACTTCCTCCTCACTCAGTCGAGTTCTCTTTTCAGCATGTGTCTCCTTGGAGGTCCCTTCTTGAGCTTTTCGCTTGCCCCTGGCTTTTGCTAGGGCCTCTTGGTCAAACATGCTCATCATTTTAGCTTTGGAAATAGCCCTAGCATCAGCTTCACTTATGGGAACATCTGCAGCACTTGCACCTATTTCCTCAGCAGCACTTACTCCCGCAGCAGCCATAGAAGTCTCAGGAGCATGAATACCTGCAGAGTTGTCAGGCAAAACGACGCCTAACGCGCCTAACGCCTATTGGAGCATCCACCAGCAGCTCTCATAGACGTACTTGTTTGACTGTTCGAAGTTATTGATCATGACTTCTCGGAGTTCAGCCATCTTAGCAATGTACTACAACAAGAGTGTCAGTGGTATTCTTCAATCCGGCCATAAGAAGTGTGACAGCTTCGCCGGCCGCGGTATATTTCTCTTCAAATTTCTTGTCCATCACGTCAAGTTTATTGTTGATCTCCACCATATTCTTGAGCATGAGATTTTCAAACTTCTTAATTCTGTGCAGCAGTTTATTCTGAGCTTCATCAAAGGAGGCTTTGAGTTCATTCGCAATGCCCTGAATGACATTTACAGTGTGAGTGGCTAGCTCATCTCGTAATGGAAGAGCCGGAGGCACTTGTGGGCCTTGCCATTCAGCAGACGCATCTGTAGAGCTGGATACAAGCACAGTCTCTAATGGAGGAATGCTGGCGGCCTCTGTAGATTTATCTGACTCCCCCTCCACTGGTGCATGCTTGTCAGATGGAGGTTCAAAAAGATCCGGAGCCTCCAATACTTCATGTCCCTCATTCTCGTCTTCCTCTCCGTCATCATCCAAGAAATCATCTATATCAGCAGCATCTTCCAACTCGTTGTCAGCAGTCTCCAGTCCAGTAGCTTTGGCTCCTTGCTCGTTTCGGTTCGGGGCCTCCCCATTCTCCAGCTCAGGTTCACTTCCTTCGTGTAGATCTGCCATAGCATCTCTGGCCAGCTGGGAGATGTCAGATACTACATCAGTATGAGGGGGTAGAGGCTCCCCCTCGATTCCTGCAGTCAAAGTGTCAGGAATTTCACTGGGGGTGACTGCGGGAGATACTCCCTGTTGTTCTTCCACGGCAGTCTGCCCAATACGCCTCTCCCATCGGTCAAACACACTTGAGTCCATCTTCTTCAAGTAGTGTAGAGGAACACCTTTGCTCATGTGAAACCTGTCTCCATTTAGCTGATTTAGATATAGACTTATGATACGGCCAAAACTCGGAGAGCCCAAGGTGTCCTTTATCTTCTCGAACAACAACTCCCCCCAGTTGAACCTTTTACGGCAGACAATAGCTATCAGGATCTTGAACATATCTGCTGAGATATGGTCATGAGAGCCCGGCTTGCAGATGAGCACCTTTCCAATTATGTCAGACAGGAGCTTCCCTTCTTCATTCATATCCTTTCTCTTTATGGACCTAGTTCCTCGTGGAAGACCGCAGAATAAGAGAGTTCTGGTTTTGTCATCGTCCTCCAGATAGTCCTCATGCTCCGAGCTAGAAAGCTGCAGGAAGCGGGTCAGCTTGCTGGCAGACATCTTGACTTTTGCCCCAGCCACCTTGCTTTTGATGAGTTAGTCGCCATTTCGGTGTCTTGCGGTAGCGAAGAACTCCAGTACCTCTTTGTCAAAGATTTTACAAGGGTGCTCCAGGACGAATGTTAGCCCAGCCTCTTCCAGCATCAGAATGATGTTGCGGAATTCGTCCGAGGCGTGAGAGAACCCAGTTCGAACAAGCTCGCAACCAGTGACCAACCCAGCAGTTGTCCTTGGAGCCATTGCAGATCTAAGGAGAGAAGCCCTATTCTACGCTTAATCAAAAATCAAAAAGGATGCGACACTAGCGATCAAGTCCAAGTAAGGGTGAGGGAGGGTTACCTAAAGGTGTAGACGGTGGGTTAGTGCGATGAAGACGAGGGACACCCGATGAGTGTACGCCGAGAAATTCCTGGTGGCAAGACTCGAAACCGGAAGAGCTTCCAAGAGCAAGGTGAGCGTCCTGCGGGAAACTTGCGGTGAGCAACGATGAAAGGGGAAGACGATTAGGAGATCGGCGGGAATCGGCAGGAGACCTTCAATGGAGATCGGTTCGGCGAGATGTTTGCTGGAGTCGGCGAGAGACCGGGCGAGGAGGTGGCTTTCCTGCGGGTTTCGGCGAGCCGGCGGGTAAGGGAAGAGGCGGCGGAGGAACTCTTGCGGGATTTGGCGAGCTTTCCTGCGGGATTCAGAGAGCTTTCCTGTGAAGTGCGGCGGGATTTGCTCCTTCGGCGAGATTCTTATGGAAGGCGAAGGGTCGGCGGGGTTCTAAGTATATAAAGGGTCGGCGGGATTTCAGCTCATTCGACGAGTAGGCTGCGATAGGTTTCCCGTGGAAACGAAAGGTCGGCGGGATTTGTCTAAGTCGAAATCGAAAGGTTTCTTTACTAGGAATCTTCAAGTTAAGAGGCATTGCAACATTTTCGAATTCTTCTGATGTCAAGTTAATTTAAAAATGATAAATATATATATATTTTAAAGCCAATCTATTTGGGTTTGAACGAGGCTTTTCCAAAAACTTCTTGATGTCAATTGTGAGTTGTCGAGATTCACAATGACATATATTCGTTAAATCTTTATTGATGTATAAAGGTTTGCATGTATCGAGTTAACCTATCCTTAAATGTGCACACATACATGTATAAGCATAAGTATAAATATACACATAGATAGAGATATATATGTAAATGAGGATGCAATATGACGCAAGTCCTTGAACTGATCAAAAGTACCTGGAATTATGAGAATTAACATTTAGTCTCGCTGACTATAACATACCAGGTGCTCGATGTTAGAATGCTTATGGAGATATCACTTCTGTTATTCCAGATGCATGTTCCAATTCAGTCTTGGAACACCTACTGTCTAGTTCCCCTCATATTTACGGGAACCTAGACTACCCTGCAAGAAAGAATTATCTTACCTTAGGAACCCAAATCATATTGGGTCCTAGGTTCCTGTTAGCAAAAGCACGTAACTGCCTTCCTTCAGAAAACCTGTTAGGAAGACTACCTCTATCCCGTGAATGTGGATAAGCCCTTGCCGTGGGCACAGAGGGGTTGTGCCAACAGTCGATGGCAAAGTGCCCCACTTTGCCACAGCACCAACATGGGTGAATGTTGTATCGCCGTTTCCGACCTGATCTAGTGACTGAGGTAATCACGGTCCTAGGTCTAAACGGGATAGAGCATGATCTCCTCACAAAATTACCTCTTCCATCGTGACACGTGGAAGGGTGGAAGGAATGGATGTTGTGAGCGTCATGAGGCCGGGAAGGTGGTGCCCTTCTTTCAGGCATCCCCCTTTCAGAGGCCCCATGAAAACTTACACCATGACTTCTAACCTCCCTATCCTGTGTCCTCGGGTGGTGAGAAGTGTTCTGTGAGCTAGGACATGCAGATTCACACCGAGTTGAGGCAGTGGCAGTGAATACAAAGGGCTCAGAATGAGCCTTCGGTATTCTCTCATGAGTGGCCATGACGGCCCTTGCACTGTGGGTGTCTCCACATGGGGACAGATCACCCCTGCAGTGACCACGACTATTCCTGTGGTCATACCTGAAGGCATGATGAGTTGCCTAGTGGGGGTCGGAACAACGTTTCCCCACTTCTCCACGAATTGATAATCCGGGAGATCCACCCATTTTCTTACTTTCTCTTTATAGCATCAACTTTGGAAAAGTTTGATACTATTCATTTCTCATTCTCTAGACTACTCTCTAGAGCTGAGATCTTAGAGTCCTTGACCTTGTTGGACGCCAATTGGAGAACCAACAAGATCTTCAGTCGAGCAATCTCTTGAGCTTGCTCCTCAGCAAGTAGGTTGCTTGACTGAAGGGCTCTCTTCAGAGAATCAGAATCTTCTGGAGGAAAGCAGTTCCTGTCTTCAGAAGGTTCAAAAGAGATGGGGCAGGATGAGGAAGTTACCTGCTCTTCAGTGTTATTGTCATTCAAGCCAGTGACCATTGCGTCATCCTCATCAGAGCTACTTTCCTCACTGGTCTCATCAGTCTCAGACACGGACACTGGAGCTCTGATGCTGTCCGAGAGATGCTTGTCTTCATCTTCAGAGGTGAGGACCCCCACATAGGCTTCATCCTCTGGTTGACAGCAAATTCCACCTTTCTCTGACTCCCCCATCAACTTGGAGATCATCACCCACATGGATTTAGCCGTCCTGTATTTTTCTAATCTAGAGC
This sequence comes from Platanthera guangdongensis, assembly GCA_039583875.1. Taxonomy (NCBI): domain Eukaryota; kingdom Viridiplantae; phylum Streptophyta; class Magnoliopsida; order Asparagales; family Orchidaceae; genus Platanthera; species Platanthera guangdongensis. The sequence goes on along the minus strand of CM077153.1, from coordinate 74,420,106 downwards.
GAGAAGCTCCAGACCAGATATCCAAGATAATTTGACGAATCCTCTCGTCCAAGTTAAATAGTGACAGTTCCGTCTCTGACATCTCAGCAATGCACATGGGCACTTGGATCCCAGAGTCGGAGGTCTTCATGGGAATAAACGGACCCTCTTACAGGATGAAGGATGCTCGAGGATCGATAGCATCCAAGTGAAACGACACTCTCATCCTCCAGATGGGATAATAATTCTTTGTGCAAGCGGGGAGTTTGAGTGGCGATATCTCATAATCCAGCTCCATGCTTTTGACACTGGTGGCAGGATTCTACTCAAGGTGTTAACCTTTCTGATGAGCAACCTCCCTCTGATACCACTTGAAAGTCCACCTAGTGTCAACTATGTTCACCTATGGGGGGGAATAGGTGACGTGAAGCGTATTTGCGGAATTTAAGACGGTACCTGCACAATAAAAACAAATAGCACAACACACAGAATACACAGGAAATTTAAAGTGGTTCCCCGACTTGGGTACATCCACTTTCCCCCTTCGAACTATCTCCTAACAAGGGAAGACTCGGTCACTTCTCCAACAGGATTGAAATCCAATCCCTGTACTATCGGAAGGAACCCTTCCACACGTGAGAGTCAACACTCCCACAAAACGGGTTGCACCCAACCCTTACAACACGGAACAAATGTTCCTTTACAACAAAAGTAAATCTAGAATGTACACGAGATACAAACTTCGTTTGGAGACTACGGTGTTCCTCTTCGTTCGACGACGTGTTCGTGAAGTCAACGAAGAGTCTACAACCCTAGATCTCTCTTGGAGAGGATCTCCCCGGAACCAGCGGCGGCAATACCAACGGCGGCTTGGTTCGGGATCGGCGGAGACGACGATGTGCGGCTGCACTTCTTTAGAGATCCAAACTTCGTAGCGAAGATAGCTAGGTCTACCAACGGTCACACTAGGATCAATCGTCTCGATCGATTCGGATGGGGAAGACTTTCCCGATCTACAAATCGAGAGATAAGAGATCTCCAGTTAGACACGTGAGACGCTGAGCTTAGCTAGGCTTCTATCGACCGGAGATCTGGAAGAAAACACGATCACGACCGGCGATCTACACTCTCACGCGGCGACGGAGGCGGCGGCGGAAATCGCGAACTAGGTCAAGTCGCGGCTCTGCTTTGTATATCTTTTTCCCGTGCCTACTGTTCAAAAATACCCGTGTATTTATACACTGTAGATACTAACAATATGACCATTGTGGGTCCCACAAGGAGAAACCCGAAATCCGGTTCAAAATAGTCCAGCTCCAGAATCCGGTCCAACAGCATCCAGAGAAAACGCCAAGTAAAATTCGTCGAGAATCATTTGTGATTCTCGACGAATCGGCGAGAATCAGTTAACGATTCTCGACGATTCGTCGTGAATCACTAGTTATTCTCGACGATTCCCTTGTTGATTCTCAACGAATACAACTTGTATTCAAGATCTGCTTAACGACTGGTTCGGCGAGAATCACTAGTGATTCTCGCCGAATCTTACTAGGCACCGTTTTGAGGTAGCCTGAAAGAGTCGGCGAGAATCACTAATGATTCTCGACGATTCGACGAGAATCACCAAGTGATTCTCGCCGATTCACTTGGTGATTCTCGTCGAATTATACTTAGACGAATTTTCGTCTTTCCACCCTAGACCCATCCTTGCTCCTTGTCTTCTCTTGCATAAGCACGACCCTGTACTTGAAAGTAAGTGCACTCCAATAGAGAGAGTGCATGTAGGCCAACACACTGATCTGCTCAACGAGGGATTACGTCGTGCAGACCCGTGTATATTGACCTACTGCACCCTGACATTGGTGTGCACTTAGCGTTGAAGAACTGCAAGCACAACTTAAGAAGTTTCATCAAATACATTGTGAATTCATCTTAGCTTGACAGGTGGCTTCCTCAAATCCAGGTGATTGTGGATACAATACCCAACAAAATCAATTAACTCTGTATCTGTACAATCTGGAAGAACTTCTGAGGCTGTATCTGCTGGGGAAGCTGTATCTGAAGCTTGAGCTGCTGCTTCATCATCAGGAATCTCTCCCTGCCTGGGTTCAGTGGGGACTGAGGCCAGGCCCTGGACTGAGGAGGGGGCAGCAGAAAGGGCAGAAACTTGAGCAGATAAAGAATTAATAGAATTCACAAGAGGTGTAATGGCCTCTGTGATAAGGGTTTTGATGAGAGGAGAGTGGAAGGTGAGGATAGATGATATGGTAGTTGAATCAAAGGAGGAAGGGGAAGAGGATGTTTCATTATGTATGGAGGAGGGAGCAATTAAGGATTGAATGGAGGGTGGAATAGCAGATATGTGATGAGTGGATGGTGATGAAGATGGAATGGTGGCATCTGGCATGGCAATGTCTGAGGGTAGGGTGAAAGATGGAATGGAGGACAGATGAGGGGGAAGTGGAGACTGGGTAGGTATAAGATTATGTGTGTCATGGGGTGAAGCAGGGGGTGTTGATTGTTAATTAGCTTGCAGAGGGGAAGATGGAGGTGGAGATGGGATGTTGGTGATGTCCAGTGGTGGAGATGGAGGAGGAGTAGACACATGAGGAGGCTGCTTTGCTAGAAGGGTTGCTGGAACAGATCGTGGAGGGGGATGGATCTCCTCAGTAGGTGTGGGAGTGGCTTTAACAGCCCTGGTGCCTTCTGAAGCAGGGATGAAAGAGGAGGAAGCATTGGATGGCTTGGAGATCGTCCTCTCCCATTTGCCAAACAAAGCGCAGGTGAGGTGCTTGCTGGTATTGATGAAGATGGTCGGGGAGACCATGAATTCACCAGCCTTCTCCTTGAGGAAGATCCCCAGGATTCTTCCAAACAAACTTCTTTCTTGCTGATTTTCTTCTTGATCAACTCAAAGAAGATCTTGCTCCAATCAACAGGACACTTATTCACCACGACGCACATGACAAGAAATTGATGTCTAGTTATGTAGTCGTGTGTGGTGTGCTTGCCCATCAGTACTTTTCCCACGATATCCGCCAAGAACTGGTAGGCGGCAGACAGTTGTTTCTTTAACAACTTGTTAGGGTTGCTTCCAGAAAACCCCATCAACTTCTGCATCGAACTGTATTCTTCAGAATCCATATCCATGTCATCTTCTCCATTTACCAACCCAAAAATTTCAGAAAAAATGGCGGGAGATAGAGAGACAGCATTACTCCCAATTTTGCCTGTCAGAACATTTTCCTCAGAAACTGACGAAGTGTATACCCATTCTCGAATTTCAGTTGCATGCAGTTTAATCCTTCTAGTCATGAAATCTTTGAGACTAAGTTCTTCCAAAAGTTCCAGAATGTATAGAAATATTAGGTCAGAGTGCTGGAAAGAGTCAAAATTCATGTCAAAGACGGTGTCGAATTTCATGGCAGCCAAAGTGCTCGCTGGAATAGCCATTGATGACCTGCAAGAAAGACATAGAACACGACGATCAAGAGCACAAGAACTGAAAGCGTGGGACGGAGGTCGAAGAAATCCTAGATATAAGTTTTCCAGAATATGAATCAACAATCTCCGTTACACGAAAAAGAAACAGTTCTTCGAACTGAGGTCGACGAAATAAATTATAGACAGATAATTCGTCGATCCCATTCAGAAGAATCGAACACAGTTCACCAAACTCCGTTCGATGAAATATCTTCTGAAGCAAAGTTCGTCGATCTCCGGTCGACGAAAATTGTTTCCACATAGAGAATTCGTCGATCTCCGTTCAACGAGAATCTCTCAAACTTTCCCTAATTCGTCGAACTCCGTTTGACGAACTCTGGAAAATTCGTCGAATGCAGACAGAAATTTATTTAACTCGTCTCCATTGATCATTCCTAGTTGATTTATGAAGAACAGATGATTTTTCTCATCCAAGGGTTTGGTGAAAATGTCTGCTCTCTGTAGATAGTAGGAATATGGATTAGGTTAATTTTCTTTTTATCTACATTATCTCTAATGAAATGATGTCTTATTTCAATATGTTTAGTCCTACTATGGTGAACTGGATTCTGTGCTATAACAATAGCACTAGTATTATCACAAAATAATGTTGAATTATTTAAGTTGACACCATAGTATAGGAGTAGGTTTTGTATCCATAACATTTGTGAATAGCAGCTGCCAGCAGCCATGTATTCTGCTTTTGCAGTTGATATAGACACAGATGTTTGCTTTTTACAAAACCAGGAGACATGTCTCATACCCAGGAACTGGCAAGTTCAAGAGGTACTCTTCATGTCCACTCTACATCCAGCATAGTCAGCATCTGAGTATCCAGTTAACTCAAACTCTGACTCTATAGGATACCAGAGTCCTAGATTAGGACAACTCTTTATATATCTCAAAATTCTTTTTAAGAAAATGAGGTGAGATTCTTTGGGGTTCACTTGGAACCTAGCACAAAGGCATGTGGAAAACATGATATCAGGTCTGCTAGATGTTATGTATAATAGGGATCCAACAATTGCCCTATAATGCTTCTGATCTACAGGTTTCCCTGCTACATCAGAATCCACAACAGCATATGTTGCCATAGGTGTTTTCATTCCTGAAGCATCACCCATCCCAAACTTCTTAATAAGCTCTTTAGCATACTTAGATTGGGAGAGGAAGATACCATCAGGGAGCTGCTTCACTTGGAGACCAAGGAAGTAGGAAAGCTCACCCATGCTACTCATCTCAAATTTGGAATGCATGAGGTCAGCAAACTTCTTGCACAATTTGGGATCAATAGACCCAAAGATGACGTCATCCACATATATTTGTACTAACAAAATTTGGTCCTTATGATGTCTAGTGAAAAGAGTTTTATCTATGGTTCCTCTTGTAAATTTATGCTCTAAAAGAAAGCTTGCTAAGGTCTCATACCAAGCTCTTGAAGCTTGCTTTAAACCATAGAGAGCTTTATGCAATTTAAATATAAAAGAGGGTTGAGTTAGAGAGATAAAACCTGGAGGTTGTTCTACATAAACCTCTTCTTGAAGCACTCCATTCAGAAATGCACTGTTGACATCCATTTGGAACACTTTGAATCTCCGTTGAGCTGCATAGGCCGGGAATATTCTTATGGCCTCTAACCTTAAAATAAGGGCAAAGGTTTGGTCATAGTCAATTCCTTCCTCTTGCCTATAGCCTTGAGTAACAAGCCTAGCCTTGTTTCTCACTATGTTCCCTTGAGCATCTAGCTTGTTTCTGTAGACCCATTTGGTTCCAATAACTGGGTAGTTATGAGGTCTTGGAACCAAATCCCAAACTCTACATCTCTCAAACTGATTTAGTTTCTCTTGCATTGCAATGAACTAGTGGAGATCTTGCTCAGCTTCATGGATGGTGAGAGGTTCAATTTGAGAGAGAAAACAAACATGCAACAAGTCTTGGTTTAGTTGATGCCTTATATGTACACCTACTGAAATGTCTCCAATCACTTGAGATCTGGGGTGATCTCTAAGTGTGACAAGATCAGTTGGTGGAGTTTGTTCAGCAGCAGCTTCTGTAATTAACTCCTCTTGAGGAATGTTACTAGCTATTGAGGGAAGTTCAGCCACTTAGACTTGAATCTCTTCTTCACTATCTTCAGTAACCTGTGGAGAAGGATGGGTTGATACCTCTTGGGTAAGGTTTACTCCATCCATAGACTCACACAGTTGTGGAACCTACAAAGAGCTATTTGTAGAAATCTCTTTCTTCTTATAAGACATGTTAGCTTCATCAAAAGATACATGAACTGATTCTTCAATTTTAAGGGTGGATTTATTAAAAACCATATAGGCCTTGCTTACTTGGGAGTGTCTTAGAAAAATCCCTTCTTCAGCCTTAGCCTCAAACTTTCTTATGTATCTTTTGTTGTTTGTGTGAATATAACATATGCAACCAAAAACTTTAAAGTATGTGATTTTAGGTTTCTTCCCTTTAAGTAATTCATAGGGGGTCTTATTTTTCAGCTTATGTATAAGGCTTCTATTCAGGACATAATTAGCAGTGTTTACAGCTTCTGCCCAAAAGGATAGAGGCATGTAAGCATCTGCCAATAATGTGCCTGCAGATTCAATGAGTGTCCTATTTTTCCTTTCAACAACCCCATTTTGTTGGGGAGTTCTAGGAGCTGAGAAGCTCTGCCTGATACCTTCCTTATCACAGAACTCATGCATAAGAAGAGACTCAAACTCTATGCCATGATCACTTCTGATCAATGCAACATGAGTAGAGAACTCAATCTGTGTGGTCCTGAGAAAATCTGTAAGAACCTTGAATGTATCTGACTTAGTTCTCAGAAAGGCTACCCAACTGAATCTGGAGAAGTCATCAATAATCACTAAAGTATAAGACTTCCCTCCTAGGCTTTATACTGCAATGGGTCCAAATAGATCCACATGAAGCAAATAGAAAATCATGGGTGAATCACTTTTATTAATGGATTTGAAACTAGTTTTAGTTTGCTTGCCTAATTGATAAGCCCTGCAAAGGTTTTCCTTCTTGTAGGGGCCAGAAGGTAAACTTCTAACAAGGCTGTCTTTAGATAGCCTATCTATATTCTTAAGGTTTACATGTCCTAACCTTTTATGCCACAACTCATTTTGTTTACTAGTGATATTGAGTAAACAAACATCAGTCATGGCAGAAATAAAATCTACTACATATATGTTGCCTTGTCTAATTCCAATTAAAACAGTTTTGTTGTCATTATCAATAGTAGAATAAGAGGTAGAGTTAAAGTGTACCTGAAAACCTTCATCACATAATTGACTTATGGATATTAGGTTATGTTTGAGTCCTCTTACATATGTTACTCTCTTGAAGGTAATTGATCCAATCTTTACTGCTCCATATCCTTCTAACTGGCCACTCTTTGAATCACCAAAGATCACCTTTGGTCCTAGCTTGGACTTGTAGTTGGATAAATTGTCCTTGCTGTCTGTCTTATACTTGGAGCAACCACTGTCCAAGTACCAGGTCTGACTCACCCTTGGACAGTTCTTCACCTATACCTGTAATGAAAAACAAAACTCAATTGTTCTTGACCCAGGTTACCTTCGGTCCTTTATTTGGTTGAAATGAAAAGCTGGAAATAACTGATAAGGTAGGTTGAGATTTATAACCTGAGGGGTGATATCTCCTAGGTGGAATAACCCAATCAGCTACTGGATTGAATGGTTTATTAGTTGGCTTAGAATCTCTGTAAGAGAAATGATTTAAGTTTGGTCCTTATGGGTTCAACGAATTTCTATAAGTTCGTCGACCAGAGTTCAACGAATAGGGCTGAGATCGTCGATCTCTGCTCAGAGAATAATAGTAGTCATTTTTTGCGCCCCAAGCTCGTCGACCTCTGCTCGATGAACCATACAAAGTTCATCGATCACAGTTAGACGAATTGTTATAACTCAAGTTTGCGTTCAGCATTCGTCGATCTGGGTTCGACGAACTGGCCACATTTCGTCGATCTGAGTTCAACGAATGCTGCTGAACCTTATTTTTATTAACTGTTTTCTGATTTTTATTTCTCTTGTCTATGAGTTTTGGGTTGTTTTCTGACATTGATTTATCTATTATCTTTTCTTTTCCCTTGGCGGAGACAAATTTAATGGGTGTTGTAAGAATGTTTTTCTTAATTATGGGGGGCAAACCTGATGACGCACCCAAGCCCAGCTTGCCATTTAATCGGGCATTTACTGTGCTTATTATGTCCATCAGATTGATACTTCTCCCATTGAGAGATTGCTCAAGTTGTTTAGCCTCACATAAATCAGATTTTAATTTGATTATCTGTCATTTGCTAAGGTTAGTTGATCTTGTAGTTTAATATTTTCTGAGTTGACAGATTCAAGATTTCCTAGTCTTTCTCTAAGGGTTTTTATTTCTTTTTCTGAATTAATTAAATCTAAACACATGGTTTTAAATTCAGTTTTAAATAAATCAGAATTGAAATCAAAGCTTAAAAGAACCTGATCTGCCTCTGAGTCTGAGGCTGCTTCATCTTCAGATTCTCCTTCTGATCCAGAACAGCTCTTGGAGGCATCAATTGCCATAAGGCAAACCTCCTTGGATCTTGCTTCTTCCTCTTCTTCACTTGAGCTGGAAGAGGATGATTCTTCTTCAGTATCACTCTATGTCTCAGCAACAAATCCCTTATCTTTCTTTTTGTACTTGCTTGAGGAGGGTCTACTGCTGTGTTATCTTCTGGAGTCTCTTTCTTTTCTCCTTCTGGTTTTCTGGACATTCTGAGATGTAATGTCCAGGTTTTCTGCATCCAAAGCACACAACCTCCTTGGTTGGTGTCGTGTCCAATCTGGGCTTATCATCCTGCCTGGATGATTTCCTTCTGAAATCCTTTCTAGCCATCTTATAGATTCTTTTTGCAAAGAGGCTCATGAGTTCCTCATTGGATGTTGAGGTCTCACTTTCCTCAGATGCTTTGAAGGCTATGCTGTGATCCTTTCTCACTAGAGTTGTTGCTTTCTGTTCAGCTGCTTCTCTTGATTTGATCAACTGCTCATAGGACTTTAATTTGCCTAGTAGAGATTCAGTTGATATCACATTTAGGCTTTTGGCTTCTTTAATAGGCCAGATTCTTGAATCCCAAGAGCTAGGGAAGCACATCAAAATCTTATCATTCACCTCTATTAGGGTGATGTACTTATCCAAGGTTTTGAGCTCATTGATGATTGAGCTCAACCTGTTGTACATTTCAGCCACTGATTCAGCCTCATCCTTCTTGAAATTCTCATACAAGGATATGAGGTTTGATCTCCTGTCTTTTCTTTCATCTACTGAGCCAGCTACCATTTGGTTGAGGGAATCCCAAATGGCCTTGGCTGAGGTGCACTCAGCCACCATCTAAAATATGTCATCTGACATAGTTTGAGCCAAGATATTCATTGCCTTTGCATCTGTAATTTTGGCTTTCTTGTAGGCATCATTATTCTCTAGAGGAGGTACTGCAGTCATGTTGGTAGAGGTGCTTGTAGAAGCTGTAGGTGCTGGAGGCACTCCTGTTAAGATGGAAGCAAAAAATATCCTCATCAATAGAATTCATGTATAATTTGATTCTTGCATTCCAGATGGCAAACTTGTTAAGAATGCAAACCGGAGGTCTGATGCTTGCATAATCTTTGTTTTGAGCCATGTCTATGAAGAAATAAATCTAATAACAAAATCAAAACAAACAGATCTAACTAGAGGGATCTTTATGATTCAGGTGTTAGCCTGTACAACCACTTGATCTCTAAAGGTGTGGTATTTTAACCAACCTCCCTCTGATACCAATTGAAAGTGAAGGTAGATCTGAAATACTCTAGAGGGGGGGGGGGGTGAATAGAGTATTGTGCTCTCTTACAAAACTTTGCAACTTTTGTTGTATTCATAAGTGAACAGGTCAGTAAATAAAATAAATAAGGACAGCAACCTATTTAATCACAGAACAACACAGCCAAAACAAAAGAAAAAGGGCAACCAGACGACACAAGAAATTTATCGTGGTTCCCCAACCAGGGTACATCCACTCTTCTACCACCCTGGTAGAAATCCACTCAGATTTTTGATCAGGTGCCTGACACCAATGAGCTTTTGTTCAGGTGCTCAAAGACCAAAACCTCAAGTCTTTTGGTAGGAGACTTGTAATTAGGAATAATTTTGAAGGGAATTAAAACCCTGTACAGAGGATGGAAAAAGGGTGATGAGGTCTTCTCTTTCTCAATAATAACTGAGAAGACTTGTGGATTGATGTTAACAGATTGCTCCCCCTGAGATCTTGAAGGGATCAGGAATTCTGGAGCACTGCTTCAGGGTGACAGGTCTTCAAATAGCTTGAGTGCCTGGACCAGAGATTGTTTCAGGAACTTCTTTGATAGATAGAGATTTGTTGTCCTTCTGAAGTTTTCCTGTAGTATTGAATAAAGAAGACTCTATTGGGTACATTGGAATATATGTACCTGATTTGAAGAAGCCTCACCCTACTCAATGATATACATCAAGATGTATTTGATGTGCTTTGAGTTTCGTTGTGCAGGTTAAGTAACTGCAGGTTTGCAGGAAAAGTTTCTAAGTCCATGTGTCGACACCTAGAAGAAAAGTGTCGACACTTAAGAAGGCTTATGTCGGCATCTAGAGAAGCAGTGTCGACACTTGGAGTAATTGTGTCAACACTAGGAAGGCAGAGTCGACACCAGAAGGAAAGTGTCGACACATACAGGCAGTGTCGACACACAATGAAGAATTATCTAAAGAACTAATGTCGACACTTAGAAGCAGTGTCGACACCCAGAGGAACTTTATCGACATCAAAAGTGTCGACACTAGGAGGCAGTGTCGACACTCAGCAAACTTCAACAAAGTTCAAGTACAAGTGTCGACACTAGGAGGCTGTGTCAACACTCAGCAAACTTCAACAAAGTCTAAGTACAAGTGTCGACACAAAGGAGATGTGTCGACACTCAACAAAAATTTCAACACAGAAGGCATGTGTCGACACAAAGAAGATGTGTCGACACTTAACAAGTTTCAATAAAAGAAGATGTGTCGACACAAAGGAGTTGTGTCGACACTTAGCAGAAATCAACTAAGTATTGAAGTAGAAGGACTTGTATCGACACACATGATCAGTGTCGACACATTCTAAAGAAGCAGTGTCGAGAAGCAGTTTCTACAACACAAGGAGTTGTGTCGACACCATGAAGGCTAGTGTCGACACTTAGTCTACTTGTGTTGACACTTGGTCTATTTGTGTCGACACTTAAAGACTATCTCTCTCGACACTTTCAGACAGTGATAGAGATTTCAAGAAGTGACTGGATGACTTGACAGCTGCCATTTCAACCGGTCAACTGCTACTGTCAGAGCTGTCAGAAGATTGTTAGAAACCGGATCAGCCGGTCACCATGAAGAAAGCTTATATAAAGGCTTATTCCTTCAACAGAAGAAGAAAGATTACATCAATCAATGAAGTGAAAAACAACACAACAAGAAGAAGACCTTCAAGTGAAGATCTAAGAAGTTGGAGATAGAAAGCTCCTTCTAAGAAGACAGCTATTGAACCAGGCTGATAATAAAGTTTCAGATTGAGATCTGATTCTCAAGTCAGCAGTTGATTGAAGATCATCTACCTAGAGATACAACCCTACTGTGTTCTAATTCAAGAAGCTTTGAAGAAAGCCAAGGGAGGTTGATCTCTGCAAAGTTCTTCCAAGAACTCATCAAGAAGCAAGTCAACTCATCTTTCTCAATCAGAGTTGTGGTTATTAATCTTTGTACTCTTTATTTTCTGTAGGATCCTTAGGGATCTGAGCTGTAAGCCTATATTATAAAGGCTGAATGTAGGAGACAGTGTGCTCTGAGTGTAAGTCTTGTTAAAGACTGAGGTAGGTGAAAGAAATTGTACCTAATCACCTAGAGGGGGGTGAATAGGTGACTTAATCTTTTTTTAACTTTTTAGGCAGATTTCAGTTTATATCTCAGAGTTATAACTAATTCTACACTACAGTCAATCAGCAATCACAGTAATCAATCAAGCACACAGTGAACACACAAATTTATAGTGGTTCCCCAAGGTTTGGGTACATCCACTTTCTGTTGGAGTTACCATTGTGATCTGGAAGTGATCAAACATGTGATCTCACTGCCAACGCGATATGAGCCTGCAGGGTCGCACATAAGAGATGTGGAGAAGTTGTATGATTGACTGTATTGGTAAAGGTTACCAATCACCGACCTGAATGGGGTTATGGGCAAAGTGTTGCCTTAAAGGATCATCGGGTTGGGCAAATGTTGCCTTGAAGGACTGGTAAGAATAGTTGACCGAGGGTCGACGAGAATCGTCGAGAATTAGTTCTCTGATTCTCGCCGATCGACGAGAATCGTCGAGAATTAGTTCTCTGATTCTCGCCGATCGACGAGAATCGTCGAGAATTAGTTCTCTGATTCTCGCCGATCGACGTGTATCGTCGACCCACGATCGGCGTGAATCGTCGACCCACGTTCGGCGTGAATCGTCGAGTATTGTACTCTGATTCTCGCCAATCCGGGTGATTCTCGCCGATTGTGTTTCTCGCCGATTCTGATTCTCGCCGATCCTAACTGATTCTCGCCGATTGATTCTCACCGAATCCGCTTGGTGATTCTCGCCAATTCTAGAACCCTAGTTTTGGGTGGTCTGCGGATAGCGATATTCCTAAGTCTATTTATGCCTTCGGTATAAAAGGGACACTTAGGGTTTTTCGGGATAATCTATCTCTTTGACCGAAGATCTGATCGGATCGAAATCGACGGAAGCCGTTCCGCCCTTCGTTCCGCCGATCCCGAATCCCGCCGTTGGAAGGGTTCCGCCGCCGTGCTCGCTCCGTCGACCACCTCTTCTCCGGCGATCGTCGCTGGTGTTGCTCTTCCTGGCGCGGACCTAGCAGTCCGTGGAGAAGCAAGGTGCGGTCTCTCTCCTTCCCGATTTTCCGTGCGACGGAAAGATCGGTGTTCTCCCGCTCGTGTGGATTTCTGCATAGACGTGGACATTATTTCACGTAGAACTCATCACAAGCAAGAACACGAAGCTTGGAGCATCTCCGTTGAGTTGTGACTCAACGCCACCGAGGTAATTTTTTTCTAGTTATATGTTAACTTCTTGATTCAACTATCATGGCCCGATCCCATCTCTTTTGGGTTTTCTTGATGTTTTTATTCTTCCGCTGCGTGCACAAGCGTTGTGCCATCCTCATAGAGAAACCCAACAGTGGTATCAGAGGGAGGTTACGGCCATGATTGTTGTTTTGGAAGTTTTGTTATTCCAGTGCGTGTAAACCTAGGAATTTAGAAGTGTTCTAAATGTCTAGATTTAGTCTTGGTACCCCGCCAAGAACTTCTGGAATTTCGTGGAAATTTCTAATTGTTAGAAATTGTAGTCTCCTTAGCAGTAACCATCCCTCGAGTTTGTTTTGGATTTTGAATCCAACATAGAGAGATGAACTTGTCTACTGCTTTAAGTTGAGTTGTCTTTGCCTTTGTCCAATGCATGTAAATCTGAGGATTTGGAAGTTTTCGGATGTTCAGATTTAGCCCTTCCTTCTATCAATTGTTGATGATGTCAGGATGTGCACATAAGGGATGCATGTGGTTTAGATATTATTTTTCTTTGGATGTGCACATTGATCAAATGTTGATCATGGTTAACTGTTAACCTATAATCAAAATCCCTTCATCAAATATTAAGTGTACGGATGCCTTCCGATGGATGACACTCTTCCTGCCTCGATCGATGAAGTGTGGGCTTGCCAAAGCAAGATGCATTAATCTATCTTGGTAAGGGTGCGAGCGGATAATTGTGATATCCCACTGTCGACATCGGGTCCAGCTTAACTAGGTGACCTCAAAGGTTGAGTGCCTAGAGGCATAAGGTTGGCATGCACCATATGATGGATGCGAATAAGAAGTTATTCACCAACCATACAAGAATTGCATGAGGATGCAATTGGCAAGCGTTGCCTACCTAAATAACCGCATCGTGAGAGGAAAGCCAAAGCTGACTCATTGTGTTGGTGAAATACGGATCTTGTCCACTAAGAGAGTAGCTCGCATGAACTCTCTGAATTGTTAGTGAGAGCTATCATTTCGAATAAAATAGTGGGAGTGCTTTAATTGTAGTCCAAATTAAAATAAATTGTATTTGAAATTTTGGTACTGATTTTATTCTGCATAAATTCTTGTAGAATTCCATGGCAAGTGTTTCACACTCCACTTTGACTCTGAGAACCATCCTTGAGAAGGATAAGCTCAGTGGGACTAATTACATGGACTAGTATAGGAACCTGAGAATTGTTCTCAGGCAAGAGCGAAAGCTCTATGTCTTGGAAGAAGAAGCCCCCGAGGTGCCGACCGGGAACTCTTCTCGTGTTGAGAAGGATACTTATAAGAAGTATACTGATGATGCTTTAGATGTCGAATGCCTTATGCTTGACACTATGAACTCTGAGCTTCAGAAGCAACATGAGAACATGGGGTGCAAGGAGATTGACGAGCATCTCAAGAAAATGTTTCAAGGGCAGGCTCGTCAAGAGAGGTTCGACGTCACAAAAGCGTTGTTTCAGTGCAAGATGGGAGTTCGAGACTCAGTAGGGACTCACGTACTCAAGATGATTGGGTATATAGAGAACCTTGAAAGGCTGGGTTTTCCTCTTGGTCAAGAGTTGGCCACAGATCTGATCCTGCAATCGTTGACGGACAGTTATGAGCAGTTCGTCTTGAACTACAACATGAATGAAATAGACAAGACACTGCCCGAACTCCTAGGCATGTTGAGAACTGCCGAAATCAACATGAAGAAGGCCAAGCCTGCCAGCCCCATACTGATGGTGCATAAGGGCAAGGGCAAGGCCAAGGGCTCGAAGAAGATGAAGGTGGGACCTAAGTCATATCTTGAGCCCAAGTCTTCTGCACTGATGAAAAAGAAAAGCACGGTGAAGGAAGGGAAATGCCACCACTGTGGCAAGGCTGGTCATTGGAGGAGGAACTGTCCTTCGTACATTGAAGGTCTGCAGAAATTGAAGGGAGGTATGACTTCCGCTTCAAATGTCTACGTTATAGAGATAAACCTTTCTGCTCCTTCATCTTGGGTATTGGATACTGGATGTGGTTCTCACATTTGTACAAATGTGCAGGAACTGGGGAGGAGAAGATTGCTGAGTAAAGGGGAGGTGGACCTCCGCGTCGGCAATGGAGCAAAAGTTACTGCTGTAGCCGTAGGGGTTTACCGTATTTCTTTACCCAGTGGGCTTGTAATAGAACTAGATAATTGTTATTTTGTTCCGGCCATAACTAGAAACATTATATCTATTTCATGTTTGGACATGATTGGATTTTCTTTTATAATTAAGAACAATTGTTGTTCTATATTTAAGAATGATGTTTGTTATGCTGTAGCCCAATTGTTTAATGGTCTTTATGTTTTGAACTTGGACCATCTGATCTGTAATGTAGAAAATAATAAAAGACTAAGAACAAATGACTCAAACCCAACATTTCTCTGGCATTATCGTTTGGGCCATATCAACGAGAAGCGCATATCCAAGCTCCATAGAGATGGACTTTTGGACTCATTTGATTATGAATCATTTGAGCGATGCGAATCTTGTTTGTTAGGCAAGATGACTAAAGCTCCTTTCACTGGTTATACTGAGAGGGCTGAGGATCTCTTGGGTGTTGTACATAGTGATGTATGTGGACCCATGAGTTCCATGGCTAGAAGTGGGCATTTCTACTTTGTTACATTTACTGATGATTTCAGTAGATACGGATATGTGTATCTTATGAAGTGCAAATCCGAGACCTTTGAAAAGTTCAAAGAGTTTAAGAATGAAGTAGAAAATCAGTTGGGTAAAAGGGTTAAAGCACTCCGATCTGATTGAGGTGGCGAATACCTGAGTCATGAGTTCCGTGATCATCTGAAAGAGTGTGGTATTGTATCACAGCTCACTCCACCTAGAACACCACAACATAATGGTGTGTCTGAGAGGAGAAATCGTACACTGTTAGACATGGTACGTTCGATGATGAGTCATGCAGACTTGCCTGTTTCCTTTTGGGGTTTTGTTTTAGAGACTACTGCAATGACATTGAATCGCGCTCCAACGAAAACGGTTCTGAAGTCACCATATGAGATATGGACTGGGAAGCGTCCTAGTATGTTGTTCATTAAAATTTGGGGCTGTGAGGCATACATGAGACGTCAAATGCCTGACAAGCTGGAACCCAAATCGGATAAATGTTATCTGGTGGGATATCCTAAGGAAATGAAAGGGTATTACTTTTACCTACCGTCTGAGGGCAAAGTGTTTATCGCAAGGACTGGTGTATTCTTGGAGAAAGAGTTCATTTCAAGAAAGACTGAAAAGGTAGAGCTTGAAGAAGTTCAAGAACCACATGTAATGAATGAACCGGAATTGGATTCTGAGACAGGACTACAAGATGTTGTAGCTAGAGAACCTGCTCAGGGAACACAAGTCCTACGTAGATCTGGTAGACCGAGGTTTGAGCCTGAGAGATATGGATTTCTCGTGTCTGAAATAGGTAATGTGTTGCTTATGGATCATGATGATGAACCAACAACCTACCAAGAGGCTATGAATGGACCGGACTCCGACAAATGGCTTGAGGCTATGAAATCTGAAATAGACTCCATGTATGCAAACCAAGTTTGGAACTTGGTGGAACCGCCTGAAGGGGTACGACCCATAGGGTGCAAGTGGGTCTTCAAGAAGAAGACCGACATGGATGGGAATGTACAGACATTCAAAGGGCGACTGGTGGCTAAGGGTTTCAAGCAAATTCATGGTATTGACTATGATGAGACTTTTCCCCCTGTTGCCATGGTAAAGTCCATAAGGATATTCCTTGCTGTTGCTGCGTATTATGACTATGAGATCTGGCAGATGGATGTCAAAACGGCTTTCCTTAATGGAAACCTCCTTGAGGAGTGTATATGACACAACCCGAGGGTTTTGTATCCCCAGATGAAGCCACTAAAATATGCAAGCTGAATAAGTCCATCTATGGACTGAAACAGGCCTCTCGAAGTTGGAATCTTCGTTTTGATGAGAAAATCAAAGAGTTTGGTTTCATAAAGAATGAAGATGAGTCTTGTGTTTACAAGCGAATCAGTGGGAGCATTATTGTCTTCCTAATAATGTATGTAGATGACATACTATTGATTGGGAATGACATTCCTACCCTGAAAGTTGTTAAGAACAACCTAGGGAACTGCTTTTCAATGAAGGATTTGGGTAAAGCGACTTATATACTCGGTATTAAGATCTATAGAGATAGATCGAAGAAGTTGCTGGGTTTGACCCAGAGTACGTACATCGAAACGGTGTTGAAGCGGTTCAACATGCTTGAGTCCAAGAAAGGGTTTTTGCCCATGTCTCATGATGTGAATCTCTCTAAGGACCAGTGTCCAAAGTCTTGTGAAGATAAGGACCGCATGAAGTTGATTCCATATGCTTCGGCAATTGGATTAATCATGTACGCGATGTTATGTACTCGACCCGACGTCTCCTTTGCTTTGAGCATGACTAGCAGGTATCAGTCAGACCCCGGTGAGTGTCACTGGATTGCAGTCAAGAATGTACTGAAGTACTTGAGAAGGACTAAGGATGCGTTCTTGGTGTATGGTGGAGAGGAAGAGCTCGTTGTAAGTGGTTACACGGATGCTAGCTTCCAAACTGATAGAGACGACTCCAAGTCTCAGTCAGGTTTTGTGTTTTGCCTGAATGGAGGAGATGTGAGCTGGAAGAGTTCCAAGCAAGAGACAGTTGCTGATTCTACAACAGAGGCCGAGTATATCGCCGCAGCTAATGCGGCGAAGGAGGCTGTATGGATTAGGAAATTCATCGGCGAGCTAGATGTAGTTCCTAGCATTGTTGGTCCCGTAGTTCTCTACTGTGATAACAATGGTGCAATTGCACAATCTAAGGAACCTAGATCCCATCAGCGCTCCAAGCATATACTTCGGCGGTTTCATCTTATTCGTGAGATTGTCGAACGAGGAGATGTGAACATTTGCAGAGTGCCGACTGAGGAGAATATTGCGGATCCACTGACAAAGCCTCTCGCGCAGAGAAAGCATGATGGTCATACTAGATCGATGGGTATACGATACCTAAATGATCAACTCTAGTGAGAATCTTGTGGATTGCATGTAAACATGTATCTTGTTGGCTATTTGTTCATATGATGAACAGTGTACCTATTTTTCTCTTACAATTAATGGCAATTTCTTTTATTATGAGTTTTTCTATATGATAGTTAAATGTTAACATAATAGATATCCTTAGAATGTTCGCTTCCATGGGACATCAAGTACGTGACTTGAATGTGAGAGCACATGATTTATTTGAAGCTTCATTCTTAAAGGGTCCCTGGTCGAGTATCATCATAGAAGCTAAGGGTGATGATGGTACTTGAAGACTAGCACATGCGTTGACTGATGACCGGTTCTCATAGGTCATGATATTGTGATATCAAGTCATCACGTGGGTACTTGTTAGTGAACAAGTTGTACTGGACAGACCCAACCTGAGACTACTCTGTGGATTGTCATCCAATCGTGTCACGAGTAGGTCTCAATTGACAATGGTGTTGTGGTCCTTAGACCTGAAGTCACAACATTCATCAAGTGAGGAAGAGCGTGCTTTGATGCCATCTAAAGTCTTCCTTGAGAAAGGTTGATGATAAGGGTGGTTGTTGGGCATGTTACGAATCATTTGGGTGTTTGTGTGTGAGCAGATATGGGATTTGTCCTTCTGTATGACAGGAGTTGCATCCATGGGCCCCTTGATGGAACTGGACTGAGAAATGCATGGCCATGCTTGGTTGAGTTAATATGTGATATTGGACTCACCATTCTCTAGAATTCCGTCCTGGATCAAGAAACTTGGATTGAGCTATTACGAGGGTGACACGATCCATGCCTCTAGTTCTTTCCAGATGTAAGGGACAAAGGGACAAAGACAACGCTGATACATTGGTCATAAAGGCTTATGAGTTATAAATTCTTATTGCTTGGGGAGCAATGATGCATTGCTAGATGCCGCTCATTATTTGTGAGGTTTTTGCTTTGATACTTTCGAGATCAAGTGAGAGTCTGTTGGAGTTACCATTGTGATCTGGAAGTGATCAAACATGTGATCTCACTGCCAACGCGATATGAGCCTACAGGGTCGCACATAAGAGATGTGGAGAAGTTGGATGATTGACTGTGTTGGTAAAGGTTACCAATCACCGACCTGAATGGGGTTATGGGCAAAGTGTTGCCTTAAAGGATCATCGGGTTGGGCAAATGTTGCCTTGAAGGACTGGTAAGAATAGTCGACCGAGGGTCGATGAGATTCGACAAGAATTGTCGAGAATTAGTTCTCTGATTCTCGCCGATCGATGAGAATCGTCGAGAATTAGTTCTCTGATTCTCGCCGATCGACGAGAATCGTCGAGAATTAGTTCTCTGATTCTCGCCGATCGACGTGTATCGTCGACCCATGATCGGCGTGAATCGTCGACCCACGTTCGGCGTGAATCGTCTAGTATTGTACTCTGATTCTCGCCGATCCGGGTGATTCTCGCCGATTGTGTTTCTCGCCGATCCTGATTCTCGCCGATCCTAACTGATTCTCGCCGATTGATTCTCACCGAATCCGCTTGGTGATTCTCGCCGATTCTGGAACCCTAGTTTTGGGTGGTCTGTGGATAGCGATATTCCTAAGTCTATTTATCCTTCGGTATAAAAGGGACACTTAGGGTTTTTCGGGATAATCTATCTCTTCGACCGAAGATCTGATCGGATCGAAATCGACGGAAGCCGTTCCGCCCTTCGTTCCGCCGATCCCGAATCCCGCCGATGGAAGGGTTCCGCCGCCGTGCTCGCTCCGTCGACCACCTCTTCTCCGGCGATCGTCGCTGGTGTTGCTCTTCCTGGCGCGGACCTAGCAGTCTGTGGAGAAGCAAGGTGCGGTCTCTCTCCTTCCCGATTTTCCGTGCGACGGAAAGATCGGTGTTCTCCCGCTCGTGTGGATTTCTGCAGAGACGTGGACATTATTTCACGTAGAACTCGTCACAAGCAAGAACACGAAGCTTGGAGCATCTCCGTTGAGTTGTGACTCAACGCCACCGAGGTAATTTTTGCCTAGTTATATGTTAACTTCTTGATTCAACTATCATGGCCCGATCTCATCTCTTTTGGGTTTTCTTGATGTTTTTATTCTTCCGCTGCGTGCACAAGCATTGTGCCATCCTCATAGAGAAACCCAACACTTTCCCCCTTCGCCTATCTAGTAGTGTACTAGATTCGGCCAAACTCCTCCACTAACTCAGATCCTCAGATCTTACACTCAGAACCCCAAAACAGGTTCCTACAGCTCAGGCCCAAGGCCCTACAACTCAGTCTTCTACAAATACCTACACTCAGCTTCTTCACAAAGCCTACTCTCAGCCACAGCAGGCCTAAACTCAGCCACAACAGGCCTACACTCAGAGATACAAATCTCCTACACTCAGGCACACAGGCCCTACACTCAGCCTTTATAATTGCAGGCTTACAACTTAGATCCCTAAGGATCCTACAAGAAATATAAAATACAAAGTGTATATACCTACAACTCTGAATAGAGAGATGAGTTGATAGGTTCTTGATGAGTTCTTGGAAGAACTCTGCTGAGATCAACCTCACTTGGCTTTTCTTCAAAGCTTCTTGAATGTAGAACACAATAGGGTTGATCTTCTCTGCAGCTGATCTTTGATCTCTGCAACTTAAGATTCAGAACTAGGTCTGAATCCTTCTTCACAGCCTGGTTCCAACGGCTGTCTTCTTGGATGGAGCTCTCTCTCTCTCCAAGTTCATAGATCTTCACTAGATTCTTCAATGAATAGCTAGATCTTGTGTGTATTGCTTGATGTGTTGATCTCTATTAAATCATCTTTTTCTGTTGACAGTATAAGCCTATTTATCGGCCTTCTTCATGGTGACCGGCTGATCCAGTGCCTAACTGATTTCTGACAACTCTGACAGGTACAGTAGACCGGCTGGAATGGCTGCTGTCAAGTCATCCAGTCAGTTCTTGAAAAATCTGTAACTGTCTGAAAATGTCGAGACAATCTGTCTTTAAGTGTCGACACTTATAGACTAAGTGTCGACACAAGTAGACTAAGTGTCGACACTAGCCTTCAAGGTGTCGACACAACTCCTTGTGTTGTAGAATTTACTTCTCGACACAGCTTCTTCATCATGTGTCGACACTGATATTGTGTGTCGACACAACTCCTTGTTTTTCAGTACTTTGTTGAATTCTTGTAAGTGTCGACACAACTCCTTTGTGTCGACACATCTTCATGTGTTGAACTTGTTAAGTGTCGACACATCTTCTTGGTGTCGAGACATGCCTTCTGTGTTGATACTTGCTGAGTGTCGACACTGCTCCTTGTGTCGACACATTCTTCTTCTGTTGAGACTTTGGCTGAGTGTCGACACATCTCCTTTGTGTCGACACTTGTACTTAGAATTTTTGTTGAACTTTGCTGAGTGTCGACACAACTCCTTGTGTCGACGCTTTCTTTATGTATTGAGTCTTCTGCTGAGTGTCGACACATTCTTTATTGTGTCGACACTTTCTTCAAGTGTTGAGTCTTCTGCTGAGTGTCGACACATTCTTTATTATGTCGACACTTATACTTAGATTCTGCTGACTTTTGCTGAGTGTCGACACAGCCTCCAAGTGTCGACACTTTCTGATGTAGACACAGTTCCTCTGGGTGTCGACACAACTGCTAACTGTCGACACAGCTTCACTGGACGTTTCTTCATTGAGTGTTGACAAAGCTCCTTGTGTCGACACTTTCTGTCTGGTGTCGACTCTGCATCCCTGGTGTCGACACAAGTACTCCAAGTGTCGACACTGCTTGCCTGGGTGTCGACACAAGTCTTCTTAAGTGTCGACACTTTCCCTCTGGGTATCGACACATGGACTTAGAAACGTTTTCATCTTTCCCTGCAAATACTTAACCTGCACAAGGCAACTCAAAATACATCAAATACATTTTGATGTATATCATTGAGTGGGGTGAGGCTTCTTCAAATCAGGTACATTAGAACCAATGTACCCAACAATCTCCCCCTATTTGGAGAAGTCATAACCCTTAGTCAATGATATACATCATACAGAATAAAATCATAGCATGATGTAAAGCAGGATTATATAACAGGGCAAACATAAACATGTATTAAACAAACATGTATACATAGATATCATCTCAGAACAATTATAGATTTATAACACATCACATTGTTCTAACACTTTGTCATATTCAAAAATTTACAGAGTATTTTAAAATCAAAATATTACAACTGTAAACTCAAGATGAATTCTATCCTATTTCTGCTCAGCCTCCTTAATTACAATTCCCTTTCCAGACTGTATCTTGGCTTGTACAGGGGCTTCAGCATCTTCAGTATCAGCAGGCTTTTTCCCTTTCAGCTCCTTCTTCTTTAACTCTTCAGCTTTAATCTTCTGCCTCTCAAAGTAATGATAAGGCTCGGGAAAGTACTTGCTAGGCTCCTGAGCAGTAGGAGGTAGCTTTCCCATCTTAGCCTTTCTTCTATATTGCACTATAGCTTCTTGCCTAGATTCATGCTTTCTCCACTCCAGTTCAGAAAACCATTTGTTTCTATCTTGAATATTATCTTTGGCAGCCTTCCAAGCAGTCAAAATAATATTTCTTGAAGTGGGACTCCACTGCTCAAAGTCAGGCCTTTGTTCAGCTTGCTCTCTGAACCTCTTCTTAGACAATCTAGCTTCTTGTTCAGCTTGTTCCTTCAGTATAGCTTTCTGTAAAGCCTCAGATACTGGCCGAACGACCTTCTCTATGATAACATTTTGCTGACCCTCAGGTGGCCTATACATGGACTGTATATCAGCTTGTACCATATCAAAATCTGGAGGAGGGTAGATTACTTGAGCCAACTCAGGTTGCTCCCCTTCTAGGTATGCAGGATGTATCCCAGATTCTGCTATATTGTCATCATCACATAAAGGAGGATAACCAAGAGTTCCTCTGATAGAATTAGAAATCCACTTTGCATGATCAGTGCTGGCTTTGACTAACACCCTCTCCCCCTTTATGACTTCTCTTTCCATGTGATCTCTTAGATCATCCTTTTGAAATCTGATTTGTGCATTAAGATAATTGACTCCATCCTTGTAGAAAGGTTTTAACCTTTGGAGTTTTTCTGAGATCAGCTTCTGAGAATCTTGAATAGCAGATGTAACAGCAGTGATGTCTTCTTGTAAAGCTTTATCAAACTCTGCTTTAGCAGTAGCATGAGAAGTAGTCAGTCCGGCAGCTATATTCTTCATCTCTGTGACAATTGCATTGTGTGAAGCAGTTAAGTTATCATTCATTCTGATCTGGTTCTCAAGAACATATCCTTGCTTCAGTGCAATGTCATCCACTTGAGCCTTTATTTTCTCTTGATGAGTAGCTAGATAGACTACTGCATTCCCTCCCTTGTGTAAGCAGTCAGTCATCTCCTTCTTATTTAGATTCATCTCAAATCTAATAGACTTAATATCTTGGGCTAGATCAAACTGTAGAGATTTTTGCCCTTCATCTACATACTTTTCAATTGCTTGTCTGTGCTCATCAAGTTTTATTTGCATAGCAACCATGAGAGAACTATAATCTACAGAAGGTGCTGGCTGTGATATAGGTTGTGGTGCAATAGTTTGTAAAGCCTTCTTATAAGTCTAGCTCCTTCTCTTAAATACTTGGAACTTCCTTTTCTTAGCTCTTGCAGCCTCCTCAGCTTCAGATGCTGAGGTGCTTGCTATTTCTACCCGCTCCTTAGGTAGCTCCTCAACTTCCTTTGGCTTCTCAGGCTCTGTCCTTGCAGGTTCTTCAACAATTACTACTTGCTACCCCTCAATATGAGCATTCTCCCCCTCAACAGCAGCACTTTCCTTCTCAAAGTCTGTTTAGTCCAGATTAAGGAAGAGATCTTCCATTGTAAATTCTTGTTGAGGTTGTGGTGGAGAAACTCTTGGCTCATCAACAAAATGATCAGACACTTCTTGATCTGCAACAGATGTGTCTTCCATGACAACATCTGGGGGTTGGCTATCAATCTGAGGTTACTGATTAACATCAGATAAGTTGTCAATTATAACTGCACTCTCAATAAGGAAATCTAATTGATTGATTTCTGAGATTACCTCAAGAATGGTTTGAGTGGCTTGTTCACTTTCTAGTGGAGTTGGCCCTTCCACTACTAGAGGATCCCCCTGGATAGTATCCTGGTGTATGGGGCTAGCTTGAGGTAACTCCCCCTGCCTCTCTGCAACATCTTGTTGAGCTGGAGACTTTCTAGTATCTCCAATGTCTTCTTCATCAGGAGTGAAGACAACATGCTCTTCTGAACTGCTGGAAGATTCTTGAGCTACTGGGGCTGGCTTCTTCTTCTTCTTTTGGGAAGTTATTTTCTCTGGTGTTGGTAATTCCTTGGTCAAGACCCTATCCCATCTTGAGAAGAGTCTCATGTCCATCTTCCTCATATGATTGATTTTATAGCCTGCAGCTTGACTCATAACTTCTGGTAGACTACCAGCCAAGTAAAGACTTAATATCCTACCCAAATTAGGCTTCTTCATGCTCTCTTTAATCTTATCAAAGATTACTACAGACCAATCAGTTTTCAAAGTGAAGATAATCCTTGTCATGAGATTAAACATATGGGTTGATACCCTGTCATGCCCTCCAGGCTTACTCAAGATCACTTTGCCAACAATTTCTGAGAGAAATTTGCCTTGGCTGTTCATCCCCTTTCTATTGAATACTGATCCAATTTTCAGCTTGGAATCCAGTCCACACCATGTTAAAGCTTCTCTGGTCTTAGAAGCAGTAACTTCATCTTCTTCCTTTGTCCTTGGTAGGTTTAGAACCTTTCTTAAACTCTTTGGGGAGACCTTCACCTTTTCTCCATGAACCCTTGATTTGATCTTGAATCCAGAGTCGTCTAGGGTTGCTCCATTTAGAAATTCCAATACTTCTTTCTTCCAGATCTTAGTCAGCTCTGAAACAAGAAAATCTAACCCTGACTCTGCAACTAGGGTCACCACATTCTTGATCTCTTGTTTTGCATCGTCAAACGCATGTCGCACCAGTTCATAGCCTTCGTTCACGTTCTCCTCGAGCTTTGGCGCCATTAGGGTTTGAAGAATTTGAATTGAGAGAAGAGACGTGTCGACACACTAGTTTGGTCTCGAAACTTTAGTGAGCGTGTCGACAGACAATGGTGAAATTCTATTTATACCTTTCTGGGATTGAAGATGAAAGGGCGGGTCAACAAACTTAAATTGTGTCGACACTGTTAAAAAGTGTCGACACAGACTTATAATATCTCCACACCTATGTGTCGACACAAGTTTAGTCAACATATATATGTGTCGACACTTGTTTATGTGTCGACACCGCTTAGCTCGACACTTAGTCGAGATATTACATCACTAATTCTGCATAAAGTCTAAGTGTCGACACCACCTTAGATGTGTCGACACCTACTTATCATGTGTCGACACTAATTTTCTGAAGTGTCGACACCAACTTCCTAGATGTGTCGATACCTTTTCTCTAAAGTGTCGATACCAATTTTCTGTCTCGACACAGATAACTCTTTGTGTCGACACTATTTTACTTAGTCATTTCTATAAACTTATTATAAGTTTATCATACCTAGTTCAATTTTAAACCTATTGAACTTTGTTTCTTCTAAAGGCTTAGTATACATATCAGCTAGTTGATTATCAGTATTTACATACTCCAGTGAAATATCTTCCTTTTCTACATGTTCCCTTAGAAAATGATATTTTATTTCAATATGTTTAGTTCTACTATGGGAAACAGGATTGTTTGCAACAGATATAGCACTAGTAGAATCACAAAATAGTGGAGTTCTACTTACCTGAATTCCATAGTCTACTAGCTGATATTGTATCCAAAGAAGTTGAGCACAGCAACTTCCTGCAGCCACATATTCTGATTCTGCTGTGGAGATAGCCACACTTGTTTGCTTTTTTCTACTCCATGAGATCAGTCTTCCACCTAGGAATTGACAGGTTCCAGTTGTACTTTTTCTGTCTTCTTTGCAGCCTGCAAAATCTGCATCTGAATAACCTGTTAGTTCAAAGTCTCCATTCCTAGGGTACCAAAGGCCTAGATAAGGAGTGCCCTTTAGATATCTCAGTATCCTTTTGACTGCTGTCAAATGAGACTCTTTAGGGCATGCTTGGTACCTAGCACAGACACATGTAGCATACATGATATCTGGTCTACTTGCAGTCAAATACAATAGGGAGCCAACTATCCCTCTATACAAAGACTCATCTATAGGTTTCCATGCATCATCTTTGCTAAGAGACATACTTGACCCCATAGGAGTCTTCATGGTACTGGATGAATCCATACCATACTTCCTTATGAGTTCTAGGGTGAACTTATACTGGCATATGGATAAACCATTCTCAGTCTGTCTAACTTGGAGACCCAAGAAGAACTTAAGTTCCCTCATACTACTCGTCTCAAATTGTCCTTGCATTAGTTTTGCAAACCTTTTGCAAAGACTACTTTCAGTAGACCCAAATATGATGTCATCTACATATATTTGGACTAGTATTATCTTGCCTCTGGATTCCCTAAGAATAGAGTCTTGTCTATTTTCCCCCTTGTGAATTTATTCTCAATGAGGAAACTAGACAGGGTCTCATACCAAGCCCTAGGGGCTTATTTTAATCCATACAAAGCTTTCCTAAGTCTATAGACATAATTAGGTTGAGTTGAATCAACAAAACCTGATGGCTGTTCCACATAGACCTCTTCCTTTAGATTACCATTCAAAAAGGCTGACTTAACATCCATTTGGTAAACTTTAAATCCTTGATAGGTTGCATAGGCTAGGATCATCCTTATGGCTTCCAGTCTGGCTACTGGATCAAAGGTTTGATCATAGTCAATACCTTCTTCCTGCTTATATCCTTTAGCAACCAATCTTGCTTTGTTCTTTATGATGATTCCATGTTCATCCATCTTGTTCCTAAAGATCCACTTGGTTCCAATTATGTTGTGGTCTTTTGGTTTAGGAACAAGCTCTCAGGCTTTGCACCTATTGAACTGATTCAGCCCTTCTTGTATTGCCTCAATCCAATGAGGGTCTAGGATGGCTTCTTCAAACTTCTTTGGCTCAACTTGGGATAGAAAACTGGAGAAGAGTGCTGCACTCAAATTTCTGCTCCTTGTTTGTACCCCTTGTCTTAGATCACCAATGATTTGATCTGCTGGATGATCTCTAAGATGCCTATTAGCTGGAGACATCCTGGCTTCAGGTTGAACTTCTTCAGTTTCTTCATCTTGCTGCACTCCTTGGACTTCTTCTGCATTAGGTACATGTAGTATTCCCCCTGGACAACAGCCACTATCTTCTACCTGTTGTCTTGCAGTAGGTCCTTCTTCTATAGTGAGCTTATCCATCTTCTCAGTCACACCTGTGGAGCTGCAAATACTACTAGACAACTCATTGTTAATAAGTCTAGTTTCGTCAAAAACTACATGTACAGACTCTTCTACAACTTGAGTAGACAAGTTGTAGACCCTATAAGCCTTACTATTGTTGCTGTACCCAACAAAGATCCCCTCTTAGGTCTTGGCAGCAAACTTAGTCAAGTAAGACTTTCCATTGTTAAGTATAAAGCACTTACAACCAAAGATCCTGAAATAGGATAGGTTTGGTTTTCTGCCTTTCACAATCTCATAGGGGGTCTTATTGTGGCTTTTAGTAATGGTAGCCCTATTAATTACATGGCATGTAGTATTAACTGCCTCAGCCCAGAAATATTCTGGTAGAGATGTGTCACTTAATAGGGTTCTACCAGCCTCAATCAAGGTTCTATTTTTCCTCTCAGCAATGCCATTTTGCTGAGGTGTTCTTGGTGAAGAAAACTCTTGAAATATCCCAAATTCTTCACATAGTTTTGTCATACTATCAGACTAAAATTCAGTACCATGGTCACTTCTTATCTTGACCACTGTA
Organism: Platanthera guangdongensis; assembly: GCA_039583875.1. Classification (NCBI taxonomy): domain Eukaryota; kingdom Viridiplantae; phylum Streptophyta; class Magnoliopsida; order Asparagales; family Orchidaceae; genus Platanthera; species Platanthera guangdongensis. The sequence continues at coordinate 74,392,490 of CM077153.1, read as the reverse complement.
CTGTCTAGTTCATTCTGAATTTGTTTGACAAAGCTATAGAACATACTAGGTGTTTCAGATTTCTGTCTAAGGAAGAACACCAAGGAAAACCTTGAGTAGTCATCTACAACTACAAAGGTATAGACCTTCCTACCTAGGCTGTGAACTGGCATAGGACCAAAGAGATCCATATGCAAGAGGTATAAACACCTCACAGCATCTTTGTTTTCAATGCTACTAAAGGTGGATCTAGTCTGCTTGCCCTTTTGACAAGCTGAGCATATTCCATCTTTAATACACTTAACTTGAGGACCATTCCTCACTAACTCTTTACTAAAGAGTTGGCCAATTGTCTTGTAGTTAAGATGGGCTAGCCTTTTGTGCCATTTGACACAATGAGAGACTTTCTCATCAGCTACAAGACACACTGGAGAACCATTGTTCTCACACATAATGTCTAGGCAATAGACATTCCTCTTTCTATAACCTGTCAAAATGATCTCTTGATCATTTGACCTCCTGATATGACAACCATCTTTGACAAATGAGATGTCATATCCTAAATCACTTAATTGACTTATACTAAAAAGGTTATGTTTCAAACCTTTAACATAAGCCACTTGAGTAATAGTTATATGGGTGCTAGAAATGTTACCAAAACCCTTGATGATTCCTTTTTCAGAAACACCAAAGGTGACTTTAGGACCATCCTTGATAGGTGTGTAGTCCTTTAGCAATCCCCTAGTTCCAGTCATGTACCTGGAACATCCACTGTCCAAGTACCATATTGGGGCATGGCCACTTGGACTTACCTGCAAAACAGATTAGTTGACCTTAGAACCCAAAGAATTCTTGGGTCCTTGGTACTGGTTAGTTTGCTTCCTAACAAAGCTACCTGCAGATTTTCCAACAGGCAGTTTGCTACTCACTTTGGCACTTGCATTGTGCCAACAGTCCATGGTAAAGTGGCCTACCTTGCCATAGCACCAGCACTCAAACCTATTGTACCTTTGCTTAGGTACATCCCTAGCTGTTTTATCTACAGCTGGCTTGTTGAGAGCTGGGGCTTTGCCCTTAGACTAGGACTTGACAGTCCTAGCAGGGTTAGTAAACCCCAATCCAGTTTTACCCTTGTGAGGTATAAACTCATCAATCAAAGGTAGAATAGACTTAGGTTTAGAAAACCTTGCAACAATGTCTCTCTTCTTCTGAAGACTAATCTCCAGAATTCTGATTTGATCATTCTTAAATGTTATAGTTCCCATCTGAATCACAGTTATGTGCTTCAGTCTGGCTATTTCATTTAATTTTTGATCAATCATCTTCTCAAAATCTGTTGCAGCAACTTTGAGACTTGCAATTTCCTTTGCCTGACTCTTGACTAGGGACTTGCTCTTCTTAAAATCTTGCAACAGAACTCTATATTCATCAATCAATTGATGAATATCCCCTTCTGATTCAGATCCCCTGGCATCATTTGATGCTGATGTAACTGATTCAGAACTAGCACTAGAAATTGAACTTGAAGAACAATTTTGTACCTTACTAGGTCCAGGCTGCTCCTGGATTTTGTCATCTTCTGTTAAGGCCATCAGTCCTTTGCACTGGATGTCCTCTTGCTCATATATGGAGTTCATTATCTGGATGAACTCCTCTTCCTCTTCCTCAGCATACAGTCCTATGTATGCTTCAGCATCTGATTCAGTTTCTGAAGAAGACATGTCTGACAAGCCTTTGTCCTTCTTGGAAACAAAAGACCTTTCCTTCTTGCCCTTGAATTGTGTCTTTTTCTTATCAGTAGATTCTTTTCTCTTCTCAGGACAGTCAGCAACAACATGTCCTTGTTTGTTACAACAATAACGAACTATCTTTGATGATGAAGTTCTATTTGACTTGGGCTTTCTTCTGTCACTCTTTGATGACCTCTGTGCTGTGGATGTCTTAGTCCTCCACTGTTTCTTCTTTAGGAACTTCTGAAAGTGTCTTATGAAGGCTGCAAAGTCCTCATCACTTTCACTGCTTTCAGACTTTCTGCTTTCTGAATCATCTGACTCAGTCTCAGCTACTTTAGGAGGTGGAGTTGGTGACTTACTTCTGTATTTTCTGGTGGCTTCTGTCTTGAATGCCACTGTTCTTTCTTTATTCTCAATTCTGGTAGTTTTCTCCTCTTCTTTCCTCACCATCAAATGCATTTCATAGGATAGCAATTTTCCAAATAAAGTTGGAGAAGGAATTTCTGCTAACTTTGCCATTTCCCTAATGGCACAGATCTTGGTGTCCCAATCCTTTGTTAGGGACCTTAAGAACTTATCATTTAACTCATAATTACTGAATTCTCTGTCATAGGACATTAGCTCATTCACAATCCTATAGAACTTCTTATAGCATTCTGTTATGCTATCAAACCTACCTTGCCTGAAGCTTTCATATTCTTGGTTTAATAAGGACTTTCTGTCCTGCCTCACTTCTTCAGAACCCTCCATGTACACAATAAGAGTATCCCACATCTCCTTAGATGTCTTACAGTGTATCAAATTCTGAAAGGTAGCAACATCTATGGCACTCACAATGATATTCTGAGCCCTCTTGTCCATTGTGGCTAGAACTATCTCATCTTTTGTCATTTCAGAGAAGTCCTTAGGTGTTCTCTGATTTGCATCCAGGACTGAAACCTTCATAGGCACATATGGCCCTTCTTTAACTGTGATGTAAATTTTAGGTTCTGAGGCTTCCATAAATAGTCTCACCCTTTCCTTCCAGATGCCAAAAATTTCTTTTCTGCAAATGGGTAGCTTCATGGATCCAAGTTCCTTATGATTCTCTGTTGAACCCATGTTTCTTGATTTTACTTAATCTGCCAACAGGATCTACTCAGACAGTTATGTCCCTTTCTGAGTAACCTCACTTTGATACCACTTGAAAGAAATTGTACCTAATCACCTAGAGGGGGGGGGGGGGTGAATAGGTGACTTAATCTTTTTTTAACTTTTTAGGCAGATTTTAGTTTATATCTCAGAGTTATAACTAATTCTACACTGCAGTCAATCAGTAATCACAGCAATCAATTAAGCACACAGTGAACACACAAATTTATAGTGGTTCCCCAAGGTTTGGGTACATCCACTTTCCCCCTTCGCCTATCTAGTAGCGTACTAGATTCAGCCAAACTCCTCCACTAACTCAGATCCTCAGATCTTACACTCAGAACCCCAAAACAGGTTCCTACAGCTCAGGCCCAAGGCCCTACGACTCAGTCTTCTCCAAAAACCTACACTCAGCTTCTTCACAAAGCCTACACTCAGCCACAGTAGGCCTACACTCAGCCACAACAGGCCTACACTCAGAGATATAAATCTCCTACACTCAGGCACACAGGCCCTACACTCAGCCTTTATAATTGCAGGCTTACAACTCAGATCCCTAAGGATCCTACAAGAAATATAAAATACAAAGTGTATATACCTACAACTCTTAATAGAGAGATGAGTTGATAGGTTCTTGATGAGTTCTTAGAAGAACTCTGCTGAAATCAACCTCACTTGGCTTTTCTTCAAAGCTTCTTGAATGTAGAACACAATAGGGTTGATCTTCTCTGCAGCTGATCTTTGATCTCTGCAACTTAAGATTCAGAACTAGGTCTGAATCCTTCTTCACAGCCTGGTTCCAACGGCGGTCTTCTTGGATGGAGCTCTCTCTCTCTCCAACTTCTTAGATCTTCACTAGATTCTTCAATGAATAGCTAGATCTTGTGTGTATTACTTGATGTGTTGATCTCTGTTAAATCATCTTTTTCTGTTGAAAGTATAAGCCTATTTATAGGCCTTCTTCATGGTGACCGGCTGATCCGGTGCCTAACTGATTTCTGACAACTCTGACAGGTGCAGTAGACCGGCTGGAATGGCAGTTGTCAAGTCATCCAGTCAGTTCTTGAAAAATCTGTAACTATCTGAAAATGTCGAGACAATCTGTCTTTAAGTGTCGACACTTATAGACTAAGTGTCGACACAAGTAGACTAAGTGTCGACACTAGCCTTCAAGGTGTCGACACAACTCCTTGTGTTGTAGAATTTACTTCTCGACATAGCTTCTTCATCATGTGTCGACACTGATATTGTGTGTCGACACAACTCCTTGTTTTTCAGTACTTTGTTGAATTCTTGTAAGTGTCGACACAACTCCTTTGTGTCGACACATCTTCATGTGTTGAACTTGTTAAGTGTCGACACATCTTCTTGGTGTCGACACATGCCTTCTGTGTTGATACTTGCTGAGTGTCGACACAACTCCTTGTGTCGACACATTCTTCTTCTGTTGAGACTTTGGCTGAGTGTCGACACATCTCCTTTGTGTCGACACTTGTACTTAGAATTTTTGTTGAACTTTGCTGAGTGTCGACACAGCTCCTTGTGTCGACGCTTTATTTATGTATTGAGTCTTCTGCTGAGTGTCGACACATTCTTTATTATGTCGACACTTTCTTCAAGTGTTGAGTCTTCTGCTGAGTGTCGACACATTCTTTATTATGTCGACACTTATACTTAGACTCTACTGACTTTTGCTGAGTGTCGACACAGCCTCCAAGTGTCGACACTTTCTGATGTAGACACAGTTCCTCTGGGTGTCGACACAACTGCTAAGTGTCGACACAGCTTCACTGGACTTTTCTTCATTGAGTGTCGACATAGCTCCTTGTGTCGACACTTTCTGTCTGGTGTCGACTCTGCATCCCTGGTGTCGACACAAGTACTCCAAGTGTCGACACTGCTTGCCTGGGTGTCGACACAAGTCTTCTTAAGTGTCGACACTTTCCCTCTGGGTGTCGACACATGGACTTAGAAACTTTTTCATCTTTCCATGCAAATACTTAACCTGCACAAGGCACTCAAAATACATCAAATACATTTTGATGTATATCATTGAGTGGGGTGAGGCTTCTTCAAATCAGGTACATTAGAACCAATGTACCCAACAGTAGGGCCTAGGGCCTGAGTTGTAGGAGACCTTGTTCTCTGAGTGTAAGTCTTTGTGAAGACTGAGTGGTAGGGCTATTGAGCCTGAGTTGTAGGAGTGGGATCACTCTGAGTTGTAGGAACCTGTTTGGGGTTCTGAGTTGTAAGATCTGAGGATCTGAGAAGTAGTGGAGAAGTTAGGCCGAATCTAGTACACTACTAGATAGGCTAAGGGGGAAAGTGGATGTACCCAGACCTTGGGGAACCACTATAAAAGCTGTGTGTACTCTGTGTGTGATTCATTCTGTGATTGCTGTGTTATATATGCTGAATTGCTGTAGAGAATTGCATAAACAAGTCTAATAAATCAGAGTTTTTGCCTTTAAAGTTAAAAAGATTAAGTACACCTATTCACCCCCCCCCCCCTCTAGGTGTTTAGGCACTAGTTCTTTCAAGTGGTATCAGAGGGAGGTTACTCACAAAGGACATAACAGTCTGAGTAAAGATCCTGTAGGCAGAATCAGTATAATCAAGAATCAAGAAAATGGGTTCAACAGAGAATCACAAAGAGCTAGGATCCATGAAATTGTCAATCTGCAGAAAGGAGATCTTTGGCATTTGGAAAGAAAGGGTTAGACTTTTTATGGAAGCCTCTGACCCAATAATATATATTACAGTTAAAGAAGGGCCATATGTGCCAATAAAAGTATCTGTTCTAGATGCCAATCAGAGAACTCCCAAAGACTATTCAGAAATGACCAAGGATGAAATAATTCTGGCCACTATGGATAAGAGGGCCCAGAATATTATTGTAAGTGCAATTGATGATGCCACATTTCAGAATCTGATTCATTGTAAAACATCAAAAGAAATGTGGGGCACACTGATAGTCTATATGGATGGATTAGAAGAGGTCAGACAAGATAGGAAGTCTTTATTAAATCAAGAGTATGAAAGCTTCAGACAAGGCAGGTCTGATAGCATAACTGAATGCTACAAGAAATTCTACAGGATAGTCAATGAATTGATGTCCTATGGAAGAGAGTTCAGCAATTATGAGTTGAATGATAAGTTCTTGAGATCCCTGACAAAGGACTGGGATACTAAGATTTGTGCCATAAGGGAAATGACCAAACTAGCTGATATACCTCCTCCAACATTGTTTGGAAAACTATTATCTTATGCGATGCAGTTAATGGTAAGAAAGGAGGAAGAAAAGACTATTAGGGTGGAGGACAAAGAAAGAGCTGTGGCCTTCAAGACTGAAGCCACTAGGAAATATAAAAGCAATTCTCCATCTCCACCACAAATAGTTGTTGAGACAATATCAGAAAATTCAGATAGTAAGAAGTCAGAAAGCAGTGAAAGTGATGAATACTTTGCTGCATTTACTAGGCACTTTCAGAAGTTTCTAAAGAAGAAGCAGTGGAGGTCCTGCCATCGACTTCACAGACAAAAGATGACTATTATCAGAACAGGAAGTCATCAAGGAATGACGGGAGAAAGTCCAAGTCTAGTAAAACTACATCCTCAAAGATAGTATGCTATTGTTGCAATAGACAAGGACATGTAATAGCTGATTGTCCAGAGAAGAGGAAAGAGTCCACTAACAAGAAGAAGACTCAATTCAAGGGCAAAAAGGAAAGGTCCTTTGTTGCCAAGAAGGATAAAAGTCTGTCTGATATGTCATCTTCAGAAACAGATTCAGAAGCTGAAGCCTATATTGGCTTGTTTACTGAAGAAGAAGAAAATGAGTTCATGCAGCTAATGAACTCAATTTATGAGCATGAGGACATTCAGTGCAAGGGACTGATGGCCTTATCAGAAGGAGACAAAATCCAGGATCAGCCTGGACCTAGTCAGGTACAAAATTATTCTTCAAGTTCAATTTCTAGTACTGAATCAGATTTAGATACATCAGCATCAAGTGATGTGAGTGAATCTGAATCTGAAGGAGACATTCATCAGTTAATTGGTGAATATAGAGTATTATTGCAGGCTTTGAAAACAAGCAAACTCTTGACCAAAACTCAGGCTAAGGAGATTACTAGTCTTAAAGAGGGTGCAATAGATTTTGACAAGTTATTAGATCAGAAATTAAATGAAATAGCCAGACTGAAGAATATTACAGTTATTCAGATAGGGACTATTACATTTAAAAATGATCAAATTAGAAATCTGGAGATTAGTCTTCAGAAGGAAAGAGAGATTGTTGCAAGTTTTTCTAAACCAAAATCTGTTTTACCTTTGATAGATGCATTTGTACATCAAAAGGGTAAAACTGGATTGGGGTTTACAAAACCTGCCAGGATAGTTAGGTCCAAGTCTAAGGGCAAAGCCGCAGCACTTAACAAAAAGCCTACTTTAGATACTACAGCCAGGGTTGTATCCAAACAAAGGTACAACAGATTTGAGTGCTGGTGTTGTGGCAAGGTAGGCCACTTTGCCATAGACTGTTGGCACAATTCAAGTGTCAAGGTGAGTAGTAAACTGCCTGCTAGAATAACTACAGGTAGTTTGTTAAGAGTCAGACTAACTTGCACCAAGGACCCAAGAATTATTTGGGTTCTAAGGTTAAGTAATCTATTTTGCAGGTGAGTCCAAGTGGCCATGCCCCAATATGGTACTTGGACAGTGGATGTTCTAGGCATATGACTGGAACTAGGGGATTGCTGAAGGACTATACACCAATCAAGGATGGTCCTAAGGTTACCTTTGGTGGTTCAGAAAAAGGAATCATCAAAGGATTTGGTAACATTTCTAGCAACCTAATTATAATTACTCAAGTGGCTTATGTAAAGGGTTTGAAACATAACCTCATTAGCATAAGTCAGCTGAGTGATTTAGGATATGGCATCTCATTTGTCAAGGATGGTTGTCATATCAGTAGGTCAAGTGATCAAAAGACCATTCTGACAGGATATAGGAAGGGAAATGTCTATTGTCTAGACATTATATGTGAGAACATTGTTTCTCCTGTTTGTCTTGTAGCTGATGAGAAAGTATCACATTGTGTTAAATGGCATAAGAGGCTGGCTCATCTTAACTATAAGACAATTGGTCAACTCTTTAGCAAAGAGTTAGTGAGAAATGGTCCTCAATTTAAGTGCATAAAGGTTGGGATATGCTCAGCTTGTCAAAAAGGCAAGCAGACCAGATCCACCTTTAATAGCATTGAGAACAAAGATGCTGTGAGGTGCCTATACCTCTTGCATATGGATCTTTTTGGTCCTATGCCAGTTTACATCCTAGGTAGGAAGGTCTATACATTTGTGGTAGTTGATGACTACTCAAGGTATTCCTGGGTGTTCTTCCTAAGGCAAAAATCTGAAACACCAAGTATCTTATATAGCTTTGTTAAACAAATTCAGAATGAATTGAACAGTACAGTGGTCAAAAGCAGAAGTGACCATGGTACTGAATTTTAGTCTGAAAGTATGACAAAGCTATGTGAAGAGTTTGGGATATTTCAGGAATTTTCCTCACCAAGAACACCTTAGCAAAATGGTATTGCTGAAAGGAAAAATAGAACCTTGATAGAGGCTGGTAGAACCATGTTGAGTGACACATCTCTCCCAGAATATTTCTGGGCTGAGGCAGTTAATATTGCATGTCATGTGATCAATAGGGCTACTATCACCAAGAGCCACAATAAGACCCCCTATGAGATTGTGAAGGCAGAAAACCAAATCTATCCTATTTCAGGATCTTTGGTTGTAAATGCTATATACTTAACAATGGTAAGTCTTATTTAACCAAATTTGATGCCAAATCCCAAGAGGGGATCTTTGTTGGGTACAACAACAACAGTAAGGCTTATATGGTCTACAACTTGACTACTCAAGTTGTAGAAGAGTCAGTTCATGTAGTCTTTGATGAAGCTAGACTCATTAACAATGAATTGCCTAGAAGTATTTGCAGCTCTACAGGTGTAACTGAGAAGATGGACAAGCTTACTATTGTAGAAGATCCTACTGCAAGTCAGCAAGTGGAAGATGGTGGCTGCTGTCCAGGGGGAGTATAAGATACTCCTGTTGCTGAAGAAGACCAAGAGGAGCTGCTGAATGAAGAAGCTGAAGGTGTACAACCAGAATACAGGGTGCCTCCTGTAAATAGGCATTTAAAAGATCATCCAGCCAATCAAATTATTGGAGATCTCAGACAAGGGGTACAAACAAGGAGCAGGAATCTAAGTTCAGTTCTCTACTCCAGCTTTCTATCCCAAGTAGAGCCAAAGAAATTTGAAGAAGCCATCCTAGATCATCATTGGATTGAGGCTATGCAAGAGGAGCTGAACCAGTTCAAAAGATGCAAAGTCTGGGAGCTAGTTCCTAAACCAAAAGACCACAATATTATAGGAACTAAGTGGATCTTTAGGAACAAGTTGGATGAAAATGGAGTAATTATAAAGAACAAAGCTAGACTGGTTGCAAAAAGGATATAGGCAGGAAGAAGGTATTGATTTTGATCAGACCTTTGCTCCAGTAGCAAGACTGGAGGCAATAAGGATGTTTCTTGCCTATACAACATTTCAAGGGTTCAAGGTATACCAAATGGATGTTAAGTCAGCTTTTCTGAATGGAAATCTGAAGGAAGAAGTCTATGTAGAACAGCCATCATGTTTTGTTGACTCTACTAAACCTAATTATGTTTATAGACTTAGGAAGGCTTTGTATGGGTTAAAACAAGCCCCTAGGGCTTGGTATGAAATGCTGTCTAGTTTCCTCATTGAGAATAAATTCACAAGGGGGAAAATAGACAAGACTTTATTCCTTAGGGAATCCAGAGGCAAGATTATCTTAGTCCAGATATATGTAGATGACATAATATTTGGGTCTATAGAAAGTAGTCTTTGCAAAAAGTTTGCAAAACTAATGCAAGGACAATTTGAAATGAGCAGTATGGGGGAACTTAAGTTCTTCTTGGGTCTCCAAGTTAGACAGACTAAAGATGGATTATCCATATGTCAGTCTATGTTCACCCTAGAATTGATAAGGAAGTATGGTATGGAATCATCCACTACCATGAAAACTCCTATGGGGTCAACAATGTCTTTATGCAAAGATGATGCAGGGAAACCTGTAGATGAAACTTTGTATAGAGGGATAGTTGGCTCCCTACTATATTTGACTGCAAGTAGACTAGATATCATGTATGCTCTATGTGTCTGTGCTAGGTACCAAGCTTGCCCTTAAGAATCTCATTTGACAGCAGTCAAAAGGATTTTGAGATATCTTAAGGGCACACCTTATCTAGGCCTTTGGTACCCTAGGAATGGAGATTTTAAACTGACAGGTTATTCAGATGCAGATTTTGCAGGCTGCAAAGAAGATTGGAAAAGTACCACAGGAACTTGTCAATTTCTAGGTGGAAGGCTGATATCATGAAGTAGCAAGAAGCGGACCAGTGTGGCTATCTCCATAGTTGAGTCAGAGTATGTTGCTGCAGGAAGCTGCTTTGCACAACTACTATGGATACAACATCAGCTAGAAGATTATGGTATTCAAGTAAGTAGAACACCTTTATTTTATGATTCTACTAGTGTTATCTCTATTGGAAATAATCCTGTCTCTCATAATAGGACTAAGCACATAGAAATAAAGTCCATTTTCTAAGAGAACATGTGGAAAAAGAAGATATTTTCCTAGAGTATATAAATACAGATAATCAGTTAGCTGATATGTATACTAAGCCCTTAGATGAAACCAAATTCAATAACTTTAAAATTGAATTAGGGATGATAAACTTGGAATAGCTTACAAAAAAAAATTGACTATGTAAAATGGTGTCGACACACAGAGTTCTCTGTGTCGACACATAGTAGTGGTGTCGACATTTCAGAGAAATGGTGTCGACACATCTAGGAAGTCTGGGTCGACACTTCAAAGAATTTGTGTCGACACATACAGGATAGGTGTCGACACATCCAGGGTGGTGTCAACACTTAGGATTTACACAGACTTAGTCTAGTAAAGTCTCGACTAAGTATCGAGCTGAGTGGTGTCGACACATATATAAGTGTCGACATATATATTCTGTCGACTATACTTGTGTCGACACATAGTTGTCGAGACATTAGCAGTAAGTGTCGACACTTTTCCACAGTGTCGACACAGTTTAAGTATTTTAACGCGCCTTTTCACCTTCGATTATAGAAAGGTATAAATAGGTTTTCCCCAGTGTTTGTCGACACACTCTCCAAAGTTTTGAGACCAAACTTGTGTGTCGACATCTCTCTTCTCTAAATTCAAATTTCTTCAAACCCTAATGGTGCCCAAGCTAGAAGAGAATGTTAATGAAGGATATGAGCTCGTACGACATGCTTTTGATGACGCGGAACCCGAAATCAAAGGTGTGGTAACCCTAATTGTCGAGACTGGATTGGAATATATTATATCAGAACCAATCAAGATCTGGAAGAAGGAGGTCCTGGAATTTTTGAGTACCGCATCACTTGATGATATTGGACTCAAGATTAAGTCCAAAGTTCATGGGACCAAAGTCAAGGTCACACCAAAAAGTCTAAGCAAGGTACTTCAACTACCAAGAATAAAAGAGGAAGAAGATGTATCTGCTTCTAAGACTAGAGAGGCATTGAGATGGTGTGGACTGGATTCAAACTTGAAAATTGGATCAGTTTTCAATAGAAAAGGAATGAACATCCAAGGAAAGTTTCTGTCTGAAATAGTTGGCAAGGTCATCCTGAGCAAGCCTGGAGGACATGACAGGATTTTAGCTTATATGTTTAGTTTGATGACAAGGATCATCTTCAAACTTAATACTGATTGGTCTGCAGTTGTGTTTGAGAAGATAAAAGAAAGTATGAAGAAGCCCAATCTGGGTAGATTACTGAGTCTATACCTAGCTGGAAGTGTTCCTGAGGTGATGAATCAGGGTGCAGGTTCCAAGATTAACTACATGAGGAGAATGGATTTAAGAATTTTCTCTAGGTGGGATAGAGTGCTGACAAAGGAACTGCCATCTCTAGTAAAGGACACACCCCAAAAGAAGAAGAAGACAGCCACTGTGGCTCAAGAATCCTCCAGCAGCTCTGAAGAGCAAGTAGTGTTTAGTTCTGATGATGAACAGGGAAGAAATGCTGGTTAGTCTCCAGCAAGACAAGAAGATGCACAGAGGAAGGGGGAGCTACCCTCAGCAAGCATAATTCACCTGGATGCACTCCAGGGGGAGCCTCTACTTGTGGAAGATCCAACTCCTCTAGAGAGTGAAAGGGCTACCCAAACCATCCTGGAGGTAATCACTGAAATTAATCAATTAGATTTCCCAATTGAAGATGAAGTTTTGACTGATTCATTCCCTGATGTTCATCAGCAAACACAGATACAACCTCAACCACAAGATGTTGTCATGGAGGACACATCTGTAGCTGATATAGTGGTTGATGAGATCAGAGATTCTCCAGCCCATTCTCAACAGGAATTTACATTAGAAGAGTTATTCCCTGATCTTGTACAGACAGATCTTGAGAAAGAAATAGCTGCTATTGAGGGGGAGAAAGTAAATATTGAGGGGGAGCATGTGGAGACTGTAGAGGAAACTGCAAGGAAAGAGACTGAGAAGCCAAAGGATGCTGAGGCCCCACAAAGGACTGAGAAGGAGTTACCTCCTAGTCCTAAGGATAGAGTGGACATAGTCAGCACTTCTGCTTCAGAAGATGAAGAGGCTGCTAGAGGCAAGAAGAGGAAGTTCCAGGTCTTCAAAATAAGAAGCCAGAACTATAAGAAAGCCCTACAGACAATTGCTCCACAAACTGCCACCACTACTGATTACAGTTCACTGATGGTGGCTTTACAGATTAAGCTGGATGAGCAAAGACAAGCTCTAGAAAAGTATATGGATGAAGGCCATAAGTCACTTCAGTTTGATCTAGCACAAGACATCAAATCCATCAGATTTGAATTGAATCTCAACAAAAAAGAAATGACTGACTGCTTCCATAAGGGAGGATATGCAGTAGTCTATCTGGCCACTCATCAAGAGAAGATCAAAACATAAGTGGATGATATGACAGTGAAGCAAGGATATGTTCTAGAAAATCAAATAAGAATGAATGAAAACTTGACTGAATCACATAATGTGATAGTCACAGAAATGAAGAATCTTGCTTTTGCCCATACTGTAGCCCTGACTACAGCCAAGGCAGAATTTGATCAGGCATTACAAGAAGGTCTCACTGCTGTTACTTCTGCCCTCCAGGATTCCCAGAAGCTAATCACTGAAAAGCTCCAAAGGTTGAAACCTTTTTATAAGGATGGAGTAAACTATCTGAATGCCAAGATCAGGTTCCAGAAAGATGATCTGAGGGATCACATAGAGAGAGAAGTCATAAAGGGGGAGAGGGTTTAGTCAAGGCAGGCTCTTATCATGCAAAGTGGATTTCAAATTCCATCAGAGCCACCCTTGGATATCCACCCTTATGTGATGATGACAATGTTGCAAAGTCTGACATCAATCCTGCATACCTTGGAGGAGAGCAAGCTGAAGTGGCTCAAGTGATATAACCTCTACCAGACTTTGACATGATACATCAAGAGATACAGACTATGTACAGTCCTCCTGAGGGGAATCAGAACATTTTCATTGAGAAAGTTGTTCAGCCCGTGCCAGAGGCAATCCTAAAAGAACAAGAGGCTTTGTTAAAAGAACAAGAGGCCTAATTATCTAAGAAAAGGTTCAGAGAGCAAGCTGAACTTGGGCCTGATTTTGAACAATGGAGCCCCACTTCCAGGAATATCATCTTGATTGCATGGAAGGCTGCTAAGGTCCATGTCCTGGATAGAGGCAAGTGATATTCTGACCTGGAGTGGAGGAAGCATTAGAATATGCAAGAGGCCATTGTACAATATAGAAGAAAGGCTAAACTGGGAAAGCTACCTCCTAATGCACAGGAGCCTAGCAAGTATTTTCCTAAGCCTTATAACTATTTTGAAAGGCAGAAGATAAAGGCTGAAGAGTTGAAAAAGAAAGATATTAAAGGGAAGAAGCCTGCTGCTGCTGATGACACTGAAGCTCCAGTTCAAGAAAAGATTTAATCTGGAAAGGGGATTGTAATCAAGGAACCAGAGCAGCATTAGGATAGCATTTTCTTAAGTTTACAAGTTGTAATTTGTAGTAAACTCTTTGTAAACTTTTGATTAATGTAAATGTTGGAATTTGTAAGAACATTGTGTCATGGTTTAAATCTATTACATTAATTGTTCTGAGCTTATTGTATATACATGTTCTGTTTAAGTATTTTCCCTGTCATATATTACTTTTTTATATCATACTGAGAATTTGTTATGTATGGTGTATATCATTGACTAAGGGTTATTACTTCTCCAAATAGGGGGAGATTGTTGGGTACATTGGAATATATGTACCTGATTTGAAGAAGCCTCACCCTACTCAATGATATACATCAAGATGTATTTGATGTGCTTTGAGTTTCTTTGTGCAGGTTAAGTAACTGCAGGTTTGCAGGAAAAATTTCTAAGTCCATGTGTCGACACCTAGAAGAAAAGTGTCGACACTTAAGAAAGCTTGTGTCGACATCTAGAGAAGCAGTGTCGACATTTGGAGTAATTGTGTCAACACTAGGAAGGCAGAGTCGACACCAGAAGGAAAGTGTCAACACATACAGGCAGTGTCGACACACAGTGAAGAATTGTCTAAAGAATCAGTGTCGACATTTAGAAGCAGTGTCGACACCCAGAGGAACTTTGTCGACATCAAAAGTGTCGACACTAGGAGGCAGTGTCGACACTCAACAAACTTCAACAAAGTTCAAGTACAAGTATCGACACGAGGAGGCTGTGTCGACACTCAGCAAACTTCAATAAAGTCTAAGTACAAGTGTCGACACAAAGGAGATGTGTCGACAGTCAGCAAAAGTTTCAACACAGAAGGCATGTGTCGACACAAAGAAGATGTGTCGACACTTAACAAGTTTCAACATAAGAAGATGTGTCGACACAAAGGAGTTGTGTCGACACCTAGTAGAAATCAACTAAGTATTGAAGGAGAAGGACTTGTGTCGACACACATGATCAGTGTCGACACATTCTGAAGAAGCAGTGTCGAGAAGCAGTTTCTACAACACAAGGAGTTTTGTCGACACCATGAAGGCTAGTATCGACACTTAGTCTACTTGTGTCGACACTTGGTCTATTTGTGTCGACACTTAAAGACTATCTGTCTCGACACTTTCAGACAGTGACAGAGATTTCAAGAAGTGACTGGATGACTTGACAGCTACCATTTCAACCGGTCAACTGCTATTGTCAGAGCTGTCAGAAGATCGTTAGAAACCAGATCAGCCGGTCACCATGAAGAAAGCTTATATAAAGGATTATTCCTTCAATAGAAGAAGAAAGATTACATCAATCAATGAAGTGAAAAACAACAAAACAAGAAGAAGACCTTCAAGTGAAGATCTAAGAAGTTGGAGAGAGAAATCTCCTTCTAAGAAGACAGCTATTGAACCAGGCTGATAAGAAAGTTTCAGATTGATATCTGATTCTCAAGTCAGCAGTTGATTGAAGATCATCTGCCTAGAGATACAACCCTACTGTGTTCTAATTCAAGAAGATTTGAAGAAAGCCAAGGGAGGTTGATCTCTGCAAAGTTCTTCCAAGAACTCATCAAGAAGCCAGTCAACTCATCTTTCTCAATCAGAGTTGTGGTTATTAATCTTTGTACTCTTTATTTTCTGTAGGATCCTTAGGGATCTGAGCTGTAAGCCTGTATTATAAAGTCTGAGTGTAGGAGACAGTGTGCTCTAAGTGTAAGTCTTGTTGAAGACTGAGGTAGGGCCTAGGGCCTGAGTTGTAGGAGACCTTGTTCTCTGAGTGTAAGTCTTTGTGAAGACTGAGTGGTAGGGCTATTGAGCCTGAGTTGTAGGAGTGGGATCACTCTGAGTTGTAGGAACCTGTTTGGGGTTCTAAGTTGTAAGATCTGAGGATCTGAGGAGTAGTGGAGAAGTTAGGCCGAATCTAGTACACTACTAGATAGGCGAAGGGGGAAAGTGGATGTACCCAGACCTTGGGGAACCACTATAAAAGCTGTGTGTACTCTGTGTGTGATTCATTCTATGATTGTTGTGTTATATGTGCTGAATTGCTGTAGAGAATTGCATAAACAAGTCTAATAAATCAGAGTTTCTGCCTTTAAAGTTAAAAAGATTAAGTGCACCTATTCACCCCCCTCTAGGTGTTTAGGCACTAGTTCTTTCAGACTCTTGATATTGATTGAATGTTCTTCTTCTTCTTCTTGATATTCTCTGGCCTGGGCAGATTGCAGTAAAGAACTTTTGATTGTTGTAAGATTATTCTTCTGTGCAATGTCTGTCTGTGTGTCTTACTGGCTGTATGCAAGATTACTTTTTCTTTTCTATATGTTTTTGACTGAAGAATCCTTTGGAAATTTGAATGCTTAAGCAGTAATTGCAGTCAGCCTGGGAAGGAAACGACAATTAATGATTTTCCTAACTGTCCCATGGAAAATGGCACGTAATAATCCATGATCAATGTGCATTCTAATGGTAACATTCCGAGAAGATTTGGCATTAAATAAATACTCAGGAATCATCGCCGAGAAAAGGTATGGGAAACTGGAGAAGACTTAGTCTGGAATCGTCGAACGAAGAACACAATTCGTCGAGCTGAGTTTGAGTTCATCGAGCTGAGCTTGAGTTCGTCGACCAGACAATTTGCCTTCACGGGAATCTTGTCAATTCTGCAACAATCTTCGGCGAACTGACAATCTACATTCGTCGAGCTGAGAATCATCATTCGTCGAGCTGAGATCCTATATCGTCGAGCTGAGAATGATTGTGTACTTAGAATCTGAGAAGTCTCTGTCTGATAAGGATTCAAATCGTCGAGCAGAAATCGTTGAGCAAAGTACTGAATTCATCGACCTGAGAAGTTGTGAACGTGAGGTCCAAGTTCGTCGAGTTTAGAAAATAATTCGTCGACCAAAGCTTGAAGCTGGACTTATAAAAATTCTGGAGCTACCCTGACTTTAGCTTGTTGAATAAACTCAATCTTCGTCGAATAGAGAATAAAGATCGTCGAGCTCAGCACTAAGAATTATCTAAAGATCGTCGAGCGCAGAACACCTTTCGTAGAACTGAGTTCGACGAACGTCGAACTCATTTGACTTAGTATTGAAAACTTCTAATTCTGGAGTCTCTGATGGTCTTGTTGATAGCTGGTCCATCTGAAGTTGACTCTAAGGACTTGGCCTAGACTCTAGGACACAAATTTGACCCTGGCTATACTGGTTGGGTCACATCCTAAGCTAGTGAACCTAGCCCAAATCAACTAGGGATCCAATAGGTGGTGCTTCCCTCATGGGGCAGTTCCTCTGAATGTACCCCGACTGGTTGCACGGATAGTATGTCAGTGCCTCCTACACTGCCCTTCACATCTCCCTCTACTGGTCCCTGTCTCCCATCTGGAGCCCCTGAAATATTTAGTCCATCGACCATTAGTCAAAAATACTAAGCCTGATTTACCCCACTTTGGAAACTAGCTCCTCTCCTAGGAGCCTCCATAGTGGCCAATGGAGACAGTGGGTCAGGCCACTCCGCTCCTAGGCGGGTAACTGCACTACTAGGCCTAGCCCTTACGTACGCCTCAATGCGAACAACACAACCGTGGAGCCCCTGCGTACTCCAATGGCAAAACCACCAGTCTTTTCCTTGGCTTAGTGAGAACCACACTTGCTGAGTCAATGTATCAACGTCGGTGTGATCGACCGTATAATACCGAAGACCCACCACTTTATGCACATGCAACCATGATTTTCTGAGCCATTGGCTCCCTGGACTAACCTGTCTGTTATAACTACCTTCTGAGCCTTCGGCTCACCTGGCTAACTTGCCCATTTCCACAACCATCGAGCCTACCGCTCGGATAACCTAATTAAGCTAACACTTGAGTGGGTAGGGTGTGTGAATGTGGATTCCTAGTATTTCCAATTGCTCTTTAGCACTTTATCTTATGGTTTAAGGTTAACCTTGTACTACCTAAGGCATTCCCTGTGAAGGGCTCTCGAGGTTACTAGGAATAACGATGGGCGGAAGCCCAAAACTCCCTTTTCGCATGATACTTATTATTATTAGTAACTACCCATGTCTAAATGCTCGTGGCATTACACTTGAACTAAACCTAAGTGTATTTAGACATCTTCTAGGGAAAGACGATCCATCGTCGATCCCGAGCACAACTCTTCCCTTGCACAATCGGGCTCTCACAACCTACCTTCTTTTGGTGACCCTATATATTCCAACCAGACCAGGTACACCAACTACCCTTTCTCATACAAGGTTCACATGATACCTTAGCTCTACAGTTTTTACTTTGTGCAGACCTATTGAGTTACATGGTGTGATGCAAGGTGACTGGTGGAGAATTTATAGTTTTAAAATAAATCCAAAGTAATATCTCAAACTAGGCAAGTGCACCTATCAAAATATAGTATAGGAAATGTCGTATTTAAACTCGGGGACCATTGAGTACTTGTACTCACAAGGAAGAGCTATTATTTTATCGAATGGAAATTGTTTTTTTTTTATTTTGGTAAAGAAAACGTTAAACTAAAAGGGGAAATACGATGATAGGAATGCTAACACTTGATCTAGAATCCCTTTGGGTTAGAATTAATTTCCATGAAATTATAAAATACAAGCATCTAAATTATTAACTTCGATCGACCACAGAGGTTCCATAGTTATGTATCACCTTTCTCGAGAATACGCATTCGACTAACCTTAGGTTGATCGATTAAGACCTCTTGGCCAGTCGAAAAACCTAAACTTGCTTTAGGAGGTGAACCTCACTAATGGAATTGACTCCAATCCGAAAGAATTATGACTTCCTCTCTCGAGGGGTGCAAGAAATTCCCTTTATCCTTGAGTGATGTACTCGTATCCACAACCTCTTGGTAAATCTAGGATACGAATCTAAGATCGAATAAGCATAAATTGCAACTTATGAATTCGATGAAATTAAAATCAAAGATAAACCGAAGTATATAAAATATAGTGCTTGATAATATGAGACAAAAAGAAGAAATTTATTCCATTCCAAAGTTCATCATGATTAAGTGCTAATTGGAAATTAGCTACTCATCATGATGGGAGAATTACATGAAAGGTTGAAGAGAGACATGGTTATAAAAAGGACTTGAAATAACAAAAACAAAAGTTACACTATGAATTGAAAATGCAAGAAATAAAGCAAAGAAAACAGAACTATGGCACCCAAAAATCTCCTCCCCATCTTTTGAAATTGTCTGGAATTTATAGGCAAGTTTGCTGGATGGTCACGCTCCTAGGTCATGCCCGTGACCTAGGGCGTGTAAGGTTTGGAACCGTCGTCTTCAAGTCCTGGGAACGTTTGCGCGAAACTACCAAAATTGTTAATAGGCGGGTCACGCCCTAGGTAATGCCCGTGAACTAGGGCGTGTCATGTAGGTTGCTGAAAACGGCGAGAAGCAGAAATGGCGGGAATAACTCCGGCCGTTGATGGAAGGTTTACACCCCTCGTAATGCCCGTGACCTTGGGCGTGTAAGGCAGAAACCGTCAAAATCTGAAAATGCTTCATTAAACATGCACGCCTTGATGTCACGCCTTAAATTCACGCTCGTGACCAATAGGTCATGCCAGTGACCGGGTGTGTAACTTTAATCTGATGTGGAGTCGAGGCCTGACACTTCATCTGCAGGCCACGCCTCCTTGTCACGCCCGTGGCACCATGGTCACGCCCGTGACCATTAGGCATGCAAATTTTAGTTGACGTGGCAATGTTCTCTGGAGCTTATGCCGGGGTCACGTCTGCCTGTCACGCCCGTGACCTATAGGTCACGCCCATGACTGGGGCATGCAGTTTGCATTTTTTTAGTTTTGTCCAGCATTGTCCCCTGATCAGTTCTTCAAACTCCAAAATGTTATTTGCAGCACATTTTGATCTAAAATAAGAAAAGAACAAAATTAGTAACAAAATTAATATAATATAATTATAATCTAGTTAATTATTAATTTAAAACTATATAAAAAATAAAGATAAAATTAGAGTTATCAAATACCCCCATAATTACTCATTTGCTCGTCCCGAGCAAACAACTTTCCATAGGGAGTAGAAAATTTTTAACTCTAGAAAAAAATTGAACCTAAGGAGTAAAATGCAATGTCTTATGCCTATGCGTGTAGTTTTTTTTGTAGAAAAACCTACTTAGCATACAAAATAGTTTTTACTTTTCTAAAATGTGTTTTCGCTTATTATTTTTACTTCGAAAATGAAACCTGGTAAATCTTAAAGTCACATTTAAGGAGAAAGTAGCGTGTTTACTAAGATAACACTGCACAAATCAAAGATCGAGATACCCTCTAAGGAAATCCATGAATGTCGATGGCCATAGGCTGCCCTTTCACATTCTCGCCACGGCACTAGCTAACTTATAAGCATAAATCATTAGGACTCAAGTAGGTTGAAACATAGTCTAAGGTTTTTTTGATTTTGAAAAATCAAAGATAAAAACGATGGCTAGACACACCAAAACCTAACGAGAGCTTGCACAAAAGAAATCATGGCTTGAAGAACGCTGCCAATTCCTAAATCTCTTCTTTTCTTCTCCTTAACATGTTAAAAAGTTTTCCACTTCCTCTATTTATTTTCATATATATTTTTTATCTATATATATTTTTTTGAGGAGGAAAGAAAAATAAATCAACATTTTTTTCTCAATTAGCCACCAAAATTAAATTGCTCCTAATCACTCAGAAATTATTTTTATATATATATTTTCAAGCTCAGTTTTAGGTGTGAAATTAGAATTCTTTTTAGGCTTTGGTTAAGTGTTTGGTGAAGCTAAAACAAAAGATATGATATAGGCTGAAATTGGCTTAGCAAATATAAAATGCTTAGGTACGGGTGCAAAGGCTCAAACTTGCCAAAAGAAATGCCTAAATCATATTTATGCTAATAAGTTTAACATATACAAAGTTTTGAGAATAGCTAGTGGGCAAGTTGTAGACATTGAGAAAGAATGCCTCTTTCTTGATCCGCGAAATATCGCTCTAGAAAACTTCGACACACTCTCCTAAACTATTCTTATATTTTACCGGTTTCAAAGTTAAAGTAAAATAAACTGTTTCTATGCATTTAGAAAAATAAAAATTTAATTCTATGCTGAATGTTTAATTCTACTTAAATTCTACTAACATGTGAACTTAAGTAGAAACACAGCATGACCAACAGTTCTACTCCAAAATTTAAAATTCAATTAAAGCATCAAAATCATCTAAACACTATGAAAAAGTTGAATACTATGGATTTCACATGTGAATAAATATAGAAATAAAGATTTCTCTAATTAAAAATTAACCATAATTTTTTTGTTACCCGAGGTATACCCTATGAAGGGCTCTCACCAGTACTAGGAGGTAAGATGGGATGATATCCCAAACATCCATTTCTAAGAAATTTAATTTCAATTTTCTAATTTTTTTGAATTTTTTGATATATTTGTTCCTCTTTAATTTTTTTCTAATTTTGTTTGTATTTTTGTGAAGAATAAGTAAAAAAAAAAATTTGAAAAATGAAAATTTTTTTATGATTTTTTTGTATGTTTTGCTTGAGAAATATCCCCCTATACTTAAACAATATATTGTCCCCAATGGAAAAATAAGTAAAGAAAAGAAAAGGAGACTTCCCTGAAGAGGGCAAATCAGCACCAAAATGTACATGTAAGACATAACTGAAGCAAAACATAATTTTGATATTAAAAAAAACAAAAGATACATAGCAACTAAAATGAATGATAAAAAGAAAAGGTAACTGACAACCGACTACAACCCAAAAGAAAAGAACTACTCCTCATCACTAGAAACCCCTCGTGCCAGATAATGAGTTTGCAGATTTGTGAACTCTCATGTAATATGCGCCACGGAAGAAGCGTGACTCTGCTCCAACGCGACAAAGCGAGCATCAAAATGAGTAAAACGACCGTCAAAATGAGTCTGCATCTGGTCCAGGAGAGTGTGAATCAACCCAAATTGATGATCGTAATAGCTTTGAGGACCGGGTGCTGGGGTAGAGTGAAGCAGTGGTGGTGGAATCTGGGGAGAGTGAGGAGCATCGCTGGGACCAGCATCGAAATCAAGATCGAGATCCCCGCCACCAATCGCTAGGGCAATAGCCTTAAACTCTCCATCATATCATCGTACCAGGCCGAGGGCCTGGAGGGTCTGGAACTGAATGACTTTCGACGTCTTAATGCAGCTTAGTTGTGGAAGAGTATCCCAAAGTCCGAGATGCTTGGCAAGAAAAGTGGCAAAGTTCCCACCGTACACCACTCCCAACCTCGCATTTTTGGCCTGGTGCCGAAATAAAATTGGTAGCATATAACCAAGGTTGAGTGGGACCCGATAAAATATAATATATAAATATAGTAAATCTACTCGAGTCACCACTCCATGGCTGTTGCCGCGACCAGAAAGAGTAAAGCTGAGGAGGTTGTGGATACGAGTAGATCACTCAAGGATAAAGGGTGTTGCATGCACCCCTCGAGAGAGGAAGGCATAAATCTTTCGGATTGGAGTCAAATCCAATAGTGGGGTTCACCACTTAAGGAAACCTTAGGGGTTTCGACTGGCCGAGAGGTATTAATTGATCATCCTAAGGTTAGTCGGAGCGTATTCTCGAGAGAGGCGCTTCGTAGCTATGGAACCTCCATGATCAAAGTTAATAACTTAGATGCTTGTATTTTATAATTTCATGGAAATTTATTCTAACCCAAAGGGATTCTAGATCAAGTGCTAGCTTTCCATATGAGTACAAGTACAAGTACTCAACGATCACGCCCCATGTCACGCCACTGATAGGGGGCATGTACTTAAAATAATAAAAAAAGGCTGGTAAATACGAGGCTCCCTGCCTCGGATTTGTGGGTCACGCCCCAGAGACACGCCCGCGACTCTGGGGCGTGTCATATAAAAAATGCGGGCTTACTGGAATCCGAGGCATTGAACGAGTCATTGCCTCGGATTCGCTGGACACGGACCAGGGTCTCGCCCGTGAACCTGAGTCATGTAACAGAATACGATAAAAAAGCTTTGGTTTTTTGGGTTTGGGGTTTACCGGGAAAGTCACGGCCGTGTCTTTCCTGTGTCACGGGCGTGATATGTATTGGCACGGGTGTGACTAGGGAAAATAGAAGATTCCCATTTATTTTCTTGAATTTTTTCATCAAACGGGATTCTGCGACTGTCACACCCGTGACTAGTAATGGTCACGCCCGTGACTGTAATGGTTGTCGAACTAAGGATGGTGATCAGCGAAAACAATCAGCGTCCGACCAAACTTAGGTCACGCCCGTGACCCAGAGGTCACGGTCGTGACATCAACGGGAGACGAACGAATAACTGCGCTCGATGAAACCATTCTCGGGTTTTGCAAGATGAACTAAACATGGCTCTGTAATGCCCGTGATCCATAGGTTACGACCGTGACATGGGCGTGTATGAATAGAATTTTGTTTTTCTTTTTTTTTGTTTTTCATATATATTTTTATATTTTTTTGACAGAAATAAAATAAACTAAATAAAAAATACCGACAGGAAGGAATCTCATGAAGTTGACGTTCGAACCCGATCGATCGTCACGCCGCAAAGATTCTTCAAAACTACAAAAACTCAAATAGAAAATGAAAATAAAAAGAAAGGATAACTATGGGGTGCCTCCCATAAGCGCTTTGTTTATGGTCGTTGAGCTCGACCTTTGTGGTGTGTACTTACTACATTATGGGCTTTTCGGATAGATAAGCCAACACAAATACCGGAAGTTTGGAACCCACCGCTAGAGATAAATATTGTATATGATCTTGCAGTTGTCTAAGTTCTAAACTTGGAGGTTCCTCACATAAACTTCTGAAACGGTCACAACCTAAGTCTATAGTTTCTGCAATAGGTGCGTGTGTGACCAAATTGTTATTACTTATTTCATGAGAAATTAAATTTAAAGTTTCAAAATTTTCATCATGAACAATAGGTGAATGAAAATTTTCAGAAAATAAAATGGTGTCTTCATCAGGAGAATCCTCCAACAAGAAACATGAGTCGTCATTAGCAAGCGTATTTTTCAGAGATGATTCCATTGTAAAGATAACTTCTTCATCTCGAACTCTAAGGAGAAATTTATCGTTACTAACATCTATAATAGCTCGTGAGGTGGCGAGAAAAGGGCGACC
Organism: Platanthera guangdongensis; assembly: GCA_039583875.1. Taxonomy (NCBI): domain Eukaryota; kingdom Viridiplantae; phylum Streptophyta; class Magnoliopsida; order Asparagales; family Orchidaceae; genus Platanthera; species Platanthera guangdongensis. The sequence goes on along the minus strand of CM077153.1, from coordinate 74,368,307 downwards.
GAGAATAAGCGGAACCTCGGTGTCCTCTTCTATGTCAAGGATGACAAAATCTACCGAAAAGATAAATTTGTCAACTTTGACAAGCACATCCTCAACAATACCCATAGGATATTTAATATACCGATCCGCCAATTGGATGCACATTTTTATGGGATTCGGCTCTCCTAATCCCATTTTTTTAAATAATGAATAAGACATCAAATTAATCGAAGCGCCTAGATCGGCCAATGCATGTTTTACTGATAAATCACCAAATAGACAAGGAATAGAGAAACTACCTGGATCGGTTAGTTTTTTAGGCAATTTATTAAGTAAAACCACCAAACATTCTGCATTCAAGTGAACCGTGGAGATATCCTCAAGTTTCTTTTTATTTGTTAAAATATCCTTGAGTTACTTGGCATACCTCAGCACTTGCGCTATTAATTCGCAAAACAGTAAATTTATTTGATTTTGTTTAAACATGTTTAGAAATTTATTGTGATGCGCATCCATCCGGTCTTTTTGCATTCTAGACGGATAGGGATGAGGTGGTTGATAAGCCTTTGGTTTATTATCATTCGAAGGCTTAGGAGGGGGAGAAGATGTAGAAATTATTGCCTCTTCTTCCACTAGATTTGAAAAAGTAGTTACCTCTTGTTCAACCGGAGTTGAAGAAGTATGTACGTCCCTCCCACACCGTAGCGTGATAGCCTTCGCTTGCTCCCTTGGGTTGGGCTTCGTATTGCCCAGTATTGCTCCTTATTGGCGATCAGAGAGCATTTTAGCGAGTTGCCCAATTTGGTTCTCCAAATTATTGATAGATCTGGTAAGATTCCAGATATTGGCATCATTAGTAGTCGTATATTTGGTGAACAACTCCTCGTGATTGGGAGGTTTGGGAGCTTGTGGCGGAAAATAACTGGGGGGAATTGTGTTTGGTGGGCGTGCCGCATTCCCAGGATTACTCCAAGAGAAGTGGGGGTGATTCCTTATACCCGGGTGATAAGTATTACCAAAATTATTGCCCGAATTAAAAGGTGGCCGATTCGGATTACCCATGTAATCCACATGTTCGGTAATAGTGGAAGGTTCCCAAAACTAGGGTTCACATGTAGGTATAGACGAGGAAGCAGACATCTCATCCATTTGTTTTTGTAGTTTCTCAACATGGAGAGATATACTTGAAACCGTATCGATTTCGTACATCCCAACCGGTTTAGGTGGACGAGACCGGGGTGTACTCCACTGATACGTGTTCATGGTCATACCTTCTATAAGTTCTTGGGCGGTCGCTGATGTTTTGTTGTTTAACGTTCCATCGGCGATGACATCAATATGTTGTCTCGTTTGTTGATTGAGACCAATATAGAAGGTTTGGATTTGCAACCAATATGAGATTTCATGATGCGGACAACGGCGAAACAATTCCTTAAATTGCTCCCAAGTATCATATAACGTTTTTGTATCAACTTGGGAGATAAATGTAATATCATTGCGCAACTTGGCCATTTTTACGGGCAGAAAATACTTCGTGAGAAATTTTTCCGTCATCACGGCCCAAGTAGTGATGGAGCCTCTTGGTAGAGAAACCAATCACTGTTTAGCTTTGGTGCGCAATGTGAGAGGGAGAAGCCTTAACCGGATGGCATCATCAGAAACCCCGTTAATTTTAGAAGTGTCACATATCTCTAGAAAGTTAGAAATATGTGTGTTGGGATCCTTATCCTGAAGCCATCAAATTGTACATATTGTTGTACCATTTGTATGATGCTTGGGTTCAATTCCAAGTTATTGTTTGCAATAGCGGGATGAATAATACTAGATTCAACATTATCCAAATCTGGTAGAGCATAATAAGACATAGTCTGTTGATAGACCATATTTGGAGTTGGGCAACCCAAAATAGATGAAAATTGAAAAGATGAAGTCGAAGAAGAAGAAGAAGAAGAAAAATAAGAGGAAGAAGATGAAGAAGAAAAAGAAGCAAAAGAAGAAATGTCACCTACTGATTCCTCAACCAATTCTGGAGAATTGAGACCGCAGAGTCTTAGGCGTCGCCGTAAGCTTTGCTCGATCTCCGGATCCAAATCAAGTAGATTGGACGGATTCCCTCGGGTCATACGCCAAGATAAAAAAACAAAATAAAAACAAAATAATTTTTTTTGATTTTTTTTTTAAAACAAAAAAAGATAAAATTAATAGATCCTTGATTTCAAAATATCAACAAAAAAAGACCCCGACAATGGCGCCAAAAACATGATGGAGAATCTATAGTTTTAAAATAAATTCAAACTAATATCTCAAACTAGGCAAGTGCACATATCGAAGTATAGTATAGGAAATGTAGTATTTAAACTCGGGGACCGTTGAGTACTTGTACTCAAAAGGAAGAGCTATTATTTTATCGAATGAAAATTGGTTTTGTGATTTTTGTAAAGAAAACATTAAACTAAAAGGAGAAATACGATGGTAGGAAAGCCAGAACTTGATCTAGAATCCCTTTGGGTTAGAATAAATTTCCATGAAATTATAAAATACAAGCATATAAATATTAACTTTGACCGCAGAGGTTCCATAGTTACGAAGCGCCTCACTCGAGAATATGCATTAGACTAACCTTAGGTTGATCGATTAAGACCTCTCGGCCAGTCGAAAAACCTAAGCTTGCTTTAAGGGGGGAACCTCACTAATAGAATTGACTCCAATCCGGAAGAATTATGCCTTCCTCTTTTGAGGGGTGTATGAAACTCTCTTTATCCTTGAGTGATCTACTCGTATCCACAACCTCTCGGTAAATCTAGGATACGGATCTAAGATCGAATAAACATAATTTGCAAAAGTTACACTATGAATTGAAAATGCAAGAAATAAAGAAAAGAAAACAGAACTATGGCTCCCAAAAATTTCCTCCACAGCTTCTGGAATTGGCTGGAATTTATAGGCAAGTTTGCTAGATGGTCAAGCCCCTAGGTCACGCCCGTGACCTACGACGTGTAATGTTCAGAACCTTCATCTTCAAGTCCTAGGAACGTTGGCGCAAAACCACCAAAAATCGTTAATAGGCGGGTCACGCCCTAGGTCAAGCCCGTTAGCTATTATGTGTCATGTCAGTTGTTGAAAACGGCGGGAACTAGAAATGGCTGGAATAACTCCAGCCATTGTTGGAAGGGTCACGCCCCTCGTCACGCCCGTGACCTTGGGCGTGTAAGGCAGAAACCATCAAAATCTGAAACAGCTTCATTAAACGTGACACGCCTTGATGTCACGTGTAACGCCCCTGATTTTTCGAGGATTTTATTTGAATGAGTATCGTCATATTTATGATGTCGTGGCGTTACTTTTAACGTTAAGTTGGCGGCGCAATACCGTTAAGACATTTTTCCGTCCGTGCAGTTGAGTCGTCCGAATTCTTGATGTAATGGGAAAATTTTGCATTTAGAATTTAAGTTAAGTAATTTTGGACTTGCCCGTCAAGTTTCGTCGCAATCCGAGCATTTTTGGAGTCTCGGCGCGCGATTGAAGTTTTGTATTGTTTATGTTCGCCGTATAATTTGAAGATTAATATCTCTGGAATGGCTGGTCGGATTTTGGTTTTGACTTCGCCGATGTGTTCGTAGCGTCAGTGTTCGCCTATGGTGTGAATTTCGTTTGATTCGGCGCGCGTTCGGGCCTCCGTTTTGAACTCCTGCTTTCTTATTCAAAAATATATAAATATGATGAATTTAATATTAAAGCACTAGTCAAAAACATCTTTTACTTTTCATTCGTATAGTTTGATCAAAGGGACGTTTATACTCATGAGTTGTTCTTTATTCAAATTTTTTTTGATCTACAGTAATTTCACTCGAGTGATGCTTCTGTATACTCGAGTACTTGTTCTCAGTTACTCGAGTGAATTTTCCTTTTACTCGAGTACTTCTTCTCAGTTACTCGAGTGAATTTCCTCTTATACGAGTTCTTCTTCAGCTACTCGAGTAGTCATATTGAACTACTCTAGTAGTAATTTTTGAACTACTCGAGTAACCATTTTTGAACTACTCGAGTAGCCATTTTTGAATTACTCGAGTAACCATTTTTGAACTACTCTAGTAGCCATTTTGAAGTACTCGAGTAGCCGTTCTGAACTACTCGAGTAGTCATTTTCTACCTCTCGAGTACCCGTAAGTTTGTTCTCATGTAGTCCGCTGCAGTTTATGTTCGGGATCCTTTTTGAGGGTCAAAACTATATCTTATGGAAAAATGGTTAATATGAAATTTGTTCGTCTCGACGAGATCTACCACTTCTCCTATCTTTTCCTCCCGAACCAGAGCGGCGTGAAAGTGAGAGAGAAAATATTTTGTGAACCTTCCGGTGGCCGCCGACGGTGCTCCGGTGCTCGAAATCTTCATCCGAACATAGATCCGGAAAGCTCTCGCTGAGAGCTACGCCATCGTGGTAATATCTTCCCCGTTCCTTGAGTTTTCCCATTAGAGTTTTTCAGTCATAACCACTATTTCGGCCATTTTTCTCTAGATTTCAACTTTCCCCATCCTCTTTTGCCCCAATCTGCGACGTGGACTGATTCAGAGAACTTTTCCGGTAAAACCAAGGCAAGTGGTGGTTTCCCCTCGTTTCTCCTTGTCCGATTTGATGGTAACGACTACACTTTCATGTTCATTAAAATTTTCTACACTTGTTCTTCCAAATTATTGTTATGATTAACCGTTTCAATGATCACATGATGTTGTAATGTTTTTTTATAGTAAACTCGATCTTGTCTGGTTATGTTTAATCGTTCTTGATGTATCTTAATGACGGCTTTAAATTCCTTAGCTTTCATTATTGAACGTATTAGAGCTTATCTAGAATTGTATATCGTTCCTAAGAGTTGATCAACCATGTCTTGAATCTAGAAGTGTCATGTAGAATCTGACGTGCCAGATCTCGAGATATGTGGTGGTTTATTTGTGGTTTTTTCTTGATTGCGGGAGTTAGTGGACGAAACCACCTCCGCAATGTTTGATGTCTTTATTAGTACCTTGTGGAAGTATACCAGGTCTTTGGGCATCTGCGGTGTATGGTGGAGAGTATGAGACTCTCTCGTAGTTAGAAGGATATTATATTCGTGAGGGTGCATCCAGTTGAGTGACCACCTCGCCCGTGTTTTTTTGGGTAGAGTCGACCACAGGTGCCTAATAAAGGTTCTATACTTTTTTCCCTTATGATTTATTCACATCGTCACCGATAGCCTCATGCGTCTGGTGTACTCTTGTTGAACGTGACGAATCACGTAAGAGTTCTTTTCCTGTTGATGCCCTGTTTTCTTTTTGTACTTTACTTCAGTGTTTTTGGTCTTCGGTTGGTACCCCGTTTTGACATTTGTTTATTTTGGCTTATTATTTTTCTGTCACCATTTGTACCTTCTTGCTGAGGTGTTCTGTCTTTGGAATGCTTCGGGTTTAGAGCAGTAGTAGATAGCAGAGTTAGTTTTGGAGTTTTTGGGCGGCAGTGTTGGCCGTAGTTGTTACCTCATCTCAGCGAGGTAGATTGTTGTTTTTTGGTTACTGGTTCAGACTTACTATTCTGTAAGTATTTTCATGTCAGGTTGTTGATGCCCATAGAATTATTATTTTTATATACTTGCTAGCTACTTATTTCTCTCTATGTGGATGTGGATTACTTGCTCTATGGGAGGATTTATGCTAGGAATGCATGTTAGGTATTTTTAAGAATAAAATCTACTACTATTACTTCATGCACTGCATAATTTTAAAACTCTAACTTGTTATATTTAGCGTTCATAAAAGCTATCCTTACTACTATTATAAATTTAGAGTCTTGCATAGCATGAATTGTCTTTGGGGATGTTTATAGTCATGTAGGATGTTGGAGTTAATCTAAATAAGAATTTTTCCACAGCGTATAATTATATTTTGATTCGTGGAGTAAATGAGCCACAAAGCCGAGGGATACGGCTAACTGTTATACTTAAACTTATTTTACCTTAAAATAACTTAAAAAATCTTCCTTCATAATTAAGTAGGTGTTTGACTGAGCGTCCGCAATTATACCCTGCTGATGTGGCATCATGACGCGCATTTCCCTTACTTTGATAAGTTATTTTATGTGGTGAAAATGCGGGTTGTGAGAGTTGGTATCCGAGCCAGGTTGCTTGACAATTGGTCGGGCAACCTTCCCTTGTTGGTGTTAGTTGTTTAGTGACATTTCATGCACACACCGATGTGTCATCAGTACGTCTTAGCCGAAATATAGTCACTACACTCATAGCATGATAAGAAGTATACATGGCATATTATGTAGTATGAGATGCATTATATGTGTTTGTATATGGATCCACCATAGGCGGTAACATGTGACGGTTTTGTAGTATGGGATACATAACCACCATCACATGGGTGCCCATTAGCATGTTTTATTTTCTCGTTGCATGCTTTGTTATGTAGTATGGGATGCATAATATTTCATATGTACGCCCCTCATGCATGCATTAGGGCCTTTCTAGAATGCATAGCACTGCATACATAACATATCATCGCATAAGCACGCGTGCTAAGTTAAGGTTTACATGATGACACATGTACACACATGATTTTAAATAATAATAAAGAATACATGCATTCATGTCATAGGCACAAGAGTCAATAGGATGAGAGGATATCATCCTAAGTAGGACATAACATCATTATAAAATCCCAGAGCAAGTTGCAGCGTAAGCAAGTGTCTATTAAGTATGGTCTGAACTAGTCGTGTGGCTTTGTTGTAAGCTAGGATTTTGATGAGTTGTCCATTGTTTTTTAGAAATGCCGCCAAAGCGTCCCGCGACGAGGTCGACTCCCCAGTCGGAGGGTGAGTCATCAGGTACGCAAAGTGATGTGATTATCAAGAGTCTGTGTCAGAGCAACGAGGCTCTATCAAGGCAATTAGTTGCGATGCAAATGCAAATTCAATCTTTGTTGTCTCCCGCTCCAGCGCAACAACCTTTAGTGCAAGAGCCTGCCTTGGGCCAAGCCGTGCCCGATCCCCCTACTCCTCTGGTGCCCCCAATGGCGATACCACTAGAAATGAATTTCATATTGCACTTCCAGCGGCTGGGACCTCCCACCTACAACGAGAGTGCCGAATTTTTGATTTTAGATGATTGGTTCATCTCCATCGAGGAGATGTTTTCGTATTCCGGAATTCTAGAAGCCAAGAAGGTGATGATTGTAGCCTATCAGTTGAAAGGCCTTATAAAGAGTTGGTGGATTCGGGAAAGGGAGAGTCTGAAGGAAGGTTGTTCTTGGGAATCTTTTAAGAAGATGCTGCTGAAGAAGTTTCTACCCTCGGTAGAGCAGGACCGCTTGATGAATAACTTCCTGCATCTGAAGCAGAGACAGCTCACTGTGAGCGAGTACGAAATTGAATTTAGCAAGTTGAGCAGATTTGCCCCCGATTTGGTAGCTTCAGAGGAGGGTAAAGTGAAGTGATTCCTTGGAAGACTAAGAAGCGATGTCCAGTAGTTGGCATGCACTTATAGAGCAGAGAATGTTGAGGCGATTGAAAATGCAAAGAACTGCGGTGCTGCGGTGAGGAAAGATAAAAGGAAACGCATTAAGGATGTTAGCTCCAGGGCACCTGGCCCTTCTTCAAGGAAGAAAAGTAAGGAAGTGTGTATCTTTTGTGGTCGTCCTGGCCAGCCTTACGAAAGGTGTTTCAAGAGCACTGCCACCCTGAAGTAGCAGCAGGTGCACGCCATCCAAGGTGCACCCAAGGGAGAGCTTGTGTGCTCGTTCTGTGCAAGGAAGGGTGGCCGGAATTGAGGGTTGTAGAGCCTCGTCCTAGCTCGGTCTTCGGAAGGTATCCGGGATTCCAAAAGGCTGTCACTTCGTTCTTCACACACATCTTCTTTGTGTTGTGGTCGCTGATTTGGATCAAAGCGAACTACTTCATAAGTTCTACAACTAAGAACTCAAACAGTAGCTTGGAGGTCGGCAATGGCGAGCTCTTTGGAGGAGAATGGGTGGCCGGATCAACCCTCCAAGGAGGAGAGAGAAAATGACGGCTGGAGGGACGAGTTCCCGCTCAAAGGGGCGGAAATGGTGGGGAAAACGGAGATGTCCCCATCTAGAAGAAATCTGCGGCTTAAATAGTAAAAGTCAGAAAAAAATGGTCACGCACGGTCTGGCGCACGACCATGAGTGAACCGTGCGATATTAATATCCAGATAACGCCTGAGGAAGAAGAAGTGTTGACCCGTGTGTTTTCTTCACGCACGGGAGATCCGCCCGGGCGATCCGCCCGTACGTGAAGTAATTCACATGGGTAACGACAGAGAGCTTCCGCCAGTGCGTGTCTTAAGTGCGCACGGGTGCTTCCGCCAGTGCGTGAAGAAGACGCATGACCAACCACAAAATAGAGTAAAACCAGAAGTCTATAGGAAAACCGTGCATTTCCTTGCGCCTGGTTCCGAAGAAACCGTGCGTGCAGCAATCGCACGGGCTGGTAAATCTTCCAAAAATAATCTGTAGAACACGCACGACGAAAACAAACCGTCCGCCAAGAAAACGCACGACCATGCGTTTCCACAATTCAGAAATTCTGAAGTGGGGAAAACTGACCACCTGCACACAATAAAAACTCACAAAGGAGGACCCTCCAACAATCAACAAAATGCCATAAAAACTACTAGAATGAGCCCTGGGGAGCACCAAGTGCATACCCCCAGCAATCGAATGCGCAATTGCTCACCCACGGGCTAGAAAAGTGCACTAAATGTGAAACGAAGTAGGAACAAAATATAAAAGAAAACAACCAAAAAGTGAAGTGCAAAGTCATGAAAACCAGCCAAGATGAGTCCGCAAAACCCTACATAAACGGGACTTATCATAAGTCCATAAGGCCATGTTGATACTCATATGTTAGTGGACAACTTCTGGTCTTGCTCATCTGTTTCTGCTGTGTTTAATTTGAGTTTTTGTGTTGGGTAGTTTATGTCATCTTATAATGCTTAAGCTTGGCATTTGTATGTTGTGGGGCCCCAGCTGGACCCATATTATACGGTCATTACAGGGGAGGTGTTACAATTTGGTATCAGAGGAAGGTTAGTGTCCAAGGTATGTTTTTGTGGACGAGTGTCCTAATCGGATCGCGTTAAGAAGTTATCCACATAGGAGAATCATGTGATTGTAAGTGTCCTTGTGTCTAGTTTGGCGACTAGAAGCTGTTTTCGATTTACCTTGCTTTTGTTAAGGATGCAAACGATGAGGCAGGGACGTCGAGGCCAAGAGAAGAGCCTTTGGCGAGTAGTGCTACTGTTCCGAGTCCTTTGGGCATGGGGGTAACCCCTGCCGATTTCTGTCGCATGCTTACAAAAGAGATGTTAGCGGCCCAGGCTGAAGTGGCAACACAAGTTGTGATGACAGTTGTGCAGGTAACGACTCCAGTTACCCCAGGTACGACATCGGTTACGCAGGGCAAAGGGGACAGGCAAGCAGAGTCGTTGGCTGAAAGAGTGGTTGTCGGGCACGGAGACTGACAAATGAAATATTTTTTTAAGTTTCCATCGTCCGACATTTAAGGGAGTCAGCACGCCGACCGATGTAGAGGACTGGTGGGTGAGAATTCAAGAGCTGCTAAGGGCGGCGGTGAAGCTAGTAGAATAGCAGTCCACGTTTGTGAGTTTCATGTTGGAAGGTGGCGCTATGCTATGGTGGGTGCGTCATAGCGGTCGCCAATTTCCTGTATGCACCCTGTCCTTAGAAGAGTTTGGGAATGCTTTCTTGAAGAAGTATATTCCCGCGTAGACAAGGCTATCCCTTCAGAGATAGTTTTTGCACTTGGTGCAGCGGAATAGGACAATACATGAGTACGTCCAGGAGTTCACTCATTTGGGGCGTTATGATGGGACGACCATGGCAGACGATGAGGAGAGGGAAAACATTTTCTACCATGGATTGAGGGAGAACCTGAGATAACTCCTCATAGCTATGAAGAAAGAGGTCTTCAACGAGTTAGTCGAGGCCGCTAGGACTCTGGAGAGTGATATGGAGCAAACTCAACATTGGAAGGGTTTTGCAGCCAAGCAGGGAGAAGGAAAGCCTTCTCAATCGCAAGGGAAATCTGACGGAAGTAAGTGGAAGAAGAAGCCCCATCCCTACAAGACTTGGGAGAAGAGTAGTATGATGTCTGGGGGGTCTTGCTTTAAGGGACCACTATCGCGGTACAAATGTGGCTGGCCGGGCCACATAGGTTTAGACTTTCAAGACCTTTTATGTATGTCGCCGGTGTTGTAGGCTTCATGATAGTTTCTGGTTACCCCGCCAGGGTATTGTTTGATACGGGTGCATCTCGCTACTTTCTTGTGAAAAGCTTTATCCGAAGAATTATAGCCGAGCCCTTTTCTATTGAAGTAATCCATAGGGTGCGCATGCCCGATGGGTCCTTCATGACCACCAGGATGAGAGGGCGCATTGGTTGGAGTATAGGCAGAGCTGACTTCGGGTTGGTAGCATTGGTTCTACCGTTGGCCGAGTTTGATGTGATCTTGAGAATGGATAGCTTGCGGAGCAGCGTGCATGTATTGACTGTCTGTCAAAGGTGGTGACCCTAAGAAGCGAGGGAAAGAAGAAGTTATATTTGAGGGCCTTAATGGGTTGTCCTGTTCCCTGATTTCTGCTTACAGTTGGTGTGGGCAGTTAACCAGGGAGGAGTAGCTTTTGTAGCATTGCTAGAAGTTCAACTTACCAAATTACCAATTGGTGAAGTGCCGGTGGTGGTAGAATTTGAGGATGTGTTTCCTGAGGAGTTACCTGGAGCACCTCCTCGACGGGAAATCGATTTCTCGATCGAGTTAGTGACAAAAGAAGGGCCGGTGTCACATCCTCCTTTTAGGATGGCGCCGAATGAATTGACTGAGCTCAAGGTACAGTTGCAGGAACTATTGGAGCAGGGGTACATAAGATCCAGCTCTTTACCATGGAGCATACCGGTGTTGTTCGTAAAGAAGAAAGATGACAGTATGCGGCTGTGCATAGACTACCAGGAGTGGAATAAACTTATCGTCAAAAATAAGTATCTGATCCCACTGATAGATGACCAATTCAACCAGTTGGTGGGGTTAGCAGTGTACTCTAAGTTGGACTTGAAGTCTGGATTCTACCAGTTACGAATTCGATATGAGGACATAACCAAGACAACGTTTGGTACGAGGTATGGTCACTTCGAGTTCTCGGTGATGTCGTTCGGGCTGACAAACACGCCATCTGTATTCATGGATTTGACGAATTGAGTATTTCGGGAGTATTTAGACTCATTTGTGGTGGTCCTAATTGATGATATCTTGGTCTACTACAAAACGGAGGCGGAAAATAAGGATCATTTATGAATAGTTTTACAAACTTTTAGGCGAACTAGCTGTACGCAAAGTTCTCGAAATGCGAGTTCTAGTTAGAGAAGGCATTTTTTGGGCCACATAATTAGTGATGATGGGGTGGCGATGGATCCAGCAAAAGTTGAGGCCATCAGAGATTGGACAATTTTGAGTACCGTGGTAGAAGTCAGGAGTTTCCTTGGACTAGCCAGGTATTACAGAAGGTTTGTGTAAAACGTTTCGCGGATATCTCTGCCCCTCACTTTGTTGACTAGCAAAGTCTAAAAGTTCGTGTGGGCTCAGGAGTGTATTCAAGCATTTGACACCTTGAATGAAACGTTGATGACAGCTCTGATCCTAAGTCTTCATAAAGGGACTGAAGGATTTCAGATATTCAGTGGCGCATTAGGATGCGGTTTAGGTTGCATGTTAGTGCAACATGGCATGGTGGTAGCCTTTGGGTCTAGGCAGTTGAAACCTCATGAGAGGAATCATCCCGTCCATGACTTGGAATTGGCAGCGGAAATTTTTACATTGAAATTGCTGCAGAACTATGTCTATAGTGTGAAGGTGGAGATCTTCACAGACCACAAAAGCTCGAAGTATCTTCTAAATCAAAAAGATTTGAACATGCGGCAATACAGATGGGTTGAGTTCCTTGGGTACTATGACATGACAATACAACATACGACGGGCAAAGCCAATGTGGTAGCGGATTCCTTGAGTAGAAATACTCTGGACAAGGGAATTGGATTGAAGCTTAAGATGAGCAGTCAGTGCGAGACTTTGAGTCCCTCAGCATTGTTTGTGTAGCAAGAGGCGAGTCTAGCATGGCTCGATTGAACTGTATAGAGTTGCAAAACGATTTGTTCCAACATATTCGGGAGACGACCTGTGTGGATGCAGATTTTCAGCCGTTGGTGTTGGAAGCTCAAAGAGGCGAGAATAGTGCCTGGGAGATGACTGATGGGATTTTAAGGATGGACGAAAGGATATGCATACCACTGTTTGGCAAGCTCCGCAAGGAGTTAATGTTTGAGTATCATTTCACGAAGTACTTCATTCATCCGTGCAGTACAAAGATGTACTTGGATATGAAAATCGTTCAGGTGGCCTGGTTTGAAGCGAGATACTGCTTTGTACCTGAGTCGATGTTAAACTTGTGCCTTAGTAAAGGCTGAGTGTCATAGTCGGGCGGGTTCTTGAAGCATCTTCCTATTCCCGAATGGAAACTTAATGACATCTCCATCGAGTTTGTGCATGGTTTACCTCAGTCAAAAAAGGGAAATTATGCGATTTGGGTGATCGTGGATCGCTTGACCAAAGTGGCTCACTTCATCCCAAATCGAAAAGAGGACAGCGTGGAAAAGCTGGTAGAACTTTATGTTCGAAACATTGTGCAACTTCATGGGATTCCTAAGAGTATTATTAGTCATCGCAATGGACGGTTCACGTTCAAAGACCGGAGGTTGGTACAGAAGAGCCTGAGCACGAAGATCAAGTTCAGTACGACATTCGATCGTCAAACTGATGGACAAACCAAAAGAACGAATCATATAATGTGTAAGACCCCATTTTTTTGCTACGCTACCAGGTCTTACGCCTAGAATCACCATTTCGAGGTGACACCATCGCTTGGGAAGGTCGACACTACGAAACTCCAACCCCGCCGGCACAACAAAATCACCAAAGATGGAGAAGCGTAAAAAGAAGACAGTAAATGACAAGTCCACAAAACATATAAAATATAAATATATAGCATGAACCACAACATTTTGCAGAAATAAAAGGAGTATAAAAAAAAGAGACGCGCAGAAAGGTAAACAGGTTTATGCCCAGTACATCAGAATCCTCACTACAAGGTCACTCGCAGAAGCTAATAAAACTAAACAGTCACAGAACTAGAAGTGAGTGCTCCCGAGCTAGACTGGCCCACCTCCATGTGCACCATACCCTACTGGTGCTGCCTCTCTGGCTGCTGCCTGTATCCCATCTGGAGCCCCTGTAAAAAATATGGTCCACCGATCGTTAGTCATAAGACTAAGCCAAGTATCATCCTTGCCTCCCCCCGCGACTCCTAGGCACCGTGCGGGAAAGAAGATAGGGAAGATATTCAGGTGGAGAAGTGTCAAAGCAGATAGCAGAGGACCAAAACTAGCAGTGATATCACAGAGCTATAAAGGTGTACAATAGTAATATGATAATACTAAAGTAAGGCAATAAAGTAAGAATAATAAGGGAGCAAACTATATTGAAGAATAACCTTAACTTATATGAATGTCCATACAAACTTATAAGTTAAGGCGTCTTTTACAATGCTCCCATCGCATAAGCTATACCATACTAGGTTATACGATGGGTTGTCAGGTTTTTTGCAAGTATGAGTGTTGTGAAATGTTATGTGGTTGAAATGCTATGTTCACACAAGAGCAACTCACGCACTCGACTCCATGCGCACAGAAATTTAGTTTCCCATTTTGGAGTTAGCTAAACTCTCAGGTACCTCGCATTGTGGCAAATGGAGGCAGCGGGTCGGGCCACCCCACAACTAGGCTTGCATTGATGCCACCCAACCTAGACCTTTGTACGCCTCAACGTGAAGGATACATCACAGATCCTCTATGTACCTTGCTGGCAAAACCACCAGTCTTTCTTCGGCTAAGTGTGAACTACACTCGCCAAGTCAATATACTGACTTCGGCGTGAATGAAAATCAAGTAACAAAGACCCACCACCTTATATTATGCACATGCAAACAAGTGATTTAGAGCCATAGGCTTCCTGGACTAACCCGTCCGTCAAACCACCTACCGAGCCATCGGCTCGCCGGGCTATCCTGCCCACTACTAAAACCACCGAGCAAACTTTTCGAATGACAAAGCTAAACTAACAACCCTATAACTAGAGGTGAGTGTAAATGGAGTTTTATTATAGACTAATTACTCTTGTAATCAATTTACTCTTATAGTTTATGTTAGCCTTGGACTGCCCAAGGAATTCCCTGTGAAGGGCTCTCGAGGGCTCTAAGAACTACGATGGGCAGAAGCACAAAGCTCCCTTTTGCAAGGTAATTATTATTATTGGTATCTACCCATAATAAACCCCATTTTAAGTTTACTTAATCTAATCCTAGTGCATTTGACTCTTGAACTATTCCTAAGTGTATTTGGACTCTCTCATCAGGGAAGGACGATCGTTCGTCGCTCCTAGGTATGAGCTTAACCTAGCCAACCAGGCTCTCACACCCTGACCTACATTGATCACCTCAGTCATACACAACAAGTTAAGTACCCCACAAACCCCTTTACCCCATACCTGAGTTCTCAAGATTCCCTGATTTTGTTGTTTTACTATGTGTAGACCTAGAGAGTTAAATGACATGCAAGAATGGTGACCCCCATAAATATTCATCTGAATGCCCTAAGATAATTACCAGGGGTCTACAATGATAACATTAGACTAAGTCCAGAAACTTGTATTGTTTCCTAATTTAATTGGCATTTATTTAATTTTTCCCAAATTAAGGCCATGGGTAATTTTGAACATGAAGTATTAGATTTACATAAGTTATGACAACTAAAAAATTACGAACTCAATATGATGCCAATAAATTAGAGAATACCAAGTTTCATAAGTTTTCATAAATGGTTTGGCCTCTAATTTATTAATCCACAATAAATCTAATAATTATGGGTAAAGAAGGAAGTATTAAAATACATCATCAGAAAATTATGGAAAAATTACTGAATCTTAAGGGTGACCAGAAAGGACCTCTGACCAAAGATGACAATTTACCAAGCTCATTAGGTACCAAAATAAAATCAAATAATTTTACTTAGAAACAAGCATCTTGTGAAGCAACCCCTATACACAGACTTCCAAAAATTCCACAAAAATGTACAAAGCTCTACAATGTCATAAAAGTTCCTTTGACTATATTTTATGAGTTTCCAGTAAGAGGTTAATTCATAAGAAATTCATAAATAGATAGAGCAGCTTGATGGGTTGTGAATGATGTACTCCAAATATTGATCTAAAAATTCATACCAAAATTTCTAGAGCTTCGTTATGGTCTTGCATCATTAGTGACTAAATCTCATGTAATTTCAAGGTTGGAAATTCATATATAAAAATTCTTCAAGAAAACCCATGATAGTGCGCTTTACAAAGGAACCTACTTGTAAACTCATCCCAACATCATGTAAAATATTCCAGAGATTAATTTGACTATAAAAATGACTCCTACCATCATCTCATGGAAATACAAGTTCGTAGGACCCCTAAATTATTACTTAATGAGCAAGGGCCTAATTAGGCACAAAGTTATTTAAGTATGGTGCAAGAGTCCAACTACCACCTACAACAACCCTATGGCATTACTCCACCCTAGAAACCCATGGGGAAAACCCCAAGTCCAAATAAGGACTAAACACCCTAAGTCCTTCACAAACCCTAACAAGCACAGTCCAAGGCTTGAACTAGGGAACTAGGGCTCAACTACCCTAACCCATCCCAAACTCTAAGAGAGGGTGACCCTACTGACCTTTGAACTCTGGCCAGAGCCCGGACCCCTTTGGGTAAGGATTGGCCCCTCCATGCCCCAAGAATCCTAAACCCTAAACTCACCCTTATGGGCGCAAACTTTAGTAACATCAAAACCCAATCAAATCATACTCAAATGGGTTGAGATTTAAACGAGTGACTAATGATGACCCTAAGACAATCCACCAAAGTTTTGGGGGTTGGTGACATAATTTGGTCCCTTAATTAAACTATACAAGGATTATTAATTTTTTTGCAAAAACTATAGGTAACGTTTCTCCCAAAATTCTTATTTTTGGATATGTCCTAGGTATAGATAAGATTAACTCACAGCCCAAATTTTAGGTCATTTGGACATGTGGTTAAGTGGGGCACCTATTTTAATCTCTGACTAGTCCTAAGTATAGACTGCACCATTTTGGGTGTTTAGGTCTGATCACTAAGCCAAATTCGTTGAAACAAATTTTAAATTATAGTAGACCTCATGGGCTACAACTTTGGTGTTGCCCACCTTTTCTGTAGAAGTATCTAATTATTTTAAAAAAATAGAAACTTTAAATGAAAGTAACGAGACAAAAAATCAAATAAATTGAATTATATAATCCTAAGTTTAAATCGGAGGCTGCACGAATCTTGGCATAAATAGAGCGACAGCTGGTCATCTTCAACCTCCAGCCTACGGATGAGATTGCACCATCCTGAAGACCTTTCCAAGCACTACCGTCGGCCACCCGGCCATCTCCCCGGTCGGCTACCGCCTCCACCACCTTCGTTGAAGTGGTGGCTATCGCCAAGCAGCGGCACGACCTCCGTAGAGGATGTTTCCGGCGAACCTGAGGGGTGAGAAAAACCCAAAAAAATTGGGAAAGAGCTCACTTGATAGGCCTCAATTGAGCCTAATATCTCTCCTATTTGATCTAGGATCCTAGCACAGAGGGAGAGGGGGAGAAATCGACCTTATGGGTGGAGCGCAGCCGTGCTGATTGCAAGGTCGCCATTTGTGGTGGAGGAGTCAACGAAGTTCTGCAACAGGACTGTGGAAGGACTCAATTTCGTTGAGCGAAGAGTGTAAATGACTCCTCTGTGCCTGGGGAGTCTTTTTAAAGAGTCAAAAAGGGGAGTGGAGGGCTCTTTCTTCATGGCGCCATTAATGGCTAATGAAGAGGTTTCGGCCATTGGTGGTTACACTATTTTGGACATTGAACAACCACCAAAATGACCCCTGGCCTTCTATACATTGAATGGGGAATAAGATCAAAGCTTTGGAGATCAAGAGAGGGGACCTTGGTCTCCCTTGTCCATGAATGTTCTTCCTCCCACTTTTTCTCTCCTCCATTGAAGGGCAACAAGAGATTTTTTCTCTCATAGTCACCTTGGCAAAAAATGATGGAATATTACAGTCAAGCTACACCCTCTAAACTCATCTAGATGATTAAAATGGTGCTAGCCCAAATGGACTTTGGTTTGAGCTTGAGTTAGCCTATTTGGGTTAACTTAACTCAAAAGGGGGTTATCTCAACCATATGCCACATGGGGTGACCGAGCTAACCCTATGATGGCGATGATGACGATGCGGTCGTGGATCTATGACATCGAGAGTTCGTGGATTGGGATGGTCGTTTCCGCAAGCTCGAAGATGGGAGTCTACCACGACGTTTCTTCGCCAACACCGCTAATGCTACATGTTTTGCTCGACGTCCACCGCCACCAATAAATAAAATATATAATTATAAATTACATAATTATAATTATATATTTTATCAATTTTTATTTCATGCAATTCTATTTTAAAAGTACTTTATTTCATGCATTTTATTTTGTTAGTGAATTGTTTAATTTCATGTATTGTATTTTCATTTCATGTATTATGATGGGTGCATATAACCATCATAATTTCTTTTTGAATTTTGAATTTTGAATGGAGGATGATTGAGTGGTGTAGGCTATATATAGCCATGGTTATGAAGGAATAATTAGAGAATGAAAGAAAGAAATCCTAAGAATTCAAATTTTGAATTTTCCCCCTCCTTTCTCCTTTCTCTTTGAGAAATTCTCCCCCCTTTCTCTTCTCTCTAGGCCGCCGGCCTTCTATCTCTCCGACTCTTTGTGGCTCGGCCACCTTCCCCCTCCCCTCCTCCTCCTCCTCCTCCTCCCTCTCCAAGGGTTTGTCAAAAGGAGAAAACGTCGAGCGTCTTCATCGTCCGGTGCGGATCTGAGGATTTCTGCGTGGAAATAGAAAATATACTACCGTCAACGTGTGTTCCTCCACTCATCTCTGTGGAAGGTTTTCTTGGGATTTGGGTAACGATTCCTACAGCTCTTTGTGAGATTTCTTCTAACTTATTTTGTGAGGTTTTGGTGGAATTAGAAGGCTAGATTTTAGTCCGGATTTATATTGAAATTAGAGCTTAATAAAATCTGAATTTTCAAGCATATATTTCCAGAATATTTTTCGTATAACTTGGAGCGGGTAGATCTCGTGAACACTTGAAGAAATCGGGTTCATCACCTTTGATTTCCCCCTGCGTTCAAGTGATTTGGTAAACCCTCATTTTAATTAATTTGGGAATGATATTAGGACTTCATTTTAATCACTAATTTAGCCTGAAACTTTCTTTATTGGAATGGTAAATTGCTTGCGCATAATCTAATTTGAATAGCTAACTGTCCGGATCGTGTGGTTCCTTTTTCGCTTGAGCGAACATTGGCCTATAGCCCTTGTTCGATCTATAAAAGGGGTTGCATCCCTTTGCATTGATGGTTGTGAAATTTTTGTCTTTTAATGCTTGAGTATTTGATAGTACTAAGTAGAGAAACTGCGCACTAGATATTTAATTAAATTGTCGAACAGAAGAACGCGTAGTTTAATCTGTCGAAACCTTGGGCCTGCATCAATTTGGTATCAAAGTGAGGTTGTGCTAATTTCTTAATTAGTACCGTCCTAGGAAAAATTTATTTAGCACGCCGACACGCACTTGCCCATTTCATTGCACAACATATAAATCAATTTTTAAATTTGGTCTGCCAATAGCGGCCTATATTTTTTATTTTTTTAGCAAAACGATATCAAAAAAATATTTTAATAATCTCTTATTTATTGTCAGTAAGAAAATCCCAAAAAATATTTTCTTGCCTTAGTTTTTAAGCGGGAACAAATACATCTGTTGCATTTTATATAGGGTCAGGTTCATTATTCATTGCACGTGCACCAGTTCCGGGTGAGTTTTCTCTCTGGTACTCATTATTATGGCCTATGATGTTTATGCTTCCCGTTTAGATTACTGGTATGTTAATCCCATGGCTAAACACAACCCAGCCTTGCCTTCATACCATGGGAATACAAACTGTCCCCACGCTCATCCTCCCACTAGAATTGAGGCACCTACTTATGACGGTTTGGGGTATCCACAAAATTTTAGAGACTGGCTTAAGGGAATAGAAAATTATTTTAATTGTCACTTATGGGACGACCACCAAAAGGTTAACATAGCCCGAGATCGATTAGTAGGTCAAGCCCACGTGTTTTGGCTAAATGAAGAGCGTCATGTTGGTAGTTATAAACATGCTTGGCCGGTAATGCGTAGCCTACACTCGGATCAATTTGATCCCACCTACCTCCGCACTACTAACGCCAAGCTTGTGAGTGAGTATCGTTATGGTGCTAGTCCCATACCTGCCTATAGGAATGATTATATACCTAACACTAGATCATTTGTCCCCAAAGGTCGGTCTGCTCTTAGTGTACCTACTACCACCTTTAGGGAAACCATTCCTAATAGATCTTATGCCTTGGACTCAAAAGATGTTACTCCTAGAATTTTGACTCCTTTATCCTCGACGCCTAAGCCTCCTAATGTAGTGACTGATAGCCATGAGGATGCTGATGTAGATGTGGTATCTCTTGATCTTGAGGATGACCAACTAGGTGAGTGTATTCCATCATGTACGTTAGTGACCGACGATTTTACTGAGTCTGAAATTGAGATTGGATACCCTAATGATTTGGAAGACGATGTATGGGATGATTACGTTCCGATCTGTGAGAGTATTACGTTGCCTATTACCTGCCCTACTAGAGTTGTGTCTGTTCACCCTAGTATTGAGTGCCCTCTCCATGATACGATCCCCATCGCGTTAGATCCTACGATCGCACCGACTAAGATTATATCTGAGTTATCTGAGGAGTTTGAGAGTGAGGATGTCCCAAGTGTTATTTTCGATGAGTTACCATCTAAGGGATGGGTATTTTTGGACGATTCAGTGGTTGTACAACTGGATGAGAGTTCTTTGATGTCATCACCGTTGGGTGAAATTTTTACTGATTCAGATTTATCCCGGGTTTGATTTTACCAACCCTTCCACCTATTTATTTGCCTGTCTTAGATGACTTTTTAGGACGTGGAACTGGTATCCCTAGTCTGAGTTGTTGTGTCACGCCCACTTTATTAGCTCCTACTTTGACGTTGACTCAATGTGTAGATATTACTATGTTGCGCGCACTAGTATTTGGACTATTCACCGCACCTCATAGTCATGACTACGTATCACTTTTGGCAGCTCCTTTTTTTGCGTGTCCGTCTACGGTTCCGTCCCCTACTACGAATGACTCTATTTCTTTGGCGACTGTGCCTCTGGATGTGGTGTCCCTTATACATACTTATATATCACACCCGATCGCACGCATTTACCCGCTGTCATTTGATGACCCTCATTTCCCCACGTTAGCGACTATAGTTGGGTCTCTTGAGTTGTTTCGCTCGCATACCTTTGCACATTCGGTGGCATCCAACTATATTGGTTATGATGCACGGTTCTCCTTGGCATATATTCATGCCAAGCGTGAAAATATTAAAATTGAAATTAAGACTGCGGTGTGGGAGCCCATAAAAATTATATCTGATTACAAGGCTCCCGTACCACCTGACTTACCCCCCTTATCTTCTGCTCTTGGGCCAAGTCATGTAGCACATGGATTCTCTCCTCATGTATCTAGGCCATTAGTGATTCATTTTAAGTTTTATCGCATGCACTTCTACTCCTTTTTGAGATTGTCTGATGCTAGATATAGTGATTTGGGTTTAGTCTGGTCAGTCCCCGAGCAGAAGCCTTCTAGCTCCGTTAATAAATTAATATGTAGGAACGCCGACCCATCCGTGATTATGAAGAACGTCGGATTTTATGTTTTACTTTAGATTTTTATATAGCACATGGTGTTTCACTTTATTTCAAGTTTCCGGACTTTTTTACTGTACATCTCTGTTCCACCTGAGTGTCTTTCTCCGTCATCTCTTCCTACCACTAAATATTCTCTTGGGATGGGGAGTGTTAGTACTGTCGTGTCTATTTTCCATGTTGACTCCTTGGTTCTTGAACCGGTCGGTAAGATTCTTGTTTATTTTCTTTTGCTTGACACCCTTTCGAGTTTTCTCGAAAGTCTTATTGTTTTTGTGCTAGACAGGTTCATAGTGCTATGGGATGTTCATGCTACGACGACACGGATTGCGGGGCCAGATTTGCCCCATGTTGCTGCTGCTTGTAATGTTTCCCCCCTCACGGGCAACTCATCGGTGATGAGTGATTTTGAGCGGTGGAGGATTGATGGCAATGATGATGATGCGGCCGTGGATCTACGACATCGAGAGTTCGTGGATTGGGACTGTCGTTGCCGCAAGCTCGAAGATGGGAGTCTACCACGACGTTTCTTCGCCAACACCGCCAATGCTACATGTTTTGCTCAACGTCCACCGCCACCAATTAATAAAATATATAATTATAAATTACATAATTATAATTATATATTTTATCAATTTTTATTTCATGCAATTCTATTTTAAAAGTACTTTATTTCATGCATTTTATTTTGTTAGTGAATTGTTTAATTTCATGTATTGTATTTTCATTTCATGTATTATGATGGGTGCATATAACCATCATAATTTCTTTTTGAATTTTGAATTTTGAATGGAGGATGATTGAGTGGTGTAGGCTATATATTGCCATGGTTATGAAGGAATAATTAGAGAATGAAAGAAAGAAATCCTAAGAATTCAAATTTTGAATTTTCCTCCTCCTTTCTCCTTCCTCTTTGAGAAATTCTCCCCCTTTCTCTTCTCTCTTGGCCGCCGGCCTTCTATCTCTCCGACTCTTAGTGGCTCGGCCACCTACCCCCTCCCCTCCTCCTCCTCCTCCCTCTCCAAGGGTTTTTCAAAAGGAGAAAACGGCGAGCGTCTTCATCGTCCGGTGCGGATCCGAGGATTTCTGCGTGGAAATAGAGAATATACCACCGTCAACGTGTGTTCCTCCACTCATCTCTGTGGAAGGTTTTCTTTGGATTTGGGTAACGATTCCTACAGCTCTTTGTGAGATTTCTTCTAACTTATTTTGTGAAGTTTTGGTGGAATTAGAAGGCTAGTTTTTAGTCCGGATTTATATTGAAATTAGAGCTTAATAAAAACTGAATTTTCAAGCATATATTTCCCGAATATTTTTCGTATAACTTGGAGCGGGTAGATCTCGTGAACACTTGAAGAAATTGTGTTCATCACCTTTGATTTCCACCTGCGTTCAAGTGATTTGGTAAACCCTCATTTTAATTAATTTGGGATTGATATTAGGACTTCATTTTAATCACTAATTTAGCCTGGAACTTTCTTTATTGGAATGGTAAATTGCTTGCGCATAATCTAATTTGAATAGCTAACTGTCCGGATCATGTGGGTCTTTTTTCGCTTGAGTGAACATTGACCTATAGCCCTTGTTCGATCTATAAAAGGGGTTGCGTCCCTTTGCATTGATGGTTGTGAAATTTTTGTCTTTTAATGCTTGAGTATTTTATAGTAATAAGTAGAGAAACCGCGCACTAGATATTTAATTAAATTGTCGAACAGAAGAACGCGTAGTTTAATCTGTCGAAACCTTGGTCCTGCATCACCCTAAGTGGTGATTAGTGACCCCTTGGCCTCACAAAAGGTCTAGGGAGACCTTGGTGGGGTGGGTTTGTCATCTTGGTGGTCACTTGACCCTTAGGAAGGGTACATTGACCTAATTAGGTCTAGGGTTGTCTTCAGTCAA
Source organism: Platanthera guangdongensis (assembly GCA_039583875.1). NCBI lineage: Eukaryota > Viridiplantae > Streptophyta > Magnoliopsida > Asparagales > Orchidaceae > Platanthera > Platanthera guangdongensis. The sequence continues at coordinate 74,345,364 of CM077153.1, read as the reverse complement.
CTTAGCCTCCTTGGGTGACCGCAATGGTTTCTTAGTGATCCTAAAGTCAGGTTTGAACCTAAAGTCAGACGCTAGGGATAGCATTTGAAAAGTGCTAATTGCATACCATGGTGGTCTCACCTTCTTTTCTAGGTTCACTTTGTCCTGTAGGGCTTCCTAGGGTTTTGTCATGCCCTTGTCATGACAAAACCACTCTTGGGGGATCTAGTTGTTTGAGGGATGTTACACAGTGTAGGATATGCTGAGGATGTGTACCCTCGATTTTGGAAAGAAGTGGGAAGATCACCTTTTCATGGTGGAGTTTTCCTATTACAATAGTTACCAGGCAAGTATTCAGATGGAGCCATACAAAGCTTTGTATGGAAGGCGATGTCGAACATCGATGTACTGGATAGAGGTGGGAGACACCAAACTTTTGGGAAAAGAGACAGTGACTGATGATTGTGCATTGGTGCAAATAATTCAGGAGTGCATGAAGGTTGCCCAGGATCGGCAAGCGATGTATTTCAAAGATCGCCACATTAACGTGGAGTTCGCAGTTGGCGACTGGATATACCTATAGATTAAGCCGTTCAAAGGTGTTTCGCGAATTCACTGACTCAAGAAGTTGAGTCTGAGGTTTTTGGCACCGTTTGAAATTATAGAACGCATTGGAGAAACTGCTTAATGGTTAGTGTTATTGTAACACGCTGAATCGCACTAGGCCCCTCGTGCGTGTTTTTGAGTCAGGAGAGCTGACTAGGGTTCATGGGGAGTGCTGACAACAGGGCAGCACATGTGAAAAGGAGGAAAAATCAATCAATCATAGGACACGGGTAGAGACATGGGCGTGTCCCTACCCGTGTGGGAGTGGTCGGCTCTCAAGTCGATGACTCGAGTATATCCAGAGAAGGACACGGGTAGTGACACGGGCGTGTCACTACCCATGTGAAGTGATACGGCTAGAGACATGGGCATGTCCCCACCCGTGTGCATGTGCGTTGAGTTAAAATCAACGAGGTGTGTCGAGATCGACGAGGTGTGTCAGCATCGTATGACACGGTTAGCGACACGGCCGTGTCCGTACCCGTGTGTGTCGAGTTACACTCGATAGGGCGTATCGAGATCGACGAGGTGTGTCGATATCGTATGGCACGGGTAGTGACACGGGCATGTCCCTACCCGTGTGTGTCGAGTTACACTCGATAGAGCGTGTTGAGATCAATGAACTACATGTCGAGTTTGATGAATTGTATGACACGGGTAGCGACACGGGCATGTCCCTACCCGTGTGTCGTTGTGTCGAGTTGAGTTCGTCGAAATGTATCCAGAGAAGGACACAGCCAGGGAACACGGCCGTGTCATGTGGACACGGGTCGGGACACGGGCGTGTCCCTACCCGTGTAAAGTATTGAACCGACATGGAAATGTCGTTGTTGTTTCGCCCAAGCATGACACGGGTAAGGACACGAGCGTGTCCCTACCCGTGTCACTTTTCATATATAAGGGGAAGAGAAAACCCTAGCCGTTTTCATGCTCATTTCATCCCCTATTTTCTGAGAGAAACTCCTGTTGAGAGAAGGAAGTTGCTGTAGCCAATTCTAGAGGAGGAGATCCGCCGCCATCATGAAGGAGAAGATGCCACCGAGAAGAGTTGCACGGTCCATGGATGGAAATAGTGGAAACGCCGGAAATGAGGCGAGCTTCCTACCCTCTTCCTTGGTGCTAGATCTTTAGTTATTTTCTTAGGAGAGATATAGAATCAGGAGAGTTTTGATGGAGAGAAGGAGTTTTCTAGGGAAGGCCATGCTAGTACATGTGTCCTAGGTTTTAGATCTCTTCAACCTCCCCTTTCTTCCATGTGATGATGGGTGGATGGTTTCGTGAGGAGAAGTGGCCTCATGAGGGTGAATAAGGGTGGAGGAATTTCTGGAGTGATTTTGGGAGATTGACTTGAGGAGGGAGATGAACTTATGTCGTTCATTCTTCTTTAAGATACGTGCAGAATCTGTATTCTGCGTGCAGTGATTTTCTTGGCCATTTTCATGTAGGATATGTCCAGATCTGAGCTTTCGACTAAACACGAAAGTTAAAGCCCTTGAAAATATCTTTCCAACAAATGGTTTCATGAATTCAGGTGAAGTCTTTAGCCACAGGAAAGCCTGAACGAAATTTACGTCTGATAAATCCTGCATGCAGAAATGTTGTTCTGTGCGCAGCGGAATTTGAAGCCGATTTCAAATAGCATACACTCAAATCTGGGTTGTGGGCTGAGTATGAAAGTTGTAACCCATGGAAAGACCTTTCCATCGATGGGTTACACGTCTTCACCGAATTCCTATAGCTTCGGGAATCTCCGGTCTAATTTGCTGTCCAGATTTATTCTGCACTTAAATTCTGGGGTTTATATAGTATGAATTTGAATTCGGTGGAATCGATGTTGCAAATTAACTCGAGATTTTGATGGACTATTTTATGCTGACCACCATAGTGCTATGAATGATAAATCTTGTTAATTAGATTTCATAAAACTGAATTGTGAAGCAAGCTTTATTGCATTATATGACTTGCTAAAATTGATAGATTATTATAAATGCTCATCATATTTATAATATGATGAATGAAATGACTAGATACAAATTGGTAGATTATTATTAATGCGCATCATGTTTGTAATATGTTGAAACCATTTCGAATGACAAATAGAAGGATAAACCATGGCCATGAGTATGTATGATGGTTAGAATGAAATGTAATAGTCTAATACTTAGAGCGTAGTCTCCCTACGGGTAGTATTGTGGATGGATGTAAGTGCGGTGTTGACCGTCACAAGTTGGGTTCGAGTTGAGATGAGGTATAGATGGATGGTTGGGCGGTGTCCTCATGCTTACTTCCGAGGCCCCTTCAATACCACGGTGATGTGGAATTTGCATGCGGTGTGAGTCAACACGCGGTGTCGTAATCCTAGGTTAAGGATAGTGTGGCAGGTCTACGGGCTCGCTGATCGTCACACTGACGGGAGTTGACAGTTAGACTTTGGGTGGTTGGGCTGTGTCCTCGGTTTTCACGTCTCGAGACCCCTTCCGTGACAAGTGAACGGTTGGGATGTGTCCTCGTTCTTTCTTCCGAGGCCCCTTCTGGGTCACACCAGGCCTGTTCGGGTTGTGTTCTCAGTGCACATCTACCCGAGACCCCACTGGGCCATAGTACGCATGGGCTCCACTGTTGTGTTCTTAGCATTGAGGCGTACGGAGTCCTAGGTGAAATAGTGTGGATACCCGCCTAGTAGGAGAGATGCCCGCTATACTATCATCGCCTGGCCATGGAGGTTGATGCCTAAGAGGTTAGCTACCTGCTCGAATAGTGGGAACTATAGTCTATGTCGACATTGCAATTGCATGTGTGTGATCATGTGGTGAGTCATTGCATAACATACATACCATTACATAGCATTGCACAAACAAGATCCTCATCATATAAGTTTGTATGTGCACTCTTATACGATGAGTTACTTTTTTGTAACCCGATCCTTAACTTATAAGCTTGTATGGGCATCCTTATAAGTTAAGTTACTTTCCTGCTGTAGACACATGTACTTGATAGTTTGTTATTGTTTATGTAGAACTGCTAGAATAAAATGCTATTAATCTTATTGTACCATTACCACCTGCTTCTACCTGTTACACTATTTATTATACTTGTACTCTTGCTCTTTTCTCCGCCCGGTGCCGAGGAGTCGCTGGGGGAGCGGATGTGAAGCCACTTAGTCTTTTCGACTAATGGTTGCTACATCTTCTTTTTTAGGAGGTCACCCCACAGGTAGAGAAGCCGCAGACTTTGTAGCAGGATAGCCAGGCCAGGATGACAGTTCCTAATGTGACGGTGTCATCGCTACCGTCGGTTACGGATGTGAGTGTTGTGAGATTTTGATGTAGCCTGTTTGGGCAATTTTATAGCTATACTCTGATATCGTAGAAGCATGTTTTAGCTTCTATTATTTGATATATTTGGACATATATGCTTAATGTGGATTTGACTTCTTCTTGCTTATATTATGGTTGGGTTGGCATATTTATATTGATATTGGTTGTAGATGGCGGAATAGGCATCTTGTAGTATAGGTTAGCCCTTGTGCTAATGCTACCGCAAGACGGCTGTTCTGGGCATAAGACCCCCTTTGTGCCGTGTTTTGGGATCCGGGAGGGGGGTCTTACAAATGGTATCAGTTTGCCACGATCCTCAACTAAAGAAGTTATTTAACAATGGTACCACCCCCGTTCGATTAGTCAGTTTGCGGACAAACTGACTTAGCGGAAGCAGTGGTGTGCCCATATGTAATTCAAATTAAGTTTGTCCAACTTTGACCTTAAGATTGGCCAACCTGACCATACGTTTGTGTTTTACGTGTAGATTCCAGTACACGCTGAGCCGATGGGGGGCACTCCTGCCCCTTCCATACCCACTCAGTTTCAACAATCCGAGTTGGGGCAGAAGCTCACCGCCATCCTGGATGACTTTAGGGCGTAGCAGCCTCCGGTTAAACAGCAGGCTCTGGGCTCTAACTGGCTGAGCACCTTTCAGGCTCTCTCCTCTCCCGCCTACCTCAGGACGGATTCAGCCGTACGCACGGAGGAATGGCTTAACACGGTGCAAGAGCTATTCACGGGGATCTGTTGCCCGACCAACATGGCTATATCGTTGGCGGTGTCCGTCTTGGATCTACATGCTAACAGGTGTTGGAAGTCACTCATGGGCTCTACGTTCCAAGGACAAGTGTATACCGAGATAAGTTGGAGCGAGTTCTTGGGTGTCTTCTTAGAGCACTTCATTCCTACATCGGCTCGAGATGAGCTCGAGCAGAGGTTTCTACTACTGAAGCAGGGTTCAAAATCAGTTACGGATTACCAGCGAGAGTTCCAGCATCTCGCAAGGTTTGCAGACTCATATGACCTGGATGATAGAGGATACGGCAAGCATTTCTACAAAGGGTTGCTAGATCCCCTAAGGCAGACCCTTTTATTTATAGCAGACGCTAGTTTGGCAAAGATTATCGACATGGCGAAGAGATTGGAGGCGTATCACTTGAGTAGTGGTAAGAGACATGGGGAGGGCATGATGGAAGCTGACCTAAGAAATGGAAGAAGGCAGGACTTTAGGAGAGGAAGGGTACATCAAAGAGGTGAGGACGTTTCCACCGAGATTTTAGAGTAGAGCATCCGGTTCCACAGCCGCCTGCGTTGCCTCCACCGCCTTAGCCATAACAAATTCAGCAACATGAAGGGCGTCGTGGGCTGGTGTGTTTTGAATGCAACCAGCCGGGCCACATTCGACGTTTCTGGCCGCAGTTGTATGGGAATGTCCCTCCTGCTCTTCCTCCGGCAGCTCTGCGAGGGCATGGTTATATGCGTGGTCGAGGACGAGGACCGCGAGGAGGAAACCCCGACCCTGCTCGGGATCAAGTGTATGCGCTGGACATGGCGAAAGAACGGAATCCGCAAGATGTGATTGCAGGTATAATTTAATTGATTATCATGTTTTCATTGTCTAAATTAAAGTTGTTTGAGACATACTAGACACCTAGCAATAAGTTTTGGTTATTGGTACTTATGCACCGTGATAGTTGGCGTGAAGACGGCCTATGCGCTGTTCGATACCGGTGCATCACACACCTTTGTGTCTGTGGATTTCATTAAGGACATGGAGGGCGTACAATACTTTACTAGTATAGCACGACGAGTGCGCCTACCGGATGGCTCGGAGATGATTGCAACCGCTAAGTGTGAGTTCGCGATATTTATTGAAGGAAAGGCCTTTGATACACCTGCCACAGTCTTGAGAATGCCGGATTTTGACATCATTTTGGGCATGGCGTGGTTGGACTGGCACTTTGCAAGGATTGATTGTGTAGAGAAACGAATATACTTGAGACATGGAGACTCCGACGTCATCTTCCAAGGTATTAGCTTCGCACCTCGTATGTTGTTATCTTCAGTTTAGACAGTAAAATCCCATATGAAGGGGGATGAAGTCTTCGTGATCTTGTTCGAGTTGAAGGAGTTAACATTGGATATAAAAGACGTACGGGTAGTGAAGGACTTCCCCGAGGTATTTCCTAAGAAACTTCCAGGATTACCGCCACATAGAGAGGTTGACTTCCATATTAATCTAGTACCGGGCGCCAAGCCGGTATCCAAGGCCCCTTACCGAATGGCCCCGAAGGAACTCGCCGAGTTTAGATTTCAACTGCAAGAACTGGTGGAGTCAGGGTTTGTTCGCCCCAGTTCTTCACCCTGGGGAGCCCCAGTATTGTTCGTGAAGAAGAAGGATGGGATCCTGCATTTGTGCATAGACTATCGGGAACTCAATCGGCTGATGGTGCAGAACACTTATCCGCTACCTCAGATCGACGAGTTGTTCGATCAACTAGTGGGAGCACATTGGTTTTCTAAGCTGGACTTGCGCTCAGGGTATTATCAGTTGAGAATACAAGAAGGTGACATCCAGAAAATGGCTTTTAGTTCAAGATATGGACTGTACGAGTTCACTATAATGCCATTTGGGGTCACAAATGCCCCTTCGGCCTTCATGAGCCTGATGAACAAGGTGTTTGAATTTTTTTGGATATCTTCGTCATTGTTTTCATCGATGACAACTTGGTCTACTCAAAGACAGAGGAGGAGCATGTTGAGCACTTGACCTTGGTATTTAAGAAATTAAAAGAGCACGTCTAGTTCGCCAAGTTCAGCAAGTGTGAATTCTGGCTTAAAGAGGTTGCTTTCTTGGGGCATGTGATCAGTGGAGCAGGACTAGTAGTGGATCCGGCCAAGGTGAGTGCCGTGAAGGAGTGGTCGCCTTTGAAGTCGGCGACCGATGTGAGGAGTTTCCTTGGACTTGTCAGGTACTACCGCAAGTTCGTAAAAGGATTTTCAAAGATTGCTCTTCCTCTAACTTCCTTGACGAAGAAAGGTGTTCCATTTGAGTGGACACCGTAATGTGAAGCGGCGTTCCAGGAGCTGATGGATAGACTTACCTCCGCCCCCATCCTTGCACTTCCGTCTGGGAAGGAAGTATTTCAAGTCTACAATGACGCATCATATCAAGGGATGGGAGCGGTGTTGATGCAGCACGGACACGTGATTACCTACGCTTCAAGACAGTTGAAGAAGCATGAAATCAATTACCCGGTTCATGATTTGGAATTGGGAGCAGTGGTGTTCGTCTTGAAGGTTTGGAGGCATTATCTATACGACGTCCACTGCGAGATCTTTTCAGATCACAAAAACTTGACGTACGTTCATACTCAGAAGGAGTTGAACTTGAGACAACGGTGGTGGTTAGAATTTCTATGTGACTATGAGTTCACCATGAACTACCACCCCAGAAAGGCAAACTCGGTGGCCGATGCATTGAGTAGAAAGGTACCAGGTTCTAGTCTAGAGTCTTGGTTGATGAGTATGGAGTTGGCTGAGATGATTGAGGAGATGGATATTATATTGATATTTAAGGCTCCATCGGCAGAGTATACGGAGTACTTGGCAAGCATGAGCATAGTTTGTGATATCCGGTACCGAATCAGAGTAGAGCACGGAATGGATGCGGCTCTGGCCCCGACAATCAAGTCAATCGAAGATGGGACTATGGATGAATATATGCTAAAAGACGGCCTCGTTTATTTTCGTGGCCGCTCTACATTCCCAAGGGTGGTAAAATCCGGGTGGATATCTTGAGAGAGGCTCATTGCTCTTAATATTCAATACACCTGGGCATTGCTAAGATGAACGCCGGCTTACGGAAGACCATGTGTTGGTCGAGAATGGAAAAGGATGTCCGATATTTTGTTACACATTGCGAAGCTTGTCAAAGGGTGAAGGCGGAATGCAAGAGTCCCGGTGGTTTGCTACAATCTTTGCCCATCCCATAGTGGAAGTTTGAGGATATCTCCATGGACTTTGTCCATGGGTTACCTTGCTCACGATCTGGAATTGATTCGGTGTTGGTGATAGTTGATCGCCCGACGAAAGTAGCCCGATTTATCCCAATCAAGAAAGAAGCTCATGTGGATGTCTTAGTACGCCTCTTTGTGGAGCAATTCGTACGGTATCATGACATGCCTAAGATGATCGTGTCTGATCGTGATGGTCATTTCACCTCAAGGGAGTGGAAGGCGGTACAGGCGTATTTGGGCTCGCGCCTTACCATCAGCACCGCATTCCATCCCCAGACGGACGGTCAATCTGAAAGGACCATCCGGACATTGAAAGATTTGTTGAGATTATGTGTGTTGGATAGAGGATAGTCGTGGGAAAGACTATTACCATTGGTAGAATTCTCCTACAACAATGGCCACCAGGCTAGTATCGGCATGGCTCCTCATGAAGCTCTTTATGGAAGAAGGTGTAGAACTCCCTTGTCTTGGGTGCAAGATGAAGACCCGAAGGCTTTGGGTGTTGAATATATTGAGGATACCGACGCAGAGATTAGGTTGATATGGGATCGCACGTTGGAGGCTCAAAGTCGTCAGGCGAAGTATTATAATGCAAGGCACCGGATGGTGGAGTTTCAAGTGGGTGATAAGGTCTTCCTGAAAATCCGACCGATGCTTGGAGTGTCACGTGTCTGTGGTGTGAAAAAGCTCAGCCCAAGTTATGTTGGGCCTTATACAATATTGGAAAGGATTGGCCCGTTGGTCTATCGGTTGGAGTTACCGTCCGAGCTAGAGAACCTCCACGACGTGTTCCATGTGTCGTCGCTTCGGAAGGCGTTGTTGCGGCCCGATAAATACATCTCCACAACTGATGGTGCTATGTCGTCGGATAAGTCTGTGCGACTATAACCGGTGCAGATCGTAGATAACGAGACAATAATGTTGTGCCGCAAAAGTGTTCCCTTGGTGAAGGTGCTATGGACTAATCATGGGAAGAAGGAATACACCTGGGAGCCAATTGATTTGATGCAAAATTGCTATACGGAGTTGTTTGCTCAAGGTAATTATATTTAAAAGCATATTATATTATCTGTTATGCTTTTCTCCCCATAGCCTAAGCCTGATTTCGGGGACAAAATCTTTTATTTTGTTTATAGGATTTGTAACGTGCCGAATCACACTAGGCCCCTCGTGCGTGTTTTTGAGTCAGGAGAGCTGACTAGGGTTCATGGGGAGTGCTAAAAACATGGCAGGACATGTGAAAAGGAGGAAAAATCAGTCAAGCATAGGACACGGGAAGAGACACGAGCGTGTCCCTACCCATATGGGAGTGGCCGGCTCTCGAATCGATGACTCGAGTATGTCCAGAGAAGGACACGGGTAGTGACACGGGCGTGTCACTACCCGTGTGAAGTGACACGAGTAGAGACACGGGGGTGTCCCTATACGTGTGCATGTGCGTCGAGTTGAACTCGACGAGGGGTGTCGAGATAGACGAGGTGTGTCGACATCGTATGATACGGGTAGCGACACGGGTGTGTCCCTACCCGTGTGTGTCGAGTTACACTCGACAGGGCGTGTTGAGATCGACGAGGTGTGTCGACATCGTATGACACGGGTAGCGACACTGGCATGTCCCTACCCGTGTGTGTAGAGTTACACTCGACAGAGCGTGTCGAGATAGATGAACTAAATGTCGAGATTGACGAATTGTATGACACGGGTAGCGACACTGGCATGTCCCTACGCGTGTGACATTGTGTCGAGTTGAGTTCGCAGAAATGTATCCAGAGAAGGACACGACCAGGGAACAAGGCCGTGTCATGTGGACACGAGTCGGGAAATGGGCGTGTCCCTACCCGTGTCAAGTATTGAACCGACACGGAAACTGTCGTCGTTGTTTCGCCCAAGCAGGACACGGGTAAGGGCACGGGCGTGTCCCTACCCGTGTCACTTTTCATATATAAGGGGAAGAGAAAACCCTAGCCTTTTTCATGCTCATTTCATCCCTGATTTTCTGAGAGAAATTCCTATTGAGAGAAGGAAGTTTCTGTAGCCAATTCTAGAGGAGGAGATCCGCTGCCGCTGTGAAGGAGAAGATGCCACCGAGAAAAATTACACCATCCATGGCCGGAAATAGTGGAAACGTCGAAAATGAGGTGAGCTTCCTACCCTCTCCATTGGTGCTAGATCTTTAGTTATTTTCTTAGGAGAGATATCGACTCAAGAGAGTTTTGATTGAGGGAAGGAGTTTTCTAGGGAAGGCCATGCTAGGACATTTGTCCTAGGTTTTAGATCAATTCAACCTCCCCTTTCTTCCATATGATGATGGGTGGATGGTTTCGTGAGGAGAAGTGGGCTCGTGAGGATGAATAAGGGAGGAGGAATTTCTGGAGTTATTTTGGAAGATCGACTTGAGGAGGGAGATGAACTTATGTCGTTCATTCCTCTTTAAGATACGTGCAGAATCTATGTTCTGCGCGCAATGATTTTCTTGGCCATTTACATATAGGATATGTTCAGATTTGGGCTTTCGATTAAACGCGAAAGTTGAAGCCCTTGAAAATACCTTTCCAACGAATGGTTGCACGACATCAAGAGAAGTCTATAGCCACAGGAAAGAATGAATGAAAATGATGTACGATAAGTCATGCATGCAGAAATGTTGTTCTGTGCGCAACGGACTTTGATGACGATTTCAAATAGGATACACTCAAATCTAGGTTGTGGGCTGAGTACGAAAGTTGTAACCCATGGGAAGACCTTTCCATCGAGTGGTTACACGTCTTCACTGGATTCTTATAGCTTCGGGAATCGTCGGTAGAAATTGCAGTCCAGATTTACTTTACACTTAAATTCTGGGGTTTATATAATATTAATTTGAAGTCGGTGGAATCGATGTTGCAAATTAACTCGAGATTTTGATGGACTATTTTATGCTGACCACCGTAGTGCTATGAATGATAAATCTTGTTAATTAGATTTCATAAAACTGAATTATGAATCAAGCTTTATTGCATGATATGACTTGCTAAAATTGATAGATTATTATAAATGCGCATCATGTTTATAATATGATGAATGAAATGACTAGATACAAATTGGTAGATTATTATTAATGCGCATCATGTTTGTAATATGTTGAAACCATTTGGAATGAAAAATAGAAGGATAAACCATGTCCATGAGTATGTATGATGGTTAGAATGAAATATAGTAGTCCAATACTTAGAGCGTAGTCTCCCTACGGGTAGTATTGTGGATGGATGTAAGTGCGGTGTTGACCGTCACTAGTTGGGTTCGAGTTGAGATGAGGTGTAGATGGATGGTTGGGCTGTGTCCTCGTGCTTTCTTTCGAGGCCCCTTCCATACCACGGTGATGTGGAATTTGAATGCGGTGTGAGTCGACACGCGGTGTTGTAATCCTGGGTTAAGGATAGTGTGGCAGGCCTATGGGCTCGCCGATCGTCACAGCGATGGGAGTTGACAGTTAGACTTTGGGCGGTTGAGCTGTGTCCTTGGTGTTCACGTCCCGAGGTCCCTTTTGTACCAAGTGAACGGTTAGGCTGTGTCCTCGTGCTTTCTTCCGAGGCCCCTTCCGGGTCACACCAGGCTAGTTCGGGCTGTGTTCTCGGTGCACATCTACCCGAGACCCCGCTGGGCCATAGTATGCATGGGCTCTGCTTATATTGTATTCTTAGCATTGAGGAGTACGGAGGCCTAGGTGAAGTAGTGTGGATACCCGCCTAGTAGTATAGATGCCCGCTCTACTGTCACCGCCTGGCCACGGCAGCTGATGCCTGATAGGTTAGCTACCTACTCGAATAGTGGGAACTATAGTCTGTGTTGACATAGCAATTGCATGTGTGTGATCATGGGGTGAGTCATTGCATAGAATACATACCATTACATAGCATTGCACAAACAAGATCCTCATCATATAAGTTTGTATGGGCACTCTTATACGATGAGTTACTTTTATGTAACCCGATCATTAACTTACAAGCTTGTATGGGCATCCTTATAAGTTAAGTTACTTTCCTGCTGTAGACACATGTACTTGATAGTTTGTTATTGTTTATGTAGAACTACTAAAATAAAATGCTATTAATCTTATTGTACCATTACCACCTGCTTCTACCTGTTACACTATTTATTATACTTGTACTCTTGCTCTTTTCTCCGCCCGGTACCGAGGAGTCGTCGGGGGAGCGGATGTGAAGCCACTTAGTCTTTTCGACTAACGGTTGCTACGTCTTCCTTTTTAGGAGGTTACCCCGCCGGTAGAGCAGCCGCAGACTTTGCAGCAGGATAGCCAGGCCAGGACGACAGGGCCTGATGTGACGGTGTCGTCGCTACCATCGGTTACAGCTATGAGTGTTGTAAGATTTTGATGTAGCCCGTTTGGGCAATTTTATAGTTGTACCTTGATATTGTAGAAGCATGTTTTAGCTTCTCTTATTTGATGTATGATGAATTGTAAATATATGTATTTTTGTGAACATTAATTTAGTCGTTTTCATTTATTTTCGTCATTTTTACCTGTTTTTGTTTAATAAATTGCTCCTTTTATTGTAAATATTTTGCTAACTTAATTTATTTTATGTTTCAGATAATGCTCAAAAATTGACCCGACACGACCGTGTCAGCAAAACCGACACGCCCGTGTCATTTACGATCGACGATCAAAGACTCGTGCTCGATGATTTTCCGTTCGACGATCGTCGATCAGAATGGAATGCCCGTGTCAGCCAACCCGACATGCCCGTGTTATTTCTGATCGACGATCAAAGACTCGCGCTCGACGATCTCCGATCGATGATCAAGACTCACTTTCGACGAATTCTGCTCGACGTTCGTCGACACACCCGACACGCCCAGAGTCACCCCCCGTGACCTGGGGCATGACTCCTCCAGCAAGCTCGACGAAAATTCCGCTCGACGATTGTCCGCTCGACGATCGGCGACCAACATGACACACCCGTAGCAGCCAACACGACACGCCCGTGTCCATCCCGATCGACGATCTAGGCTTCCAGCTCGATGAATCGCGCTCGATGTTCGTCGACCCACCCCGACATGCCTAGCGTCACGCCCGTGACCTAGGGCATGCCCTTCTCCACCTGGCCGACAAGACGCTGCCGACGATATTTCGACGAACCCGCGCCCAGTTCTACCTCCCCAACACGCCCATAGTCACGCCCGTGACCGGGGGCGTGATCGTCGCGTGAATGACACATGTCCATCCCGAAGTCAACTTTGATGTCAAATATCGCCAGCCACCATCTGAATAGTGCTGACATGCCCCTGACACGCCCATGTTAGAGGGCGTGTCCTATAAAAAATTTTGTCTATAAATAAGCAGCTTCTGCTTGTAATCCTGTTCCACTTTTTGGTTCCATTTTGCTAAGGTGTTATGCTGCCAAGATGAATTCCAAATGTTATGTAACGGATATTTTCTCCCCCACTCCTTCGTTTTTGTTTTTCGTTCTTTTGTAGCCCGTTGTTTTAGCTTAATAAAATGTATTTTTCATCTCTATATTTGTCTTTGGAATGAATCGAAACAACTACCCTTATGCAATCTTTTTTATCTTTGTTTTAGCTTTGTTTTTGTTTTCTTTAATATGCGTGTGTGCGTGTATGAGAATAACTTGTGCTTTTTTATGTTTTCTTTTTTATTTCTTTGCTTAGTCTTATTTATACTTAGCATTTTAATAGCTTTTTCAATCATTCCTATAAAACCGTAAAAACGTTTTAAAGTGTTTTTCATTTTTCTTCAAACTAGATTTTCATTTTTAGGTTGTAAAACTTTTTCGTTCTTTTTCCTTTATTCGCACTTTTTAGCATTTTTACGGAGTTATAGGAATGATAATATAGTTGTTTTAATTTTTCGAGCATTTCAATTTTTGTTTTAAACTTTTGCTCTTTTAAATTTTTCGTCTTCTTTTTACGCATTTCTACCGCATTCTAGCAGTAGAAATGTATTTGTTTTAATTTTCCGAGCACTTCTATTTTTGCATTTATTTGCAAAACTTTTTGCTCCGTTAATTTTTATTTCAGCTTTTTATGCATTTCTACCGCATTCTAGCGGTAGAAATGCAGTCGTTTTAATTTTTAGTTAACTTAGTTTTTATTCACTTATGTACGTGTGCGCATTCATTTTCGCCTACTCGTTAAGATTTAAATGGCGCATTGTTTTACTTTATTCAAGTAGAGTGCGTGTGTTTTACTTTTCTGCAGTGTGGAGTGTGTTTTACGTTCTGTAGAGTGGGTGCATTAATTTAGTACTACTCGTTTGAGTAGGACCCGCATTGATTTTCTCCTACTCATTTGAGTAGGATTCGTGTGCGTGCGTATTTAATTTCATGTCGAGAGTGTGTGTGCGTGAGTTTTACTTTATGTAGAGTGTGTGCGTGTGTTGCATTAATTTTGTCTTACTCGTTTGAGTAGGACTCGCCTTATTTTCTCCCGCCCACGCATTTGCGCCGGGACTCGCAATTTATTGCTTTCATTTCAGTCCTACTAGTTTGAGTAGGACTTGCAATTTTCAGCTTTCCTTTACAGCTTTCCTTTACAGCTTTCATTTACTGCGTTCCTTTTCTGCTTTATTTTCTGCTTTTTCTCGCTATCATCCCCATTCCGATGAGTGGCTAACCATTCTTAGCCCTCAGTATCGAAGAGCATTGGGACAAAAAAATAGCTTTAAATAATTAAAGGTCCTTATTTTCTAATTAATTAAATTAACTTAAGGTTTGCTTATGGTTTACGATGCGTAGGACCACATATCGATGTTTGGGCCCTATTTCCGTAGTTTATATGCTAGCTATTCAAGAGAACGTGCGTATGGACTGATCACCCCTTGGTAAAGAGAGTTTCGCACTAACACTCAAGAGAGGAGGCGCGCTAACTCTACCGGATTGGGTTCCCCTCCCAATAGTATGGTTCTTAGCGTAATGCGGGCATTAAGAGGAATCCTTCGTCGGACTAACATTCGGTCGAATAGTCTTAGCATTCAGGTAAGCGATAGTCCTCGAGATATGTGAGCTCATTCTAGTGGAACCTCCACGGTCGAGTCTCCGCCTTAATTAATTTGAAATTTAGGATCACTTGTTATTAAAAAATTATTTTAGTTCAAATTATATTTGATGTGGTCGTGCTAAGCTCTTCATCGGCTCAACCCTTTAATGCTTTCATTTTCTATTTTCTGTCTTTCTTTTTACTTTTTTTATATATAAAAAATACCCGACAAGTAATAATCGGAAAAATAATAGTCTCCTCCAGGGAAGAGTAAAAATAATTGAACCGACCCCGAGAACAATACGACCTCGATATTCCACCCCGGAATATCCTGTACTACACACGATAGGTGCACTTGACTCCTTTCATTAAAACTCGATCTCATCTTTTTATATCCAAAATAATAAATCCGTGCGCCCCATTTTCTAAATAAAAACCAAATCCGCCTTTTTCCTTAAATAAACCGCCCGGGGCGCCGCGGGAATTCTCACCAATTTTTGGAGTTTTAACCGCATCAAGTTTTCTGAACCGATGCGAAAATAATCAATCAAGTTTTTGGCGGCATTGCCGGGTATTTTTCGAGTCGTTATTTTGAACCCTGGAAATCTATTAATTTTACCTATATCTATATTTATAACAAAAATTAAAAGTGGCCAACAAAAAAATACTATTAATAATAATAATAATAATAATAATATAATACTAAAAAAACTTTAAAAAAATTATGAAAAATGAAAAATGAAAAAAAATGAGTTTATTTCATACTTATATTTTCATATATATTTACCTATCATAGAAAAAACAAAAACAAAATAGAGTTGTTTCCAAAAAAATTAAACAACCTATAACACAAAAAACTTGAAAAACTAATAAAACCAAAAAAACATAAATCTAAAAAATGAAAAAAAAACTTTTAAAAAATTTTTCATCATTCTTATGAAAAAAAACCTACAAACCAAAAACATCAAAAACTACAAACTAAAAAACTAAAAACTAAAAACTAAAAACTACAAAAAAAAAGCACAAAAACACTAAAAAACCACAAAACCAAAAACAAAAAAATAGAACAAAAAACCTACAAAAAAAACAACTACAAAAATACAAAACCTACTTACAAACACCAAAAAAAATAATAATTTGATTTTCAAACAATGTATATTAACTTATTTGACTTGTTTTGTTTTAATTCGACGCGCTTCCACTATTGTGCGCACTTGGGGCCGCATTTATGTAGAGCTCATAGGTTAAGACATCAGCTTACGAGTCACACACACACTTGCCACCGCGACCGCCCACACCCTTTTGGATGAATTTTTCTTTTAACTTTTTCTGTTACATTTTTTTCTTTTACTTCTAATAATGCAGGGTATCAACCCGGGCCTCCCCGTACTCGTCTTCAGGGAAGCTTCTACCCTCCCCCTTTTCTTTTTTGTCCATATTTTACTTTGTATATTATTCGTTCCGCATACTTATGCTGCAACATTGGGGACAATGTTGGATTTAAGTATGAGGGTGTTTTCTTATTTTTTTTATTTCTGCACTTTTATATTTTTTCATCACAAAAAAAATCATCAAAAATACAAAAACATTACAAAACAAAAAAAAAATCAAAAACTCAAAAAAAAAATCTTCTTGTTTTTACCCTCAAAAACTCAAAAACAATCATAATTTTTTTTTTACTTTGTAAACTTTTTTGTTAATTTCTCTCCCCCCTCTTCTTTTTTGTAAAAGCTCACTTTTTAGCATACCCGCAGCGTTCGACTCATCAAACCAACCACCCAAATAAGAGTATGTTCGCGGGCCACCTTTGAGTTTTTTACTTTGTACTTTTTTTGAAAACAAAAAAAATTTCTCTCTTTCCCCCACTATCTTCTTTGTAAATAACATTTCTTTCTCTCCTCTTTCTTGTAAATAAGTTATCCAAATATACTAAAAACTCAAAAAAATTTAGAAAAACCAAAAATCCAAAAAAAAGAAAAAAACTCAAAAAAATCCAAAAAAGATAATAATCAAAACACAAAAAATGATAAAAACTCTAAAAAAATCCAAAATAATATATGTTTTGTTAATTATGTAACAAAATAAATCGAATATGCCTTATCTTAACCCTTTCTGCTTTCCAAAAATCTTGTTTCGAGTTAATTTATAAGCGAATTTTATTTATTCTTTGTTTACTATTCGTTTATTAATTAAAGTTCGATAGATTAAGTGTCTGAGGTTAAGTTTTAAAGATTTTTTTATGTCTTTTTCTTATAATAGGGAACATGTTTTTCACCACCACTTCTAATTTTTATAAATAGAAGCTCGCCTTTTATGTTAGAAAATAACAATCATGGATTTCAATTATTTCTACATTTTGCTATTATAAACATAGGAACGTTCATTTTAAAAAGATTGCTCTCAAAAGTTTTTTATTAAAATCTAGTTTTCTTTTCGAAAAAAAATAAACTCACCTCCATCTTTTTCATGTCTTACTTGACATGCTTACCTCTATTTCATCCCTTAAAAGATCTTATATCAATGGGAATAAGATTTCATTCCTTAAACATAGGCACCCAATATTTAAAAAGATTATATGTTATGGTGTAAGAGGATAAAATTCATTACTGCTACACATATACATTGTGTTATATTTTATTTATGAAGTTGAAAAAATGATATTAGGAAAATAAGATTTCATTTTCCTAATAATCCAAAAAGAAAAAAATATATGTAGAGGTTCGAGAAAAAATTACCTCGCCTCTAACTCCAAGCACTTTTCATAAACCACCAAACCACTTATCCTATTTCAATGATTCTAGAATTAATTTAAATTTTTTTTGAGAGCATAATTTTTAAATTGCATTATTTCCTTTAACTACTTTAAGCTAAAGTTTTTTATATAATTTCAATCTATCTTTGTTAGACTAACAAAAATAAATTTTTGCTTTCTATTTTTTTTATCTAGAAGTCTTTTTTAAACTCTTCCTCTATTTATAACATTTTCATAATTTAGGATTTAATTCTTAGACCATGGATGTTTATTTTGATCTTTTTTTTATTAAGTCAAGCGGTAGCTAAACTTAGAATTTCTTTTATTCCTTATAAGTTCATCTCCAACTTTTGCTCTGGAATAGCAAAAGCTTAAGTATGGGGGTATTTGATAAATTGTAAATATACGTATTTTTGTGTACATTAATTTAGTCGTTTTCATTTATATTCGTAATTTTTACCTATTTTTGTTTAATAAATTGCTCCTTTTATTGTAAATATTTTGCTAACTTAATTTATTTTATATTTCAGATAATGGTCAAAAATTGACCTGACACGCCCGTGTCAGCAAAACCGACACGCCCGTGTCATTTCCGATCGACGATCAAAGACTCGCGCTCGACGATTTTCCGTTCGACGATCGTCGTTCCGATTGACACGCCCGTGTCAGCCAACCCGACACGCTCGTGTTATTTCCGATGGATGATCAAAGACTCTCGCTCGACGATTTCCAATCGACGATCAAGACTAGCGCTCGACGAATTCTGCTCGACGTTCATCGACACACCTGACACGCCTAGAGTCACACCCGTGACCTGGGGCGTGACTTCTCCAGCGAGCTCGACGAAAATTCCGCTCGACGATTGTCCGCTCGACGATCGGTGACCAACATGACATGCCCGTGGCAGCCAACACGACACGCCCGTGTCCATCCCGATCGACGATCAAGGCTTCCAGCTCAACGAATCATGCTCGGCGTTCGTCGACCCACCCCGACACGCCTAGCGTCACGCCCGTGACCTAGGGCGTGCCCTTCTCTACCTGGCCGACAAGTTGTGCCGGCGACATTTCAACGAACCCGCGCCCAGTTCTACCTCCCCGACACGCCCATAGTCACGCCCGTGACCTGGGACATGACCGTCGCGTGAACGACACGTGTCCATCCCGAACCCAACTTTGATGTCAAATCTAGCCAGCCGCCATCCGAATAGTGCTGACACGCCCCCCGATAACCCCATGTCAGAGGGCATGTCCCATCAAAAGTTTTTTTCTATAAATAAGCAGCTTTTGCTTGTAATCCTGTTCCACTTTTTGGTTCCATTTTGCTAAGGTGTTATGCTGCCAAGATGAGTTCCAAATGTTATGTAAGGGATATTTTCTCCCCCACTCCTTAGTTTTTGTTTTTCGTTCTTTTGTAACCCGTTGTTTTAGCATAATAAAATATATTTTCATCTCTTTATTTGGCTTTGGAATGAATCGAAACAACTACCCTTATGCAATCTTATTTATCTTTGTTTTAGCTTTGTTTTTGTTCTCTTTAATATGCGTGTGTGCGTGTATGAGAATAACTTGTGCTTTTTATGTTTTCATTTTCATTTCTTTGCTTAGTATTATTTATACTTAGCATTTTTATAGCTTTTTCAGTCATTCTTATAAAACAGTAAAAACGTTTTAAAGTGTTTTTCATTTTTCTTCAAACTAGATTTTTGTTTTTAGGTTTTAAAACTTTTTCGTTCTTTTTCCTTTATTCGCACTTTTTTAGCATTTTTACGGAGTTATTGGAATGATAATATAGTTGTTTTAATTTTTCGAGCATTTCAATTTTTGTTTTAAACTTTTGCTCTTTTTAAATTTTTCTCTTCTTTTTACGCATTTCTACCACATTCTGACGATAGAAATGTATTTATTTTAATTTTCCGAGCATTTCTATTTTTGCATTTATTTGCAAAACTTTTTGCTCCGTTAATTTTTATTTCAGCTTTTTATGCATTTCTACCGCATTCTAGTGGTAGAAATGCAGTCGTTTTATTTTTTAGATAACTTTGTTTTTATTCACTTATGTACGTGTGCGCATTTATTTCTGCCTACTCGCTAAGAGTTAAATGGCACATTGTTTTACTTTATTGAAGTGGAGTGCGTGTGTTTTACTTTTCTGCAGTGTGGAGTGTGTTTTACTTTCTGTAGAGCGGGTGCATTTATTTAGTCCTACTCATTTGAGTAGGACCCGCATTGATTTTCTCCTACTCGTTTGAGTAGGATTTGTGTGCGTGCGTATTTAATTTCATGTCGAGTGTGTGTGTGCGTGAGTTTTACTTTATGTAGAGTGTGTGCGTGTGTTGCATTTATTTTGTCCTACTCGTTTGAGTAGGACTCGCTTTATTTTCTCCCATCCACGCTTTTGCGCCGGGACTTGCACTTTACTGCTTTTATTTCAGTCCTCCTCGTTTGAGCAGGACTTGCAATTTTCAGCTTTCCTTTACAACTTTCCTTTACTGCTTTCATTTACTGCTTTCCTTTTCTGCTTTATTTTCTGCTCTTTCTCGTTGCCGTAACCAATCCAATGAGTGGTTAACCGTTCTTAGCCCTCAGTATCAAAGAGCATTGAGACAAAAAATAACTTTAAATAATTAAAGGTCCTTATTTTCTAATTAATTAAATTAACTTAAGGTTTGCTTAGGGTTTACGATGCGTATTACCACATATTGATGTGTGGGCCCTATTTCCGTAGTCCATACGCTAGCTAGCTGAGAGGCCATGTGTATGGACCGATCACCCCTTGGTAAAGAGAGTTCCACACTAACCCTCCAGAGAGGAGGCACGCTAACTCTACCGGATTGGGTTCCCCACCCAATAGCGGGGTTCTTAATGTAACGCAGGGGTTAAGAGGAATCCTTCATCGGACTAACGTTCGGTCGAATAGTCTTAGAGTTTAGGTGAACGATAGTCCTAGAGATAAGTGAGCTCATTCTAGTGGAACCTCCACGACCAAGTCTCTGCCTTAATTAATTTGAAATTTAGGATCTCTTTTTATTAAAAGTTTATTTTAGTTCAAATTATATTCGATGCGGTCGCGCTAAGCTCTTCATCGGCTCCACCCTTTAATGCTTTCATATTCTGTTTTCTGTCTTTCTTTATACTTTTTTATATATAAAAAAAATACCCGACAAGTTATTATCTGTAAAATAATAGTCCCCTCTAGAAAAGAGTAGAAATAATCGAACCGACCCCGATAACAATATGACCTCGATATTCCACCCCGAATATCCTATACTACACGCGATAGGTTCACTTGCCTCCTTTCGTTAAAACTCGATATCATCTTTTTATATCCAAAATAATAAATCCGCGCGCCCCGTTTTCTAAATAAAAACCAAATCCGCCTTTTTCCTTAAATAAACCGCCCGGGGCGCCGCGGGAATTCTCACCAATTTTTGGAGTTTTAACCGCATCAAGTTTTCGAACCCGATGCGAAAATAATCAATCAATGTATTTGGACATATATGCTTAGTGTGGATTTGACTTCTTCTTGCTTATATTATGGTTGGGTTGGCATGTTTATATTGATATTAGTTGTAGGTGGCGAAATAGGCGTCTTGTGGTACAGGTTAGCCCGTGTGCTAATGCTACCGTAAGGCGGCTGTTCCGGGCATAGGATCCCCTTCATGCCGTGTTTTGGGATCCGGGAGGGCGGTGTCTTACAGTTATCTGCAGAGTTGATTGCATTACATGATGTCTTCCATGTTTCTGTCTTGAGGAAAGCCTTGGTGGAGGCAAGCATTGTGGTTGAGTCGGCGGCAGTGCCTATAGAATAGGACTTGGTGACAAAAGTTCGCCCAGTTAGCTTAGAGGATTCGGAAGTTCGGTTGTTGCGGAATAAAGAATTAAAGCTCCTAAAGGTGCTCTGGACAACTGCGGGCGAGACGAGTTCTCTTGGGAGTGTGAGCAAGCAGTGCAGGAGGACTTCCCAGAACTCTTTACTTTAGGTATGCTTATTATTGTTTGTGTGCATACAAAATTTCGAGGATGAAATTCTTCTAATGGGGAGGAGTTGTAACATCCCAGTTTTTAGAACTTGAATTTCTGATGGCTAATGACCGGCGATAGTAGCTATCGCCCGGCGGTTGCCCTATTTCGTCGGGTAAAGAATGTCGAGACGAAAGCCTCATTCATCGAGTGTTGAGAGGACTATCACTCGGGGCTAGTTAGCTACCATGTGGAGGTAACCCCAGGGTTGTGTCAAGAGCGTTGAGTTCTCGAGAAAGAGGTTACCGCTCTGTGTTATCCTTACCGCGCGGTGGTAACTCCAGGGTTGCATCGATAGCATTGAGTTCTCGAGAAAGGTTTGAGTTCTCGAGAAAGGTTTGAGTTCTCGAGACAACGTTGAGTTCTCGAGAAAGACGCTACCGCACGGCGTTAGTCTTAATGTCGGTGTTAGCGCGACATTATTTTCTAACTTACGGGTCGGGAAGATATCGCCTGACATTAGCATTTGATCACGGCGGTAGCAGCAGGAAGAACTCGAAGAATATTCTGAAGCCACCAGTTCCACTCACCTGGCCCAGAGATCGGTGAGAGCAGACCATCTTCAACACCACCCCATCAATGACGTACGCCTTACTCCTCTAGAAAGATTTACTCGGGAGGAAATTCGAGAAGTCATCATTGCGGAGTATCGCCAGGCAGTTAGAAGAGATATGCATGCCCGTGGACCGCTCTGCCAAGGCTCCCCTTTGGCACGACAAATCCTCGACCATCCAATCCCACGGGGATTCAATCTTTCAAACATTGAGACGTTCGATGTGATAAACGATCTGCTAAAACATGTTAACCACTTCACCACCATTATGAGGATCTATAATGCTCCAGACCAGTTGCTCTGCCAAGTGTTTCCAGCCACCCTCAACGGCCAGGCTCGAACATTGTTCCATTCATTAAAGGTCGGAACCATCGCCAACTTCACAGAACTGACAAGGCAGTTTGTCGATCAGTTCATCTCCAATTGCAGGATCATCCACGACCCCTCCCACTTGTCAGGATTACGCTAGAACAAAGATAAACCCTGAAGGACTACATCCGCCTTAGCCTTATGATTTCTTCTAGGATTTGATCCAAAGGCCCAAGACTCTCTTCCAGAGTCCTTATATAGGGAGGAATGGGATTTCACATTCATTTTCTTCCCATTTCGGAGTGTTGACCTTGGGTTTGGGTGAGAGTGAGGAGGAGGAAGAAGAAAGCTTTCTTCCGCCATTGACAGAGCTTTAGACCTCTGATCGTCATTCCGATGACATATCCGTGAAGAGGACGTGGAGGCATTTGTTTTCATCCATGCTAGAAAAGAGTTTCATGGCTAGGAAGAGGAGTCATAAGGTTATGACACTTCTCCTCTTGGTTTTAGGATGCGTGCATGGCATCCACTCTTTTCATGCTTTCTTTCAAGAATTAAAGGCACCGAATCTCTCAAGTGAGAGGGATTTTGGTTGCCATAGTTCAAAAGAAGCCACTGGATCGATTGTGTCCGTCCATAGCATGATATTTCATTAGAAATCCGCTCCATTAGTAGATTAGGCATTGTGGGTGAAGCCATAGTCACGACCATTAGTCCGACTCAGTGATGTTGCATAATGAGCCTTAAAGATTTTGTAGAAATCTATTAGCCGCAAGATGCCATTTGTGATGATGTTTTCCCCCTCTTTCATGTGAGTATATGTGACCATAATCGAACCGGGTGGAAAATAGATTACATGCAGGGGCACGGGAATGGTACGGTACGAATGGTGGATTAGGGTGGGAAAGGCTTGGGATTGTGATGTTCTAAGGCGTGGTTTTCTCTGTGGTCAGATGGCCAGCCCGTGATATTGTAAAGTCACGTGTGGAGAGTGTCCCGACGAGTCAAGTCCGCTTCTGTGGAACTGATGAGAATGTCAAGCTTTGGGCAAGCCCGGACGATACCAGTTGGGTGTCGCTGGGTCTCTTTCGGTGACTTGGTCCCCATATTAGGGCCAGGCCTGGGTCGTCGCGAACGGGTGGGGTCTAGCAAAGGGTTCTCAGTATTGGTTGGTTTGTGTGGCGAAATCCCGACATGAGAAGTCAGATCTTGTATGCAAGCCTGGGGTTTGAGACCCACGAGCAGGTGGGGCCAAGGCAAGAGTTCTATGTGGCAGCTTGTATGCCGTTTGGGGAAAATTGGAGGTACCCTTGTGTTTGTGGCTTGAACGCCGATGGGGAAATTGGATGTACCCGATTGATGATGTGTTAGAAGCATGCGCTTTAGGGTGCCTTGGTTGAAGCCCAGGTTTGCATACATGTTGCATTGTAGGCCCATTTTTATTACATGCTCAACATAGAAATCTGTTTACTGTATGAGACATCCAAACCTATTTTACTACTTTAAATGTACTTGTATTTTTGCATAGGAAGTATTTAACTGCAGGGTGATGGATTGCCCCGGGGTCCGCTTAGGATGACTGGGAGGAGATATGTTGGTTATACAGTTGAGGTCAGGTTTTGTTGAACCATGTTACAAACAATTTTTACAGGGAAAGGATCGCAAGAGGGAGCAAGCTCGTCGTCCAAAAAGGCCTAAGCTTCATAAAGTGTTACAAGATGGGTTATAGCTCTGTTTTATGGAATGTGATGCTTTATATTCCATGTTTCTGACATGCACGCCAAGGTAGCCTAGGAGTGTTTATGCACATTGATGTTTGATGTTATTGTGGAGTTTTGGACTATCAATTGTTGTAAGTCCATAAGGCCATTTTCATACACATATGTTATTGCTTAACTTCTAGTTTTGCTCTTTCGTTTTCATTGTGTTTAGTCTTAGTTTTTGAGTTGGGTAGTTTATATCATCTTATAATTCTTAAGTTGTGGGGTCTATATGTTGTGGGGCCCTGGCCGGACCCATATTATACGGTCATTATAGGAGAGATGTTACACTTATGATGGTTTTAGGACTTGTTTAAGTTTTATTTTGGGTTTAGACTTGGGATTTGGTTAGGGTATATTATTTCTTGTGGCCAGGTAGGTTGGCAGTGGATAAAGGACCACCAATTGGATGCCAGATTGTGGGTCATTACACTTGGTGGTTTGGTTTGGTCTCTGTTTTGTGGACTATTAGGTTGTGTTGGACATGTGGCCACCACCACAGTGCCCTTTTTGAGATGTTTAGGTTTGGTAGTTCGGGTTTGGACGTTTTGGTCACCGACTCCGGCCCGTTTATTTTTTCAAAGTGTTAGTGACTCACATTTTCGAGCTATTTTGTGCTCGATTTGCTTCTTAGATCATTTTATACTATTTACGTTAATCCTTGCAGATTCTATCGAAGAATGGCTTCGATCCTCACTTGATGCATATGTTCATTGCAGACTTTTACTTTACCTTATATTCATTGCAGACTTTTACTTTACATATGTTATTTCACTAATCAGCTGTACTTTTCAGCATTTCTTATAGTCGGGTTTAGTAAACCCTTCCTTTCCCTTGTACTTTTTACATGATTATTTTCCGTTGTCACTTGTATTTTCTTGCTGATGTGTTCTTCTTTTGAATGCCTCGGGTTCAGGGTTGTAGCTAGTGGAGCGGCTGAGTTGGGTAGCAGCTTTTAGGCTGTAGTTGTTGTAGTAGTTTTCATCAATGCTGTCAGGTAGTTTGTGGTTTTCGTTTTTAGTTCATACTTGCATGCTTTCAGTGGGTTCGTGTCAGCTTGTTGATGCCCACTGATTGTTTCTTTTGGATTATTAAATACTCTGTCAGCTGCTAGTTTACATCTTTATGGTTGTTTTTACTTGCTCTCTGGGAAGGTTTTATGCAAAGTTGTATGTTAGGGATTTTAAAGTATAAAAGTTATTACTATTACTCCATACATGCCATATTTGAAACCTAAGTCATTATATTTAAACGGTCATAAAAGCTACTTTTACTATTATTATAAATCTAGAGTCTTGTATGGCATGAGTTGTCCTCTGGGATGTTTATACTAATGTAAGATGTCTAATTTTGTCAATAAAGTATTTTTCTACAACATATATGATGAAGCCAAAATTGGCCTCTGTGGAGTTTGGGGTCCCAAAAGAGGGGTGACCTCACACCTACTACACTCGGGGGAACGTCACAGACCAAACACTTGGGTAACTAGGAACATACCCTCGGCTCTAGCGTGGAGGTCCCACAACACACCCTAAAGGTCACAAGAGCACTTCCCCTCCCTCACCAATGGCTGAGCTGGGTACCTTGGAGATCTCTCTCACTCAACCAAGCTGAAGCCTAAGAAGGAGGAAGCACAAAAAACCTCTGACTCCAAAGGTACCCAAGGGGTCTATTTATAGTTTTTCCCAGTTTATGGACCAAAATGTTAGAAACACCCCTAGGATAAAAAGGCCTTAGGCCAATAGAAAACATCCACACCGGGGGTAAAGAGGTAATTCCACCCCGAGGGTAAAATGGTAAAAACATGGTCAAAAGAGATCCAAGGGCGGGAGGAGCCCTACCCCCCACCTCCCTGGGCACCCGAGACGAGCAGGTGACCCCCGAAGAACTGGAGAGCAGCGGGCAGGGGCGAGACCCCGGCCCCTGGCCGGTCTCGCCCCGCCAGGCCGCGGGGCTGGGCGAGAGCCCTGCCCCCGTGCCGCTCTTGCCCCGCCAGGCCGCGAGGCTGGGCAAGAGCCTGACCCTGGGCCGCTCTCGCCCCGCCAGGCCGCAGAGCTAGTTGAGAGCCCGGCCCCGGGCCGCTCTCGCCCAGCCAGGCCGCGGGGCTGGGCGAGAGTCCGACCCCGGGCTGGTCTGGCCATGCCAAGCCGCGAGGCTGGGGGAGAACATGGCCCCGGGCCGTTCTCGAGCCGCTAGGCCGCGGCGCTGGGCAAGAGCCCAGCCCCGGGCCGCTCACGCATCGCCAGGCCACGGGGCTGGGCAAGAGCCCGTCCCCGGGCCACTCTGGCCCAGCCAGACCGTGGGGATGGGTGAGATCCTGGCCCTGGGCTGCTCTCACCCCTCCAGGCCGTGGGGCTAGGCGAGAGCCCGGCCCCGGGCCGGTCTCGCCCCGCCAAGCCGCGGGGCTGGGCGAGAGCCCGGCCATGGGCAGGTCTCCCCCCGCCAAGCCGCAGGGATGTGGGAGAACACGGCCCCGGGCCATTCTCGCCACGCCAGGCCGCGGGACTGGGCGAGAGCCCGGCCCCGGGCCGCTCTTGCCCCACTAGGCCGCGGGGCTAGGCGAGAGCCCGACACCAAACCGCTCTCGCCCCGCCAGGCCGCGGGGCTGGGCGAGAGCCCATCCTCGGGCCGGTCTCGCACATCTAGGCCGTGGGGATGGGCGAGTGCACAGCCCCGGGCCAGTCTCGCCCCGCCAGTCCGTGGGGCTGGGCGAGAGCTCGTCCCCGGGCCGCTCGCGCCCTGCCAGGACGCGGGGCAGGGCGAGAGCCCGGCCCTGGGACATTCTCGCCCCGCCAGGCCGCGGGGTGGGCGAAAGCCCAGACCTGGGCCGCTCTCTCCCTACCAGGCCGCGGGGCTGGGCGAGTGCCCGGCCCCGGTCCGGTCTCGCCCCACCAGGCCGCGGGGCTGGGGGAGAACATGGCCTCCGGCCGGTCTAGCTGCTCCTACCTCGCATCTATCAGGCCGGGGGCGGGTGTCAGCCAACTTGTGGCACCCCCCCCCCCCCCAAAAAAAGGGGCCACTAGGGAATGCATATTTTTCCTCCCCCTGCTTGTATATAACAAAGGCTAGACCCCACTCTGCGAATACAGGGTTGTACATAATCCCCGCTCTATACAAGGTTGGCAGAAGCTCGGAAAGAAACATACAATCCAATGTATTCGTTGAGTGTAATTTTCTTGGCGGTCGAAAAGATACTTAGCCTCTTCGGGGAGTCAACCTGCCATGCCAGCTGATGGGAGCTTTGGTGGCGAGACCCCCTCCGGGTAAAAAACACTTAACCTCCCGGAGGGGTCAACCTGCCATGGCAGCTGATGTGAGCCTAGGTGGTGAGACCCCCTCGGTTAAAAAATATTAGGCATCCACGAGAGGTATGCCTGCCCTACCAGCTAGTGAGAGCCTGGCAGCGGAATCCATCTCGAGTTGAGACCTACTCCCCCTCCGAGAGATCAACCTGCACTGACAGCTAGTGAGAGTCTGGAAGCAGAACCTATCTCGAGGTGAGACCTACCCCACCTCCCGAGAGATCAACCTGACCTGCCAGCTAGTGAGAGCCTGACAATGGAATCCATCCCGAGGTGAGACCTACTCCCCTTCTGAGAGATCAACCTGCCCTTCCAGCTAGTGGGAGCCTGGCAGCAGAATCTATCTCGAGGTGAGACCTACCCCACTCCAAGAGATCAACCTATCCTCCCTGCTAGTGAGAGCCTGGCAGTGGAATCCATCACGATGTGAGACCTACCCGACCCTCCGAGAGATCAACCTGCCCTGCCAGCTAGTGAGAGCCTGGCAGTGGAATCCATCCCGAGGTGAGACCTAACCCACCCTCCAAGAGATCAACCTGCCCTGCCAGTTAGTAAGAGCCTGGCAGCGGAGTCCATCCCGAGGTGAGACCTACCCCACCCTCCGGGAGATCAACCTGCCCTACCAGCTAGTTAGAGACTGACAGCGAAATCCATCCCGAGGTGAGACCTACCCCACCCTCCGAGAGATCAACCTACCTTGCCATCTAGTGAGAGCCTGGCAGCAGAATCCATCCCAAAGTCATACCTACCCCACCCTCCGAGAGATCAACCTGTACTGCCAGCTAGTGAAAACCTAGCAGCGGAATCCATCCCAAGGTGAGACCTACCCCACCCCCCGAGAAATCAACTTGCCCATCCAGCTAGTGAGAGCCTAGAAACAGAATCCATCACGAGGTGAGACCTACCCCACCCTCCGAGAGATCAACCTGCCCTGCCAGCTAGTGAGATCTTGGAAGCAGAATCCATCCTGAGGTGAGACCTACCCCACCATCTGAGAGATCAACCTGCCCTGCCAGCTAGTGAGAGCCTGCCAGCGGAATCCATCCCGAGGTGAGACCGACCCCACCCTCTGAGAGATCAACCTGCCCTGCCAGCTAGTGAGAGCATGGCAGCGGAATCCATCCTGAGGTGAGACCTACCCCACCCTCCTAGAGATCAACCTGCCCAGCCGGCTAGTGAGAGCCTGGCAGCGGAATCCATCTCGAGCTGAGACCTACCCCACCCTCCAAGAGATCAACCTGCCCTTCCAGCTAGAGAGAGCCTGGCAGCGGAATCCATCTCGAGGTGAGACCTACCCCACCCTCCGAGAGATCAACCTGCCCTGCCAGCTAGTGAGAGCCTGACAACGTAATCCATCCCAAGGTGAGACCTACCCCACCCTCTGAGAGATCAACCTGCCCTGCCAGCTAGTGAGAGCCTGGCAGCGGAATCCATCCCGAGGTGAGACCTACCCCACCATCCGAGAGATCAACCTGCCCTGCCAGCTAGTGATAGCCTGGCAGCGGAATCCATCCTGAGGTGAGACTTACCCCACCCTCCGAGAGATCAACCTGCCCTGCCAGTTAGTGAGAGCCTGTCAGCGGAATCAATACCGAGGTGAGACCTACCCACCTTCCGAGAGATCAACCTACCCTACCAGCTAGTGAGAGACTGGCAGCGGAATCCATCCCGAGGTGAGACCTACCCCACCCTCCGAGAGATCAACCTGCCCTTACAGGTAGTGAGAGCCTGGAAGTGGAATCCATCTCGAGGTGAGACTTACCCCACCCTCCGAGTGATCAACCTGCCCTACCAGCTAGTGAGAGCCTGGCAGCGGAATCCATCTCGAGGTGAGACCTACCCCACCCTCTGAGAGATCAACCTGACCTGCCAGCTAGTGAGAGCCTGGAAGCGGAATCCATCCTGAGGTGAGACCTACCCCACCCTCCGAGAGATCAACCTGCCCTGCCAGATAGTGAGAGCCTCGCAGCGGAATCCATCCCGAGGTGAGACCTACCAAACCCTCCGAGAGATCAAGCTTCCCTGCCAGCTAGTGAGAGCCTGACAGTAGAATGCATCCCGAAGGGAGACCTACCCACCCTCCGAGAGATCAACCTTCCCTGCCAGCTAGTGAGAGCCTGGCAGTGGAATCCATCTCGAGGTGAGACCTACCCCACCTTCCGAGAGATCAACCTGCCCTGCCAACTAGTGAGAGCCTGGCAGCAGAATATATCTCGAGGTGAGACCTACCCCACCCTTCGAGAGATCAAGCTGCCCTGCCAGCCAGTGAGAGCTTGGCAACGGAATCCATCTCGAGGTGAGACCTACCCCACCCTCCGAGAGATCAACGTGCCCTGCCAACTAGTGAGAGCTTGGCAGCGGAATCCATCTCGAGGTGACATCTACCCCACCCTCCGAGAGATCAACCTGCCCTACCAGCTAGTGAGAGCCTGGCAGCGGAATCCATCTCGAGGTGAGAAAACTGTGCATCCACGTGAGGTATCACCGGCCCTGCCCAGCTAGTGAGAGTCTAGGCAGCGGGATCATCTCGGAGCAAACGTACTAGGCATCTCAATCAAACCTTACCAAAACCAACATACTCAAACGGGGAAAATATGGGTTACATGGTCCCCTGACTCAGATGGTCAGGAGTAAAGCTTGTTACAAGACAAGAAAAAGGAAAAAAAACTCCCCCAAGGCGAGGCTCCCTCAGGGGGACTGGGCATGATGGCTATCTTTCGCTTCCTTCTTGTCATACACTTCCATCCTACTCAAGCTCTCCATGACCTTCTCCATCTCCTCCGCCTTAGCCAACCAAGAGATGGTGTTGACGGCCGTGACGTAGCACTTTCTTGCCATCCTGGGGTCTCCCTTGATTCTGACCTGGATCCCTCCTAAGCTGAACTTGAGACACTGGTGGAAAGAAGACGGCACACAACGGAAGACACTAATGAGGGGCCTTCCAATTATGGCGTTGTAGCTGCTTTGAGCATCAATAATGACGAACCTGCAGTTCCTTGAGGTTCCTCCAAATTTTACTTGGAGTCCTACTCCACCTTCGACCTCCTTCCTCTCTCCTGAAAATCCGAACAGTGGTCCGTCTGAGGCCAACACCCTCCTTGGCTCCACCTTCATCTCATCAAACGCCATCTTGAAAACGATGTTGACGGAGCTCCCGTTGTCAACCAAGATCCGGGAGACGGCGTAGCCCTTGATGGCCGTCTGGATGACCAGCGCATCGCAGAATGGATCCTCATGATCCGGCATGTCCTTCACCGAGAAGGTGATCTTCTCCTCCTGGGCCAGGGTCTGGGATGTGGAGGCGACGCTCCGTCAGTATATGACATGGTGGGTTGATTTTCAAGTGGCCTCGATCCCCACTCCACCATAGATCACTGCTATACCGCCTCAGGGTCCCACGTTGACCCAGTCCTCACATACGTCATCCCCCCCTTCTCTGGGTAGAACCTCCTCTACCCGCACAAGAGGCGGCGGCTGGGCAGGGCCCCTCCCCCCTCTCTTACAGGAACTCAGGGCAGGTAGCCGTGGCGTGCCCCTCCACCTGGTGAAAGTCACAGTAGGGTAACTCTACCCTGATCGTTCTCCTTGCCTGGCGGTTCCTCCTCTTCCTTTGACCAATCTCCATCGCTTGCTGTGGTGGGGGTAGGATTTGCCTAAGGGCTTGCCTTTGGAAGTTGAACCTCCCTTCGCCCCCATGATAGTTCCCTCCACCATGGATGAGAGCTCTTCCTGGACCCTTGGCAAGTCCTCCACGTTGCCTCCAGCCTGGTTCCAGACCCTCCTGTCCCGGGAACCCCCGAGCTCTCTGCTCCTCTCTCCTTCTGTTGGATCCCTAGTTTGAATTTGGAGGTTCACTAACTTAGGATGATATGACCCAACATGTATAGCCAGGGTCAAAGTTGTGTCCTAGAGTCTAGGCCAAGTCCTAAGAGTAAACATCACATGGACAAGCCAACATCAGACTGCCAGAGACTCAAGACATAAAGTTTTCCTCAAGATTCAGAGATTTCTCAAGAGACTAAGTAAAATGAATTCGACGTTCATCGAACTCAGGTCGACGATAGTCGTTCTCAGCTCGACGATCTTAGAGAAATATGCTCTGAGCTGAGCTCGACGAACTTCAGTCCAGATCAACGATCCTTGGATTCCACCTTCAGAATTCTAAGTCCAGACTGTTCTCTAGACTCAGGTCGACGAACCTAGTTCTTAGGACGACGAACTTCATTCTTTGCTCGACAATTCCTGGACCTCCACTTCAACTCTATTGCCAGAGGTTCATTAAATAGTTTCTAAGTACAGAATCATTCTAAGCTCGATGAATTCAAGGTTCTCCAGACTGAGCTCGATGAACACCATTCTTCGGTCGATGAATCTTTGGACTATCATAGCATTCTGTCACGACCATGTTCTCTAGTCTCAAGTCGACGAACCCTGTTCTCTGCTCAACAAATTCTGAAACCAGAAGACTTATGTCAACACTAGAAGAACTTGTGTCGACACCAAGATCATCAGTCGACATTGTGGAAAGTCTATGTCAACACCACACAGAAGATTTGTGTCGACACACAGGAGCAATTGTGTCGATACAGGATATCTGACAACTCCAGAATAATTGCTGAACTTCAGTCGACGAACATATTTACCAGCCCGACGAATAGGCAAAGATCAAAAGAGACCGCAGTTCAGTTTTCAGCTCGACGATCATGGAACTCAGCTCGACGAACAGATGTCGTCTGGTCGACGAATATAACATCTCAGCTCGACGAACTGTGAAGTGAGTTCGACGAATTCTGCTATCTGCTCGACGTTTCTAGACTTAGTTATTTCCATCTTTCTGTCCCCACTCTAATGTGATAATTCCTGAGTAATTAATGCTCTAACATTCTCTGAATGTATCCGTTAGAAGGAGCATTAATTGTGGTCTTCTCCAGGATTATTGCTTGTCGTTTTTCCACGGGATAGTTGGGGAAATAAATCAATGCCTATTATTCTCAAGGTGATCAACATTAATTACAGAAAATTTCAAATGTTTGAAAGATACAGAAGAAGTGAATAACGGATACAGACACACAAATACACAGAGAATTAATCAAGAGAGACACAGAGAAAGCTTCACACATAATACTACTGACTAAGAAGCATACAGGAATTTGAAGAAGAAACAAGAAGAACACATATTTAAAATCAAGAGTCTTCCTGTTCTTCTTCTCCAGGACCTTGCTAAAGACATGCAAGCACTATCAGTCTAAAGCTCTTGGATCAAGTTTCTCAATTGAAGCCCTATCACCCTATGCAAAGCTCCAGATCTCCTGTACCCTTTTTCATCTCAGGGGGAGCTTTGACAACATCATTGAATCCACATAGTATTCTCATTATGATTGAGAAAAGAAAACTTCCATCACTCTCTTACCCCCACCTCTGTAAAGGGTTGTCATCTCCCTTCAAAAGTGATTCCTTGGTTGCAAGTCTCCTGATCAAAAGACTTGGGTTGGTTTTTGAGCACCGGATCAAAAGCTCATTGGTGTCAGGCACCTGATCAAAAATCTAAGTGGATTCCTACCAAGGGTGGTAGAAGAGTGGATGTACCCAGGTTAGGGAACCACTATAAAATTCTTGTGTCGTCTGGTTGTCTCCTTCTCTTTTGTTCTTGCTGTGCTTGTGATTTAGATTTATTGTTTGCTATGTTATTAATTTCTGCACTTTTGATTTACAGCAAAAGCTGTAATAGTAGGTAAGAAATTTTTTAAGAATACTCCATTCACCCCCCCTCCTCTAGAGTATTTCTGATCTAACACTCACTTTCACCTTCTTCCTTCCCGATGTCTTGAGCCACCTTGCTCCTTTGACTCCATCTCTGTTAGCTCTGCCAACTTCTTGACAAATGCCGGGTTGGCCGCCTCCATGGCTATCTCCTTAGCTGCCCTTTCCATCAGCTCCTCAAAGGAAAGGGGGGACTTTCAAGTCAGGCTCATCTTGAAGAACCCCTCGCGCAACCCCACTGTGAACACCATCCGGAGTGCATACCCCGACATCTCTTGGACCTCCAAGATCTCTTCTTGGAACCTGTCAACGTAATAGGCCAGCGACTCCTCGGCCCCCTACCTTATCAAGAAGATGGACTCAGGACTCCTCTTCCTCTTCTTGGAGGTTGAGAAGCAAAGCTGAAAGCTCCGGCTCAAGTCCTCGAACCCATAGATCGACCTCGGAGGGAGCTGATGAAACCAGTCCCTTGCCTTCTCCTTCAACGTAATTGCAAAGAGGCGACACTTGAAGGCATCTGTCATTGGCCTGATGGATACGACATCCTCGAACCACTGCAAATGCTGGATGGGGTCATCCTTCCCGGTATAGTAAGCCATGTCTGGCTCTCGAAACCCTTTGGGGAATGGGAGATGAGATGATCATCTCGCTGAAGGGTGACCCCCTAAGGGGTGGTCTCACCACCTCTACTCGTGCGACCTGCTCGCCTGGGAGGTTGGCACTCGCCGGGCTGGAGAACAACTTCCGGCCTGTGAGGTCTCGCTCGACCCCATCTCCCATCCTCTCCTTCCAGGACCTTCTTCCTGGTGTGCTTCCTTCTCCCCTGCTAGGGTCATCTCGTCGTGAGGGGGGGGGGGAGCTAGCTCCTGGGGGGTCGGGGTGGAGCTGCCACCCTGAGGAGCAATGCTTCGTAGCATCTCCATGATGCCCTAGATGGAGGCCATGAACTCTTACCTCCCCACAAATGGTCCTTGGCTGGGGAGCTTGCCGAGATCATGACTACCTGCCTGACCTCCAGTCATGACGCTCTCCTGAGATCTTCAATAATGGTCACTCTCCACGCTCACCGCACCAAAAGTGTTGAAGCCAAAATTGGCCTCTATGGTGTTCGGGGTCGCAAAAGAGGGGTAACCTCACACCTACTACACTCGGGAGAACGTCATAGACCAAAGACTTGGGGAAATAGGAACAGACCCTCGGCTCTAGCATGGAGGTCCCATCACACACCCAGAAGGTCACAAGAGCACATCACCTCCCTCACCAATGGCTGAGTCGGGTACCTTGGAAAGCTCTCTCACTCAACCAAGCTAAAGCCTAAGGAGGAGGAAGCCCAAAAAACCTCTGCCTCCAAAGGTACCCAAGGGGGTCTATTTATAGTTTTTCCAAGTCTATGGACCAAAATGACCAAAACAACCCTAGGACAAAAAGGCCTTGGGCCAATAGAAAACATCCACACTGGGGGGTAAAGAGGTAATTCCACCCCGAGGGTAAAACGGTAAAAACATGGTCAAAAGAGATCCAAGGGTGGGAGAATCCCTACCCCCCCCCCCCCCCCGCCTCCCAGGGGACCCGAGATGAGCAGGTGACCCCCGAAGAAGTGGAGAATAAGGGGCAGGGGCGAGACCCCTGCCCCCGGACGGTCTCGCCCCGCTAGGCCGCGGTGCAGGGCGAGAGCCCGACCCTGGGCCGCTCTCGCACCTCCAGGCCGAGGGGATGGGCGAGAGCCCCGCCCTCGGGCCGCTCTCACCCCGCAAGGTCGCGAGGCTGTGCGAGAGCCCGGCCCCGGGCCGCTCTCGCCCCGTCAGGCCGCGGGGCTAGTCGAGAGCCTAACCCTGGCCCGCTCCGGCCCTGCTAGGCCGCATGGATGGGCGAGAGCCTGTCCCCGGGCCGGTCTCGCCCTGCCAGGCTGTGGGGCAGGGGGAGAAGATGGCCCCGGGCTGTTCTTGCCCCACCAGGCCGCGGGTCTGGGCGAGAACCCGGCCCCGGGCTGCTCTCGCCCCGCCAGGCCGCGGAGCTGGGCAAGAGCCCTGCCCCAGGGCACTCTCGCCCTGCCAGACCATAGGGCTGGGCGAGAGCCCGGCCCCGGGCTGCTCTCGCCTTGCCAGACAGCGGGGCTGGGCGAGAGTCTGGCCCCGGGACACTCTCGCCCTGCCAGGCTGCGGGGTCGGGCTAGAGCCCGTCCCCGGGCCGCTCTTGCCACGCCAGGCCGCGGGGCTGGGCGAGAGCCCGGTCTCGGGCCGCTCTCGCACCGCTAGGCCGCGGGTCTGGGCGAGAGCCCTGCCCCGGGCCAGTCTCGCCCAGCCAGGCCACGGGGCTGGCGAGAGCCCGACCCTAGGCCGGTCTCGCCCCACCAGGCTGTGGGGCTGGGGGAGAACACGACCCCCGACAGTTCTCGCCGCGCCAAGCCGCAGGGCTGGGCGAGCGCCAGGCCCCGGGCCGCTCTCGCCCCGGCAGGCCGCGGGGCTGGGTGAGAGCCATGCCCTAGGCCGCTCTCGCCCTGCCAGGCCGCAGGGCTGGGAGAGAGCATGGCCCCGGGCCGGTCTTGCCCTGCCAGGCCGCGGGGCTGGGGGAGAACACGGTTCCGGGCCGTTCTCGCTCCGCCATGCTGCGAGTGTAGGCGAGAGCCGGCCTCGGGCCACTCTCGCCCCGCTAGGCCGCGGGGCTGGGCGAGAGCCCCGCCCGGGCCACTCTCTCCCCGCCAGGCCGCGGGGCTGGGCGAGAGCCCGGCCTAGGCCGCGGGGCGGGGCGAGAGCCCGGCCCCGGGCTGGTCTCGCCCCACCAGGCCGCGGGGCTATGGGAGAACACGGCCTCTGGCCGGTCCAGCTGCTCGTACCTCGCATCTATCAGGGTGGGGGC
This sequence comes from Platanthera guangdongensis, assembly GCA_039583875.1. Lineage (NCBI taxonomy): Eukaryota > Viridiplantae > Streptophyta > Magnoliopsida > Asparagales > Orchidaceae > Platanthera > Platanthera guangdongensis. The sequence continues at coordinate 74,309,130 of CM077153.1, read as the reverse complement.
AGGTGTCAGCCAACTTGTCGCACCTGCCCCCCAAAAAAAGGGGCCACTGGGGGGAGGCAGATTTTTCCTCCCCCTGCTTGTATATGATAAGGGCTAGACCCCACTCTGCGAATATGGGGTTGTACAATATAACTATCTTTTTCTTGTGGAGTAGATGAGTCATTAAGCCGAGGGATACGACCAACCGCTTAACATAAACCACAATTTTCATTAAATAACTTATAGATCTTTTGGAAAGGTGCTTAGTTGTAGTTTTGACTGAGCGTTGGCAGTTATCCGCTGTTAACGTGGCATCATGATGTGCATTTTTACTTACTCTAATACATTGTTAAATGTGGAGAAAATGCGGGTTGTGATAGTCTATCCAACCAGCTAATCAAACAAATCATCGATTCTAGGAATCAAATACTTGTTCTTTTCCGACAGCTTGTTCAGTTAACGGTAGTCAATGCATAGACACAAGCTTCTGTCCTTCTTCATCACAAAGAGGGCCGATACACTACAAGGTGACATACTTGGACGTATATATCCATGCTCTCGTAACTCCTACAAATAAACCTTTAGTTCCACCATATCCTTTGGTACTACTCGATATGGTGAGCGTGACACAGGTTTCGCACATGAAACCTACTCAATAGTGAAGTCAATCTCTCACTGAGGTGGAATCCCAGGAAGATCTTTAGGAAAACATCCACAAATTCTGACACAATTGGAACGTCACACAAACTGGGTTTTGGCTCTACAACCTCCAATTGTGTGAAGAATAACTCTCCGTCATTCTGAACCGCATTGACTACTTAGACAGCATACATCAATATCTTGCTCAAACATGGCATACCAGTGAATTTAGTATCGCATTTGGTGTTTTGCCCCAGAGTGACTTCCTTTGATTTGCAATCAATACAGGCATGCTGCTTCGAGAGCAAGTCCAAACCAAAGATCACATCAAACCAAGATATCGGCATCATAGATGCATCTAATCCAAAAGCATGATTTCTAATCCGTACTTAAACACAACATGCTTTATCCGCGATCATCAAGTACCTGTTAGACAGTAATACATTCACCCTATACGTAACATGAAGTCCTTAGATAGATAGTAATGAGAAGCTCTTGTATCAAATTTACTCTCGTCGGAGATTCCAAGATCAGGACAAAGCCAAATTCAAACGCATTAAGTAATGTACAAGATATCAAGTATATTGTACCACCCATATTCGATGAGTGGGTCGTCCCTCCAGAACCAGAGCTCTACAAGATCTCCTGGAGCGAGAGAGCTCGGGACCTGAAGCGTGACCCATCCCATGTTCTCCGAGCAGGCCGCACGAGCCGGTTCCTTGGAGTTAAGTGCAGTGAGTGTTGTCGATGCTTTCAACCCCTTGGCGTTGAGCGCACCGAGTGGTGTCGATTCCTTCGGTTCCATGGAATTGAGTGGGGCGAGTATTGTCGATGCCTCAAGTTCCTTGGCAATGAGTACGGCGAGTGTTGTCGATGCCTTCTGATCTTGGATCAAGAGGGCAAGCGAGATACTTCTAGAACAGCATTCACCCATAGTGGGGTGCCATAGAGGCGAGTGCCTGAACTACCAAACACTCGCCCCTATAGGTGAGTGGCGCCTTCATGGGCCACTCACTCAGTCGATAGGTAAAGTTCCCTAGATGACCTTGCAGGTCCGCAAATTGTTGTTTAGAATAGCGGAGTTCAGCTATTGGCAGACCACATTTGGCTGCATATAGCTGTTTAGAACTGCAGAGGTGAGCTATTGGTAAACCAACTTCAAAAAACTATAAATATACCCATGGGGATACCTCAGAATGCATGCTTAATTATTCTCTGGTCTTCTTGCGCTTTTAGAGGTATCCTTAGCTCAGCACTTGTCTAAGTAGAGGAAGCACTCTAAGATCTTCCTGGACACGTACTTTATTTAGGTTGTTTCAGTTTATTTTCATTATTTTTTAATTATTTTTGTTCAATAAAATGTTCCTTTTTTGTACATACTCCTCTAACTTAGTCTTATTTATGTTTTCAGAAATTTTGCAAAAAATAATGTCAAAAAATCAAAGTACACGCCTGTGACCTCCATGTTACGCCCGTGACCAGGCCATATCACTTTGATTCTAGTAGAAAGTTGCCACCTGCAATGCCAAAGTAAAGTCATTCTCGTGTCCCGTCTGACACGCCCATGTTCAGTCCGACACTGATGTGTCATGCCAGCTAACCCAACTCCGGTCAACTCGACTTGAGCCACTCGACGCTCAATGCCTCGAGTTCGACGATCGATGTTCGACGATTTTTTTGACACGCCCGTGTCGATTTGGTCACGCATGTGACCACCCCAGCTATTTCAAACAAGATGTAGCCAGCGAGGCAATGAATCGACGCCTTCGCCAGATAAACCTTCCTGGACATGCCCGTGTCATTTGGCACATGCCCGCGACTGCCTCAATTTTCCATAGAAGATGTAGGCAGTGAGGCAACGACGCGATGCCTCGAGCTTACATCTGCCAGTCATGCCCTCAGTACTTGCCAGTGACCGCAGTGTCAGCTCGTGACATCCACGTGGAATGACCCAAAGTCAACCACAAATAAATTTTCGGCTTCACCTCAATGCCAGTACTGACAAGCCCCACCCCCCCCCCCCCCAGACACGCCCGCAACCAGGGCATGTAATCTCAAAATGTTTTTCAGTAAGGTCCAATGTTCCCATTTTTGAACCATTTTGCATAGACCAGGGGTTGCTTAGGTGTTTTTCCATGCAATGTAAGGAGATTTTTTCCCCCTCTCTTTAGTGTTTGTTTTAGCTTTCTTTGTAACTCTTTTTTTTAACTTAATAAAACTTGTAGATTTTCTCTCCTTATTTCGTGTTGGAATGCATCTGAGTGCCCCTCCTTAAGTGATATTTTGTCTTTTGATTTTTTTAAATATGTGTGTGTGTGTGAGAGAGAGAGAGAGTTAAATTTGCTAAATTTATGTTTTTCTTCTTCATTTTACTTAGCCTTTTTAGCTTAATCTCTTTTTAAGTAACTTTGCATTCATTCTTATAGGTTTATAAAAGAGTTTTTAAAAGTATTTTTATTTTTTTACTAACTTCATTTTACTTTTTATTTCGTAAACTTTTTATTCCGTTAACTTTTATTTCCACTTTTTATCCACTTTTATAAAGCTATAAGAATGAAACAGTCATTGTTTTAATTTTTCGAAGACTTTGATCTTCACTTTTATTTTGAAAAACGTTTGCTTCTTTAATTTTATTTGTACTTTTTATTTGTTTTCAGAAAATTCTAACGGTAAATATGTATTCATTTTAATTTTTTAGTCATTTTGTTTTTCTTGTTTTTGTTTGTGTGTGTGAGTGAATGAGTTAGATTTTTATTGTTGTCCTTCTTTCAAGTAGAGTGCGTGTGTGTATGTGATTGTCTTTTACTGCTTTAATTTCCCGCCTACTCGTTTGAGTAGGACTTGTCATTTCCCGCCTACTGGTTTGAGTAGAACTCGTAATTTTCAGCTTTCATTTCCTGCCTACTCATTTGGGTAGGACACACAATTTTATAGCTTTCATTTCCCGCCTACTCGTTTGAGTAGGACTTGCAATTTTATTGCTTTCATTTTCGCCTACTCGTTTGGGTAGTACTTCCACTTACTGCTTTCTTTACAGGTTTAATTTTCAGCCTACTCGTTTGAGTAGGACTCGCAATTTCAATTATGCATTTTTCTTTTCATAACCTGTACCCATTCTGATGAGTGGATAATCATTCTTAACCCTCAATATCGAAGAGAATTGGGCAGATAAAATCGCATTAAATAATTAAAGGTCATCCTTTTCTCTTTAATTAAAATTACTTAAGGTCTACCCCGGGTATACGACTCGTAGAACCGTATATCGATGTGTGGGCTATATTTCCGTTATCTATACGCTAGCTAGCCAAGAGGCCGTGCGTATGGACCGATCACCCTTGGGTAAAGTTAGCTCTGCACTAACCTTAGAGAGAGGAGCCGCGAACTTCTACCGTATTAGTTTCCCCACACAATAGTGGGGTTCTTAGCGTAATGCAGGCATTAAGAGGAATCCTTCGTCGGATGAGAGCCCGGTCGAATAGTATTAATGTTTAGGTGAGCGATAGTCCTAGAGATAGGTGACCTCGTTTTTATGGAACCTCCACGACCATGTCGTTGCCTTAATTAATTTGAAATTTAGGATCACTAGTTATTAAAAGTTATTTTAGTTCAAATTCAATTCGATACTGATGCACTATTTCTTCATCAGCGTTTTCAAGTCTATTTGCTGCATTTATAAAGTCACGGTATTTAGTCAATCACCCCACCAATTATTTTTGGTAAAATAATAGTCCCTCCTGTGAAGTGTAGAAATAATAAACCCCTCCCTGAGAACAATACGACCTCGATATTCCCCGTCAAAATATTTTGTACTACACGTGATAGGTGCACTTGCCTCCTTTTGTTAAAACTCGGTTTCAACCTTTTTATACCAAATAAATCCACGCAACCCTAACTGTCCATCCTAAACAAATAAAACCTAACCACCGAACAAATAATGGCCCGGGGTGCAGTGAGTTTTAACGATCATGTTTTTGGCACCGTTGCCGGGGAATTCCGTGTTGTTATTTTGAACTTCTGGAGACTATTACTTTTACCTTTTTTATATTATTTCATATATATATATATATATATATATATATATATATATATATATATATATATATATATATATATATATATATATATATATATATACATATATGTATATATATATCTATAACAAATGAAATGACTATGTTTCCTAAAAAACCCTAAAAAACTTAGAAACTAACACATAAAAAACATAAAAAAACTAAAAAACTATAAAACCTACCTAAAAACCAACAAAAAAACCTACTTAAAAACACCATAAAATATTTTAAAACCAAAACAATTCTCGTATATATATTTTATTTTAATTTTATTTTTTTTCAAAAAGCCATAAAAATTTTAAACTTGAAAAAAAATATTTTTATTAAAAATTATATATGTATTTTCTCTTTTTCGGCCCGCCTCACGTTCTTCTAGGAAATAAGGGAACTCATTTCTATTACGCTCATATAACTAAGACGTTAGCTAATTACGAGTCACACACGCGCTTGTCACCCTACCACCCGGACTAATATAGCCAAGTCGACTTAGTTAATACATAAATAAGGTGTATATTAAAACTAAACACCTCGTGCCACAAAATAAATTCCATATAAATGGATTTTTTATTATTATTTCTTAATAATGCAGGGTTTCAAAATTTTCCTTCCCGAACACATTGCAGGAAAGTTCCTACCCCCTTCCTCTATATTTATGTACATACCAACATTTTATTTCTAATCATTCATCATACTTACATTACAACAGTGAGGATACAGTTGGAATTAAGTATGAGTATGTTTTCCTATTTTTCGTACTTTCATTTTCTGCACTTCTATTTTCTGCACCTCTTTAAAACAAAAAAAACAAAAAAATGAAAACAAAAAAAAATATAAAATGAAAACTTCAAAAAAAAAGTTTTTTTGGGTTTCCATCATCGAAAAACAAAAAAAAAATATAAAACAAAATTTCCAAAAAACTTTTTACTTTGCAAATATTATTTTAAATATTAACTTTTCCCTCTTCCTCTCTCTCTCATCTTTGTAAATAATTTCTCTTCCACTTCTTGTAAATATATTTGTAAATGAAAAAAATAAGATCATAACTCAAACAATTAAAAAAAAGAGAATAATCCTAAAAAAGTACAAAAAAAGATCATAACTATAAAAAAAATCCAAAAATATATTTTATGAATCAAATAAATCAGATATACCATTCTTAACCTGTTTGCTCTCCAAAAATCTTATTACGAGTTTATTTATAAACGAATTTCATTAATTCATTGTTTACTATTCATTTATTAGTTAGAGATTGATAGATTTAAATATCTGGGGTTATGTTTTAAAAATTTCTTATGCTTTTTTTTATTTAGATATGTTACTTATTTTTGGCACTTCTTCTAATTTATCTAAATAGTTGCACGCGTGTTTTGTTAGAAAATAACAACCTTAGATTTCAATTATGTTTACTCCAAGGTTTTTTTTGAAAAATAGGAATGTTCAATTTATCAAAGTTGCTCTCAAAATTTTTTTTATTAAAAACTAGTTTTCTTTTTGAAAAAAATCCTACCTCCCCATTTTTTTCATGTCTTACTTGGCATGATTAATTTTGATCCTTAAAAGAACATATGTTAATGGGAATAAGATTTAGTTCTGTAAACATAGACATGAAATATTTTAAAAGATTATATGTTACGGAGTAAGAGGATAAAATTCATTACTCCTATACATATACATTGGGTTATATGAAGTTGTTCAAAAAATTTATATGTTATGAAAAATAAGATTTTGTTTTCCTAAACATCCACATTCAAAAACATTTTATTAGAGGTTTGAGCGGAAAAAATATACCTCACCTCTAAAAAACCAAAGCCCTCTTCATAAACCACAACAACCCCCTTAGCCATTTTCAATGATTCTAGAATTAATTTAAAATCTTTTTGAGAGCATAATTTTTAAATTGCATTATTTTCTTTAATTATTATAAGCTAAAGTTTCTATAATTCCAATCTATTTTTTTAACCTAACAAATACAATTTTTGCTTTCTATTTGATTATATCGAGAAATTTTTAGCTGAAACTCTTCCTCTATTAACATTTTTGCCATAATTTAGGACTTAACTCTTATACCCCAGATGTTAATTTTGATCTTTCTTTCAATTAACTTAACTCAGTGATCTGCTGATCACTGAGTTGTAGTCCTTTATGGTCGAGCTGTAGGTCTTGAAGGAGACTGGGAGATCCTGGGGGATCTAAGGTGTAAGCTCTGTGGAGCAGAGTTTTATAGAAGTGCCTTGACTAACAGGAAGTTGGCATGGTGGGAGGAGAGTGGATGTACCCAAAAGTTGGGGAACCACTATAAATCTGTGTGTGTTTTTTGTGTTGTTTTCTTTATGCAGGTAGTTGAAAGCTAATTACTGCCAACACATCAAGTATTAAAGAAGAAATTTGGAGGTGTATGTGGATGACCTCATGATCAAGAGTCGTGACGTGGACTCACACCTCCGAGACCTGGAGGAGACCTCCAACACCCTGCGAAAGTATAAGATGAAACTAAACCCCTTGAAATGTGTCTTTGGGGCTAGCAGGGGAAAATTCCTAAGTCACCTCCTTACTCCTGTGGTGGTGGAACAGAATACTGACAAGCTGAGGGAAATCATGGAGTTGAGGTCACCGAGGAACTCCAAAGTGGTACAGCGACTAATGGGGAAGTTGGCAGGGTTGAGAAGGTTCCTCACTCGGGTAGGTGAGAAGTCCCCCCCTTCTTCAGAGCACTCTGGGGAAATCAGAAATTCAAATGGTCTGTGGAGTACGAGGGAGCCTTCCAAGCCTTGAAAAGGAAGCTGACCCAAGCTCCGCTGCTCTTGGGATCGAAGGAGGTGGAAGATCAATCCCTATAGCTTGGGGTCGGGGTCGTGGCCATGAGCTCTGTCCTAGTCCAGGAAGAGGGGAAGAAACAACTACCAATCTATATGTGAGCAGGGTCTTGAGGAAAGCAGTGCTCCGATACCCGATTTTATAGAAGTTGGATTTTGCCCTGGTCATCCCGACTCGATGGCTCGAACCGTACTTCTAGGCACACTACATCTGAGTGGTGACTTACCATCCCCTATAAAATTTCTTTGAGGGGGTGGAGCATTCAGGAAGGTTGGGAAAGTGGTCAGTAGAGCTGAGTGAATTTGATATATCTTTTTGTTCCCCGCCTCTCAATCAAGGCTCAAGTGATGACCAACTTCCTGGCTGATTATGTTGTCGAGTTGGCGGATGAGGAGCTCACTCGCCCAGTTCCTTGGAAGGTGATAGTAGATGGAGCCCCAGGAAGACACTCCTTGGGGTTAAGAGTAATCCTGGAGAGCCCTAAGGAACAAAGATTGAGTGGATGGTAGTTGTTCACTTCCCCATTACCAACATCAAGCCAGAGTATGAGGCAATAATAGAGGGGCTTCATCTTGCAAGGGAGTTGTGGGTGGATAATGAGGAAGTGCTCACGGATTCCATTGTGGTGGCCTCTCAGATCAATGGGTAGTTTGAGGCAAGGGAGCCAACTCTCCAATTATACTTAGCCAAGGGAAAAGGAGTTTTCGACACATTCCAAACTTTCTTAATTCGACACGTGTCGCGGGAGGATAATGAGCAGGTGGATCAATTGGCCAAGAATGGACCCCGGGTGGGGGGAACCATCGTCGACCTTTTCCTCCCCTCTATTGAAGAAGGAGAGCTGATGGAGGTGGACTCGCGCCCTTCGTGGATAGATCACTTTGCCGCCTTCTTGTCCATAGGTGAGTTCCCGGAAAGCCTGAACAAGAAGTGCTTCATGTAAAAGTCTGCATACAATCTTATGCTTGATGGGAAGTTGTATCGCAAGTCCCTCTCAGGACTCCTAGCATGTTGTGTGGTCGAGGCAGAGGTCTAGAGGATATTATAAGAAGTTCTTGTCGGGGAATGCAGGAGTCACTCTGGAAGCATGACCTTGGAAGGGAGTATATTGACGTAGGGGTACTTTTGGCCAACCCTGGGTTGGAATGCCGCTGAGTTTGCAAAGAAGTGCTATAAGTGCCAAATGTTTTCCCACTCCAGCTACTGCCAGCTCAGAGACTAAGGAGAATCACCGCGCCCTGGCCCTTCGCCATTTCGGGAATTAACCTGGTAGGGCCCTTCCCTCAGGCCAGTGGGCAGAGGATGTTCTTATTGGTGATGATATATTATTTTTCTAAGTGGTTGGAGGTGAAGCCGCTAGCCAAGGTGACCTCCTAGATGGTTCCGAATTTTGTGTGGGGGGAGTTCATCTGACGACACGGTTGCTTCAGGACATTGTCACGGACAATGGGCCGCAGTTTGCTAGTGTTGAGTTCATCAATTTTTGTAGACAACTTGGGATTGATCTCAGGTTCGCGTCGGTCCATCACCACAGGAGAAACGGGCTGGTGGAGGCGGCAAATATGATCATTGTGAACTTGCTGAAGAAGAAGTTGAAGAACTTGAAGGGGAGCTGGGTAGAGCAGCTCCCTTCGGTCCTTTGGTCCCTTAGAATATACCTAATATGACCACATGAGAGACACCATTCAAGCTCTCTTATGGCTCTGAGGTTGTGCTCCCAAAATAATTCAAGGTCCGAACACCTCGGGTAGCCGATGCGGAAGAAGGAAGAGAGGAATGGACAGCCGAGATTGTAGACGAGCTGCTGCTCTCCTTGAACATAGTGGAGGAACTCCAAGATGTGGCCGCTGTTAGGCACTAAGAAATTAAGTGGCAAATGGATAAGTATTTCGATAAGTATGCCAGCGTCAAGCAGTTCATGGAAGGGGATCTGGTCCTCAAGAAGGTAGATGCTGCAGGAAGGTCAGCAGTCGTGGGGAAGCTCAACCAAAACTTGGAAGGTCCATACATTGTCAAAGAGGTATTGCAGTTAGGGGGTATTGCCTCCAGAATGTGGAGGGCGAGACCCTAAGTCACACTTGGAGCGGTAATGACTTGAAGCATTTTTATCCGTGAACAAAGTATGTAACATACTCTTTTATAAATATGAGATATCACGGCTTTTTAGATCTTTGCAGTCGTGTGTGGCAGGTGATGTTCATGAAATAGACCACGAGAAGATCATGCTGTCAGGCTCCCACTAGCTAGCAAGGCTGGATGTCACTCGAGAGAGTCTACCCAGACCCCGAGAAGATCCTGCTGCCAGGATCCCCTTAGCTAGCAGGGCTAGATGTCACTTGAGAAAGTCACCCCCAGACCACGAGAAGATTATGCTGTCAGGCTACCACTAGCTGGCAGGGCTAGATGTCACTCGAGATTGTCTACCTAGACCCCGATAAGATCCTGCTGTCAGGATCCCATTAGCTAGAAGGGTTTGATGTCACTCGAGAGAGTCTATCCCAGACCCCAAGAAGATCCCGCTACTAGGATACCACTACCTGGCATGGCTGGATGTCACTCGAGAGAGTGTACCCAGACCCCGAGAAGATCTCGTTGCCAGGCTCCCATTAGCTGGCAGGGCGGGATGTCACTCAAGAGAGTCTGCCCCAAACACCGAGAAGATCTCATTGCCAAGCTCCCACTAGCTGGCAGGGCTGTATGTCATTCGAGAGAGTCTACCCATACCCCGAGAAGATCCTGCTTCCAGGCTCCCACTAGCTGGAATGGTTGGATGTCACTCGAGAGAGTTTGCTACAGAAACTGAGAAGATACCATTGCCAAGCTCTTACTAGCTGTAAGGGCTGGATGTCACTCGAGAGAGTCTAAACAGAACCCCGAGAATATATTGTTGCCAGGCTCCTAGTAGCTGGCAGGGCTGGATGTCACTCGAGAGAGTCTACCCAGACCCTGAGAAGATCCAGCTGCCAGGCTCCCATTAGCTGGTAGGGCTGGATGTCACTCGAGAGAGCCTACTTCAGACCCCAAGAAGATCCCACTACCAGGCTCCCACTAGATGGCAGGGCTGGATGTCCCTCAAGAGAGTCTGAACCAGACCCCTAGAAGATATTACTGCCAGGATGCCACTAGCTGGCAGGGTTGGATTTCACTCGAGAAAGTCTACCCTGACCCCGAGAAGATCCCGCTGCCAGGCTCTCACTAGATGGCATGGCTGGATGTCACTCAAGCGATTCTGATTAAGTCTCGAGCTCCTCCCATTGTCGGGCTCTCAACTAGATGACAAGGCAGAGGTCCTTTGTGGACATCGTTGATGCTCTTGGACCAGTCAACAAGTCTTGGAGTTTAGGGAATTTTGGTGAGAAATACAAGGCTTCAAGGTGAACTCGTCGTCAGGGTTCTCGCCAATCGTCAAGGCAGAGAAGTGTAAGTTTGGGGTGAGTACTAAGGGCAATGCAGAGGGTGCGAGCGAATGCGAGTTCGTTGGGGTGGATCTCGCAAGCCGAACATTCTAATTGCACGTGAGCCTATGAGGCAAGGACGGTGTAAGGCCTTATATTAAAAAAGCAATAAAACCTGAGGCGAATGCTATCTGTGCAGGCAAGCCAATATGGCAAGAATGGCGTGAGAACTAAATCAAATGTCGTCAGGGCGCTTGAGCCCTTACGGCAAGAACGACGCATGGATTTATTCTAAGTTGCATATCCGGGAAGTCAAACACTCAAAGCGTGCATGAGCCGCTGGGACGAGAACGACGTGTGACCCAGTCCTATAAATATATATATATATATATATATATATATATATATATATATATATATATATATATATATATATATATATATATATATATATATATATATATATATATATATATATATATATATATATATATATCATGATAGCCAAACAAAGTTTATGGGTTGACGCGGAGAAAATATGATCTATGATTTCGCAAGACGTCTCGACCTTGGGCTACCTAAGTTGAAGTGCGAGTAGAATATGTTTTTGCATGATAAGTCATTGAAAGTTAGAACAAAAAGAATGAAGATATTAATATTTTTAAATCTTATAATTTTCATTAGTTAACTGTTTCATCTCACAACAAAAGAAAGGGCAACACCCATAAAGGAAAAATACAAATTGGGAAGGCGAAAGCTTCAGGGCAATGATGCTGACTGCTCGCTCTCGCCGGAGAGGTCATCAGCACTGTCCACAGGTTTGCGGATTGGAAGGAAGATGTTGGATCCCAAGTCTGATTTGGGCCAGGTTCACTAACTAGGATAATTGACCCACCATGTATAGTCAGGGTCATGATATTGTGTCCTAGAGTTGAGGCTAAGTCCTTTGAATCAACCACACTTGGACCAGCCAACAGAAGACAGCAGAAGACTCAAAGACTTAGAAGGAAATCAACTTCAGAAAAGTGAGTTCGACGTTCGTCGAACTCAGCTCGATGAAAGTTTTGCTCAGCTCGACGAACTCAGAGTCAATTCTCCGAGTTGAGCTTGACGATATTCGAGCTCAGGTCGAGGAATTCTGGAAGTTGAACTTCAACACTTTTAGTCCAGACTACTTTCTCTGAACTCAGGTCGACGAAGTTATATTATCAGCTCGACGAACTTGGAGCACAGAATTAGGAAGTTCTTCACAGAAAGCAGTTAGCTGATCTCAGGTCGACGAACTTGGTTCTCAGGTCGACGAATAAGGATTCCAGGGTTGACGAATATGATTTCTCTGGTCGACGAACTTTGATCTTAGGTCGACGAATTTTGTTCTCTGTTTGACGATTGCTGTGCAGTTCCAGACTTGGAATTTTCCCTCATTTTTTCCTTATTCTATAGCAGTAATTCCTGAGTAATTAATGTTAATATTCTCTGAATATAGCCATGAGTGGCAGCATTGATTATGGTCTTCGTCAGGAATATTACTTGCCATTTTTATTGGGACAATTGGGGAAATCCATTAATGCAATATTCTCTCCAGCCGATTTTCATTCTCCAGGCCATCAGCAATTAATGGAATGGAATTCAAAATTCAAAAGGAGAATTCGACTGAAGATATAAAAGTGTTTTTCTTTTACAGAAGAAGAGACATAGAATATACAGAGAACTGATAGAATACAGTAAGACAGATACACCGAAAAGAGATCAACAACAAAAATACTCTAAACCTTCTCTGTACAGAAAACAAATTGTTTTCTCCTTGACATTGCTGAAGAAGAAGAACAACAATCATTACAAATCAAGAGTCTTCTTCAACCTTCATTACAGCAGCTTTCAAGGACAACACATCCATACCAGTCAGAAGTTCCTAGATCTCATTTTCAAGTCAAGGCTGAAGACTCAAGACCTACACCCTGTGCAAGACTCAAAGTGTTATTGAGAGGAGTTCTTGACAACAGCAATAATCCACTAGTCTTCTTTATTGAAAAGAGAAAGAGAAGACACCATTAATCTCTCTCTCCCCTTTGTATAAAGGGTTTATTAAATCCCTTCAAAAGTTTATTTTGGTTTTTTAGCACCTGAACAAAAGCTCATTGGTGGAAGTCACCTGATCAAAACCTAATAGTGGATTCCTACCATGGTGGTAGAAGAGTGGATGTAGCCATGTTGGGGAACCACTATAAAAGTTCTTCTGTTGTCTGGTTTCCCTTTTCTTTTTATTCTTGTTGTGGCTGTGATAGGTTAGGTTATTTGTGTTGTATTAGATTAGATTAACTCAGGTTGCTATTGCTTTCGGGTAACCTTGGTATCTCTTATTTCATTACTCTGATATTATTATATTAACAACAAAAAGATTCAATTTTACTCTTTTTACCCCCCCCCCCCTCTAGAGTAAATCAGGTCTAACCCTCTCTTTCAATTGGTATCAGAGCTGCTGGAGTCTTTTTCTCTTCTCCTCTTCTTCTTTTGATTCTCAGGACATTCAAAGATGAAGTGTCCTGATTTCCTTCATCCAAAACATACTATTTCTTTAGTAGGAGTTTTATCATACCTGGGCTTGTCATCATTCCTGGATGACTTTCTCCTGAAATCCTTTCTTGCCATTTTATAGAATCTCTTGGCAAAGAGACTCACAGTTCTTCATTGACTGTTGAAGTTTCAGTCTCTTCAGCAGCTTTGAATGCTATATTCTACTCCTTTATTGCTGGTGGAGGAGTCCTTTGTTCTGCAGCTTCCCTGGATTTGATCAGCTGCTCATAAGATTTGAGCTTTCTCAGGAGAGATTCAGTGGAAATCTCATTCAAGCTTCTGGCCTCCTTGATTGGCCAGATCCTGGAATCCCATGAGCTTGGGAAGCACATTAGGATCTTGTCATTCACCTCTGTGAGATAGATGTCTTTGTCCAAGGTCTTCAATTCACTGATAATGGAGCTTAATTTTTTGTACATGTCACCAATAGATTCTGCTTCATTTTTCTTGAAGTTCTCAAACTATGAGACGAGAGTTCACCTTCTATCTTTTCTCGCATTTGCTGAGCCAGCAACCATATGATTGAGAGAATCCCAGATGGCTTTTGAAGATGTGCACTCAGCCACCTTTTGGAAAATGTCATCTGACATGGTCTGGGCCAGTATATCTATAGCTTTTGCATCAGCTATTTTGGCTTTCTTCTGATCATCAGTCCACTCAAGTGGTGGAACTTCATGAGTGCTTGAAGTTGATATGGATGTAGAGGCTATTGGTTGAGTAGGACCTGCCAAAATGGAATTATAGATGTCCTCATCAATGAAATTCATATACAATCTGATTCTTGCCTTCCAAATTGCAAAATTATTTAAATTACAGACTGGAGGTTTGGTGCTTGCATGATCCTTATTTCTCTTAGGTTTATTTATTACACAACATGGCACAAAATAAGGATTATACAAGCACCAAACCTCCAGTCTGTAATTTAAATAAATTAGCAATCTGGAAGGAAAGAATCAGATTGTATATGAATTCCACTGATGAGGACATCTATAATTCCATTTTGACAGGTCCTCCTTAACCAACAGCTTCTACATCCACATTAACTTCAAGCACACATGCAGTTCCACCACCTGAGTGGACTGATGCTCAGAAGAAAGCCAAAATAGATGATGCAAAAGCTATGAATATACTGGCCCAGACCATGTTAGATGACATTTTCCAAAAGGTGGCTTAGTGCACCTCTGCAAAAGCAATCTGGGATTCTCTCAATCAGATGGTTGTTGGCTCAGCAGATAAGATAAAAGATAGAAGATCAACTCTCATCTCATAGTATGAGAATGTCAAGAAAGATGAAGCTGAATCTGTTGGTGACATGTACAACAGATTAAGCTCAATTATCAGTGAGTTGAAGACCTTGAACAAATACATCTCTCTCACAGAGGTGAATGATAAGATCCTAATGTGCTTCCCAAGCTCATAGGATTCCAGGATCTTGCCAATCAAGGAGGCCAGAAGATTGAATGATATTTCTACTAAATCTCTCCTGGGAAAGCTCAAATCTTATGAGCAGCTGATCAAATACAGGGAAGCTGCAGAACAAAGGACTCCTCCACCAGCAAGAAAGGAGCAGAATATAGCATTTAAAGCTGTTGAAGAGACTGAAGCTTCAACAGTCAATGAAGAACTGATGAGTCTCTTTGCCAAGAGATTCTACAAAATGGCAAGAAAGGACTTCAGGAGAAAGTCATCCAGGAATGATGACAAGCCCATGTATGATAAAACTCCTAATAAAGAAATATGATGTTTTGGATGCAGGAAACCAGGACACTTCATCTCTAAATGTCCTGAGAATTAAAAGAAGGAGAGGAGAAGAGAAAAAGACTCCAGAAGCAAGCAATACAGCAGGCCTACCTCCAGCAAGCATAAAAAGAATGAGAAGGGCTTTGTTGCTGAAACCTGGAGTGACACAGAAGATGAGTCCACATCTTCCAGTTCTAGTGAAGAGGAAGAAGAGGTAAAGGCAAGGGAAGTCTGCCTCATGGATATAAATACATTTTGCAGCCCATCAGATGCTGAAGAAGAATCTGATAATGAAGAAGCTTCAAAATCAGAAGTTGATCAGGTACTATCATCATTTGATTATAGTTCTGATAGTTTTAAAATTGAATTCAAAACAATGTGTATAGATTTAATTAACTCTGAAAATGAAGTCAAACAACTTAGAGAAAAACTAACTGATCATGAAAAGTGTATCTCTAAAAATGATAAATTAAAGGAAGATTTAGTTTTAGCAAATGAACAAATAATTTCACTAAAATCTGAATTAGTTGAGGCTAGGAAACTTGAAGAATCCCTAAATGGGAGAAGTATCAAGTTGATGGACATCACAAGCACACTCAATGTCAGGTTAAATGGCAAGCTGGGCTTAGGTGCATCATCAAGCCGACCCCCACTCATTCAGAAAAATATATTAAACACACCAATTAAATTTGATTATGAAAAAGGAAAAGAGAAAATAAAAAATGATAAAAAATGTTAAACAAATTGAATCAAAACTAAAGAATAAGAAAAGAAAACAGAATAAGAAAAATCCAAATAAAAACAATGTTCAGCAGATTTTTTCGAACTTCGATCGACGAAATATATACAGTTCGTCGAACTCCAATCGACGAACTCCAAACGCAGATTTATATAATAATTATTTGTTGAACTACGATCGATGAAACCAATATGGTTCGTCGTCCAGAGATCGATGATTTTGGGGCTCAGAAAATGACTTCTATCATTCTCTGAGTGGAGTTTGACGAACTCATCCCAATTCGTCAAACTCAGGTCGACGAACTCACCAGAATTCATCGAACGCAGATCAGTTTAATAGAAATTTTAATTTCTCTAAAACTTATAACCAACAAAGAACATTTGATAATCAATTTAATTAATGGATAATTCCACCTAGGAAATATCACCCTTTAGGATATAAAAGCCAACCTGAAAGTTCATTTATTTCCAGTTTTAGTTATGTAAAGAAAGAAGGACTCAAGGTAACCTGGGTCAGGAATGGCTAATCTGTTTCATTACAGGTAAAAGACTGTTCTACAACAGAGCAACAGTGGTATCTGGACAGTGGATGTTATAAGCACATGACTGGAAATAAGGCCAACTTAACACATTACAAGGCAAATCTAGGACCAAAAGTAATATTTGGTGACTCCAATTGTGGTCAGACTGAAGGCTATGGACAAGTCAGAATTGGAGTTGTCACCTTCAGGAATGTTGTATATGTAAGTGGACTGAAGCATAACCTTATCTCCATAAGTCAATTATGTGATGAAAGGTATCAGGCATCATTTACTAAAACCTCCTGTATTATTACTTCTTTAGATAATCTTGTAGTATGGACTGGTACTAGATTAGGAAACATTTATGTAGTTAACTTCCAGTCAGCTAAATCTGAAATTTTCCTATTCAATTCAAGTGGTAATAATAATGACCTTTGGCATAGGTGATTAGGTCATGTTAACTTGAAAAATATTGTCAAACTATCTAGGGACAACCTTGTTAGAGGATTGTCTTCTTGCCCCTACAAGAATGAAAGCCTTTGCAGGGCTTGTCAATTAGGCAAGCAAACTAAAAGTAGTTTTATTAAACAAAAGTGACTCACCTAGGATATTGTACTTACGACATATGGACCTTTTTGGCCCTATAGCAGTACAAAGTCTAGGGGGAAATAATATACTTTTGTGATTGTATATGACTTCTATAGATTGTCTTGGGTTTTCTTTCTGAGATCTAAGTCTGATAACTTTAAGGTTCTTACAGATTTTCTCAAGGACATATAGATTGAGTACTCTACTCCAGTTGCAATGATCAGAAGTTATCATGGTACTGAGTTTGCGTCTCTTCTTATGCAAGAGTACTGTAGGAAGGAAGGTATGAGGCATTGCTTCTTAGCCCCAAGAACACCTCAACAAAATGGGGTTGCTGAAAGGAAGAATAGAACACTAATTGAATCAGCAGACACATTACTTGCAGATGGTTATTTGCCCCTATCCTTTTGGGCAGAGGTTGTAGGCACAACAAATTATATACTGAATAGAAGTCTTATACACAAGCTTAAGAATAAGACCCTTATGATCTACTAAAAGGGAAGAAACCTAAAGTAGACTACTTTAAAATTTTTGGATGTTTATGTTATATACATAACAACAATAAGAAACACATTAGAAAGTTTGAATCCAAGGCTTAAATAGGAATTTTTCTTAGATATTCCCAAGTAAGCAAGGCTTATAGGGTGTATAACAATTCTACCTTAAAAATTGAAGAATCTATCCTTGTTTTTTTTATGAGACTAACATGTTTTTTAAGGAGAAGACTTCTTCTACCAATGAATCTTTACAGGAACTTAATTTGTGTAAGACGCTTGATGAACTGACCCTCACCAATGAGGCAATTAGCCATCCTTCTCTACAAGGTGCTGAAGAAAGTGAAGAAGAAGACATTGTAATCAGTGATGAACCAACAACAGCAAACCTAATTCCACAAGAAGAATTTATTCCACAAGCTATTGAACAACCAACTCCACCCACTAAATTTGTCACACTTAGAGATCATCCCATATCTCAAGTGATTGGAGACATGTCAGTTGGTGTGCAGACAAGGCATCAACTCAACCAAGATTTGATGCATGCCTGCTTCATATCTCAAATTGAGCCCCAATCCATCAAAGATACAGAGCAAGATCCACACTTAATTATTACAATGCAAGAGGAGCTCAATCAATTTGAGAGATGCAGAGTTTGAGACTTAGTTCCAAGACCCAAAGACTATCCATTCATTAGAACTAAGTGGGTATATAAAAACAAGTTGGATGCCCAAGGTGTCAACATAAGGAATAAAGCAAGGCTGGTTGCTCAAGGTTATAGGAAAGAGGAAGGGATTGACTATGACCAGACTTTTGCTCCTATTATAAGGCTAGAAGCAATCAAGATTTTCGTTGCATATGCTGCCTATAAGAAATTAAAAGTTTTTCAAATGGATGTCAAAAGTGCCTTTCTGAATGGAGAATTCAAAGAAGAGGTTTATGTTGAATAACCTCCAGGTTTCATCTCTCCAACTCATCTCTCATATGTCTTTAGATTGCATAAAGCTCTTTATGATTTAAAGCAAGCTCCAAGAGCTTGGTATGAGACCTTAGCTAGCTTCTTGATAGAGTATAAATTTTCTAGAGGCATTGTAGATAGGACATTATTCACTAGGCACCATAAGGATAAAATATTGTTAGTACAAATTTATGTAGATGATATTATATTTGGGTCTACTGATTCCAAACTATCCAAGAAGTTTTCTGACCTCATGCATTCAAAGTTTGAAATAAGTAGCATGGGTGAGCTCTCCTACTTCCTTAGACTCCAAATGAAGAAGCTACCTGATGGCATCTTCATATCCCAGGCTAAGTATGCTAGGGAGTTTATCAAAAAGTTTGGGATGGCTGATGCCTCAACAAAGAAAACACCCAAGGCTACAAATGCTATAATAGATTCTGATGAGCATGGGAAACCTGTTGATCAGAAATTATATAGGGGCATTGTTGGGTCCCTACTATACCTTACATCAAGTAGACCTGTCATAAAGTTTGTTACATGTCTTTGTGCTAGGTTTCAGGTGAACCCTAAAGAATCTCACCTAATTTTCTTAAAAAGTATTTTAAGATATATAAAGAGTTGTACTAGTCTAGGACTTTGGTATCCTACTGAGTCAGAGTTTGAGTTAACTGGATACTCAGATGCTGACTTTGTTGGATGCAGAGTAGACAAAAAAAGTACCTCTGGAACATGCCAATTCCTTGGTGCTAGATTTATCTCCTAGTTTTGTAAGAAGCAATCATCTGTGTGCACATCAACGGCTAAAGCTGAATATATAGCAGCTGACAGTTGTTGTTCCCAGATGTTGTGAATTCAGAACCAACTCCTGGACTATGGGTTCAACTTAAATAATTCAACTCTACTATGTGATTACACAAGTGCTATATCCATAGCACAAAATCCAGTCCATCACAGTAGGACTAAGAATATAGATATTAGGCATCATTTCATTAGATAGTGTGTAGATAAAAATAAAATTAATCTTGTCTATATCTACACTGATTTACAAAGAACAGATATCTTCACCAAACCTTTGGATGAGAGGAACCATCTATTCTTCATAAATCAGCTTGTTATGTTAAATTAAGAAGCCTTAATTTAATTTCTATATATGGTCGATGAATTTTTCAAAGTTCGTCGAACGGAGATCAATGAATAGAGAATAATTCTAGAGAAATTTGTCGAAAGGAGATCGACGACTTCTCTGTGTGTGAAGTTATTTTCGTTGACCGGAGATCGACGAATTTGCTTCAGAAAACATTCGTTGAACGGAGCTCGACAAAATGTTTTCACATCTTCTGACAGAGATCGACGAATTCTTTTGACTATAACATATTTCATCGACCTCAGATCGAAGAATTTCTATTCTTCGTCGAACGGAGTCTGCTGGTTCATATTCTGAAAACCTTATATCTAGGTTTTTTTCGACCCCCATCCTGCGCTTTCAGTTCCTTTGCACTTGATCTTCGTTTCTCTCTTGTAGGTGCATCCATGGCGATTCCAGCGAGCGTACTTTCCAACATGAAATTCGATATGGGTTTCTACATTGATTTTGCCTGTTTCCAGCACTCTGATCCAATCTTCGTGGATATTCTGAAGTTATTTGAAGAACAAAATATGAAACGGTTCATGACCCATAGAATAAAGATTGCCATGACAGAGATTAGGGAATGAGTCTTTACTTCATCAACCTCTGAAGATAACATGACGGGCACTATCTTTGGTAATCAAGTTTCCCTTTCCCCGAATATACTAACTGAAATCTTCGGTCTATTGAATGGTGCTGATGACATAGAAATGGAGTCTGAGGAGTATAACAATATGTTAATCAAGATGGGTCATTCTGGAGATAATCCTAACAAGCTACTGAAAAAGAACTTGTCTGATGAATACAAGTTCTTAGCTGATGTAGTCAGGAAGGTGCTGTTAGGCAAGCATACAACACTTGACTACATCACCAGGCACCAGCTCTTCGTGATGGGTTCCCTGGTTGATAAGAAAGGTATTAATTGGGGAAAGTTATTGTTTGATCTGATTAAAAAGAAGAACAAAAAGAAAGAAGTCTGCTTTGGATGGGTTCTGGGGATTTTTTTGCAGGAGAAGGCATCTGAACATCTGGTTTCCACACCAGTGTTCATAAATTCCTCCAACAGGCTAACCTCTGCCCTGTTTGGCAGATGGGAGAGGAGGATAACAAAGCCCTCCAAGGATTCCTGCTCCTCCAGTCCTTCTGAGAGCACAAGGGCTGTCATAGCCGCTCCTCCACACCCAGAAGAAGCTACTTGCAGCTCCACCATTCATTCTCTATCTCAACCTCAACCACAACAACAAGTTCACATTCCAATTCCATCTCTTGAACATTCTCCACCACGACCATCTCCACCTCCATCTTCTCCCCAGATACATATCTCTGACATACCATCCTCCTCCATGCAGGAACCCTCATTCAACCTCCTGTCATCACCACATAAATCACCACAACCATCCCCACATCAATCTCCTTTATAATCTCCACATCAGTCTCCACTTCCACCTCATTTAACTACCACAAACCCTGACACATTTATCTCCTCCCACACTTTCAATTTATTATTTCCTCCACCATCTCCACATCAGGAACCCATCTCCTCCCCTCCAACAACAGTTCCCCTTTCTACAACTGCAACTCCCTCTGTCCCCTTCCCTCTACTCATCCAAACTGACCTTACATCTACTCTACCTGGCTACATATACAGATATGTCTAGTGCATTTTCTGTCTGTTCAAATTATGGTCATCACAATCCCTACTCCTCCACTGCTCTAGAATCTCTCTATCTTAACTTCTCTGACATTGCTAAAGATTTTCTAGCATTCATCTCTCCCACACTTAATAAACTTCTAGCTAAAGCTCTAGCACCTCTCACTGCCTCCATCACTACTCTATCTTCTCATGTTGCTGCTCTATCCCCTATCCCTTCTTCTGGGGGACTGGCTACAGGGCCCCGTGCAGCCAATCAGGTGGAGATGCTCCATGATGAACAAGCTCCAGTGGTGACAGAAACAGCAGCAGCAGAAACAGCAGAACCAGAAACAGATTCTTTAATATCAGACTCTTCAGAAGAAGCAGCCACTCCTTCTAATATAATAGATTTAATTGATTCAGATACAAAAATGGATGAGCCAGTTATGGCTGAAATTGATACTGCTTGTGATTTTATTCTAAATCCCACAGTTAATTTAAATTCTTTATTAAAGTTATTCATTTTTGTGCACAGAGATATTCTTCCCAGCTCCTCTTATCAACATTATTTGGCCAGTGTACCATACACTGCACCTATAAGCCCCACAGTTGCCAAGAAATTTAAGGCTATTTTTGCAGTAACAAAGCTAACAACTATACAATCCCCCTCCAAGGAAAATTCTTCTCCAGAAGCCATCTCAGCTCCAACATATAAGATGGACGACAGTCCACTGCCAGATTTGGATGAAATCATCTTGGCAGATATAGAAGCAGAGAATTTGTTAATTGCTGAAAATAAAATAGTTACTGAACAACCTCAGGCTCCAGAACCTCAATCAGTTGCTCCAGCTCCATCTTTAGCTCCAGCTCCAGCTCTAGTACCTCAAGCACAGCCTCAGGCTGACAAGAAAATTGAAAAAGCTCTTATAAAAGTCCTGGATGATTTATATGATAATACTCAGGGATCCTCCTCTGAAAAAGATGATGATGATGATAATGATGATTCTGATGATAGCCCTTCTACAAAGAAGAAAGTTTCAAAGAAAAGAAAGGCTCCTCCAGTTGCTGCTCCCAAGCCAAATCCAACTCATGTTACTCATTATATTCTGCAAAAAATCACTCCTTACCCTGGGATGCCAGCCTGGATGTGG
Organism: Platanthera guangdongensis; assembly: GCA_039583875.1. NCBI lineage: Eukaryota > Viridiplantae > Streptophyta > Magnoliopsida > Asparagales > Orchidaceae > Platanthera > Platanthera guangdongensis. The sequence goes on along the minus strand of CM077153.1, from coordinate 74,286,707 downwards.
CTGTCTAAGAATCAGCAAAAAGAAAGAAAGAAAAGCAGAAGATATTCTCCTCCACCTTAGAGACACAAGAAAGGTCCTCCTCCTCCTCCTCGTCCACCTGCTGCTGGTGCTTTAGGTAGCACTTCTCAGAGGTCTACCTCATATGCTCAAACATACCATAGGTAACATGGTAGATCCTCATCATCTTAAGGAAGCAGCCAGCAGAGGTACTCTTCTAGCAGGCAACAACATCAACAATAGCTACAATAGCAACATCATCAACAATAGCAACATCAAGCACCTGAACCATAAAAGGCTGACAGTCCCAAAAGGCCAGAGTCTGCTCCCATTCCCTTTATGGATCTATAGACAGAGACAACTGCTAGAATGGCTAGGTTCCAGGAACTTGTTGGATTTTCAATGATAAATAAAGATAAAGCTGAAGGAAAGGATCCATCACAATATTCTACAATGTCCAAATACAGGAAAGAAGAATTTAATAGGTATGAGAAAGCAAATAAATTCTTTAATGTAGATGTCAATATGAATCTACACCCAGAGGCTGTTTTGCCTAGAGCTACATCTTTGAATATTATTGGAGCTGTTGATATGACCATGTCCAAGAAGCAAGCAGCAGATCCAAATAAGGAAATCAAGTTTATACAGCATGCTGACAAGTATAAAGATGACAAGCTGAAGAATAAGAAATGAGAGTAATTTATTTTATCTCTGTTTGTCTGAACTTTATATCTATTTGCTGTCACAAAGCTACATTGTAAATATCTGCTACATGTTTTAATTTTTCTGCCAGATATATTTCTTTCTACTTTGTGAATGTTTTCATTTTATTTGTATTAGTGACCTCACCCTAATAGGGGGAGATTGTTGCATCCCAAGTATGATTTGTGCTAGGTTCACTAACTAGGATAATTGACCCACTATATATAGTCAGGGTCATGAAATTGTGTCCTAGAGTTTAGGCTAAGTCCTTAGAATCAACCACACTTGTACCAGCCAACAGAAGACAGCAGAAGACTGAAAGACTTAGAAGGAAATCAAGTTCAGAAAAGTGAAATCGACGTTCGTTGAACGCAGATCGACGAAAGGCATGCTCAGCTCGACGAACTCAGAGTCAATTCTCTGAGTTGAGCTCGACGATATTCGAGCTCAGGTCGACGAATTCTGGAAGTTCAACTTCAACACTTTTAGTCCAGACTACTTTCTCTAAACTCAGGTCGATGAAGTTATATTATCAGCATAATGAACTTGGAGTACAGAATTGGGAAGTTCTTCACAGAAAGCAGTTAGCAGATCTCAGGTCGACGAACTTAGTTCTCAGGTCGAAGAACAAGGATTCCCCGGTCGACGAATATGATTTCTCTGGTCGACGAACTTTTATCTTAAGTCGACGAAATCTGTTCTCTGGTCGACGATTGCTGTGCAGTTCTAGACTCGAATTTTTCCGTCATTTTGTCCTTATTCTATAACAGTTATTCCTGAGTAATTAGTGCTTATATTCCCTGAATATAGTCGTTAGTGACAGCATTGATTATGGTCTTCATCAGGAATATTACTTGCCATTTTTAATGGGATAGTTGGGGAAATCCATTAATGCAGTATTCTCTCCAGCCGATTATCATTCTCCAGGACGTCGGCAATTAATGGAATGGAATTCAAAAATCAAAAGGAGAATTCGACTGAAGATATAAAAGAGTTTATCTTTTCCAGAAGAAAAGCCATAGAATATATAGAGAACTGATAGAATACAGGAAGACAGATATACAGAGAAGAGATCAACAACAACAATAATTTGAACCTTCTCTGTAGAGAAAACAAATTGTTTTCTCCTTGACATTGCTGAAGAAGAAGAAGAAGAACAATCATTACAAATCAAGAGTCTTCTTCAACCTTCATTCCAGGAGCTTTCAAGGACAACAGATCCATACCAGTCAGAAGTTCCTGGATCTCATTTTCAAGTCAAGTCTGAAGACTGAAGACCTACACCCTATGCAAGACCCCAAGTGTTATTGAGAGAAGTTATTGACAACAACAAAAATCCACTAGTCTTCTCTGTTTAAAAGAGAAAGAGAAGACACCATCAATCTCTCTCTCCCCTCTGTATAAAGGGTTTATTAACTCCCTTCAAAATTTTATTTTGGTTTTTGAGCACCTGATCAAAATCTCATTAGTGGCAGTCGCCTGATCAAAACCTGTTAGTGGATTCCTACCAAGGTGGTAGAAGATTGGATGTACCCAAGTTGGGGAATCACTATAAAAGTTCTTGTATTGTCTGGCTGCCCTTTTTTTGTTCTTGCTGTGGCTGTGACAGATTAGGTTATTTGTGCTGTGTTAGATTAGATTAACTCAGGTTGTTATTGCTTTCTAGTAACCTTGGTATCTCTTATTTCATTACTCTGATATTATTATATTAACAACAAAAAGATTCAAATTTACTCTATTCACCCCCCCCCCCCCTCTAGAGTAAATCAGGTCTAACCCTCTCTTTAAGAAGAGCTTCGGGACCAGGACCTCGACAGTCACCTTCTCGCCATCACCCTTTAAGAATCCGACTATCATTATCGTTGGAAGAGTGTGGCTTGCTTCCGAGATGGCATTTTCCTGCATCATCAGCTCCAGCTCGTGCTGCATATACAACAGAGCTTTCTTCTTTGCTGGGGGAGGGGAAATAATGAGCCGATTAATTGCTGGTTCTGGGTTTTTAGCTTCGATTCTCCTCCTCAAGCTGGGCTATGCATGTGTCCTTTGTGGAAATAGTCACGGAATCCTACAAAACAATCAATGTTAGTACAAGAAAGATGTTCAGCGTATGAACTATACGCGAGACATCTTACCACTCTGCCTACTCGCAGGATGAGATGTTCTTGGCAACAGAGTGCTTCCCCTTCAAGGTTGCAACTTCCTTTGATAGAGCGGATCCCACGGCATTGACATCCACCATCTGTCATGACAGGCGGATGTTGCGGTGAGCCGACATATGAGCGAGCTTGATGGCATAATGTTGGAGCTACGAACTTTCATTGATGTGAGATTGCATATCGGCCTTGTCATAGTAGGCGGCGATGTCTTTCCCATATAGCCAAATGGCCAGGGAGTAGGCCTCGCCGGAGACTATTTCGCCCTCCTGCCAAGAGGGGAGAATGAAGGAGACATGGGTCCTGTTGACCTTCTGATCCCATATCAGCAAGGGCTTGGCGGCGTCTTTCAGATACTTCTTGCCTAGGCCAAAGTTCCTATGGCCTCTAGGCTCCATTATAACGCCCCCGATTTTTCGATGATTTTAGTTGTTGGGCAAAGTCAGATTTATGATATCGTGGCGTTCTTTTAATGTCGAGTGTTGGATTTGAGTAGTTTTGGACGTGCTCGTCCAGTTTCGTCGCAACCCGAGCATTTTTGGAGTCTCGGCGCGCGATGGAAGTTTTTGGTTTTGTTTTTTGTTCGCTGCATGTTTTGGCGGTTAATATCTCGGGAATGGCTCGTAGGATTTTGATTTTGACTTCGTCGTTGTGTACGTAGCAGTAGTTTTCGCCTACGGCGTGATTTTCGTTTAATTCGGCACGTTTGAGCCTTTGTTTTGATCTCCTATTCCTGGTTCGACTATCTGAGCACGATTATTTCTATTTTAATGCCTTAGGCTCGTGTCGATTTCTCAGGAAGCCCTCCTAAGGTGTGGGTTTTCGTCGAACCGAGTTTTCTTCGGTTTTTTTCTTGGCGCTGTGTCCGGTTTGACGATCGTCGAGCGGAGCTCGACGATTGTATTTCCTTTTCCTGAGCGCCGTGTTGAGTTCGACGATGGTCGAGCGGAGCTCGACGATTGTCATGTTTTTCTGGGCGCTGGGCTGAGGTCGACGATCGTCGAGCGGAGCTCGGCGATTGTAGCTTATTTTCTGGGCGTTTTCTGAGGTCGACGATCGTCGAGCGGAGCTCGACGATGGTCGTGCTGAGCTCGATGAGTCATCGAGCGGAGCTTGCTGTAGGTCTAGCGGATCTCCGTGTTGAGTTCGACGATTTTCGAACTAAGTTCGACGATCGGGTCCTACTTTCTGTGTTCGACGATTTTCGAACAGGATTCATGAGTAATCTTCTAGCTGTACTCGAGTATTTGCCTTATACTCGAGTTGTCCCCTTGTGCTGTACTCGTGTAATTCCCTTATAACCGAGTACTCCTCTGTTACCCGAGTAAATGTAATGAACTACTCGGGTAGGCCTCTGTTACTCGAGTAGTGGTGATGAGCTACACGAGTAGGCCTTCTCTCACCCGAGTAGTAGTATTAAACTACTCGAGTAGGTCTTCTATACTCGAGTGGTTATATTGAACTACCCGAGTAGGTTCTGTCCGATACTCGAGTATCCCTTCCCCTCTGCTTCGGGAAAACCGGTTCAGCCAAAACCGGTTTATTTTATTGTTCATCCTGTTATCATATTTGGTATAAATACCTTCTTCGTCTTCTTCTCCGATTCTTTCTCCTCCCGAACCAGAGCGGAGTGAGCGAGATAGAGGTCGTTCGTCCTTAATCCTTCTGGTGGCCGTTGACGGTGCTCCGGTGCTCGGAATTTCAAACAGATCGTAGATCTAGAAAGCTCTCGTCGAGAGCTGCGCCCTCGTGGTAATTTCTTCCCCGTTCCTTGAGATTTTCTCATTAGGGTTTTTCGGCCCTAATCCCCTTTTCGACCCTTTTTGTCTAGAATTCTACTCCTCCCACATTCTTTTGCCCCGATCTTCGACGTGGACCGATTCAGAGGACTTTTCCGGTAAAACCAAGGCAAGTGGTGGTTTCCCCTCGTTTCTCTTTGTCTGATCTGATGGTAACGACTTTACTTTCATGTTCTTTAAATTTTTTGCGCTTATTCTTCCAAAACATTATTGTGATTAATCGTTTCAGTGATCCTTGTTGTCATAAAGTTTTGTCTTAGAGAGCCCGACTTTTGCCTAGTTTTGGTTAATTGTTTCTGGTGCGTCTTAGTGATTGGTTGTGCAAGTTTTAGTTTTCGTTATTTAGCGCGTTAGAATTTGTCTAGGATGGTAAATTTCTCCTAGAGGTTGATCAACAGCGTCTTGAGTTCGGTAATGTCAAGTAGAATCTGTCGAGCCAAATCTCGAGATAATTGTGTTGTGGTTTCTTTGTGTTTTTGGAATGTGGGAGTTGGTGGATGATTCCACCACCGCAGTGTTTGTTACCTTTATTAGTGCCCTATGGAAGTCTACCTGGTATTTTGGATGTCGGCGGTGCATGGTGGAGAGTATGAGACTCCCTCGCAATTTGACGGATCATATATCCGTTTTGTTTTTGTGTGGTGTGTCCAAGAGTGACCACCTCACCAGTGTTTTTGGGTGGTGTGTCCAAGAGTGACCACATCCCCAGTGTTTTTGGGTGGTGTGTCCAAGAGTGACCACTTCGCCGTATTTTTGGGTAGAGTCGACCACGGGTGCCTAATAAAGGTTTTGTATTTGTTTTCCTGCGAAATATTCATGCAGTCACCTTATAGCCTGGTGCATCTGGTGTACCCTTGTGGAACGTGACAAGTCACGTAGCAGTTCTTTTCCTGTTGATGCCCTGTTTTTTTTGTACTCTACTTCAGTGCTTTGGTCTTGGGTTAGTACCCCGGTTGACCTTTGCTTACTTTGGCTTACTACTTTTCCTGCCACCATTTTTGTACCTTCTTGCTGAGGTGTTCTGTTGTTTTTGGAATGTCTCAGGTTCAGAGCAGTAGCAGTTAGCAGTGCTGGTTTTGGAGTTTCCTGAGCGGCAGTGTTGGCTGTGGTTATTGCCTCGTCTTAGCGAGGTAGTTTGCTGTTTGTTTAGCTTTACTAGTTCAGACATAATTTTGTTCGTGGGTTCGTGTCAGCTTGTTGGCGCCCACTGATTTGTTAGTTATTCGATACTTGCTAGTTGCTCATTTCTTTAAGTGTGGATGTGGATTACTTGTTCTCTGGGAGGATTTATGTTAGGAATGCATGTTAGGTATTTTCAACTATAAAATCTACTACTATTACTACATGCATCGCATAATTTTGAAACTCCAACATGTTATTTTTAGCGACCGTAAAAGCTATCTTTCCTATTATAATAAATTTAGAGTCTTGCATGGCATGAGTTGTCCTTTAGGGGCGTTTTTACTCATGTAGGACGTTCGAGTTAATCCAATGAAGTATTTTTCCGCAGCGTATAATATATTTTGATTTGTGGACTAGATGAGCCACTAAGCCGAGGGATACGGCTAACTTCTGCACTTAACTAATGTTCCTTAAAATAACTTCAAAAGAACCTTTCTTCCTGATTAGTTTGGTGTCTGCCTGAGCGTCCGCAGTTATCCCCTGCTGACGTGGCATCATGACGAGCATTTTCCCTTACTCTGATAATCCTTATTTGCGGTGAAAATGCGAGTTGTGACAGTTGGTATCAGAGGGAGGTTGCTTGACAATTTGTCGGGCAACCTTTCCTTGTTGGTATTAGGTGTTTAGCATCATATCATACACACACCGATATGTCATCAGCATGTCTTGGCTGAAGCACGAACACTACACTCATAGCATAACATGAAGTATACAGGGCATATTATGTAGTATGGGATGCATAATATGTGTCTGTATATGGATCCACCATAGGGACAACATGTGAGGGTTATGTGGTATGGGATGCATGACCTCACCACATGAATGCGACTAGCACGTTTATTTTTCGTTGCATGAGAATTTTATGTAGTATGGGATACATAACATTTTCATGCGTACGCCACTCATAACATGCATTAGGGCATTTTTAGAATGCATATCACAATCATGCATAACATAACATTGCATAAGCACAACGTGCCAAGCTAAAGATTTGCAGGATGACATATGTACACATATGGTTTTAAATAATAAAATGAATATAAATACATGCATTCATGTCATAGGCACAAGAGTCAATAGGATGAGAGGATATCATCCTAAGTAGGACATAGCATCGTTATAAAATCCCAGAGCAAGTTGCAGCATAAGCAAGTGTCTTTTAAGTATGGCCTGGACTAGTTATGTGGCTTTGTTGTAAGCTAGGATTTTGATGAGTTGTTTGTTTGCTTTTAGAAATGCGCCAAACCATTCTACGACGAGGTCGACTCCCCAGTCGGAGGGTGAGTCATAAGGTGCCCAAAGTGACGCGATTATTGAGAGTCTGTGTCAGAGTAATGAGGCTCTGTCGAGACAGTTGGCTGCGATGCAATCGCAAATTGAGTCCTTGTTGGTTGTCGCTCCCGCGCAGCAACCTTCAGCGCAAGAGCCCTCCATTGGCCAAGCCGTGCCCGATACCCTTGCTCCTCTGGTGCCCCCGATGGCGATACCACCAGAAATGAATTTCATATCGCACTTCCAGTGGTTGGGGCCTCCCACTTTCGACGGGAGTGCTAACTTTCTGATTATAGATGATTGGATCATCTCCATCGAGGAGATGTTTTTGTATTCTGGAATTCTAGAAGCCCAGAAGGTGATGATTGCGGCCTATCAGTTAAAAGGTCTGGCGAAGAGTTGGTGGATTCGGGAAAGAGAGGGTCTGAAGGAAGGCTGTACTTGGGAATCTTTTAAGAAGATGTTGCTGAAGAAATTTATACGCTCGGTCAAGCAAGACCGCCTGATGAATACCTTCCTGCATCTAAAGTAGAGACAACTCACCGTGAGCGAGTATGAGATTGAGTTTAGCAAACTGAGCAGGTTTGCTCCTGATTTGGTAGCTTTTGAGGAGGGAAGAGTGAAACATTTCTTGGGAGGATTAAGAAGCGATGTCTAGCAGTTGGCATGCGCTTACCAAGCTGAAAGTTATGCTGAAGTAGTGGAAGCCGCTTTAAAAGTGGAGGCGATTGAAAACGCCAAGAACCGCGGTGCTGCGGAAAGGAAGGAGAAAAGAAAAGGTGCTGAGGATGGTAGCTCCAGGGCATCTGGCCCTTCTTCGAAGAAGAAAAGTAAGGAAGTGTGTAACTTTTGTGGTCGCCCTGGCCACCCCTATGAAAGGTGCTTCAAGAGGACTACCACCCTAAAGCAGCAGCAGGTGCATGCCATCCAAGGTGCACCCAAGGGAGAGCTTGTGTGCTCGTTCTGTGCAAGGAAGGGTCATCACCTGACTCGCTGCTGGATGAAAGAAAGGATTTGCTTCCAGTGTGGGCAGAAGGGACACCAGAAGTCTGCGTGCCCCCAGGCTCAGTCCCCGCTGCAGCCTGCCCCACTTCGAGCTCTGCTGCCGCAGCCAAACCTGGATAAAGGAAAGGGAAAGTTAAACGTGATGACCAGCGAGGAAGCCCAAACCTCTACAAAAGTGATATCAGGTTAGCCTCAGTTTAAATTTATCCTTGTTAGTTATCGTTGTTGCCCTGCTTTCTACGTTCGACGATTTTCAAACAGGATTCGTGAGTAATATTCTAGCTGTACTCGAGTATTTGCCTTATACTCGAATAGTCCCCTTGTGTTGTACTCGTGTAATTCCCTTATACCCGAGTACTCCTCTGTTACCCGAGTAGATGTAATGAACTACTCGGGTTGGCTTCTGTTACTCAAGTAGTGGTGATGAGGTACACGAGTAGGCCTTCTCTCACGCGAGTAGTAGTATTGAACTACTCGAGTAGGTCTTCTCTACTCAAGTGGTTATATTGAACTACCCGAGTAGGTTCTATCCGATACTCGAGTATCCCTTCCCCTCTGCTTCGGAAAAATCGGTTCGGCCAAACGCGATTTATTTTATTTTTCTTCCTGTTATCACCTTTGGCATAAATACCTTCTTCGTCTTCTTCTCCGATTCTTTCTCCTCCCGAACCAGATCGGCATTAGCGAGATAGAGGTCGTTCGTCCTTAATCCTTACGGTGGCCGTTGACGGTTCTCCGGTGCTCGGAATTTCAAACCGATCGTAGATCTGGAAAGCTCTCGTCGAGAGTTGCTCCCTCGTGGCAATTTCTTCCCCATTCTTTGAGATTTTCTCGTTACGATTTTTCGGCCCTAATCCCCTTTTCGACCCTTTTTGTCTAGATTTCAACTCCTCTCGCAGTCTTTTGCCCCGATCTTCGACGTGGACCGATTCAGAGGACTTTTCCGGTAAAACCAAGGCAAGTTGTGGTTTCCCCTCATTTCTCTTTGTCCGATATTATGGTAACGAGTTTACTTTCATGTTCTTTAAATTTTCTGCGCTTATTCTTCCAAAACATTGTTGTGATTAATCGTTTTAGCGATCCTTGTTGTCGTAAAGTTTTGTCTTGGAGAGCCCGACTTTTGCCTAGTTTTGGTTAATTGTTCCTGGTGCGTCTTAGTGATTGGCTGTGAAAGTTTTAGTTTTTGTTATTTAGCCCATTAGAATTTGTCTAGGACGGTAAAATGCTCCTAGAGGTTGATCAACAGCGTCTTGAGTTCGGTAATGTCAAGTAGAATCTGTCGAGCCAAACCTCGAGATAATTGTGTTGTGGTTTCTTTGGGTTTTCGGAATGCAGGAGTTGGTGCACGATTCCACCACTACAGTGTTTGTTACCTTTATTAGTGCCCTGTGGAAGTCTACCTGGTATTTTTGATGTCTGCGGTGCATGGTGGAGAGTATGAGACTCCCTCGCAGTTTGACGGATCATATATCCGTTTTGTTTTTGGGTGGTGTGTCCAAGAGTGACCACCTCGCCAGTGTTTTTGGGTGGTGTGTCCAAGGGTGACCACCTCGCTAGTGTTTTTGGGTAGTGTGTCCAAGAGTGACCACTTCGCCGTGTTTTTGGGTAGAGTCGACCACATGTGCCCAATAAAAGTTTTGTATTTGTTTTCCTGGGAAATATTCATGCAGTCACCTTATAGTCTTGTGCATCTGGTGTACCCTTGTGGAATGTGACAAGTCACGTAGGAGTTCTTTTCCTGTTGATGCCCTGTTTTTTTTTGTACTCTACTTCAGTGTTTTGGTCTTGGGTTGGTACCCCTGTTGACCTTTGCTTACTTTGGCTTACTACTTTTCCTGACACCATTTTTGTACCTTCTTGCTGAGGTGTTCTGTTTTTATTTTGGAATGCCTCAGGTTCAGAGCAGTAGCAGTTAGCAGTGCTGGTTTTGGAGTTTCCTGAGCGGCAGTGTTGGCCGTGGTTGTTGCCTCATCTTAGCGAGGTAGTTTGCTGTTTGTTTAGCTTTACTAGTTCGGACATACTTTTGTTCGTGGGTTCGTGTCAGCTTGTTGGCGGCGCCCACTGATTTGTTAGTTGTTCGATACTTGCTAGCTGCTCATTTCTTTAAGTGTGGATGTGGATTACTTGTTCTCTGGGAGAATTTATGTTAGGAATGCATGTTAGGTATTTTCAACTATAAAATCTACTACTATTACTACATGCATCGCATAATTTTGAAACTCCAACATGTTATTTTTAGCGACAGTAAAAGCTATCTTTTCTATTATAATAAATTTAGAGTCTTGCATGACATGAGTTGTTCTTTAGGGGCATTTTCACTCATGTAGGACGTTCGAGTTAATCTAATCAAGTATTTTTCCGCAATGTATAATATATTTTCATTCGTGGATTAGATGAGCCACTAAGCTGAGGGATACGACTAACTTCTACACTTAACTAATTTTCCTTAAATAAATTCAAAAGAACCTTTCTTCCTGATCAGTTTGGTGTCTGCCTGAGCGTCCGCAGTTATCCCCTGCTGACGTGGCATCATGACGCGTATTTTCCCTTACTCTGATAAGCCTTATTTGCGGTGAAAATGCGGGTTGTGACATCCACCCTCTCTATCACCGTTGAGATCCCGATAATCTCGTCGGCCTTCTTGTCAGCAGTCTCGCCAGTGGCCGTACTCACGAGAGGATTAGAGATGATATCCTTGCCTTTGGCAAGATATGTGGTTTTTGGCTTCTTGGGAGGTGGCCGTGGAGGAAGTGTCTCAGGCATCCGCTTCTGGCTGCTTGATTTCAGCAGCGAATTTGGCTCACCCGCGCATGCCACGACGGCAGCTTCTACTCATGCCTTGTCGGCAGTGAATGTTGTACTGCTCTCAAATGGTTGATTGAGGGGAAGATCTCATGCCCCTGCGTATATGACTTAAGTTAGCAAAATTAAGTTATGCTTAAAAACTAACAGACGACAAGAACTACCTTCCCCGGCGAGTACAGGAAGGAGCGAGTCAAGGTTCCTTCTCAGGTAGGGAACGTCGAAGTCCTTTTAAAATAGGAACTGATGAAGCATTGACTCATGGCCGCCGAGAAATGGAGGGTGGTAGGTTGATTCTTACTGCTGCATTGAGGGGAGTGGATGGTTGCCGAAATCACCAGAGGCAAAAACAATTTTTCGAATCCATTGATGGTTTTTGTTGGCGAGACCGTTGGACTTGAGGATGTTGTCGAAGAAGAACGCGATCTCGTCCCTCTTGGTGGGGAAGTTGAATAGCTTGAAGAAGACAGGAAGGCTAAACTCCATCCGCTCCTCCCGCAAGTAGCAAACGAATGCTACTAGAAAGGCAATGGAGTTGGGGTTGATTTACGTAGGAACTACGTCGAAGTAGCACAGGTCCTGGAGGACTTATGACCAGATAGATAGGCACAATCCCACCTTGAAGTGCTTGGCATGGATGACGAGTTTATAAGGTGAGAAATGGTTGATCGACTCATCCTTCCCTGGGTGTCGTGCGAAGAAACACGGCGGGATGTAGAGGTTGTTGAGCAAATGATATTCTTTTTCTGAGAGGTTACAATTAATGAAGGGGTAGACGACGAATGCAGCTGCGCAATTGGTCCTACCGTCAGCATCCCCTGTCATCTCATGGGAATTGGGAAAGCATAGTAGTGCGAGTGCGGAGGAAAGAAAAGCAAGGTAAAGTGCTGGGAGCTCTTAAAGGCGTTGGTTATTGCGGTAGGTGAGGGGTCTATTTATCGAATACTTTGGTCAAGAAAAGGATCCGAGCTGAGGAAAGTGCACTTAGCCAATTCCCCGGATCTCGCCTAAAGCCCCGCGGGGATCTCACACTCCCTCACCCACTGCCAAAGATCTTCACTCCCTCACCCGCAGCCAAAATAAAGTTGAATGTTGCAGACTTTAAAATAAGTTCAGAAACAAAACATGCACAAGAACACAGAGAATAAAAGATGAGAATGATCAAGCGAAGGAAAAATAATAATAAATCATTCATCCATCAGCATTCGACAAAGAATCAAATTGTTACAAAGATAAAGAAATAATAAATAAAGAATGAAGAGGGTAAGAAGACGAGGCCGGTAGGCCCGCCTAGGGCCGTTACCACCTTCCCCGGCCTCCCCTTCCATCCATAGGGATCATGCACGAATACTGCAAAGCGCAGATGATCTACATATACTGCTGGGCAAGGCATAGTTGGTCTTCTGCATGCGCAATGTGGATTCATGGGAAGTCCCTTCCGCCACCAGAATCACCCCTAGCTCAGCAATCGGCTATGCATATTTATTTTCCAGGCAGTGTACCCGCTCCTCGATAGACTTCTGGTTCTCGCGAACTTGGATGCACAGCTCGTGCAGCCTCATGGTGTGCTTTCGCAGAATCTCCACCGTCGGCCATTTTAGCACCTCAGCATCTTTTGGATCGCCTAGAAAGGCGGCGATTGAGTCAGGCAAGGGGGAGGCGAGAACTCCTCGTCAATGTCAACATCGGTCGACGAGATCTCGTGTCAACCTGCAACAGATGGTATTAGATGTGCGTGATCTTCATTCTTTTTAGAAGGCGAGTGCGAATTGTTACCTGGCCCAGAGTCCGCCACCTTGCTCGAGTGTCGGCGAGAAGTGTTGGCCCTCCCCTTGAAAGGAGTGTCGAATGTGATGTGCGCCTTCCCGAGCCCTGGCCGCAGAGTTGTCAGCTCGGCGTGAGAGCATCACTTTGAGCGGTGATGTTGGGCGCACCACTCGCTGGAGGAAGTCGGCCCAATGCGGGATCTAGGGGCATCAGGCGAGTAGGGGATTTAGATGTTGTAAAACCCAGCCTATGGTCCCAAAGGTTGGAGCTATAAGAAATGAGGGTAAGTAAATTGATAGAAAGCGAATGGAAGTAAAAAAGAATTACCATCAGCCCGTGGGAGATCTTTCGGTTTATGGGTGAGGTGATCTCGGGGGCCATTTCATCATTGCCAGCCTCACACGAGTGCGGAGCAGCAATCGCCTCCCCAACCTCCTCTCCTTTGGTGAGACCTGCAGGCAAGCACATTGGCATATGTTTTTATCCCAGTAAGCAATGAAAAGTGAGTGAAGATACTAGAGAGATCTCGGAGTGGGAGGGATTCTGCGAGATGGACTCAACTCGAGTCAGGTCGCGCCTGACCATGTTGTCTTTATTAATTCTTAGGGAAGAGCCCTAGGCTTTTTGGGCAAGCCAAGGGTTGAATGAGCCCATGAAAGCTATATTCTCAGCCTAAAATGCATTGAGGCAATCTTGGGCTTCATTCGAAAGCAACATCAGTATAGAGGCGAGAAAGATAGAGAGAAAGGGGATTGGACGGGGAAGAATTCATGCCCATAATTGGATATTTATAGAACCATGTGGTGCATAAAAGATTCCATTCCAGGTTAGCAAGCACTAATCAAATAGCTACGGTTGGATGATTCTTTACGAACTTCGTAGAAGCTCGCAAAGAGCGGGGATTGTGTGCAACCCTGTATTCGATGAGTCAGTCCCCCCTCCAAGACCAGAGCTCTGCTGGATCTCCAGGAGCAAGAAGGCTCGAGACCTGAAGCGAGACCCTTCCCGTGTTCTTCGAGCAGGCCGTGCGAGATGGTTCCTTGGCATTGAGTGCAGCGACTATTGTTGATGCCTTCATCCCCTTGGCATTGAGTACGGCGAGTGCTATCGATGCATTCAGTTCCTTGGCATTGAGTATGGTGAGTGTTGTCGATGCCGCCTATTCCTCGGCATTAAGTGTGGCGAGTGCTGTCGACGCCTTCTGATCGTGGCTCATGAGTGAGAGCGTGATCCTTCCAGAATAACATTCGCCCATAGTGGGGTGCCATAGTAGTGAGTGCTTGGCCTAACTAGAACTCGCCCCTATAGGCGAGTGGCGCCTTCATGGGCCACTTGCCCAATAGGGTCCAGAGGTAAAGTTACCTGGATGCCCTTGCAGGGCTGCAAATAGTTGTTTAGAACACTGGAGTTCGGCTATTGGCAGACCACTTTTGGATGCATATAGCTGTTTAGAATATAAGAGGTGAGATACTGGCAGAACAACTTCAAAAAACTATAAATAGACCCAAGGGGGTACCTCAGAAGGCATATTTACTTGTTCTTTAGTCTTCTTGCGCTTTCCGAGGTATCCTTAGCTCAACACTTGACTAAGGAGGGGAGGAACTCTAAGATCTTGTAGGTGTGTGGTGGGACCTTAGTGTTGGAGCCTTGGGTCAGTTTCAAGTTCTAAGTCTTCGGTCAATCAAGCTTGCTAGGAAAAGTAAGTGTGCGGTCGCCCCTTCCCCAATGGTTTGGGCTCCACAGAACTCAATTCTCGATTTCAACATATATAAAGCAGTAAAAGTTGTATACTAAATCGTACCTGTCACCACATCGCTTTGTTTTATGGCCTCCGGTTGGCCAAGATTGTACACTCGGGGATGTGCTGGAGCATAATGGGATGCAGATGACTCCTTTGCCTTCCCATTCTCCGAATAAGTCATACCCATCTTCGGAGGGCCACTCTAACACTCTAGAGCTATGTTTCCCGGTTTGCCACAAAGTATAAAAAATAATTAGGCCTCGCCCAGAGTTGCTCCAAACACAACATAAGAAGGAGCTGGTCCAGAAGGTTTGGACTTCTTATTAAACCGTCGATACCTAGACTTTGAAGAGCTCGATAGTCTGAACTCTTGCTTCTTCACACTCAAGTACTTCTTACGTTGAACTCTTTTCAGATCTTCTTCAAAGGATTTTGTAGTGTTTATCAACGTCAAAAGCCCCGTGTCATCGAACCTGAGTGAAGTAGCCTCAGATCATCATACAGACCTTCATAGAACCAATTTGTCTAGCGCTCCTCATTAGCAAACGTAGATCTTGTATACTTCCCAAATCTAGTAAACTCATGCAAGTAGTCATCAACAAAACTTCTACCCTGCGTTAACCTCTAGAATTGATTCTCCTTCGAGATTGTCTACGTAGTTGGGAGATATCTCGCCATAAACAGCCACTAAAACTCCTCCTTCAAGACCTCTGTCAACAACCCACCAGCAAACTGGTGCAACTCAAATTCATCCCACCATAGTGTCACCTCTCTATCTAATAAGAAGGTAGCCACAATGACATTCTGCCACTCCTCCATTTTCGTTGCTATCATGGATCTTGTTATTCTTGAGAGCCAATCCTCGGCTTGCATTGGGGTTCCAATACCCGCAAACATAGGAGTGCTGAAACTTATCACATGCATTAAATGATTTTTCGTTGCTCGTCATACGGCTACTGGCTCCACGACCACTTATCTGACTACAACTTGTTCAACTATGCCAACCGGCTCCTGGGCCCCCCCCCCAGGGATAGGAGATTGTATATGCCCTCCTGCTTACGCATTAATTAATGCGAACATGACTTCAGTAACCAATCATATTATTTCAACAGAAGGAGGAGGTATAGCAACCTCAGCTGGTGCACTTCTCTCCGAGGAACTGCCACGCATAACTTCTAGTCTACTATAATCATGAAACAAAAATTATGCAACCAATAATATTGCCAAAAGCAATTATAGGAACACACAGGTTCCTCAAACATGTTTATTTTTATTACTAAGTGGATATTCATGGGGTTTTTATGTTATAACAGTAACACACATATATATGTCCACCACCCCTTAAAAGAATTCGACCATGAATTCAAATAAGAAAGACCAACACTAGAAGATCTGATACCATATTATAACACCCTCATCCGTCCAATAGTATATAACATTAGGTCCAGCCGGGGCCCCACACCATATTCCACGAATACTCACCGGAGTTATACATTTAAACCAAATCATATACGTATCCTAACACAAAGATGCATTCGTGTAGAAGAATTAACATTCACTTAGATCCCAAACATAGGAATGTACACTAACCAACAAGTAGGAATGATATTCAAAATACGCAAAGAGTTTGGCCTTAAGGCATTATAAACTTTTTTCTCAATAAAAGTGTTTTACAAACATCGGCACACAGGCCGGCCACACCTTAAAACAGTACACACTTCGTTTGGCCTTCAAGGGCTGGCATAGCTTAAAGGGACTTCAGACCACTACTTTTGGCTTGACTCTCCAGCACATGCATAGGGACAATCCACAAAGATGTGGAAAACAAGGCAACGATCAGCATTAGCTGATCAAATTATAACGACCCCACCCCTCTCATGGGGCGGCGATGCTCCTTCCCTATAGGTATATAACATGTAGATATGACGACATCAAAACATTAAATTTAAGCATCATTCACCATAGAAGATGGCACGCAAGGCCACACATCTCGTGCACTCATGGCACATTATCAGAGTAGTGGAATCCCAGCCCAACCACCATACTCAGGGATGGTCCACATTTGAGCATTACTAGTCTTTCCGGCCAGTAGCCTAAGGCTCTCTACTATGCTATGACAATATCAAATGCACTCTTCTAGGTTCTAGATAGTGACTCATTCCAAGTCGAACGCTATAGGTCAGGTATGATTCAGCCATAACCTATTGCTCTCAAGTCACCAGACGCAACACGCCACTATGCGGTTCAGCCTCCCCTTGCTCGTTCACATACATAACTGCATTATGTTTTAAGGGTGGCACTCTAGGACACTATAGCTGGGCACGCTAAGCTCACAGCTCAACATATTTCCCCCCAAGTATCCAAGAGAAAGGCCTCACAAACATAGCCCTCCAGGAGCAAACTCCAGCGGTATATCTACCGCCGCACGGTAGAGGACAAAATATCATTTCTTCCCCAAATTTGGGTGTTTTCCAAGAGACTAACTCCAGTACTTTCACTGTATTAACCTGCACACCCCTTGACTCTGTAAACTACATGTTTAACCATGGAGTCTTCTTTGGCACGCAAATCAATCATCACTAACCCAGACCAACCTGTTTGGATGGGATTCAAACAACATGCTTATTTCGTTATTCAATTCTGCATTCTATATGGAAGTTTATTATCAGGGATATCATCGATCAACTTGTTGGAAAATTCTCATTCTTCACCAATTGGTGAGGGTTTCCATGCACATGCAAAATAAGGATTTCACTTGTTCAAGAAGGAAGATCATTACCATTGTTGATCTTTTAGGAGCCATGAGCTTGCACTTGATCTGGATGGAAACATCCACAGCGGTTTCCTCTCTGTATCCTAGCTTCGGCTTGCCACTCTGATCATAAGAACAACTCCACACTCTTCTCAACGGCTGGTCTAGACTTCTCCTTCTTCTTTTTCTTCTCATCTTTCCTTCTTTATTTCTCAAAGGACAAGAGAGAGTGTATGCGAGAACGAGCATGTCTTACCTCCCCACAGACACTTAGTAATTCAGGCTACAATCTCAGCCATAGGAACTTCACCTCATAAGGAGTGGATGGTAAGATTTAATTAAGCTTTCAATTTAAATAGCTACCGTCGCTCAGTAACTTGCTAGCGCCACGCGGTAGCTTAGGCGGTGGTGGTGGTCTCATCCAGCACCACTCTGCCGCTCAACGACTATCACAACCCACATTATCTAAGCATTTAATAAAGTATCAGAGTAAGAGAAAATACGTGCAATGATGTCATGCCATGCAAGGGACAACTATAGATGCTCAGACATGAATCTACTCCTAATACTTCTCATGAAATTTCTCAAGTTTGTTATAATGAAGATATAGTTTGAGTTTAGGTTTTTATGGTCATGTCCCTCGACTCAATGGATCAACTAGTCCATGAGTGGAAATATATACGCAGCGGAAAATACTTGGTTTATTTCATTTATTATCCTATATGAGTTTGAAGGTCCAACATGACTATTTATGATACGCACACCTCTAGATTTAGTATAAGAATGAAAAGAGCAAGTAAGTATGACAAACATCAAGAAATTAGCATAACAGGTAGCAAATAGTCTATCATCTACAACAATTCACTGTGGGCATCAACAACCTGACATGAATCCACAAAACAAAATATATGCCCGAACTAAAACAAGAACAACAATACTACCTCACGAAAGTGAGGGGAGAAAACCACAGCTACTCGGACCGCTATTGCTCCGAGCCTAAGGCATTCAAAAGAAAGAATGACTCAGCAAGCAAATAATCAAGTGGCAATAAAGACCAAAAGTAAATAGTCAAGAGAAGTCCAAGGGTTACAAATTTAGGTCAGAACAAATTGTCAAACCGCGGCACCTGAGTCAAAACTCAGTAAATAAATGAATAATTTAAGAGGTTAGTAATGTAAAAGTTGCACCTAGGGTGATATGAAACCATGCTTCAATAATATCTGCAAGAGTATGCATATGAATATACGTATGTATATAAAAATAAAGAGACTGATCAGCTCAAACATGTGAATCATTAACACTGGTACAAACGGTTCTGAGTCGGTGGCAACATTGTCCACACAAACCATCAGACCAAACATCTCTAAAAGGTACTGTGGTGGTGGCCACATTATCCAACACATCCTAACAGTCCATAAGAAGAGAAGAAAACACACCGGGTTTAATGCTTCAAAGGCCGACACTGTGGTGGTGGTCCTTTATCCACTGCAAACAAAAGTCAACAATAAAACATCGAAAACACAAATACTTCGCATCGAAATTCCTCAACGACGAAATGGAAGGAAAAAATCCGAAAATTTCTATAAGGCATATTTGATGAATAGGAAGGTCACTCGTCGAAAAGTTTCTAAGTCCACACAGATTCGTCGAATAGGAAGGTCACTCGTCGAAAAGTTTCTAAGTCCACAATGATTAGTCAAAAGCACTCTACAATTTCTTGGTTCACTCAACAAATATGACTTTGTTCGATGGATAAACTCGACGAATAAGACTTTACAAAATTTAATTCATTCTATGATACTCGACGATTTCAAGACATACTTAATGAAATCAATCAAAATCCAATGATGCTCGACGAATCTAAGACAGACTCATAGAAATCAATCAAAAGCCAATGATACTCGATGAATCTTAGGCAGACTCAACGAAATCAATCAAAATCCAATGATACTCGACGAATATAAGACAGTCTCAACGAAAGGGGCTTGACACTCATCAAATTTTTACTTAGAAGCATCCTACAAATTCTACTCAATGAATTTGACTTGATGAATTTGAGCTAAACCCAAGGATACACGATGAATTACACTTGGCAAAATCAAGACACTTGACGCCAATACTGTAGGCCCTTGACGAATTCGTCGAGAATACTCGACGAATTATACTCAATGATAAGGAGTCAATCTCACATGATCACTCGACGCTTCACTTGATGACTTTGTCGAGACTACTAGACGAATTTCAATCGATGAAAATAAATTTGTCTCAGACAGAACCCTACTCTACTCTACGAATCAGACTCAGCTGAACCCTACACTACTCGATGAATCAGACTCAGCTGAACCCTACATTACCCGACGAATCAGACTCAAGTGAACCCTACACTTCTCCTACACTCTATGAAGGAAATAAAAGTGGGGAAATAAGAACAAAGGAAGTAGCAAGAGGGGAGGAATCACCACTTGCCTAAAAATCTTTCGAAAACCGGCCTCACAAGTGCTCTGTTGCAAGGATCAGCAGCAAGAAGTCCTCGCCTATGATTCCTGAAACTTTTCGCGCAAAAAAGGGTTAATGTTGCATACCCTAATGCCAAAAATCCACGAAAAGCGCACCGTGCACGCGAACATCTCAGCGAAAGCATTCCGGATTTATGCTCCGCCGAGGGTTTCGTGCTCTAGATCTCTAATAAGCGGCGACCTAAATACTTCGAGATGGCGAATCGACACTTCTTCCTCTCTTCGCGATGTCAGTCGGTTTGAGAAGACGATGAATAGGGTTTTATTGTAAACGTATTTATATACATATATTATATTATTAATATAATTTTTAAGAAACTCAAATGATGATAATTACTAAAACACCTCAGTTTTCGATGAAATTTTCAACAAAACTAAATGGAAGTGATATGAATCCAATGGCAAAGTCAAAATTCGGATCCGACAACCAAAACTTGGTTTAAAATTTCCCAAAGTTAAAGCAATAATATTCCTTATAAAATTTACCGTGATTCCAAATAAGCCCGGATCACAATGAAATTCCACTAGCATGCTCAAAATTAACCACTTAATTTTTCCAAGTCGAAAACTCTAATTTCGATGAACAAAATTACACACTAACGATGGTGCCCCACTAACTATGTGTCAACATAATGCCCTTATGTCACTATTACGCCACAAAAGGGATTAAAACAATTACCGAAAATTCATGGGTGTTGCATCCACTCTACCTAAAAGAAAGTTTCGTCCAAAAACTTGATACACAAATCGAATCAAAAACAGAAAGGAAGTAACCAAAGGCTATCAGATAGAAAACATACCAAGGGAAACTAGGAGAAAAGGTGAGGTTGAGCCTCTCTCATAGCTGACTCCAAGTCCTTTTTTGCGCTCTCGACGTCTTAGTTTCGCCAAAGAACCTTGACTAAGTGTATAGTCTTTCTCCGCAACACCCGATCTTGAGTCTCCAGAATACGAACAGACTCCTCGACATAGGAAACACATCGTGAACACTAGGTAAAGTAGCGGGCAAATCCAGCGTATAAGCTGATACTCATATGCTCTCAATAATATGGAAAGGTCCCACATTCCCGGGATCCAACTTGTGGTTCCTTCCAAAACTCTTAACACATGACATCAGAGAAACCTTCTGGAAAACCATGTCCCTAACTACGAACTCCAGATCAACCCTCCGTCGATTTGCATACTTCTCATAATGCTCGTGTGCTACACAAATATTTTCATGAATATGTGTTACAAAAATACTCATTTCTTCCAGGGCTTCCAGACCTAGCATTGGTCTCTCACCAACCTCAAACCAAATCAAAGGAGTTCGACAATGCCTCCGGTACAAAGCCTCAAAGGTGGACATCTGTAAATTCTCTTTATAACTATTATTGTAGGAAAATTCCATCAGTCTAACACGTTGGTCCCATGCTCCACTATGCTCCAAAATGTAACATCTGATCATATATTCCAAGATTTGAATAACTATTTCTGTTTGACCATTGGTCTGTGGGTGTTAAGTGTTGGGTATTGTATCCACAATAAAACTGATTTGAAGAAGTGTCCCATTAAGCTAAGATGAATTGAGTCTGTATTTGATGATGTGTCTTTAGTATGCACTTGTAGGACAATATTGCTAAGTACACACAAATGTCAGGTTACGGTGGGTCATTAAACATAGGACTATATATTGTAATCCTTCATTGTGTAGGCCAATGTGTTGACTCAGGCATAGTCTCCATATTGGGGTATACTTCTATCCCAAGTGCACTAGAAGGATCAAGGAAGAACAAGGAGTGGAAATCAGAAGAACATGAGTTTTACTTAAGTACAATTCGTCGAGTATCGTAAGGCATATTCGTCGAATTCGTCGAGTATGCTCATTAATACTCATCGAGTATACTCGTTAATACTCGTCGAATTCGTCGTATATACTTACAAGGTATCTTCGAATTCATTATTTGTACTTAGGGTAAAATTTCTGATAGTTGGAAAATTGATCAACTAAAAATCGTCGAGTATCATCGTGCATACTCATCGAATTCATCGAATGCATTTATCGATACTCGCTGAATTCGTCAAATATTCATGTCGATACACATTGAATTCGTCGAGTCATTTCAACTTTACTTCCCTCGATTTTATCAGTCAGATTTGTCAAATACCACTTGGTTAAGCGTCGAATTCGTCGAGTATGTCTTTCCTAAAGCATTGAGTTCTAATTTCAACTGGACTGAATTTCTCCAAGTAAAATTCGTCGAGATTCATTGCTCTTCGGCAAGTAATCTAAAGTATACTAGACGAGACTCGACAAATATTACTTAGGGTTATTTTTATTCGTGATTTATAAATCTGGTTCGTTCATGTTGGCAGCCATGTACAGTAACCCACAAATTTTCTGTCTTGCAATAACGTTTCTAGCCATTGCAAATGAAGATCCCTATTTATATTTATGGTAGATTATTCTTCAACCTTAATCGTGATATTCATCCTCTAAATCAATAACTTTCCCGATCAAGAATTTCTATCTGCTAGTGTACGTGATTCGCGAGTTTCGCTCGACTGACGACAAGTTGCACGATTCGTTCATCTTGAGGCAATCAACTGGATCATCGTTCTCAAAACATTATGATCTTCTCTGATCTAGTCAATCTGTGATGAATATCTTCAAAGATTTCAGATTTTCTGTGTTTTCTAAGATATTCAAGATCATCCTCTTCGAAGAATGACAGAGTGAAGCCTTAGATCTAAATATGATTACTTGTAATCATTTTATTGTAATTCTTATTTTACATATGTAGGAGGTTTTTGAAAGAATTGGCTTCAAGATGTCCTAAACACCTAGAGGGGGGGGGGTGAATAGGTTCAATTCTTTTTGTAACTTAGGCAGACAAATCTATCTAGTTTAGCAATTTATTCAGCAGAAATCACAGCACAACATTTACATACACACAACATTCCACAGATTGCACACCAGATTTATAGTGGTTTCCCAAATGATGGATACACCCACTTTTCCCCTTCGCCTATCTAGCAGTGTACTAGATTCGGCCTAACTTCCTTCTTCCTTCTCAGATCTGCAGATCTTACATCTCAGAACCAAGAATGGTTCCTACAACTCAGAGTGAATCCACACTGCTACAACTCAAACATAAGCCCTACCTCAAACTCTTTCACAGGCCTACAACGCAGAGTGAAACCCACTCCTGCAACTCAGGCAAAAGCCCTTCCTCAGCCTCTTTCACAGGCCTACAACTCAGGGAATAGATTCCCCTACCTCAGGCACTCAGCCTTACGTCAGCCTTTATAATTTAGGCTTACAACTCAGAGAAATAAATCTTATACACTCAGATCTATTACAGATCCTACAAAAGTTATTGATGAAAAGATAATAATATCTTCAACCAGATGGAGAGAGAATTGGTTGAAGGCTTCTTGATCAGTTCTTGATTGAACTGATTACTTAAGGATCAACCTGTCTTAGCTTATTCAAAGCTTCTTGAATCTAAACAAAGTAAGGTTGATCTTCTTGGTGTTGGGGTTGATCTTCAATCAGCTTCCTTCTTATTCAGAAATTAATCTAAATTCTTCTTCAGAATTGATCTAAATTCTTCTGGCAGACTGTTCAGGATCTGCCTTCACTAGATGAGGACTTCTCTCCTTCTTATTTTTCTCTCTCTACAATCTGTTGACTGTTTCTTCTTTATATTCTTGTGGATTCTCAATCCTTTAGAGATTATTCTTTATTCACTGATCGTGTTCACAATCACTTCTTCACAATCAATGGATGATCGTTGATTTAACTTTTTTTCACAATTGTTGAGAGAGCATATCTATATATAGGCTTCATCCATGGTTATCGGCTGTTCCGGTTCCAAACGATCTTCTGACACCTCTGACAGATGTTACAGTAATGTCAGTAATGACAGCTGTCAAGTCTCCAGTTGTATTACTTCAACCTTCATTGGACTTTGACTCAGCAGTAGAGAATGTCGAGTGAATACTTCACATGTGTCGACACACATAGTCCATGTGTCGACACAAGTCTTGATGATGTCGACACAGCTTCACTTTTACTTCTTGACACAGCTTCTGTGGAATGTGTCGACACAAGTCCTGTGCGTCGACACAATCACTCCTTATCTTGACAAAGTTGGTGTCGACAGAATTCTGGTGTGTGTCGACACAAGTTCTGTGTCGACATAAGTTCTATGTGTCGACACAGTCGTTGTCGACAGAATTCTGGAATGTGTCGACAGCTTCTCTGTATGTCGACACAAATTCTGGGTGTCGACACAAACTGGCCCTTGGTGTTGACACAGTATTGTCGATAGATTTTCTGTGTGTCGACACAAATTCTAGGTGTCGACACAATCTGGCCCTTGGTGTCGACACAGCCATTCCCAAGTGTCGATACTTGTACTTAGAAAATTTTTCTTCCATTTACTTAACCTGCACATGATAACTCAACACAACATCAAATACAACTTGATGCATGTCATTGAGTTAGGTGAGGCTTCTCCAAATCTGGTACACATTTTACAATATACCGAACAATCTCCCCCTATTTTGAGAAGTCATAACCGTTAGTCAATGATATACGTCACTTATAATAAAATAAACAATATGATGTATAAAAGTATTCAATGACCGGGTAACATATAAACAAAATAAGTAAATTATATCATCATAGAATATGATACAAACATAATAAGCATGAATCATTGTTTTGTTTAAACTTCAAAAAAGGTTTGTTAACAACAGATTACATATATTTTAAAACTGAAGATTACAATGTTCTAAAATCTTGTCAATCTATCCTAAGGCTGATCAGGCTCCTTGATCACTATGTCATTGCCAGACTGGACCCTTGCTTGCACTGGAGCTTCAGTATCTTCAGATGGCCTCTTGCCTTTAAGATCCTTCTTCTTAAGTTCTTCAGCCTTAATGTTTTGCCTTTCCAAATAGTGATAAGGCTTGGGAAATATTTACTGGGCTCCAAAGCTGTAGCAGGTATTTTCCCAGCCTTGTGATCCCTTCTGAACTGATGTATAACATCTTGCCTCTGCAGATATTTGCTCCACTCATGTTCAAAATACCACTTTCCTCTATTATGCATTTTGTCTTTGACAGCTTGCCAGGCAGTGAGTATTATATTTCTGGAGGTGGGACTCCATTTTTCAAAATCATGCTTCAGTTCAGCCTGCTCTCTAAACATTTTCTTTAAGAGTTGAGCTTCTTGCTCTTTATTCAATGCTGCCTCTATCATTTCCACTTTCTCAATTATAACATTCTTAGTAGACTCCGGAGGGCTATACATCTGGAGAACCAGTTGTTGAATTCCCCCAAAGTTAGAAGGGGGGTATATGATTTGAGATACCTCCTGCTGACCCCCTTCAATGCCTACAGCTTGAATGCCTAACTCAACTATATTATCATCATCACACAAGGGAGGATATCCCAGAGTTGCTCTAACAACATTTGTTATCCATTTAGCATGCTCTGAGCTAGCATTGAATAACACCCTCTCCCCCTTTATGACTTCTCTTTCAACTTGATCTCTTAAGTCATCTTTCTGAAATCTTACTTGTTCAGCCAGATAATTGGTGTCTTCCTTATAAAAAGATCTGAATTTCTGTAGCTGGTCAGAGAGGAGTTTTTGTGAGTCTTGTATAGCTGTTTGAATAGCAGCCAATTGTTCTTGAAGTTGTTGATCAAACTCAGACTTCTCTTTAGCCTTTTCCTCAGTTAATTTAGTTGCAGTATTCTTTAACTCAATAACAATCACATTATGTGATTCAGTAAGATTATCATTCATCCTGAGCTGATTTTCTAGGACATATCCTTGCTTTATCACTATATCATCAATCCACACTTACCTCTTGTTGCTTCTTACCCAGATAAACTACAGCATTACCTCTTTTATGGAAGCAGTCTGTCATCTCTTTCTTATTCTGGTTTACTTCAAATCTGATTGATTTTATATCTTGAGCCAAAGTAAACTGAAGTTCCTTATGGCTTTCATCCACATATTTTTCAAGAGCTTGTCTTTGCTCATCCATTTTAACTTGCAGAGCAACCAATAGTGAACTGAAGTCAACTGCTGGAGCTGAGGGTTGTGAGGCAGTCTGTAAAGCTTTCTTATAGCTTGAGCTTTTCTTCCTGTAAACCATCAGTTTTCTCCTTTTTTCTCTGAGTGCTTCTCCATCATCAGATTCAAAAGAACTTTCAAGGTTCACGGTGACCTTTGGACTAGAGGGCAGCTCCTTGTTAGTCCTTAGCAACTCCCTCTCAGTCCCTGGCTCCTCCCCCTCAGTCCTTACTTCTTGTAAGTCAGGAAACAATTCCTCAATAGTGAATCCCTATTACAGTTGAACTGGAGGAACATATGTATCTTGTACAGTTAATGGAGCATCATCTAATGCAGATGTATCATCCATTGGTATATCCTGTGCAGGGATGTTATCATGGTTTGTCTGTTCAACATCAGTTAGAAGCACAGTTAGTATATCTGGCTCAGTATCTAGTGTAGTTTGATTAATATCATGTATTACCTCAAGGATAGTTTCAGTGGCTGTTTCACTCTCTAATGCAGCTTGCGCTTTCTCATGAGCAATACTAGAGGCAATGCCTCTTGTTGAGTTGGAGAAAGCACATCCTAAACTTGATCCAGTTGGATGGTGCTGTCTGGAATATGCTCCCCCTACATCTGACTATAATCTACATTCTTGAGGGCAGATGATTTCCTTGCAGATTCTTGTTGCTCTTCATCTGAACTGAAGATCACTTATTCTTCTGAATCACTAGAAGATTCAGGTTTCCTGGAGGTTGTCTTTTTCTTTTTCAGTTGTGGTTGTTTATGTGGTGTAGAACCATCCTTTGTCAGAACTCTTTCCCACCTGGATAGTATTTTCATATCCATCCTTCTCATGTGGTTTATTCTAGATCCTGTTATGTGGTTCATCACTTCAGGAATATTTATTGCGAGATACAGACTCAGTATTCTTCCTAGATTAGGTTTCTTCAAACTTTCCTTGATCTTGTCAAAGATCACAGCAGACCAGTTAGTTTTTATTCTGAAAATAACTCTGGTCATTAAGCTGAACATATAGGCTGAGATCCTATCATGTCCTCTTGGTTTGGAGAGAATTACTTTTCCCATAATCTCTGAAAGAAACTTTCCTTGGGAGTTCATCCCCTTCCTCTGGATTGATGATTCAATCTTAGTGGTGGGATCCAGTCCACACCATTGAAGATCTTCTTTTGTCATTGAACATGTGACTTCATCATCTTCCTGAGTCCTGGGAAAATGGAGTGTCTTCCTTAGACACTTCTGTGTAAGTTTCACCTTGCTTCCTTGAATTGATGACCTAATCTTCAATCCAGTTTAATCCAGGGTTGCTTCTGTATAGAATTCAAGAACCTCCTTCTTCCAGATCTTGGTAGGTTCTGAAACTAGATATTCCAAACCACTTTTTGTGATTAGGGATATCACATCTCTAATCTCAATCGCAGCACTCTCAAAAGCATCACGAACTAATTCATAGCCTTCGTTGATGTTGTTCTCCAATTTTGGAGCCATTGGTGACGAGAAATTTGAGGAGAAGAGAGATGAAGGTTTGTCGACTCAAAGATTTGGTCTCGAAAATGTTGAGAGCATAGTCGACAAAGTTGTTTTGTGACCTATTTATATGTTTGTCAACACAGAATGTCAAAAGGCGGGGTAATAAATACTTAATGTGTCGACACTATAGAGATTTTGTCGACACAGACTTCTAATGTCTCTACAGAGTCAGACAACACTTTATGTCAACATAGTTTGCATTGTGTCGACACAGACTTCTTAACAGTCGACTCTAATATCTGCGTGTCGACACAGACGACTGTATGTGTCGACACTACTATCTAAATGATAGAACTTCTATGTGTCGACACCAAACTCGGAGTGTCGACATCACTATCTCACCACTATTTAGTTGTGTCGACACAACTTTCCTTATGTGTCGACACAAACTACTATATGTCGACACATATTTCCTTTTGTGTCGACATCAACTACTATATGTCGACACAGATTTCCTTTTGTGTCGATATTGAATTACTTAGCCAGATTTACTAAGTTACTCTAGTTTTAACATGCCTAATTCAATTTTAAAATAATTAAATTTAGTTTCATCAAGTGGTTTAGTAAACATGTCAGCAATTTGAGTATTTGTGGTGACAAATTCCAAACAGATATCTTCTTTTTCAACATGCAATCTAATGAAGTGAAATCTAATTTCTATATGCATTGTTCTGTTATGTGATACAAGATTTTTAGCAATAGAAATAACACTTGTAGAATCACAAAATAGTGGAGTTCTACTTACCTTGAGGCCATAGTCTTCAAGTTAATGTTGAATCCATAAAAGCTGAGCACAGCAGCTGCCTGTAGCAACATATTCAGACTCTGCAGTGGAAATTGTCTCACTTGTCTGCTTCTTACTGCTCCATGACACCAATCTACCACCTAGAAACTGACATGTGCCAGTGGTGCTCTTTCTATCTTCTTTTGCAACCTGCAAAGTCTGCATCTGAAAAACCAGTCAGTAGAAAGTCTCTATTCTTAGGGTACCAAAGACCAAGATTAGGTGTGCCCTTAAGATATCTCAAAATTCTTTTAACTGCAGTATAATGAGATTCTTTAGGGTTTGCTTGGACCTAGCACAGATACATGTAGCATACATAATGTCTGGTCTACTGGCAGTTAAGTATAGAAGGGAGCCAATTATCCCTCTATACAAAGACTCATCTATAGGTTTTCCTGCATCATCTTTGCCTAAAGGCATACTTGTCCCCATTGGAGTTCTCATGGTGCTGGATGACTCCATAACATTTTTCTTAATTAACTCCTTGGTGAACTTAGACTGTGATATGGACAAGCCATCATCAGTCTGTCTTACTTGGAGTCCCAAGAAGAATTTCAGCTCACCCATACTTCTCATTTCAAACTTCCCTTGCATAAGTTTTGCAAACTTCCTACAAAGGTTGTTTTCTGTAGATCCAAAGATTATGTCATCAACATAAATCTGGACTTGGATCATCTTGCCCTTTGACTCCCTAAGGAATAGAATCTTGTCTATTTTCCCCCTTGAAAATTTATTCTCAATGAGGAAGGTAGACAATGTTTCATACCAAGCCCTAAGGGCTTGTTTTAAACCATATAAGGCTTTCTTAAGCTTATAAACATAATCAGGATAAAGTGGATAAACAAAACCTGAGGGTTGTTGAACATAGACTTCTTCTTTCAAATTACCATTTAGGAATGCTGACTTGACATCCATTTGGTATACTTTGAAACCTTGGAAAGCAGCAAAGGCAAGGAATAGCCTTATTGCTTCTAACCTTGCCACGGGGGCAAAAGTCTGATCAAAGTCTATGCCCTCTTCCTGTCTATAACCTTTGGCAACCAATCTTGCTTTTTTCTTCACTATGATGCCATTTTCATCTAGTTTGTTCCTGTAGATCCACATAGTCTCAATAATATTATGATCCTTTGGTTTTGGAACCAGCTCCCATACTTTACACCTTCTGAATTGATTCAGCTCCTCTTGCATTGCATCAATCCAGTTGGAGTCTTGTATGGCTTCTTCAAATCTCTTTGGTTCCACATGTGACAGGAAACTTGAGCAAAGCACTGTGTTCATGTGTTTGCTTCTGGTTTGCACACCATGTCTTGGATCACCAATAATTTGGTGTGCTGGATGATCCTTTAGATTCCTTATTGCTGGAGGCATTCTATCAGCAATTTGAACTTCATCAATTTCTCCACCATGCTGAACTTCATTGTCTTCAATGTCAGCTTGTGGACCTTGTACTCCCCCTGGAAAGCAAAAATCATTTTCCTCCTCCTGCCTTGCAGTTTGGTCTTCATTAATGGTCAGCATGTCTGTTGGAACACCCTATTACTAATTTGGGTCAAGATCACTATGTCTCTAGGAACCTTTATTTGACCTTCTGTATAGCTTTATAGGTCAATTAGAATTGAGTCTAAGGGTTAGAAGTCTAGGATTGGAAGCTGCCCTGGAGACCAAGTTTTTTTTGTCTGGAGACTAAGTCTGATCGTCGAGCTCAGCACGACGATTCGTCGAACTCCGATCGACGATCGTCTAGCTCAACTTCGACAGATCGTCGAACTCCATTCGACGATCGCTGAGCTCAACTTCATAATATCGTCGAACTCCATTCGACGATCGGTGAGCTCAGTTCGACGATTTTGACTCTGCATTGGATCTTTATCTCTGAGCTCAGTTCGACGATCTTTGAGCTCAGATCGACGATTATTTTGCTGCTTAAGATTTCCTGATCGCTGAGCTCAGCTCGACGATAGCAGAGCTCAGTTCGACGATTTCAGATAACTTCCAGAATTCAAATTCAAATCAGTTAAGAGTTATTCTGCAATTAATTCAGAGATTTGCTAGCCGTTTACATTCAATTCTGGACCAAGTTTCAAGGGATTTTTCAAGGAATAATTCTGTGGACTTTCCTCTAGAAGAGATTATGCAATTAAGGATGCAATCAATGCAGACCAACGGCTATCCTTGACAGAGAATGATATTCTATTCTGGAACAGAGAACAAAAGACAGAATGTTTTTTGAATCAATATAGATGAACAAAAAGAAGACACACAATACAGAATACAGAAAGATACTCAAAAGTTTTCTGTCAAAAAGAATTCTGAAGAACACTCATCAAAGAGATCAAGCTTTCAAAAATCTTCAGATCTCTTCAGCTCTCAAAGTGTTCAAGGCCAACATCATTTCAAGACTCCAGACACTCAACATTTCAGCTTGCTGAAATCATTTATTGCTGGAGTTCTATCTTTGAAGGCCTATCACCCTCAGCAAAGCTCTTCTTCCTGAAGATCTCAAGGACTCAGGGGGAGCTTTGACATCAATCCACTTAGTCTTCTAAGCTATTTGAGAAAGAGAAGACTGCCATCACTCTCTCACCCCCACTCTGTAAAGGGTTTTTCAAACTCCCTTCAAAAGTTTGAACCTGGTTTTTGAGCACCTTGTCAAAAGCTCATTGGTGGTAAGACACCTGATCAAAAAATCTGCTTTGGTTTTTGAGCACCTTATCAAAAGCTCATTGGTGCCTAGGACACCTGATCAACTCATCCTGCAGTGGATTCCTACCTAGGGTGGTAGAAGAGTGGATGTACCCAAGTTTGGGGAACCACTATATTTCCTTGTGTCTTCTGGTTCTGCTTGTTTACTTTTTGTTTCTGGCCTTGATTTTTCTGTGCTTAGTTTTTGGTTAGCTTAGTATTGTGATTAGATTTATTCTTGCTTCCCTGCTGACACATATTACAACAATTGTTGTAAAAACTTGTAAAAGTTTTATAGCACCATATACTCTATTCACCCCCCTCTAGAGTATATCAGATCTAGTTGCACTTTCAATTGGTATCAAAGCGAGGTTGGTAAAACATACCATATCTGATTGGTTGTACAGGCTAACACCTGAACCCCAAGATCCCAAACTAGATCTGTTTCTCTTTTGTATTTTATTATTAGATTTTGTGTGCACAAATCATGGCCCAAAACAAAGATTATGCTAGCACCAGACCTCCAGTGTGCAATCTGTCAAAGTTTGCACTTTGGAAGGCAAGGATTAGACTTTACATGAATTCTATTGACGAAGATATATTTAATTCTGTTTTGACAGTGTGTCCAAGACCCCCAGAGAGCACAAGTACAAATGCTGTTCCACCTCCATCAGGAACAGATGCTGACATCAAAAAATGGAAAGTAGCTGATGCTAAGGCTATGAACATCCTAGCCCAGACAATGTCAGATGACATATTCCAAAAGGTAGCTGAATGCAACTCAGCCAAGGAAATTTGGGACAAGCTCTCAGAAATAGTCTCAGGCTCAGCTGATGAGAGAAAGGACAGAAGATCCCATCTCATCTACCAATATGAGAACTTCAAGAAGGGAGAGACTGAGTCAGTGGGAGACATGTACAACAGACTGAGTCTAATTGTCAGTGAACTAAGGACATTGGACAAAGAGATTTCTCTGACAGAACTTAATGACAAGATCCTAATGTGCTTCCCCAGCACTTGGGATTCAAGAATCTGGCCAATTAAAGATGCCAGAAGTCTAAATGAAATCACCACTGAAGCCTTGTTGGGTAAGCTCAAATCCTATGAGCTACTCATCAAGAATAGAGAGGAAGAACAGAAGGCTGCTTCACCAGCCACAAGGAAAGAGAAGACCATAGCCTTTAAGGCAACTGAGGATCTGCCTGAAGATAAGAGCACAGGCAATGATGAACTACTCAGCTTGTTGGCCAAAAGATTCTACAAGATGGCCAGAAAGGACTTCAGAAGAAGATCATATAAGGAGCTGGACAAGCCAAGGTATGACAAGTCCATTAGCAACAATAAAGACATTATCTGCTTTGATTGCAGGAAACCAGGGCACATAGTTCCTGACTGTCCAGAAAACAAGACCAAGGACAGAAGGGATAGAAAAGAAAGAAGAAAGGAGAAAGACTCCAAAAGAAATGGCAAACCTTCTTCAAGTAAAAATAAGCATACAAGAAAAGGTTTTGTTGCTGAATCCTGCAGTGAGACAGAAGAGGAGTCAGAAGCCTCATCCAGCTCAAGTGATGATGAGGATGATGCAGAATAAAAGGAGTTCTGCATGATGGCAATCAATGCCTCACAGCACAATTCAGAGGAAGAAGAGTCAGAGTCAGACTCAGAGACTCAACCTGAAGAAGATCAGGTAATTAGCTCTTTTGACTTTAGCTCAGAAGATTTTAAATCTGAATTTAAAGCATTGTGCTTAGATCTGCTAAAGTCTGAGAAAGAGATTATCTCTCTCAGAAATCAATTATCTGAACACAATGGTTTAAAGTCAGAAAACCTCAAACTCTCTCAGGAGTTGGAGAACTGTAGGGAACAGATAGCTACACTGAAACGTGAGCTCTCTGAGGCCAAGAAGCTTGAAGAATCCCTTAATGGGAGAAGCATCAAGCTGATGGACATCACAAGCACAGTGAACTCTAGATTCAACAGTACACTGGGCTTGGGTGCTTCATCCAGCCAACCTATAGTCCTAACAACTCCCATCAAGTTTATTTCTAACAAGGGAAAGGGAGTTGTAGAGGTTGCCAGGAAAAATTCTGATCTGCCTCAAAAAACTAAGTCCCAGCAAAAATCGTCGACCGGAGATCGACGATCGCCGAATGAAGATCGATGATCGCCGAACGCAGCTCGACGATCTCAGTAAAAATCGTCGAACGCTGATCGACGATCTCAGCCAAAGTCGTCGAACGCAAGTAGACGATCTCATATACCTGACCTCACCCATAGTCGACCGTCGAACGGAGCTCGACGATCTGACCCAAGATCGTCGAACGCAGCTCCAAGATCGTCGAACAGAGGTCAGAGCTCTGGAAAATTTTTCAAAGGCAAATCAAAATTGAATCCTGAGGGTTCTTCATCCCAAACCTTTAACCCTTATACTGAATGGATTATACCTCCAAGGAGATATCATCCTAAAGGATATAAGAGTCAACCTGGGATGTCTTTCATTTCAGAATTCAGGGGTTATTAACCTAGGCCCAAGGTAAACTGGGTCAAAAACAAATGAATTGTTTTATGTGCAGGAGAAGACCTATCCAACATCTTACCAGCAATGGTATTTGGATAGTGGGTGCTCTAAGCACATGACAGGGAACAAGGACAACCTCACTTCCTTTAGAGCCAAGCTTGGACCCAAAGTTATCTTTGGTGATTCCAACTTTGGACAAACTAAAGGATATGGTGCAGTCCAGATTGGTTCAGTAACGTTCAAGAAGGTAGCCTATGTGGAAGGACTGAAGCACAACCTAATCAGCATCAGTCAGCTATGTGATGAAGGCTACCAGGTGACCTTCAGCAAAACCTTATGCAAAATCAAGTCAGAGGACAACACAACTGTGTTGACAGGTAAAAGGAAAGGTAACATCTACCTAGTAGACTTTCTTTCAATTGATATAGATATCTGCTTGTTTAATTCAGTCTGTAGACCAAATGTTTTATGGCATAAGAGACTAGGACACCTAAACCTTAGAACTATTGCTAGGCTATCCAAGGACAACCTTGTTAGAGGACTACCTTCTGGCCCCTACAAGAAGGAAGGACTCTACAAGGCTTGTCAATTAGGCAAGCAAACTAAAAACAGTTTTAAGTCACTTAATAAGAGTGATTCACCTAGGATATTGTATCTGTTACACATGGATCTATTTGGACCCATCACAGTACAAAGCCTAGGAGGGAAATCCTACACTTTAGTAGTTGTAGATGACTTCTCTAGATTCACTTGGGTGTTCTTTCTAAGGAAGAAGTCTGAAAACTTTAAGTGTCTGACAGAGTTTCTCAAATGTATACAGATTGAGTTCAATACTCACATTGCCCTGATCAGAAGTGATCATGGGACAGAGTTTGATTCTCTTCTTATGCAAGAGTTCTGTCAGAGTGAAGGGATCAGGCATACTTTCTCAGCTCCTAGAACTCCTCAACAAAATGGGGTAGCTGAAAGGAAAAATAGAACCCTTATTGAATCTGCCACTACATTATTGTCAGATGCTCATCTACCTCTATCCTTTTGGGCAGAGGCAGTGAACACCTCCAACTATGTGCTGAATAGAAGTCTGATACATAAACTAAAGGGAAAGACTCCCTATGAATTACTCAAAGGGAAGAAACCTAAAGTTGACTATTTCAGAATTTTTGGTTGTATTTGCTACATTCACAATAATGACAAGAAATATCTAGCAAAATTTCAAGCCAAAGCTGATGAAGGAGTGTTTCTGGGATACTCCATGATCAGCAAGGCCTATAGGGTCTATAATAAGTCATCTTTGAAAATTGAGGAATCTGTTAATATTTCTTTTGATGAAACTAACATGTCTTTCAAGGAGAAGATTTCTTCTACCATAGAACCTTTGCAGGAACTCTCTCTAGTTGAAGATATGAACAAGTTACAGGTTGCTCAAGAAGAAGAAAGCAGTGAAGATGAAGGGAATGCCTCACATATTGAAGCACAATCTGAAGAGCTAGTTGTTGTACCACAAGAGGAAACAACAACACAGGTTGGTGAACAATCAACACCCCCTGTTGATTTAGTAACATCAAGAGACCATCCAATTTCCCAAATAATTGGAGAAATCTCAGCTGGTGTGCAAACCAGAAATCAAGTCAACCAAAACCTGTTGCACACCTGCTTCCTATCTCAAATTGAACCTCAGTCCATTCAAGATGCAGAGCAAGATCCACATTGGATCATTGCAATGCAAGAGGAATTGCATCAATTTGAGAGGAACAAAGTATGGGAACTAGTGCCAAAGCCTAAGGATCATTCCATTGTTGGAACAAAATGGGTATTCAGAAACAAACTGGATGATCAAGGAGTAATTATAAGGAATAAGGCAAGGCTAGTTGCTCAGGGATATTCTCAAGAAGAAGGAATTGACTACGACCAGACTTTTGCACCTGTTGCAAGATTGGAAGCCATCAGGATATTTCTAGCTTATGCAGCTCACAAAGGCTTCAAGGTCTATCAGATGGATGTCAAAAGTGCTTTCTTGAATGGAGACATCAAAGAGGAAGTTTATGTCAGACAACCTCCAGGTTTTATCTCTCCAACTTATCCTGATTATGTTTTTATATTAAATAAAGCATTATATGGTCTCAAGCAAGCTCCTAGAGCATGGTATGAGACCTTGGCATGCTTTCTCTTGGAAAATGGTTTTATAAGGGGTAGAGTAGACCAAACTCTTTTTATTAGAACCCATAAGTCCCATACCCTACTAGTGCAAATTTATGTAGACGATATCATTTTTGGTTCTACTGACTCAAAATTGTGCAGAAGGTTTTCTAACCTGATGCATTCTAAATTTGAGATGAGTAGCATGGGTGAGTTATCCTTCTTCCTGGGATTGCAAGTCAAACAACATGCTGAAGGCATCTTTATTTCTCAAACCAAATATGCTAATGAATTGGTTAAGAAATTTGGTATGTCTGAGGCATCTTGTATGAAAAGACCCATGCCTACCAATGCTGTACTGGATGCTGATGAACATGGGAAACCTGTTGATCAGACAACATATAGAGCAATGATTGGCTCTTTATTGTATCTTACAGCTAGTAGACCAGATATAATGTTTGCTACATGTATCTGTGCTAGGTTCCAAGTAAGCCCTAGAGAGTCACACCTCACTTTAGTAAAGAGGATTCTCAGGTATGTTAAAAGTTGTCCAAATCTAGGTCTCTAGTATCCAAAAGATTCAGCATTTGATTTAACTGGATTCTCTGATGCTGATTATGCTGGATGCAGAATTGACAGGAAAAGCACCAGTGGAACTTGTCAGTTCCTTGGTGACAGACTTGTCTCTTGGTTTTGTAAGAAACAAACATCTGTGTCAACTTCAACTGCTGAAGCTGAATATATGGCTGCAGGCAGTTGTTGTTCACAAATACTGTGGATTCAAAACCAACTCCTAGACTATGGTTACAACTTAGAGAAGTCTAAAATCTTTTGTGATAATACAAGTGCTATTTCCATAGCTCAAAATCCAGTCCTCCATAGTAGGACAAAACACATAGAGATTAGGCATCATTTCTTAAGGGATAATGTTGAAAAACACAAAATTGAATTACAATATATCCCAACTGATTTACAAAGGGGAGATATTTCACCAAGCCTTTGGATGAAAAGAAACACACCTTCTTCCTAAA
Source organism: Platanthera guangdongensis (assembly GCA_039583875.1). Classification (NCBI taxonomy): domain Eukaryota; kingdom Viridiplantae; phylum Streptophyta; class Magnoliopsida; order Asparagales; family Orchidaceae; genus Platanthera; species Platanthera guangdongensis. The sequence goes on along the minus strand of CM077153.1, from coordinate 74,250,262 downwards.
TCAGTTAGGAATGTTAGATGGAGGAAGCCTTAAATAATATCCAAGATTTTGAAAGCTTGAAAAAATTGACCAAGACTAGGCAAAAATTCTGATTTTTCTTAGTGTCTAGAATTTTCTGATCTCTGAACTGCGCTCGACGATTTCCCCTAAGATCGTCGAACGGAGATCGACGATTTCCAAAAATCATCGAACTGAGTTCAGCGCCTCTCAGATAGTATGAACTATCTCTTCCGGTCAACGATCGTCGAACGGCGCTCGACGATCTTATTCTCTGCACGATCGTCGAACGGAGCTCGACGCTCTCCAATATCGTCGAACGGAGATCGACGATGTTGAAAACCTTTCAGATTCCTTTAGAAGCCTCGATCGTCGAACTGAGTTCAACGATCTTTCCAATTCTGCGTCGAACCCTAATATAAAACTCATTTTTCGCCGTCGTTCTCTCTTGCGCTTTCGATTTCTCTGCAAGGATTTTCTTTCCCCCCAAACAGTTCTACGCTTGGTCGTTTTGTTTGTTGAATTTTTGCAGGTACAATGGCTGTGTCCGTTGCAGTTCTAGCCGCAATGAAGTTCGATGCTGGATTCGACATTGATATGGAATCTTTCAACACCACTGATCAAATATTCCAAGATATACTGGATTTATTCAAGGATCAGAATCTGTCTGCCCTCATGACCACTAGAATCAAGCTTGCTTCAGATGAGATAAAGGAGTGGGTCTATACTGCTCATAATCAAGATAACTCCACAATAGTTGGGTCCATTGCTGGAACTCAGGTACCTCTGAACCCCACCATTTTAACAGAGGTTTTTGGACTAAGAAATGGAGATGATACTGCTGAGTTATCTGGAGAGGAGTTTTCTGACATGCTTGCCAGGATGGATCATCCAGAGGGAAACCCTAGCAAGTTATTCAAGAGGAACCTGTCTGTTGAATACAGGTTCCTAGCAGATGTGGTAGGGAAAGTGCTGCTGGCAAAGCACTCTGCACATGATACCATATCCAGATACCAGCTCTGCCTCATGGGAGCTCTGGTGGATAAGAGAAGTTTGAACTGGGGAGAGGTCTTCTTTGACCTAATCAAGAAGAAAATCAACAAAAGCTTTGTTAACTTTGGAGGGATTCTTGGAGTCTTCCTGTAAAACAGGTGTCCTGCCTTGCTGGTCTCCTCTGGAGTGCACATAAATGCCTCCAAGAGACTCACCTATGCCTCTTTGGCAAGTGGGACAGGCAAATCAGCAAGCCTGTCAGGCCCTCCTCAAGTGCTCCTTCGGGCACCAGGACTCATAGAGTCACTCCTCCACAGGTCTCTGCTCCTGCAGATGACCTGGCTGTTGCTGTTGCTGCCTCCTCTCCTCCTCAAATTCCTACCCTACCTCTACCATCCACCATTCCAGCTCCATCCACCATTACCATCTCTAGCCCATCTCCAACAACAATTCCCTCTCCAGAACCCCTTCTGCCTCCACCAGTAGACCACTTCCACCCTCTGTTCTCATACCCTCCACCAGATGTCACCTTCTCTCCATCCATTCCATCCTTCACCCTCCTGGATGACTCCTATATGGATGATTCCCCATCCTCTCCTCCAGAATTACCCTCCTCCTCAACTTCATTCCAAGATCTCCTCCACCATATCATTGACCAAACCACTTTCACCCCATCCATATCCATCCCCTTGTCCTCCATTTCCACCATCCCAACACCTGAGCCATCCATTCCACTCTCCAGCCCTCCACTTCCAGCATCCTCAGCTATCCCCATTCCATCTACCTCTGCTCCTATTATTGAGCTAGTAGACCTCTCAGCCCTAGCTGACAAGTTGTATGAGCTAATTGCCCCCAGGCTCTCTCTACTCTTGGAGACCTCATTGGCTCCTCTACACTTGTCAGTGGCAGCCCTCTCTGCCAGGCTTTCCTCCCTCCTTCCTCAGGCAGCACCACCAGCAGTTTGCCTTGATACAGATGTCTCTGCATCTAGGTAGGAGGAGATGCCCTATGAAGCAAGCCTTCATGCTGTTGCTGCTGCTGTTTCTGCTCCTGCTGCTGATGATACTGCTGCTGCTGCTGATGTTCTTATGTCTGCTGCCCCTTCTGCTACTGTTGCTGCAGAATGTCAGGCTCCTACTGCAGCTCTTGCAATAGACCTAAGGTCTTTGCTTTCTGCCTTTGATCCTGCCTTCTTCAGCTATCTCCCAGAGGTTAATGTTGTCCAGCCCCCAGAAGATTTGTCCAAGGCACTGGTGCCTGTCTCTTGCTGTGACCCTAGCATTATCTCTGCATTTGTACATTCAGTGATTGCTGCTTCTGAAGATGTTGCTGCTGCTGCTGCTGTTAAAGAAAACACTGACTTTGCTCCTGAAATTGTTGATACTGCTGAGATTGCTCACACTGCTGCTGAAATCCTAATTGCTTCTGATGAGCCAATTTCCAAGGATCTTCTGATGACAGAGGCCACTGTTTTTGAGCCTGCTGCAGATTCTGATGATGTTACTGCTGTTACTTCTGCTGTCACTACTCCAGTATCTGTTGCATCTGCTGTATTTTCTCCTGTTGCACCCTCTGCATCTGTTGCTCCATCTGCTGCTGTCCCTGCTGCTGCTACTTCTGCTTCTGCCTCATCTGCTGCTATTCAACTGAAGAAAGATTTGATGAAGAGAATTGATGCTCTATATGATGCCCAGAGTTCTGAATCTGATGAGTTCAAGACAGACTTTGATGACTCTTCTGCCACTATTGCAAGGAAAAGGAAAGCTAGGAGCAAGGCTATGAAAGGGTCCCTCCTGCAAAAGTCAAGGATGATAATGATATTCCTTATTACATTCTGCATAACTGCCCCATCACAGAACATTGGATGCAATATTCTAAAAATCAGGTCAAGGCCATGAAAAAGAAGAGAAAGTATGAAAAGGGCTCCTCCCAGTTCCAGCACCCTCATCCTCCTCCACCACCTCCTCCTGATGCAGGTGCAGGTGGCATCTCTGCAAGTCAAGCCCCAGCTAGAAGCCAGGCTCCCTATCAACCCCATGCCAGATCCTACCAAAGGGAAAGCCAGTCTAGGGTTCTTATTCTAGGAGAGGAGGATACAGGGGTAATCAAAGAGATTTTCAAGTTTATTTCAAAGGGTATTCCAGGCAGCACCCATACTCCAGGGGAGGACATGGTTCTTCTGATACTACTTCTGGTCCCTTCCCCTACAAGCTCAAAGAGACAGTGTCTGCCAGGCCTCCTCAAGACAATTCTTCCAACAGGTATGAGCCACCTGTACCTTTTGAGGACCCTGAAAAGAATCCATCTGCTTGGACTGCTAGGATGAAGGAGTTGGCTGCACTAGATCAGATCAAGAAGGCCAGAGAGCAAGGTTTAGACACTTCAAATTTTTCTACAATGTCAGAGCAAAGACAAAAGGAACTAGACAAATATGCTTCCAGCAAATTCTTTGATGCTGAGAGATATATGGAGTTGCATCCTGCTGCTGTGGTCCCCAGATCTTCAAAGCAAACTTATTTGGGTACAGCAGATGACACCAGGTCCAACAAGGAAGCTCTAAATCCAAACAGAGAAATCAAACTTGTCAAAGGCAAAGAGAAGAAGTGACAGTGTAAGGTGACAATTTCTGTGAATTCTGACTGCTATCTGGATGACATATATACATATATATATATCTCTGTGATGTTTCTGCAATGTCTAGCTGCTGTTTTTATGCTTCTCTGATTGTATGTTGTTATTTGAATTTTTCCAAAGTCTATAAATAGTCATCCTAACCCAAATAGGGGGAGATTGTTGGAACACCCTATTACTAAATTGGGTCAGGATCACTATGTCTCTAGGAACCTTTATTTGACCTTCTGTATAGCTTTATAGGTCAATTAGAATTGATTCTAAGGGTTAGAAGTCTAGGATTGGAAGCTGCCCTGGAGACCAAGTTTTTTTGTCTGGAGACTAAGTCTGATCGTCGAGCTCAGCACGACGATTCGTCGAACTCCGATCGACGATCGTCTAGCTCAACTTCGACAGATCGTCGAACTCCATTCGACGATCGCTGAGCTCAACTTCATAATATCGTCGAACTCCATTCGACGATCGGTGAGCTCAGTTCGACGATTTTGACACTGCATTGGATCTTTATCTCTGAGCTCAGTTCGACGATCTTTGAGCTCAGATCGACGATTATTTTGCTGCTTAAGATTTCCTGATCGCTGAGCTCAGCTCGACGATAGCAGAGCTCAGTTCGACGATTTCAGATAACTTCCAGAATTCAAATTCAAATCAGTTAAGAGTTATTCTGCAATTAATTCAGAGATTTTGTTGGAACACCCTATTACTAATTTGGGTCAGGATCACTAAGTCTCTAGGATTTTATGTTTTGACCTTCTGTATAGATTATAGGTCAATTAGAATTGAGTCTAAGGGATCAGGAGTCTAGGTTTGGAAGCTGCCCTGAAGACCCAAGTTTTTCTGGAAACCAAGTCCAAATCGTCGAGCTCAGCACGACGTTTCGTCGAACTCCGGTCGACGATCGTCTAGCCCAACTATTGACAGATCGTCGAGCTCCATTCGACGATCGCTGAGCTCAATCCTCATAATATCGTCGAGCTCTGGTCGACGATCGCTGAGCTCAACTTCTCAATATCGTCGAACTCCATTCGACGATCGCTGAGCTCAGGTCGACGATTTTGACTCTGCACTGGATCCTTATCTCTGAGCTCAGTTCGACGATCTTTGAGCTCAGATCGACGATTTCTTTGCTGCTTGCTTTTTCCAATTCGCTGAGCTCAGCTCGACGATAGCAGAGCTCAGTTCGACGATTTCAGTTATCTTTCTGAATTCAAATTCAAATCAGATAGAAGTTATTCTGCATTTAATTCAGAAGATCTGCCAGCCATTTTCATTTACTTCTGGAGCAAGTTTCAAGGAATTTTTCAAGGAATAATTCAGTGGACTTTCCTTCAGAACATTTTATGCAATTAAGGCTGTAATTAATTCAGACTAACGGCTATCTTTGACAGAGCAATTTTCTATTCAGACTCAGAGAATAAAAGACAGAATGTTTTTTGAATCAAAAAAAGGAAGATAGACAAGAACAAGAGAATAGAGATAGACAAGTAGAGGACACCTCTCTATACACAGAGACTCTCTCAATCTTCTGTCAACAAGAATTCAGAAGAACACTCATCAAAAGAGATCAAGCTTTCAAACATTTTTCAGATCTCTTCAGCTCTCAAGTGTTCAAGGCCAACATCATCTCAAGACTCCAGACACTCAACATTTCAGCTTGCTGAAATCATCTTCTGCTGGAGATCTATCTTTGAAGGCCGTATCACCCTCAGCAAAGCTCATCTTCCTGAAGATTTCAAGGACTCAGGGGGAGCTTTGACAACATCACTGAATCCACATAGTCTTCTCAGTTGCTTGAGAAAGAGAAGACTGCCATCACTCTCTCAACCCCATTCTGTAAAGGGTTTTTCAAACTCCCTTCAAAAGTTTGAATCTGGTTTTTGAGCACCTTGTCAAAAGCTCATTGGTGGCAAGACACCTGATCAAAAAATCTGTTGTGGTTTTTGAGCACCTTATCAAAAGCTCATTGGTGCCCAGGACACCTGATCAACTCATCCTGCAGTGGATTCCTACCTAGGGTGGTAGAAGAGTGGATGTACCCAAGTTGGGGAACCACTATATTTCCTTGTGTCATCTGGTTCTGCATGTTTTCTTTTTGTTTCTGGCCTAGATTTTCTTGTGCTTAATTTCTGCATAGCTTAGTTTTATTTCTGCTTCCCTGCTTACACTCATTACAACAATTGTTGTAAAGCTTTGCAAAAGTTTTCTTTGTGTTTTTAAAAAGCACCATATACTCTATTCACCCCCCCTTTAGAGTATATCAGATCTAGTTTCCCCTTTCAATTGGTATCAAAGCGAGGTTGGTTAAACATACCATATCTGTTTGGTTGTACAGGCTAACACCTGAACCCCAAAGATCCCAAACTAGATCCTTCTTTTGTTTTCTACTATTAGATTTAGCTTGCACAAATCATGGCCCAGAACAAAGATTATGCTAGCACCAGACCTCCAGTGTGCAATCTGTCAAAGTTTGCACTTTGGAAAGCAAGGATTAAACTCTACATGAATTCTATTGACGAGGACATTTTTAACTCTGTTTTGACAGTGTGTCCAAGACCTCCAGAAAGTACAAGCACTAATGCTGTTCCACCCCCATCAGGAACAGATGCTGACATCAAAAAGTGGAAAGTGGCTGATGCCAAGGCAATGAACATTCTAGCTCAGACAATGTCAGATGACATTTTTCAGAAGGTAGCTGAATGTAATTCAGCCAAGGAGATCTGGGACAAGCTTTCAGAAATTGTCTCTGGCTCAGCTGATGAGAGAAAGGACAGAAGATCTCATCTCATCTCCCAATATGAGAACTTCAAGAAGGGAGAAACTGAGTCAGTGGGAGACATGTACAATAGATTAGGTCTAATTGTCAGTGAACTGAGGACATTAGACAAAGAAATCTCACTGACAGAACTCAATGACAAGATCCTAATGTGCTTCCCCAGCACTTGGGATTCAAGAATCTGGCCAATTAAAGATGCCAGAAGCCTAAATGAGATTACCACTGAAGCCTTGTTGGGTAAGCTCAAATCTTATGAGCTACTCATCAAGAACAGAGAAGAAGAACAAAAGGCTGCTTCTCCAGCCACAAGAAAGGAGAAGACTATTGCATTCAAGGCAGCTGAGGATCTGCCTGAAGAAAAGGCCACAAGCAATGATGAACTTCTCAGCCTGCTGGCCAAAAGATTCTATAAGATGGCCAGGAAGGACTTCAGAAGAAGATCATACAAGGAGCAAGACAAGCCAAGGTATGACAAGTCCATTGGCAATAACAAAGATATCATTTGCTTTGGTTGCAGGAAACCAGGGCACATAGTTCCTGACTGTCCAGAGAATAAGAACAAGGACAGAAGGGAAAGAAAAGAAAGAAGAAAGGAGAAGGACTCCAAAGGCATGGAAATAACAAACCTTCTTCCAGCAAAAATAAGCACACAAGGAAAGGATTTGTTGCTGAATCCTGGAGTGATACTGAAGAGGAGTCAGAAGCCTCTTCCAGCTCAAGTGATGATGAGGATGATGCAGAGGAAAAAGAATTCTGCATGATGGCAATCAATGCCTCACAACACAACTCAGAGGAAGAGGAGTCAGAGTCAGACTCAGAGTCTCACCTGAGAAGATCAGGTAATCAGCTCTTTTGATTTCACTTCAGAAGATTTCAAAGTTGAATTTAAAGCACTATGTTTAGACCTGCTAAAGTCTGAGAAAGAGATCATCTCTCTCAGAAATCAATTATCTGAACAAAGTGGTTTAAAATCAGAAAACCTCAAACTCTCTCAGGAGTTGGAGAACTATAGGGAACAGATAGCTTCACTGAAGAGTGAACTCTCTAAGGCCAAGAAGCTTGAAGAATCTCTCAATGGGAGAAGCATCAAGCTGATGGACATCACAAGCACAGTGAACTCAAGATTCAACAGTACACTGGGCTTGGGTGCCTCATCCAGCCAACCTATTGTTCTAACAACCCCTATCAAGTTCATTTCTGACAAGGGAAAGGGAGTTGTAGAGGTTGCCAGGAAAAATTCTGATCTGCCTCAGAAAACCAAAGTCCAGTACAAATCGTCGAACGGAGATCGACGATCGCCGAATGAAGATCGACGATCGCCGAACGCAGCTCGACGATCTCAGGGAATATCGTCGAACGCAGATCGACGATCTCAGCCAAGATCGTCGAACGCTGCTCGACGATCCCATATACCTGACCTCAGCCATAGTCGACCGTCGAACGGAGCTCGACGATCTGACCCAAGATCGTCGAACTCAGCTCCAAGATCGTCGAACAGAGGTCAGAGCTCTGGAAATTTTTCAATGGCAAGTCAAAATTGAATCCTGAGGGTTCTTCATCCCAAACATTTAACCCTTATACTGAATGGATTTTACCTCCAAGGAGATATCATCCTGAAGGATATAAGAGTCAGCCAGGGATGTCTTTCATTTCTGAATTTAAAGGTTATCAACCTAGGCCCAAGGTAAACTGGGTCAAAAACAAGTGAATTGCTCAATGTGCAGGTGAAGACCTATCCAACATCTAACCAGCAATGGTATTTGGATAGTGGGTGCTCTAAGCACATGACAGGGAACAAGGACAACCTAAATTCCTTTAGAGCCAAGCTTGGACCCAAAGTTATCTTTGGTGACTCCAACTTTGGACAAACTAAAGGATATGGAGAAGTCCAGATTGGTTCTGTAACCTTCAAGAAGGTAGCATATGTGGAAGGACTGAAGCACAATCTAATCAGCATCAGTCAGCTATGTGATGAAGGCTACCAGGTGACCTTCAGCAAGACCTTATGCAAGATCAAGTCAAAGGACAACACCACTGTGTTGACAGGTAAAAGGAAAGGTAACATCTACCTTGTAGATTTTCTTTCAACTACTGTAGATATCTGTTTATTCAACTCAGTTTGTAGACCAAATGTTTTATGGCATAAGAGACTAGGACACCTAAACCTTAGAACTATTGCTAGGCTATCCAAGGACAACCTTGTTAGAGGACTACCTTCTGGCCCCTACAAGAAGGAAGGACTCTGCAAGGCTTGTCAATTAGGCAAGCAAACTAAAAACAGTTTTAAGTCACTTAATAAGAGTGATTCACCTAGGATATTGTATCTGTTGCACATGGATCTATTTGGACCCATCACAGTACAAAGCCTAGGAGGGAAATCCTACACTTTAGTGATTGTAGATGACTTCTCTAGATTCACTTGGGTGTTCTTTCTAAGGAAGAAGTCTGATAACTTTAAGTGTCTGACAGAGTTTCTCAAATGTGTAAAGATTGAGTTCAATACTCACATTGCCCTGATCAGAAGTGATCATGGGACAGAGTTTGATTCTCTTCTTATGCAAGAGTTCTGCCAGAGTGAAGGGATCAGGCATACTTTCTCAGCTCCTAGAACTCCTCAACAAAATGGGGTAGCTGAAAGGAAAAATAGAACCCTTATTGAATCTGCCACTACATTGTTGTCAGATGCTCATTTACCTCTATCCTTTTGGGCAGAGGCAGTGAACACCTCCAACTATGTGCTGAACAGAAGCCTGATACATAAACTGAAGGGAAAGACTCCCTATGAATTACTCAAAGGGAAGAAACCTAAAGTTGACTATTTCAAAATTTTTGGTTGCATTTGTTATATTCACAATAATGATAAGAAACATCTAGCAAAATTTCAAGCCAAAGCTGATGAAGGAGTGTTTCTGGGATACTCCATGATAGCAAGGCCTATAGGGTATATAATAAATCATCACTGAAAATTGAGGAATCTGTTCATGTTTCTTTTGATGAAACTAACATGTCTTTCAAGGAGAAGATTTCTTCTACCATAGAACCTTTGCAGGAACACTCTCTAGTTGAAGATATGAACAAGCTACAGGTTGTTCAAGAAGATGAAAGCAGTGAAGATGAAATCAATGCTCAACATATTGAAGCACAACCTGAAGAGCCAGTTGTTGTACCACAAGAGGAAACAACAACACAGGTTGGTGAACAATCAACACCCCCTGTTGATTTAGTAACATCAAAAGACCATCCAATTTCCAAGATAATTGGAGAAATCTCAGCTGGTGTGCAAACCAGAAATCAGGTCAATCAAAACCTGTTGCACACCTGCTTCCTTTCTCAAATTGAACCTCAGTCCATTCAAGATGCAGAGCAAGATCCACACTGGATCATTGCCATGCAAGAGGAGTTGCATCAATTTGAGAGGAACAAAGTATGGGAACTAGTGCCCAAGCCTAAGGATCATTCCATTGTTGGAACAAAATGGGTATTCAGAAACAAACTGGATGATCAAGGAGTAATAATAAGGAACAAGGCAAGGCTAGTTGCCCAAGGATATTCTCAAGAAGAAGGAATTGACTACGACCAGACCTTTGCACCTGTTGCAAGATTAGAAGCCATCAGGATATTCTAGCTTATGCAGCTCACAAAGGCTTCAAAGTTTATCAGATGGATGTCAAGAGTGCCTTCTTGAATGGAGACATCAAAGAGGAAGTCTATGTCAGACAACCTCCAGGTTTTATCTCTCCAACTCATCCTGATTTTGTTTTTAGACTAAATAAAGCATTATATGGTCTCAAGCAAGCTCCTAGAGCATGGTATGAGACCCTAGCATGCTTTCTTTTGGAAAATGGTTTTATAAGGGGTAGAGTAGACCAAACTCTTTTCATTAGAACCCATAAGGCCCATACCCTACTAGTACAAATCTATGTAGACGATATCATTTTTGGTTCTACTGACTCAAAATTGTGCAGAAGGTTTTCTAACCTAATGCATTCTAAATTTGAGATGAGTAGCATGGGTGAGCTATCCTTCTTCCTAGGATTGCAAGTCAAACAACATGCTGAAGGCATCTTTATTTCTCAAACCAAATATGCTCATGAGCTGGTTAAGAAATTTGGCATGTCTGAGGCATCTTGTATGAAAACACCCATGCCTACCAATGCTGTACTGGATGCTGATGAACATGGGAAACCTGTTGATCAGACAACATATAGAGCAATGATTGGCTCTTTACTGTATCTTACAGCTAGTAGACCAGATATAATGTTTGCTACATGTATATGTGCTAGATTCCAAGTTAGCCCTAGAGAGTCACACCTCACATTAGTAAAAAGGATTCTTAGGTATGTTAAAAGTTGTCCAAATCTAGGTCTCTGGTATCCAAAAGATTCAGCATTTGAGTTAACTGGATTCTCTGATGCTGATTATGCTGGATGCAGAATTGACAGGAAAAGCACCAGTGGAACTTGTCAGTTCCTTGGTGATAGACTTGTCTCTTGGTTTTGCAAGAAACAAACATCTGTGTCAACTTCAACTGCTGAAGCTGAATATATGGCTGCAGGCAGTTGTTGTTCACAAATACTGTGGATTCAAAATCAACTCCTAGACTATGGTTACAACTTATAGAAGTCAAAAATCTTTTGTGACAATACTAGTGCTATCTCCATAGCTCAAAATCCAGTCCTCCATAGTAGGACAAAACATATAGAGATTAGGCATCATTTCTTAAGGGATAATGTTGAAAAGAACAAAATTGAATTGCAGTATATCCCAACTGATTTACAAAGGGGAGATATTTTCACCAAGCCTTTGGATGAAAAGAAACATACTTTCTTCCTAAATCAGTTAGGAATGTTAGATGGAGGAAGTCTTAAATAATCCCCAAGATTTTGAAAGCTAAAAATGGACCAAGACTAGGCAAAATTCTGATTTTCCTTAGTGTCTAGGATTTCTCTAATCTCTGAACTGCGCTCGACGATTTCCCCACAGATCGTCGAACGGAGTTCGACGATTTCCAGAATCGTCGAACTGAGTTCAGCGCCCCTCAGACAGCATGAACTGTCTCCTTCGGTCAACGATCGTCGAACGGCGCTCGACGATTTGTTCACTGAACGATCGTCGAACGGAGCTCGACGCCCTTCCAGATCGTCGAACGGAGATCGACGATTTTGGAGTCTCTTCAGATTCCTTTAGAAGCCTCGATCGTCGAACTGAGTTCAACGATCTTTCCTTTTCTGCGTCGAACCCTAATATAAAACTCTTTTTTCGCTGTCGTTCTCTCTTGCGCTTTCAATTTCTCTGCAAACTTTTCTTCCCTCCAAACAGTTCTACCTTGGTCGTTTTGTCTGTTGATTTTTGCAGGTACCATGGCCGTTTCAGTTGCTGTACTCTCTGCAATGAAATTTGATGCAGGCTTTGACATCGATCTTGACTCCTTCAACACAACCGATCAAATCTTCCAGGATATTCTCAGATTGTTCAAAGATCAGCAATTATCTGCCCTGATGACAACCAGAATCAAACTTGCATCTGATGAGATTAAAGAATGGGTATACACTGCCCACAACCTGGACAACAATACCATAGTCGGTTCTATTGGTGGCACCCAGGTACCTCTGACCCCAACAGTACTCACAGAGGTTTTTGGTTTAAGAAATGGTGAAGATTCTGCTGAACTCTCTGGAGATGAGTTCTCTGATATTCTTGCCAGGATGGGTCATCCTGAGGGGAACCCTAGCAAGCTGTTTAAGAGGAACCTGTATGTGGAATACAGGTTTATGGCTGATGTAGTAGGCAAGGTTCTCTTGGCCAAGCATTCTGCTCATGACACAATCTCCAGATATCAGCTCTGCCTTATGGGAGCTCTGGTAGACAGAAAAAGCTTGAACTGGGGAGAAGTATTCTTTGATCTGTTGAAGAAAAAGATAAACAAGACATTTGTGAACTTTGGAAGAATACTGGGAATCTTCCTCCAGGCTAAGTGCCCTGCCCTGCTAGTCTCCTCTGGAGTGCACATCAATGCCTCCAAGAGACTCACCTGTGCCCTTTTTGGGAAATGGGACAGACAAATCTCCAAGCCCAGCAGGCCCTCTTCTTCTGGCCCTTCAGGCACTAGGACTCCTAGAGTCACTCCACCCCAGGTCTCTGCCCCTGCAGAAGACCTGTCTACTGCTAGTGTTGCTGCTTCTCCTCCTCCAAGCTCAACCCTACCTCCAGCTCCATCCACCTCTCCAGCCACCTCCACAATTACCATCTCCAGCCCATCTCCAACCTCAATTCCATCCCCAGCAACTATTTCCTCTCCACCAGCAGACCACTTCCACCCCCTTTTCTCTTATCCCCCTCCAGATGTCACCTCATCCCCATCCCTTCCATCCTTCACTCTCTTGGATGAATCCTACATGGATGATTCCCCCTCTTCTCCTCCAGACTTCCCATCCTCCTCCATATCTTTCCAAGACCTTCTCCACCAGATTATTGATCAACCCACCTTCACTCCCTCCATTTCCATCCCTCTATCCTCCATATCTACCATCCCCTCTCCTGAGCCATTCATTCCACCCTTCAGCCCTCCTCCTCCAGCTCCCTCAGCCATCCCTCAACCCTCTACCTCTGCTCCTCTCATTGAGCATGTAGATCTCCCAGCCCTTGCTGATCAGTTGTATGAGCTCCTTGCACCTAGGCTCTCTCTTCTCATGGAGGCCTCTTTAGCTCCTCTACAACAATCAGTGGCAGCTCTCTCTGCCAGGCTTTCCTCTTTCCTTACTCCTCTAGCAGCACCCCCAGCAGTGTGCCTTGATGCACAGGTATCTGCATCCAGGCAGGGGGAGATGCCCTATGAAGCTGTTGCTGCTGCTGCCCCTGCTGTTCTTTCTGCTGCTACTGCTGCTGTGTCTATTTCTGCTGCTGCTGCTACACCAGGACTAGCAATAGACCTAAGGTCTCTGCTATCTACTTTTGATACTGCTTACTTCTGCTGCCTCCCAGAGCCATATCCTGTCCAGCCTCCAGAGGTTCTTGCTGCCCAGTCAGAAGATTTGTCCAAGGCTCTAGTGCCCTTCTCTTGCTGTGACCCCAGAATCATTTCTGATTTTATTCTGTCAGTGACTGCTGCTTCTGATGTTACTGCTGCTGCTGCTGAAGACAATGCTGTGTCTACCTCTGAAGTTATATCTGCTGCTGAAGTCACTGTTTCTGCTGAGCCCTCATCTCAGGATGTTTTGATGACAGAGGCTGTTGATTTTGAGCCTGCTGTAGAAGTTGTTGTTTCTGAAGCTGCTGCTGCTGCCCTCATTCCTGAAGCAATATCTGTTGTAACTTCTGCTGCTCCAGTACCTATAGTTTCATCTGCTGCTGCTTCTGTTGCTCCTCCTGCTTCTGTATCTGTTGCTCCATCAGCTGCTGTTAAACTGAAAGAAGATTTGATGAAACAGCTTGATGCTTTGTATGATGAACAAAGTTCTGAATCTGAGGATTATGCTACTGCTTCTGATGACTCATCTGCCACAATTGCAAAGAAAAGAAAGGCAAGAAGTAAGGCCTTGAAGAGAGTTCCTCCTGCCAAAGTTAGAGATGATAATGATGTTCCATACTATATTCTACATAATTGCCCAATCACTGAGCATTGGATGCAATTCTCTAAGAACCAGTTGAAAGCTATGAAAAAGAAGAGGAAGTATGAAAAAGATTCCACTCAGTTCAAGCACCCTCATCCTCCTCCACCACCTCCACCTGATGCAGGTGCAGGTGGCAGCTCTGCAAGATCAGGCCCTGCTAGAAGCCAGGCTCCCTACCAACCTCATGCAAGAACATATCAAAGGGAAAGCCAATCTAGGGGGTCTTACTCTAGAAGGGGAGGATATAGGGGAAACCAAAGAGAAACTCAGGTTTACTCTAAAGGACACTCCAGGCAGCATCCTTACTCTAGGGGAGGACATGTTTCTGCTGATACATCTTCTGGTCCTTTCCCCTACAAGCTCAAAGATACTGTGACTGTCAGGACTCCTCAAGATACTACTTCCAACAGGTATGAGCCACCTGTTCCATTTGAGGACCCTGAGAAAAATCCTATGGCTTGGACTGCAAGAATGAAAGAACTGGCTGCTTTGGATCAGATAAAGAAAGCAAAAGAACAAGGGCTAGACACTTCCAACATATCTACCATGTCAGAGCAAAGGCAAAAAGAGTTAGAAAGATATGCCTCCAGTAAGTTCTTTGATGCAGACAGATACATGGAGTTGCATCCAGCTGCAGTGGTTCCCAGGGCTTCAAAGCAAATTTATTTGGGTGCAGCTGATGATACCAGATCCAAACAACAAGCTTTAGATCCCAACAGAGAAATTAAAATGGTAAAAGGCAAAGAAAAGGAGTAACTCTGTAAGGTGACAACTTTTGGTTCTTCTAACTGCTATCTGGATAACACATATATATATATCTCTGTGATGGTTCTGCTCTGTGTCTTGTTATTGTTGTTTTTATGTTTTTCTGACTGTATGATGTTGTTTGTTTTTCAAAGTCTGTAAATAGTTTTCCTAACCCAAATAGGGGGAGATTGTTGGAACACCCTATTACTAATTTGGGTCAGGATCACTATGTCTCTAGGATTTTATGTTTTGACCTTCTGTATAGATTATAGGTCAATTAGAATTGAGTCTAAGGGATCAGGAGTCTAGGTTTGGAAGCTGCCCTGAAGACCCAAGTTTTTCTGGAAACCAAGTCCAAATCGTCGAGCTCAGCACGACGTTTCGTCGAACTCCGGTCGACGATCGTCTAGCCCAACTATTGACAGATCGTCGAGCTCCATTCGACGATCGTTGAGCTCAATCCTCATAATATCGTCGAGCTCTGGTCGACGATCGCTGAGCTCAACTTCTCAATATCGTCGAACTCCATTCGACGATCGCTGAGCTCAGGTCGACGATTTTGACTCTGCACTGGATCCTTATCTCTGAGCTCAGTTCGACGATCTTTGAGCTCAGATCGACGATTTCTTTGCTGCTTGCTTTTTCCAATTCGCTGAGCTCAGCTCGACGATAGCAGAGCTCAGTTCGACGATTTCAGTTATCTTTCTGAATTCAAATTCAAATCAGATAGAAGTTATTCTGCATTTAATTCAGAAGATCTGCCAGCCATTTTCATTTACTTCTGGAGCAAGTTTCAAGGAATTTTTCAAGGAATAATTCAGTGGACTTTCCTTCAGAACATTTTATGCAATTAAGGCTGTAATTAATTCAGACCAACGGCTATCTTTGACAGAGCAATTTTCTATTCAGACTCAGAGAATAAAAGACAGAATGTTTTTTGAATCAAAAAAAGGAAGATAGACAAGAACAAGAGAATAGAGATAGACAAGTAGAGGACACCTCTCTATACACAGAGACTCTCTCAATCTTCTGTCAACAAGAATTCAGAAGAACACTCATCAAAAAGAGATCAAGCTTTCAAACATTTTTTCAGATCTCTTCAGCTCTCAAGTGTTCAAGGCCAACATCATCTCAAGACTCCAGACACTCAACATTTCAGCTTGCTGAAATCATCTTCTGCTGGAGATCTATCTTTGAAGGCGTATCACCCTCAGCAAAGCTCATCTTCCTGAAGATTTCAAGGACTCAGGGGGAGCTTTGACAACATCACTGAATCCACATAGTCTTCTCAGTTGCTTGAGAAAGAGAAGACTGCCATCACTCTCTCAACCCCATTCTGTAAAGGGTTTTTCAAACTCCCTTCAAAAGTTTGAATCTGGTTTTTGAGCACCTTGTCAAAAGCTCATTGGTGGCAAGACACCTGATCAAAAAATCTGTTGTGGTTTTTGAGCACCTTATCAAAAGCTCATTGGTGCCCAGGACACCTGATCAACTCATCCTGCAGTGGATTCCTACCTAGGGTGGTAGAAGAGTGGATGTACCCAAGTTGGGGAACCACTATATTTCCTTGTGTCATCTGGTTCTGCATGTTTTCTTTTTTGTTTCTGGCCTAGATTTTCTTGTGCTTAATTTCTGCATAGCTTAGTTTTATTTCTGCTTCCCTGCTTACACTCATTACAACAATTGTTGTAAAGCTTTGCAAAAAGTTTTCTTTGTGTTTTTAAAAAGCACCATATACTCTATTCACCCCCCTTTAGAGTATATCAGATCTAGTTTCCCCTTTCAGATTTGCTAGCCGTTTACATTCAATTCTGGACCAAGTTTCAAGGGATTTTTCAAGGAATAATTCTGTGGACTTTCCTCTAGAAGAGATTATGCAATTAAGGATGCAATCAATGCAGACCAACGGCTATCCTTGACAGAGAATGATATTCTATTCTGGAACAGAGAATAAAAAACAGAATGTTTTTTGAATCAATATAGATGAACAAAAAGAAGACACACAATACAGAATACAGAAAGATACTCAAAAGTTTTCTGTCAAAAAGAATTCTGAAGAACACCCATCAAAGAGATCAAGCTTTCAAAAATCTTCAGATCTCTTCAGCTCTCAAAGTGTTCAAGGCCAACATCATTTCAAGACTCCAGACACTCAACATTTCAGCTTGCTGAAATCATTTATTACTGGAGTTCTATCTTTGAAGGCCTATCACCCTCAGCAAAGCTCTTCTTCCTGAAGATCTCAAGGACTCAGGGGGAGCTTTGACATCAATCCACTTAGTCTTCTCAGCTGTTTGAGAAAGAGAAGACTGCCATCACTCTCTCACCCCCACTCTGTAAAGGGTTTTTCAAACTCCCTTCAAAAGTTTGAACCTGGTTTTTGAGCACCTTGTCAAAAGCTCATTGGTGGCAAGACACTTGATCAAAAAAATCTGCTTTGGTTTTTGAGCACCTTATCAAAAGCTCATTGGTGCCCAGGACACCTGATCAACTCATCCTGCAGTGGATTCCTACCTAGGGTGGTAGAAGAGTGGATGTACCCAAGTTTGGGGAACCACTATATTTCTTTGTGTCTTCTGGTTCTGCTTGTTTACTTTTTGTTTCTGACCTTGATTTTTCTGTGCTTAGTTTTTGGTTAGCTTAGTATTGTGATTAGATTTATTCTTGCTTCCCTGCTGACACATATTACAACAATTGTTGTAAAAACTTGTAAAAGTTTTATAGCACCATATACTCTATTCACCCCCCTCTAGAGTATATCAGATCTAGTTGCACTTTCAATGTCCAACTTTTATTTTACACCTGTTGAGCTACAAGAATTGCTAGACAACTCACTGTTAATTAGGTCAGATTCATCAAACACTACATGAACAGATTCTACTACAACTTGTGTAGTCAAGTTGTAGACCCTATATACCTTACTATTATTGATGTACCCAACAAATATCCCATCTTGGGATTTAGCAGAAAACTTAGTTAGGTGAGACTTGCCAGTGTTAAGCACATAACATCTGCTACCAAAGATTCTAAAGTAGGATATGTTTGGTTTTCTGCCCTTCATAATCTCATAGGGTGTCTTTTTGTGGCCCTTAGTTATGGATGCTCTATTGAGAACATGACAAGCAGTATTTACTGCCTCAGCCCAGAAATATTCTGGGAGAGAAGTGTCACTTAGTAGAGTTCTACCAGCCTCAATAAGAGTCTTATTCTTTCTTTCAGCAATTCCATTTTGCTGAGCTATTCTAGGTGAGGATAATTCCTGATGAATCCCTAGTTCTTCACAAAACCTTGTTATACACTCAGACTGAAATTCGGTTCCATGGTCACTTCTGATTTTGACCACTGAATTGCTAAGTTCATTCTGAATTTGTTTAACAAAGTTATGAAAGACAGTAGGGGTTTCAGATTTCTGCCTCAAAAAGAAAACCTATGTAAACCTAGAATAGTCATCTACTACCACAAAAGTATAGACTTTCCTATCTAGACTATGAAATGGCATAGGACCAAATAGATCCATATACAAGAGGTACAAACACCTCACAGAGTCTTTGGTATTGAGACTATGAAAAGAGGATTTGGTCTGCTTGCCTTTTTGACAAGCTGAATATATACCCTCTTTTATGCACTTAAACTGAGGACCATTCCTCACTAACTCTAAACTATAGAGTTGGCCTATAGTCTTGTAGTTCTGATGAGCTAGCCTCTTGTGCCATTGTACACACTGAGATGCTTTCTCATCAGCAACTAAACATACAGGAGAGTTCATGTTTTCATAATAAAAATTTAAACAATAAACATTCCCTTTTCTATAACCAGACAAGATCACCTTCTGATCACTTGTCCTTTTAATCTGACACTAATTCTTAATAAATGAAGTGTCATACCCAAGATCACTCAGCTGACTTATGCTTATCAAGTTATGTCTCAAACCTTTTACATAAGACACTTGAGTGAATGTTATAGAACTAGTAGAAATGTTACCAAACCTTTTATGACCCCTTTTTCTGATCCACCAAAGATCACTTTGGGACCACTCTTTATGGGAGTATAGTCCTTTAACATTCTTCTTGTTCCAGTCATGTGCCTGGAACATCCACTGTCCAAATACCATATATGGGTATGGCAACTTGGACCCACCTACAGCAAACAAAATTAATTTACCTTAGAACCCCAATGTTTATTGGGTTCTAGTTTCATGTTAGATTGAAACTTGATATTCTTACCAGCAGCCTTCCTCACAAGTAAGCTGTCATTCTTCCTGACACTGGTGTTGTGCCAGCAATCCTTGGCACAATGCCCTATCTTACCACAGCACCAACACACATATCTATTATACCACTTTTTAGGTACAGTTTTAACAGCATTGCTGTCAACTGTTCTTAACACTGTTAGTATAGTGGTTCTTTGATTGAGTGCTGGAGCTACACCCTTGTCATTCAGAATATCAGGCTTACCATAACCATGTATGATATCATGATCATATCTATTAGTTGGCTGCCACACTTTTTTGAAGGAAATGGGGGGTTTGAAAGGAAGTGGTTGTACTGGGGCTTTGCCTTTTCTTTTGGAATTGGCAGCCCTTGCATTTCCCATAAACCCTAATCCTGTCTTACCCTTTTTGGTAATAAAGTCATCAATTAAGGGTAAGCCTGATTTTGGCTTAGAGAATTTAGCCACCAGATCCTTCTCCCTCTGAAGTTTGACTTCCATACTTTTGATTTGATCATTCTTGAATGTAATTGTACCCATCTGAATAATAGTTATGTTTTTCAGTTTGGCAATTTCATTCATCTTCTGATCCAATAATTTTTCTGAATCAGATGCAGCCAGCTTAAGAGCAGCAATTTCCTTGACCTGTGCTTTATTAAGGATTCTACTTTTCTTAAGTGCTTACAGCAGATCACCATATTCATCAATAAGTTGATGAACATCCCCTTCAGATTCAGATTCATCCACATCTCTTGATGCAGATGCTTCCGATTCTGATCCAGTATAGTAATCAGAAACTATTGAAGAATTGTTTACCTTACTAGGACCAAGCTGATCCTGGCACTGATCTTCTTCTGTCAAGGCCATCAACCCTTTACAACAATGTTCTTCAATTCCATTTACTGAGTCCAGCAATTTCAAGAACTCAGCCTCTTCTGCATCTCTTCAGTTGCATATAGTCCTATGTATGCTTCAGCTTCAGCTTCAGCCTCAGAATCTGATGATGAAGAATCTGACTAGCTTTTTTGCTTCTTTGCAACAAAGGATTTCTCCTTCTTGCCCTTGTTTTTTAGTTTCTTCTTGTCATTAGATTCTTTCCTTTTATCAGGACAATCAACTACCACATGTCCAGGCCTGTTGCAACAATAGTAAACAATCTTAGTTGAAGATAATTTACTTGGTTTAGAGTCATACCTATCCTTCCTAGAGGATTTCTTTTTCTGATAGTAATCATCCTTGGATTGTGAGGAGGATGTCTTGTATCTCCACTGTTTCTTCTTCAAGAACCTTCGAAATTGTCTTGAGAAAGCAGCTAAGTCTTCATCAAAATTTGGACTATCTGATGTATGACTGTCAGAATTTTTTGAAACTACTTATGCAGCTTTCCTAGGAGGAGATGGAGACATCCTCCTGTCCTTTCTTATGGATTCAGTCTTGAAAGCCACTGATTTATCTCTGTAATCAACTTTATTACCTTTCTCGTCCTCCTTTCTGGTCATCAGCTGCATCTCATATGATAGTAGTTTGCCAAATAATGTAGGAGGTGAGATTTCTGCTAGTCTGGCCACTTCCCTAATGGGACAAATCTTGGTATCCCAATCCTTAGTTAATGATCTCAGAAACTTATCGTTTAACTCATATGTACTGAATACTCTTCCATATGACATCAATTCATTAACTATTCTGAAGAACTTCTTGTAACATTCAGTTATGCTGTCTGTTTTAGATTGTCTAAAACTTTCATACTCCTGATTCAGCATAGACTTCATGTCTTCTCTCACTTCTTCTGAACCCTCCATGTAAACAATCAGGGTGTCCCACATTTCTTTGGAGTTCTTGCAGTGAATCAAAGTTTGGAATGTTGAATCATCTATAGCACTGACTATTATATTCTATGCTCTCTTATCCATAGTAGATAAGATGATCTCATCCTTTGTCATTTCAGAATACTCCTTTGGTGTCTTGAGATTTGCATCAAGAACTAAGACTTTCATTGGGATGAATGGCCCTTCTTTGACTGTCATATAGATTCTTGGATCTGAAGCTTCCATAAACAGTGTAACTCTTTCTTTCTATATGCCAAAAATCTCTTTCCTGCATATAGGTAACTTCATGGAACCAAACTCCTTATGATTCTCAATGGAACCCATTTTGCCTAATAGATTTCTGCCATGGAGATCAACTCAGACTGTTAAGTCTATTATTTGAGTAACTTCCCTCAGATACCACTTGAAATAATTGGTTTGAAGATGTCCTAAACACCTAGAGGGCGGGGGGGGGGGGGGGGGGGGGGGGGTTAATCGGTTCAATTCATTTTCTAACTTAGGCAGACAAATCTATCTAGTTTAGCAATTTATTCAGAAGAAATCACAGCACAACATTCACAAACACACAGTATTCCACAGATTGCACACCAGATTTATAGTGGTTCCCCAAATGATGGGTACATCCACTTCCTCCTTCGCCTATCTAGTAGTGTACTAGATTCGGCCTAACTTCCTTCTTCCTTCTCAGATCCGCAGATCTTACAGCTCAGAACTAAGAATGGTTCCTACAACTCAGAGTGAATCCACACTCCTACAACTCAGGCACAAGCACTACCTCAGGATCTTTCACAGGCCTACAACTCAGAGTGAAACCCACTCCTATAACTCAGGTAAAAGCCCTACCTCAACCTCTTTCACAGGCCTACATCTCAGGGAACAGATTCCCCTACCTCAGGCACTCAGCCCTACCTTAGACTTTATAATTTAGGCTTACAACTCAGAGAAATAAATCTCCTACACTCAGATCTATTACAAATCCTGCAAAAGTTATTGATGAAAAGATAATAATATCATCAACCAGATGGAGAGAGAATTGTTTGAAGGCTTCTTGATCAGTTCTTGATATAACTGATTACTTAAGGATAAACCTGTCTTAGCATCTCAAAGCTTCTTGAATCTGAACAAAGTAAGGTTGATCTTCTTTGTGTTGGAGTTGATCTTCAATCAGCTTCCTTCTTATTCAGAAATTAATCTGAATTCTTCTTCAGAATTGATCTGAATTCTTCTGGCAGACTATTCAGGATCTGCCTTCACTGGATGAGGACTTCTCTCCTTCTTGTTTTTCTCTCTCTACAATCTGTTGACTATTTCTTCTTTCTATTCTTCTGGATTCTCAATCCTTCAGTGATTATTCTTTATTCACTGATCATGTTCACGATCACTTCTTCACAATCAATGGATGATCGTTGATTTAACTTTTTTTCACAATTGTTGAGAGAGCATATCTATATATAGGCTTCATCCATGTTTACCGGCTATTCCGGTTCCAAACAGTCTTCTGACACCTCTAACAGATGTGACAACAATGTCAGTAATTACAGCTATCAAGTCTCCAGTTGTATTACTTCAACCTTCATTGGACTTTAACTCAGCAGCAGAGAATGTTGAGTGAATACTTCACATGTGTCGACAAACATAGTCCATATATCGACACAAGTCTTGATGTTGTCGACACAGCTTCACTTTTACTTCTCGACACAGCTTTTGTGGAATGTGTCGATACAAGTCTTGTGTGTCGACACAATCACTCCTTGTCGTGACAAAGTTGGTGTTGACAGAATTCTGGTGTGTGTCGACACAAGATCTGTGTGTCGACACAGTCATTGTCGATAGAATTCTGGATTGTGTCGACAGCTTCTCTGTATGTCGACACAAATTCTGGGTGTCGACACAATCTGGACCTTGGTGTCGATACAACGTTGTCGACAGATTTTCTGTGTGACGACATAAAGTCTGGGTGTCGACACAATCTGGCCCTTGGTGTCGACACAACCATTCCCAAGTGTATACACTTGTACTTAGAAAATTTTTCTTTCATTTACTTAACCTGCACATGATAACTCAACACAACATCAAATACAACTTGATGCATATCATTGAGTTAGGTGAGGTTTCTCCAAATCTGATACACATTTTCCAATGTACCCAACAGTTTTCCCTCCGAGTAGTAGATCTGTGTGTGGATCGAGTTGTAGATCCGTTTGTGGACTGATTTTTAGAAGAGGTTATTCTTCGAGTGGTAGGAGTGTTGTCGCCGAGTTGTAGGAGTTGAGGCTCTGAGGTGTAAGATTTTTTAAAATCTGAGAAAGGTGAAGTAGCTGAATCTAGCCCTTTGTGGTAGATAGGCGAGGCGGGACAGTGGATGTACCAAACTCGAGGAACAACTTTAGATCTCTGTGTTCCGTGTGCTTTAATTTTTGAAGTTGTATTTTTTTCTGCGAAAAGGAAGACATCACATATTCACCCCCTTCTAGGTGATTTTGGTAGACACTATATACTTTCAATTGGTATCAGAGGGATTGTTGGGTATTGTATCCACAATTACCTGGATTTGAGGAAGCCACCTGTCAAGCTAAGATGAATTCACAATGTATTTGATGAAACCTCTTAAGTTGTGCTTGCAGTTATTCCACGCTAAGTGCACACCAATGTCAGGGTGCAGTAGGTCAATATACACGGGTCTGTACGACGTAATCCCTCGTTGAGCAGATCAGTGTGTTGGCCTACGTGTACTCTCTCTATTGGAGTGCACTTACTTTCAAGTACAGGGCTGTAACTATGCAAGAGCAGACAAGGAGCAAGGATGGGTCAAGGAGCAGCACTTGGGTCGATAGACGAAAAATCGTCTAAGTATAAATCGACGAGAATCACCAAGTGACTCTCGCCGATTCGGCGAGAATCACTAGTGATTCTCGCCGAATTGTCGAGAATCATTAGTGATTCTCGCCGACTCTATCCGGCTACCTCAAAACGGTGCCAAGTAAGATTCGGCGAGAATCACTAGTGATTCTCGCCGAACCCATCGTTGAGCAGATCATGGCCAAGTAATATTCGTCGAGAATCAACAAGTGATTCGGCGAGAATCATCAAGTGATTCGGCGAGAATCACTAGTGATTCTCGACGAATCGTCGAGAATCACTAACTGATTCTCGCCGATTCGTCGAGAATCACCTTCGATTCTCGCCGATTTTGACTTGGGCAATTTTCTGGAAAAAGCTGGACCGGATTCTGCCGCTGGCACTGTTTGAACCGGATCTAGGGTTTCTTCTGGTGGGACCCATAAAGGTCATAAAAGAGTATTTCACTGTATAAATACACGGGTATTTTTGAACAGTAGAGACACGGAGAAAAAGACAAAACACGGGCCACGACGTAACCTAGATCGCGAGTTCCGCTCCGCCGCCGCCGTCGCCGCTTGAGAGAGTTGATCGCCGGTCTTGATCGTGGTTTCTTCCAGATCTCCGGTCGATAGAAGCTTAGCTAAGCTTAGCGTCTCACGTGTCTAACCGGAGATCTCTTGTCTCTTGATTTGTTGATCGGGAAAACCTTCCCCGTCCGAATCGATCGAGACGACTGATCCTAGTGTGACCGTTAGAAGACCTAGCTAGCTTTGCTACGAAGTTTGGATCTCCAAAGTACAGCACCCGCACACCGTTGTCGCCGCCGATCCCGTGAACCAAGCCGCCGCTCATCTTGCCGCCACCGGTTCCAGGGAGATTCTCTCCAAGAGAGATCTAAGGTTGTGGACTCTTCGTGGACTTCAAGAACACGTCGTCAACGAAGAGGGACACCGTAGTCTCCAAACGTAGTTTGTATTTCTTGTACATTCTATTTTATTTTTGTTGTAAAGGAACGTTGGTTCCTAGTTGTAAGGGTTGGGTGCAACCCGGGTTGTGGGAGTGTTGACTCCTACGTGTGGAAGGGTTCCTTCCGATAGTGCAAGGATTGGATTTCAATCCTGTTGGTGAAGAGACTGATTCGTCCCTTGTTGGGAGATAGGTCGAAGGGGGAAAGTGGATGTACCCAAATCGGGGAACCACTATAAATAGCTTGTGTACTCTTTTGTTCTGTGTTGTTTTATTTTCGTGTGCAGGTACAATTTAAATTCCTCAAAAACGCCACATGTCACCTATTCCCCCCCCCCATAGGTGAAGATAGTTGACACTAGGTGGACTTTCAAGTGGTATCAGAGCGAGGTTACTCATCAAAAAGGTTTACACCTTGAGTAGAATCCTGCCACCAGTGTCAGAAGCATGGAGCTGGATCATAAGATATCGCCACTAAGACTCCCCACATGCACAAAGGAGTTTTATCCCGTCTGGAGGATGAGAGTGTCGTATCACTTGGATGCTATCGATCCTCGAGCATCTTTCATCCTGGAAGAGGGTCCTTTTATTCCTATGAAGACCTCCGACTCTGGAAAGAGTATTCAAGTGTCCAAGTGCATTGCTGAGATGTCGGAGACGGAACTTTCATTATTTAATTTGGACAATAGGATTCGTCAAATTATCATGGATATCTGGTCTGGAGCTTCTCGCTCTAGATTGGAAAAATGTGGGTTGGCTAAATCTATGTGGGTGATGATCTCATAGCTGATGGGGGGGTCAGAGAAAGCTGGAATCTGCTGTCAACCAGAGGATGAAGCCTATGTGGGGGTCCTCGCCTCTGAAGATGAAGTCAAGGATCTATCGGAGAGCATCAGTGCTCCAGTGTCCGTGTCAGAGACTGAAGAAGCCAGTGAGGAAAGCAGTTCTGATGAGGATGACACAACGGTCACTGGCTCTAATGACAATAACACTGAAGAGCAGGTAACTTTTTCATCCTGCCCCATCTCTCTTGAAGTTTCTGAAGACAGGAACTGTGTCCCTTCAGAAAATTCTGATTCCCTGCAGAGAGCCCTTCAGAAAAGCAACCTGCTTGTTGAAGAACAAGCTCAGGAGATTGCACGGCTGAAGATCTTATTGGTTCTACAATTGGCGTCCAACAAGGTCAAGGACTCTAAAATCTCTGATCTACAGAGTAGTCTAGAGACTGAGAAAAGGATAGTATCAAACTTTTCCAAGGTTGATGCTATGAAGAGAAAGGTAGAAAATGGGTGGATCTCCCGAATTATCAATTCGTGGAGAAATGGGGAAACGGTATTCCGACCCCCCACTCCAAGTAGGAAGGCTACTCATTATTCCTTCAGGTATGATCATAGGAATAATCGTGATCACTGCAAGGGTGATCTGTCCTCATGTGGAGACACCCATAGTGCAAGGGCCGTCTTGGCCACCCGTGAGAGAATACCTAAGGCTCCTTCTGAGCCCTTTGTATGCTCGGCCACTGCCCATACTCGGCATGAATCGGCTAGTATCAGCTCTCAGAAATCTTCTCTCCACCCAAGGACACAGGAAAGGGGGGTTAGAAGTCATGCTGTAAGTTCTCATGGGGTCTCAGGAAGGGGGCTGTCTGAAAGGAAGGCACCACTTCCCAGACCTCGTGACGCTCGCTGCATGCATTCATTCCACCATTCCAAGTGTCACAGTGGAAGAGGCAGTTCTGGGAGCAGATCCAGATCTATCCCTTTTGGACCTAGGCTCATGACTACCTCAGTCACAAGATCAGGTCAGAAACGGAGATACAACATTCACGAGTGTTGGTGCTGTGGCAAGGTGGGACACTTTGCCATAGACTGTTGGCACAACCCCTCTGTGTCAAGGGCAAGGGCCTATCCACATCTCCAGGGCAGAGGTAGTCTTCCTGTCAGAATTTCTGAAGGAAGGCAGTCGAGTGTTTATGCTAACAAGAACCTAGGACCTAATATGTATTGGGTTCCTAAGGTAAAGTAACTCTCTTTTGCAGGGTAGTCTAGGTTCCCGTAAATATAATGGGAACTAGACAGTAGATGTTTCAAGACTGAATTGGAACATGCATCTGGAATAACAGCAGTGATATCTATATGGGCATACTCACATCGAGCACCTGGTATGTTTTAGTCAGAGAGGCTAAATGATAACTCTCATAATCCCAGGTATTTTTCATCAGCTCCAAGACTTGAGTCATTTTCTATCGACTTTTACATATATATATACATCTTTATATACATATATATATATATATACATATATGTGTGCACATCTAAGGATAGGTTAACGCGATGAATATAAACCTTAGATACATCATTAAAGAGTTATCGGTAATTCCACTGGTAGATTTGAGAACTAATATCTACCGGCGTAAATCAGTTCGCTAAAAACTAACGAAGATACGTCATTGGAAATCTTGACATCAAGAAACGTCTGGAAAAGCCCGGTTCAAACCCTAAATATATTGGCTTTAAGAAACATATATATATTTCCACTTAGACAAACTAGAAACCCGCTTAACCCGAAGCCTTCCGCCGAACACACGGAAACCGTTAAAATCCCCTTAACTCGTCGATCCTTCATATTCCCGCCGACCCTTCATATTCCGTAGGAATCCCGCCGAAGGACTTTCTCCGCAGGAGACTCACCGAATCGACTCTCTCCGCAGGGGAACTCGCCGACTCTTCCCTTTCCGTAGACATCCCGCGAGATTCCCGCAAGCTTCTCACCGAAGGTCCCTCGCCGAATCGTGAAGAACTCCGTCGACATCCCACAGGAAGCTCACCGAAGGTTTCTTGCCGTTTCATCCCGCAAGATTCCCCTTCTGTCGACATCCCGTCTCCCGATCTCGCCGATTCTTCCTTCCAGGGACTTCTCCGCGGTTTCGATCAATCACAGTCGCGTGCACCTACCGGGTGTCCATCGTCTTCATCGAACTAACTCACCGTCTACGCTTTTAGGTAACCACATCCTCACCCTTACTTGGACTTTATCACTAGTGTCGCTTCCCTTTTGACTTTTGATTAAGCGTAGAGTAGGGATTCTCTCCCTATGTGTGCAATGGCTCCAAGTACAACCGCTGGGCTGGTCACTGGATGCGGGCTGGTTCGAACAGGGTTCTCTCATGCCTCATATGAATTCAGAAACATCATTATTATGCTGGAAGAGGCTGTACTCTCATTCGTACTGGAGCGCCCGTGTAAAATCTTGGACAAGGAAGTACTGGAGTTCTTCGCTATCGCCAGACTCCGAAATGAAGACTCTCTCATCAAGAGCAAGGTTGCAGGGACAACGATCAAGATGTCTGCCAGTAAGCTGACCCACTTCCTGCAGCTATCTAGCTCGGTGCATGAGGATTATCTTGAGGAGGAAGACAAAACCAGGACTCTATTATTCTGTGGTCTTGCTCGAGGAACTCGGTCGATAAAGCGAAAGGATATGAATGAAGAAGGGAAACTTCTGTCAGACATCGTTAGGAAGGTACTCATATGCAAACTTGGTTCTCATGACCACATCTCTGCGGACATGTTCAAGATCCTGGTGGCTATTGTCTGCAGAAAAGGATTCAACTGGGGGGCATTGCTTTTTGAGAAGATAAAGGACACCCTCAGATCTCCTAGCTTTGGCTGAATCATCAGTCTGTATCTCAATCAGGTAAACGGAGATAAGTATGACATGAGTAAACGTGTTCCTCTACATTACTTGAAGAAAATGTACTCGAGTGTCTTTGACAGATGGGAGAGGCGCATTGGCAGGCTGTCGTGGTAGAACAACAGGACGTATCTCCAGCCGAGGACGGAACTGTGGCTTATTCCTTAGTTATCCCCAGTGAAATTCCTGATGCTTTGACTGCAGGAATTAAGGGGGAGCCTCTACCCACTGATGCTAATATCGTATTTGACATCTCCCAGATAGCCAGAGATGCAGTGGCAGATATACAAGAAGAAAGTGATGCTGTAGAGGAGACTGCTGACGAAGGGTTGGAAGGTGATGCTGATGAGAATGATCAAATGGATGATGAAGGTGAGGAAGAAGGCAATGGGGGACAGGAAGCATTGGAGACTCAGGATATCACTGAAGTTCCATCTGACAAGCACGCTCCTGAGTTCGTCCCTGAGAACATTGGTGCAGCTATGGAGGGGGAGTCCGAGAAATCTACAGAGGCTGCAAGCATTCCCCCCTTAGAGACTGTGCTCGTGTCCAGCTCTACAGGTGCATCAGCTGAAGCGCAAGTCCAAGGAGTGCCTCAGGCCTTTCCATTGCGTGATGATCTAGCCAATCACACCGTGAATGTCATTCAGGGTATAGTGGATGAGCTTAAAGCATCGTTTGAGAAATCTCAAAATAAACTGTTGAAAAGAATTAAGAAATCGGAGAATCTCATGCTCAAGAACATAGTGGAGATCAATCACAAACTGGACATGATGGAAAAGAAGTTTGAAGATAAATATACAGCGGCCGGCCAAGCTGTCACTCTTCTTATGGACGGATTAAAAAGGAACACTGATACTCTCACAATCGTAAATCAGAATGCTCATGTCGTAGCAAATAACATTCAAAAGTTTGATGGTAATATGGTAACTCTCAACACAAATCAACAAGCCTTGGTCACTGAATTCTCCAGGACTACAAAACATATTGATGAGTCACTGCATTCTTATGCAAACTCCATTGCAGTCGAAGACAAAAAGGGGGAGAAAGAATATATAGCTAAGATGGCTGAGCTTCGGGAAGTCATGATCAACAACTTTGAGCAGTCAAACAAATATGTTTATGATAGTTGCTGGTGGATGCTCCAACAAGCGCTAGGTGTTAATATCCCTGAAAATCCCCAGGGTGCTCCTGCTCCTGAAGATAATACTGTGGCTGATGAGGGTGCCGGTGTTGAAGAAGTTCCTGTAAGTGAAGCTGGTGTTCATAGGGCTGCTAGGGCCTCCTCCAAGGCAAAACTGATGGCAATGTTTGATCAAGGAGCCCTAGCAAAAGCCAGGGACAAGAGGAAATCACAAGAAGGGACATCTAAGGATACACAAGCTGAAAAGAGAATCAGACTGAAGGAGGAGGAAGTAAGAAACGAAAAGTGGAGTCCAGTATCCAAGAGTATCATATTGGACACATTCTGGCTACAGGAAAAAGGGGAAATCAATCGAAACGATGTATACAGCCAGTATGAGTGGGAGATGCACAAGACGTATGAAGCAAAACGGAACATCTTTTTCAGGACCAATACTGCGGCAGATAAAGCTCCTCCACCCAGATATTATCCGAAGCCCAAAGAGTATATGGAGAGGCAAAGAAAGAAGTATTTGGCTCAAAAACTCGAGGATGACCTAGCCAAAGAAAAATAGTCAAAAATTTATAGCCTGTCATTCTCTCTTAAGAACAATTAACGTTTATTGTTATTATATGAACAATCTTGAGATTATATATATATATATATATATATATATATATATATATATATATATATATATATATATATATATATATATATATGTATTTGAATTTATGAATGACTCAAGTCTTGATCTGTTTGCCTATATTCTCTTGTACTGCATATTTAAATTCTAAATGTTGTTTATATTATCTGGTTGGTGTTATTCATCTTAGCTAGTAGGGTTTTGGCTTCGTTAAATAGGGGGAGATTGTTGGGTATTGTATCCACAATTACCTGGATTTGAGGAAGCCACCTGTCAAGCTAAGATGAATTCACAATGTATTTGATGAAACCTCTTAAGTTGTGCTTGCAGTTATTCCACGCTAAGTGCACACCAATGTCAGGGTGCAGTAGGTCAATATACACGGGTCTGTACGACGTAATCCCTTGTTGAGCAGATCAGTGTGTTGGCCTACGTGTACTCTCTCTATTGGAGTGCACTTACTTTCAAGTACAGGGCTGTAACTATGCAAGAGCAGACAAGGAGCAAGGATGGGTCAAGGAGCAGCTCTTGGGTGGATAGACGAAAAATCGTCTAAGTATAAATCGATGAGAATCACCAAGTGATTCTCGCCGATTCGGCGAGAATCACTAGTGATTCTCGCCGAATCGTCGAGAATCATTAGTGATTCTCGCCGACTCTATCCGGCTACCTCAAAACGGTGCCAAGTAAGATTCGGCGAGAATCACTAGTGATTCTCGCCGAACCCATCGTTGAGCAGATCATGGCCAAGTAATATTCGTCGAGAATCAACAAGTGATTCGGCGAGAATCATCAAGTGATTCGGCGAGAATCACTAGTGATTCTCGACGAATCGTCGAGAATCACTAACTGATTCTCGCCGATTCGTCGAGAATCACCTTCGATTCTCGCCGATTTTGACTTGGGCAATTTTATGGAAAAAGCTGGACCGGATTCTGCCGCTGGCACTGTTTGAACCGGATCTAGGGTTTCTTCTGGTGGGACCCATAACGGTCATAAAAGAGTATTTCACTGTATAAATACACGGGTATTTTTGAACAGTAGAGACACGGAGAAAAAGACGAAACACGGGCCGCGACGTAACCTAGATCGCGAGTTCCGCTCCACCGCCGCCGTCGCCGCTTGAGAGAGTTGATCGCCGGTCTTGATCGTGGTTTCTTCCAGATCTCCGGTCGATAGAAGCTTTGCCAAGCTTAGCGTCTCACGTGTCTAACCGGAGATCTCTTGTCTCTTGATTTGTTGATCGGGAAAACCTTCCCCGTCCGAATCGATCGAGACGACTGATCCTAGTGTGACCGTTGGAAGACCTAGCTAGCTTTGCTACGAAGTTTGGATCTCCAAAGTACAGCAGCCGCACACCGTTGTCGCCGCCGATCCCGTGAACCAAGCCGCCGCTCATCTTGCCGCCGCCGGTTCCGGGGAGATTCTCTCCAAGAGAGATCTAAGGTTGTGGACTCTTCGTGGACTTCAAGAACACGTCGTCAACGAAGAGGGACACTGTAGTCTCCAAACGTAGTTTGTATTTCTTGTACATTCTATTTTATTTTTGTTGTAAAGGAACGTTGGTTCCTAGTTGTAAGGGTTGTGTGCAACCCGGGTTGTGGGAGTGTTGACTCCTACGTGTGGAAGGGTTCCTTCCGATAGTGCAAGGATTGGATTTCAATCCTGTTGGTGAAGAGACCGAGTCGTCCCTTGTTGGGAGATAGGTCGAAGGGGGAAAGTGGATGTACCCAAATCGGGGAACCACTATAAATAGCTTATGTACTCTTTTGTGCCGTGTTGTTTTATTTTCGTGTGCAGGTACAATTTAAATTCCGCAAAAACGCCACACGTCACCTATTCCCCCCCCCCCATAGGTGAAGATAGTTGACACTAGGTTGACTTTCAGGGATGTTGTTCAGTATAAGGTTAACACCTTGAACAAGATCTCTCAGCTAGTTATATAGGGATCCTGCTTGGTTGCTATGGATAAAAGAAAGGATATGTCTTCTATGAAGCTACCTATGTGCATAAAGGAGAACTTTCTCATGTGGAAAGAAACAGTCAGGTTCTTCATGGAAGCAGCAGATCCTAGGATATTTCATATCGTTGAAGAAGGACCCCATATTCCTACATAAGCCTTAGCTCTGAATCCCGCAATCATGACTCTAAAGAAGATGATGGATCTAACTAAGGATGAAATTGCCTTGGTCTGGTTGGATAAGAAGGCGAAGAATATGACAGCTAGCTTAGTGGATGATTAGATTCTCCAAAATTGCTTCCAATTCAAATCAGCCAAGGAGATGTGGGATTGTCTAGTTGTGCTCATGGAAGGAACCAATGAAGTTGGAGACGATCACAGATCTTTTCTAAATCAGGAATACGAAGGTTTCAAGCAGGGTGCAAATGACACTATTTCTGATAGTTTTGAGAAATTCTTCTAGATCGTGAACAGGCTCAGGAACTACGGCCTCACCTTCACTAATGGTTAACTAAACGATTAATTCCTCAGATCCTTGACAAAGGACTGGGTGTCACAACCCGCATTTTCTACGCATGAAAGGGTATATCAGAGTAAGGAGAAAACACAGGCCATGATGCCACGTCAGCAAGGAATAACTGCAGACGTTCAGGCGAAACCTCAACGAGACACTTTTTTGAAAATTTATATGTTAATTAAGGGAAATCCTGTTTTAAGTTAAGCAGTTAGCCGTATCACTCGGCTTAGTGGGTCAACTAGTCCACGAATAAAAATATAGTTATACGCTACGAAAAAAATATTTTGATTAGGTTGATTTTAACATCCTACATGAGTATAAACGTCCCCGAAAGACAACTCATGCTATGAAAGACTCTAGATTTATAATAAGTATATGAAAAAGTCATTATGTTAACCATAAAGTAGTGACTTATTTTTGAAAGAGATGGCAAGTATGATATACTAATAATATGGTTTTATAAGTTAAAAATATTTAACATGCAGTCCTAGCATAAAACATCACAGACAGCAAATAATCTAAACAATCCAAAAGAAAACAACTAGCAGCTAGCAAAGTGTGCAAAAATCTACAACCCTGTGTGCGTCAACAATCTGACACGAACCCACATAACCAAAAGTATGTCTAAAATAGGTAAAGCAAAACAAAAATTGGCAAACTACCTCTCGACGGCGATGTGAAAGCCACATCCAACACTGTTGCACTGAAAATCCAAAGCAAGCTCCACTATCTGCTACTGCTCTGAACCTGAGATATTCCAAAGATGGAACACCTCAGCAAGAAGGTACAAGTGATGGCAGAAAACTCAAACAAAAGCAAGCACAGGTCATAATGTGTACCAACCCAAGACCAAAAGTACTGAAGTAAAGTACAGAAGTAAAGTACCATAATCGGAAAGGAACACTTACATGAATAGTCACGTACATCAAAATACAGAAGATGCACAAGGCTATAAGTGGGAAAACATGATTAAATTATAAGGAAGAATTTGCATAACTTTATTAGCCACATGTGGTCAACTCTACATAAAAAAAACACGGTCGAGGTGGTCACTCATCCGAACACACCCTTGCAGATAAATATCCATCTAACTGCGGTGGGAGAATCATTCACTCAACCTTACATTGACAGACGCCCAAACAACAACCAGTAGAGTTCCACAAGGTACTAATAAAGGAAACAAACATTGCGGAGGTGGTTTCGTCCACAACTCCCATAACCAAAAAAACCCATGATATATCTCAAGACTTGGCACATCAGATTCTACTAAATAGTGCTAGATTTAGGAAATGATTGATCAACCTGTAGGAAAGATTAAAGACCTTAAATATACTCTACACATCCTACATGATGGTTACGGACGAGTAAAAGCCAATGATTTTAAAACATCATCAAAATCATTAACAACGCTAAAAACCACCACTTACCTTGGTTTTGCCAGAAAAACTCTCTAAATCACTCCTCGTTTTAGATCGGGGATAAAGAAGGCGAGAGATGTCAGAATCTAAACAATAATGGCCGAAATAGAAGTTAGGGCCAAAAACCCTTATGAGAAAAACTCAAGAAATGGGGACAGTTTTACCACAATGATGTAGCCCTTGTTGAGAGCTTTCTGGAACTATGTTCAATTAAAGATTTTGAGAACCAGAGCACCGTCGGCAGCCACCTGAAAATTCATGAACGGGCATTCTATCTCTCGCTCTGGCTTCTCTGTTTCTATGAAAGGGGAGGAGTTTGGCTTAAAGTATAAGAAGTTATATATATATATATATATATATATATATATAATATAAAAATTATTACACCTAAGAGAACATACAGGGGTTGGCTGAACCGAATTTCTTGATAAGGGTTTTGGGTTTCTCGAGAGGGATAAGGATTTCTCGAGAAAGGATAAGGATTTCTCGAGAACGGTTGAGGACTTACTCGAGAGACGATGATGGATTTCTCAAGAACAACATGGACCTATCGAGAACAAACAAGGACTTCTCGAGAGCTTCAAGACCTCTCGAGAACTAAAGGATGGATTTCTCGAGAGCTTCAGGACCTCTCTAAAACTAGGGAAGGGCATCTCAAGAAAGAAGCAAGGCTTCTCGGGAATAAATCAACAGTTCTAGAGAAAGAACATAAAATTTCTCGTGAATAACTCTCGACTTCTCGAAAAACGGAGCTGGCCATCTCAGGAAAGAATAACACTTCTCGGGAACAACTCTCGGCTTCTTGAGAACTTGTCAAGGCTTTCTCGAGAACAGAGCAGGGCATTTTTCAGAAACTCAGATTTGTCTTCTATACTGGAATCAGTCAACAATACGGACTAAACGCACTCTGATTTGAACGAAATCCGAGCAGTAGACGTAAGTCGGTGCTATGAATCTAACATCGAAGACAAAAAACTAGAATCTAATGCACCATTCTCGAGAAACTATCACCACATGCTCACACCAAGCATAAATATCAGAAAACTTCAAATATGTGCCGATACTCCAAAAATGCTCGGACCGCAACAAAACTGGACAAGCAAATCCAAAAACACAAACTTAATTCTTCCAACATGAAAACCTTCAATCTCGTCAAAACACCCAAAATTTGGTCAAACAGACCTAACGGACGCGAAGACGCACTAACGGTGCAGTGCCGTCAACTTGGAGTTAAAAAGTAATGCCCTGACGGCATAAATATGACATTAACAAAATAAAATAATTATCAAAAAGTCGGGGGCATTACACAGGGATACAAAAGTAGTAGCCATTAGGGAGTTTGGGAACATGTCGGAGATTGACCCCCAAGAATCTCTTCAGAAAGCTGCTCTCCTACAAACTTCAGATGAACAACAGAAAGAAGGAGGACAAAAGCAGCAAGACATCAAGTAGAGAGAAGTCAGTTGCCTTCAAAGCTGAAGGTTTGAGAAAGTGTAAAGTTGTGTCACCAGTAAGGACATGAGCTCCAGATACTCCATAAGACTCTGAGTCAAGCACGTTAGGATGTGAGTTATCTGATGGAGAGTTCTCCCTCATCTCCAAGTAGTCCAAAAGATTGCTCAACAAGAGGAGGCAAATGAAAAATTAGTACTCCTCCTCTGATTTCAGAAGAACACATCCGGAAGGTGATCATTACAAGAAGATCTAAAACTGAGTGGAGAGGTATAAATTGAAACCGAATATACATTCTTCCTTTAATGTTGTTTTGTATTATTGTAATAAGCCAGGACATATGATTGTGGTGTGTCCTTAAAAGAAGAAGGAAGGGTCCAAGAAGGAAGATAAGAGATCCTTCAAGGGTAAGAGAAAGGAAGAGAAAAGCTTCGTTGCTAAGAAGTCCAGGACTCTTAGCTACAATGACTCGAGTGAGTCAAGTTCAGAAAATGAGGAAGCCTACTTTGGGGTCATGGCTCAATTACATGAGGAAGTAGGAGACTCTCAATACCATTGTAAGGCAAACTCTCACACAATCCTTTCCGAATCAAAAACTTCCACTAATTGTTATAAAGACTATTCTTCTGAGGAAGACGACTCAGAATTGATGGTTGATCATCAAGAACTCTTGAAAGCTTTTGACAAATGTCGCAAGTTAGTCAAGAAGCAGTTAAAAGAGATCGCTTTTCTCAAGAAAGTGTAATCAAGCATGAGGGAGGAAATTACCGAATTGACTCCTCTCAGAAGTGAAGTTCACTCCTTGCAAGAGGAATTGAAATGGTCTGCTGAACTATTAAATCAGAAGGAGAAATACCTAGATGAGCTGGAAGAAAAGCACTTATTGGAAAGGAAGGTGGTCAAAAACTACTCAAAGCCAAAGACCATTCTTCCCCTCATCGAAGAGTTTTCCGGTCCAAAGAAGGGTAGTGGTCTTGGCCACGTAGTTGGAAAAGGTAAGGCTGCTAAGAAAGCTAGTAGAAAGGACAAAGGGAAGGTACCACAAGGTCAACCCTCATTCATGAAGGTAATCTTCCCGACGAATAAGTTTGATCTTGAGTCGTCCTTTGGTCACTTTGCTAGGCCTACTTATATGGATCCTATAAAGCGTTATCAAGGATGGACCTGTCCCCGAGATTTTTGTACGAGTGTTTTTAAAGGACCTTATGAAGAAATTCGAATTAAAAATTATGGTCCTTACATTCATGGACAATATTTTAAGAGGGCGCCGAAAGCCAAAACTATTGTACCTAAGCCAAAGGTGACTGAGAAGCCTTGTGCATGCTGCAATCATGAGGCTTCCACCTCCAAGTCTATAGCCCATGCTAGACCTCAAATTCAAAGGTTAAAGCAGGAGTACAACATAAGGTACAACTGAATTGACTATTGGTGCTGCGGAAAATTGGTAATTTTGGCATAGATTGTTGGTTTAACCCTACAAATTTAGAAACTCCACGAGTTAACAATGTGATACCGACCACATACAACATTAATGTTCCTAGTGGTGTTAGACTAACAAGGAACCAAGGACCCAAGTCTGTTTGGGTTCCTAAGGTAAAATGATTTATGATTGCAGGTATGTCCAAAGGCCAATAAAACGCCAATCTGGTATTTGGACAGTGGATACTGTCACGACCCGAATTTTCTCCGTACTCGAAGATACGTCAGAGTAGAGAAACTACGCGCCGTGATGTCACGCCATGCAGGGGAGAACTGCAGACGCCCAGGCATCCCGTACTCACATTTTCTTCAAGTAAAAGATTTATAACCTTTAGTTAAAAACAATGCATAAAAATTAATATAATTAATGACCGTGTCCCTCGGTCGGGTGGACTATTGTCTATAGGTCAGAAAATATACATATTTTACCTGGCGGAAAATACTGAGTTAGCTCATTTGCTATCCTACGTGGGAGTGAGGATCCAGTGTCATAAAAGGTTGATGTGACTTCTACATTTACTATATATATATATAGAAATCTTTTGTACTCTTAAAACTAGTAGATTTAGTAGTTGAAGTCATGTCATGCCAATATTCCGGAATGCAGTTTTGTATACTTTAAAATAACTAAATTCATCCTAACATAAATCCTTCCCAGAGAGCAAGAACCATCATGTAAAAAGTAACAGTAGTAACAGCAGCAAGTAGTCCATCACAAAAAAGTCAAAGTCTATGGGCGTCAACAACTGACATGAACCCATAGCAAAATCTGACAGGTCTAAACAAGACAACTACCTCAAGCTCAGAGGTGGAAACAAACGGCCGCAGAAACCAGCAGCACCAGAAACCCAACACTATCAGCTAAACCTGCTACAACTCTGAACCTGAGGCATTCAAAAGAAGAACACCTCATAAGCAAGTCACACGAAGTACAAGAGTAAAAGTAGACTACACAAACCTCAAAGTAAAGGATAATGAAAAAAGTGACTGCAACAAAACGGTCAGCAGAGTAAAGGTGAGCAACAGTAAAATTAGCCGAGCAAGAAATGCTAAACACTTTATCAAAATGGAACAAGCACCAGCAACAGAAGTTTAATCTTTCATTAATAGTTACTATGCCGAGGGAGAAACCCCAACGCGCACAGTCTATCTGAGCATGAAGCACTATGATGAGGGAGGACCCCAACGTGCACAGTTCATCTGAGTATAAAACACTATGCTGAGGGAGGACCCCAACGCACACAGTTCATCTGAGTATAAAACACTATGCCGAGGGAGGACCCCAACGCGCACAGTTCAGCTGAGTTTCTTTAGTTACATAATTATACAAGCAGGGTTCATTTGTTTTTATTCATCATAGACTCAAGGGATAGCCAACCAAGTGAACTGTATAAGGGCATTTCAAAGAACAACAAGTATAGTTTAATAAGAAAAATGAACAAGATGACTCGATGGTTAAAAACAACACAACAACCAATTTGTTTACAAATTCAATGGACTAAAATTTTGAGGTTATGGCTTTAGGGACATCAAGTGACAATTCCAGAAAAAAAATGGGGGAACAAGTTAGGATTTCTGGACAAGTATCTCAACAGTCAAAACATAATAAACTCAACAAGTGTAGAAAAAGGGCAAAATTTAGAATCAAGAACAAGAGGGAGAGCAAGAACACTACTTGCCTCGATTTACCTGAAAAACTCTCCAAATCTCCACGCTTCGCGATAGGAGACGAAATATGGACGAAAATGTCCGAAATAACAGTTAGGGCCAAAAACCCTAACAAGAAAATCTCAAGAAACGGGGAAGAAACTACCACGAGGGCGCAGCTCTCGACGAGAGCTTTCCGGATCTACGATCGGTTGGAAATTCCGAGCACCGGAGCTCCGTCGGTGGTCACCGAAAGAAGCACGGACGGAGAACCTTCTCCTCACACGCCGCTCTAGTACGGAAGGCAGGAAAAATCTAGGTCGGCTTAAAGACTTAGAAGAAGAAGAAAGTATAAATACTCCGCAGAAAAGACCAGGTTCAACAAAACCGGCCCGGCGGTGTCGACACAACTGTGTCGACACCCGACGGCAGTGTCGACACGGCTGTGTCGACACCCGATAGCCCAACGGTGTCGACACAATTATGTCGACACCAGTCGGCAGTATCGACACAGCTGTGTCGACAACCGACAGCCCAGCGGTTTCGACATAACTGTGTCGACACCAGTCGGCAGTGTCGACACAGCTGTGTCGACACCCGACAGCCCAGCGGTGTCGACACAAATGTGTCGACACCAGTCGGCAGTGTCGACACAGCTGTGTCGACACCCGACAGCCCAGCGGTGTTGACACAACAGTGTTGACACCAGTCGGTAGTGTTAACACAGCTGTGTCGACAACCGACAGCCCAACGGTGTCGACACAAATGTGTCGACACCAGTCGGCAGTGTCGACACAGCTGTGTCGACACTCGACAGCCCAGCGGTGTCGACACAACTGTGTCGACACCATTCGGCTCCGTTGAACGACTCGTCGATCTCAGCATGGCAATCGTCGAGCTCCGCTCGACGATCATCGACCTCCAAACAATGCCAAGAAAAACTAATAATCGTCGAGCGGAGCTAGACGATCGTCGAACCCAGACAGCGACCAGAAAGGAGAAGCGATCGTCGAGCTCCGCTCGACGATCGTCGAAACCAGACAGCTCCAAAAAGGAAAAGCGATCATCGAGCTCCGCTCGACGATCGTCGAACCCAGAGAATAAAATAGGATAAAATCAAACATAGCAAGGTTGGTTCGACGAACTGGACGAGCAAGACAAAAATCAACCAATTAATTTTTCCAGATGTGAAATTTTCCGTTTCTGCCAAAGATTCAAGAATTCAGCCGACTGAATCGAAAAGACACGAAAATGCACTATCGGTGACGCGCCATCAACTGCACGCTAAAGTAACGCCCTTACGTCATTATGATGTCAACAAGAGGAGTAAATAATGATGAAAAAACTGGGCCGTTACAGTCACCCCTCCAAAAAGGAAGTTTCGTCCCAAAACTTAGAACACGAACGAAATAAGAGGACAGAGAATGAGACAAGACAGAGTAATTCTTGAAAAAAGAATACTAACCAGGGAGACTATGAGAACATCTGAGGATGAGATTTTCACATCGCGGATTCCAATTCCCAAGTTGCACCTCCTGCATCCTGATTTCGTCAGAGAACCTTAACCATAGGAATTGTTTTCTTTCTTAGCACACGGTCCTGCGTCTACAGAATACGGACAGGTTCTTCAACATACGAGAGATTAGGCTGCAACTGGGGTACTGATTCAAGGACATGCCGCTCACTACGGACGCACTTTCGCAACTGGCTCACGTGAAACATGTCGTGAACACCAGGGAAAGAATCAGGCAACTCTAGTCTATAGGTACCAACTCCAATGCACTCCAAAATCAGAAAAGGCCCCACATACCTAGGATCTAGTTTATGGTTTCTTCCAAATCGTTTAACACCCGGCATCGGAGAGACCTTCAAAACCACCATGTCCCCAACAACAAACTCCAGATTAACTTTGCGCTGGTTTGCATACTTCTCGTATCGCTCCTGAGCTAACCTCAGCTTTTCACAAAAATGCATTACTGAAGTACTCATATCCTCCAGCACTTCCGGTCTGAGCAACGGCTTCTCGCCAACTTCTGCCCAAAATAGGGGAGTTTGACAATGCCTTCCATATAAAGCTTCAAAAGGCGCCATCTGCAAACTTTCCTGATAACTATTATTGTACGCAAGCTCCATCAATCCGAGACGTTTATCCCAAGCCCCACCGTGTTCCAAAATATAGCATCTAATCGTATCCTCCAAGATCTAGTTCACTCTCTCTGTCTGACCATTTGTTTGAGGGTGATAGGCAGTAGAATACCTAAGGTCAATACCTAGAGCTCCTTGTAAGCTTTGTCAGAAACGAGACATAAATCGGGAGTCTCGTTCCGACACAATACTCATAGGTACACCGTGAAGTTTGATAACTTCGTTCAGATAAAGTTCCGCTATCCTTTCCATGGAGTAACTAACCTTGAACGGCACAAAGTGGGCACACTTGGTTAGTCTGTCTACGATAACCCACACTGCATCATGCCCTCGGGGAGATCTAGGCAAATCGGTACTGAAATCCATGGATAGACTCTCCCATTTCCAACTCAATATATCTAAGGGCGTTAGCTTACCACCCGGCCTTCTATGATCAGCCTTGACATGCTGGCAAGTATAACATTCTGACACGAATCTTGCAATGTCATTCCTCATGCCTGACCACCAAACAATCTGCTTCAAATCTCTATACATTTTTGTGGAGCCAGGATGATATGCAATACTAGAGCCATGCGCTTCACTGCATATTTTTGATCGGATGTCCCCAACAGCGGGAAAACAGTATCTTCCACGGTACTTTAAGGTACCCACATTGTCAATTGAAAAATCAGGTAATTCCTTTTTCTCAGTTCTACTGCGGAGGTGCTGTAAGTCAGGATCATCCTACTGATGTAGCCTAGTGAGAGTAATCCACGAAGGCTCAACCAGCTCTAGGCTACACGGCGAGGCGCTATTCCCTACGGTTATGTCCATGAGTAGAAACTCTTCAACAAGGGATTGCACAGATAGATTAAAGATATCTGCGGGCTTCCGGCTCAATGCATCTGCCACTACATTAGCCTTGCCGAGATGATTAAGGATATCGACTTCGTAGTCCGCAACATACTCTAACCATCAACGCTAGCGCAAATTTAGTTCCTTCTGAGTAAAGACATATTTCAAACTTTTGTGGTCCGAATAAATTTTGCACGACACTCCATACAGAAGATGTCTCCACAATTTCAAAGCATAAATGACGGCAGCAAATTCTAGATTGTGCATAGGGTAATTCTTTTCATGCACCTTCAATTGTCTTGATCCATACGCAATCACTTTGCCATCCTGCATCAACATGCAACAGAGTCCAACTCGCGAGGCGTCCACATAAACAACATACTCAACTCCTTCCACTGGCAATGCCAACACGGGAGCAGAACACAAACGCCTCTTGAGCTCTTGAAAAGCTTCCTCACAGGCATCACTCCAAACAAAAGCTGCGCTCTTTTGCGTAAGCCTGGTCAACGGCGCAGAGAGAACAGAGAATCCTTACACAAATCTTCTGTAGTAACCTGCCAACTCTAAGAAGCTCCTTATCTCCTTAAGCTATGTAGGTCTCTTCCAATCCATCACCGCAGCTTTCTTTGCAGGATCCATTGAGACACCATCCTTACTTACAATGTGTCCTAGGAATGACACCTGAGATATCCAGAACTCACACTTGCTAAGCTTCGCGTACAACTTGTGCTCCCTCAGAGTAGACAAGACCAAGCGCAAGTGCAAGGAGTGATCATCTGCATTTCTGGAATATACTAGGACATCGTCAATGAACACCACCACGAACTTATCCAGAAAATCTTTGAACACCATGTTCATCATGTCCATAAAAGCTGACGGTGCATTCGTTAATCCAAATGACATTACCAGAAATTCAAAGTTACCATAACAAGAACGAAAAGCGGTTCGCGGAATGTTTGACTCCCGGATTCTCAGCTGATGGTAACCTGAACGGAGGTCAATCTTCGAGAACACGGAGCTACCCCACAACTGATCGAACAAATCATCGATCCTAGGCAACAAATATCTGTTCTTAATTGTTACCTTGTTTAGCTCTCGATAATCAATGCATAGCCTCATCGTTCCATCCTTTTTCTTCACGAAGAGTACTGGTGCACCCCAGGGGGAAGAACTGGGTCTAATAAAACCGCCCTGTAATAACTCATCCAGTTGAGTACGCAGCTCCTCTAACTCACGCGGCGCCATGCGATACGGTGTCTGGCTCAAGGTCTATAACAAACTACACCTCTCTCTCAGGGGGAAGTCCAGGAAGGATAACTGGAAAAACATCCGGAAACTCACAAACCACAGAAACGTCCTCTACCCGAGGCTCAACCGGTGCAACTCCCAGAATATAAATGGATACAAGAAAGGAATCACAGCCAGACTCTAGAAATTTGCGAGCACGTACCGCAAAAATGATCGGGGATTCCTAACGCGGCAAACCATACACACACATGGGCTGGCCATTGCTACCTTTGAAATCCAAATGCTTGTTCTTGCACTGAATGACGGCATCATAGTTGGACAACCAGTCCATGCCCGAAATCACGTCAAAGTCAACCAGATCTAGCACCTTCAGATCCGCAAATGCTAGAAATACGCCTAGGGAGATGGGCATTTTTGGATACCCTGGCTTGACCTCACCAACTCTCATGAAGGAAATTTGACATTTATGGAGGTGTCTAACTGGTTGAGAGCCCAGCGATGTCGGTCTACAAAACTCCTTGCCACAAAAGAGTGAGTAGCACCCGAATCGAACAAAACGCGCGCCCACTTATTCTTCACCTTAAATTCACCTAAACACACAGCGCGCGCAACTAATATGCAGAAACTATAGATCTACTAAAAGAAATTACTAGCCGAGTCAGAGACTAACCTGCGATCACTTGAGTCGAAGATTGGGCTTCCTCCTTGGTCAGCACATTCAACTTTCCTTTTCCCTTGTCCGTGAGAGGCGAGGGCGGCGGTAAAGTCTGCAACGGAACTGCATGCAGCGCAGGCTGGCTCTACGGGCAATTAGCCCTCATGTGCCCTCTTTGGCCACAGAGATAACAGGCTCCAGCCTTCTTGCGACAACGGGCCACATCATGCCCACTCCTCTGACAATAAGAATAGACAGGACCCCCTTTGGGAGCATCCTGGATCGCATGCACCTGAGATAGCTTCTGCGTATCTAATCTCTTAAAACACTTATCGAGAGGGTGCCCCGGCTTACTACAGAAGCT
Source organism: Platanthera guangdongensis (assembly GCA_039583875.1). Taxonomy (NCBI): domain Eukaryota; kingdom Viridiplantae; phylum Streptophyta; class Magnoliopsida; order Asparagales; family Orchidaceae; genus Platanthera; species Platanthera guangdongensis. The sequence goes on along the minus strand of CM077153.1, from coordinate 74,206,488 downwards.
ACACACCTCTCTTATATCCTTCTTCACTATAGGGCCAGTTGCCCTTGCACTTCCTCCATCGTCAGATTTCCTCTTGTCCTTATTTGCAAGCGATCCCCGATTCTTCGCATTTTATATCGCCTCAACCTTTAAAGCAGCTTCGACTACTTCTGCAAAGGTCTCAGACTTGTATGCGCTAACCAACTACTGGATGTCATACCTCAGACCACCTAGAAAGCGGTTCACTCTGCCTTCTTCAGATGCTATCAGATCTGGGGCGAAACGACTGACCTTGCCAAACTCAACCTCGTACTCACCAACAGTGAGTTACCGCTGCTTCAGGTGTAAGAAGTTATTCATCAGGCGGTCTCGCTCGACCGATGGTAGGAACTTCTTCAGTAATATACTCCTGAATGATTCCCACGAGCACCCATCAAAAAGGTTCTCTTTTTCTCAGATCCACCAACTCTTCGCAAAACCTTTGAGTTGATATGCCGTAATCATCACCTTTTGATCGGGAGAAACGCCGGAGTAGGAAAACATTTCTTTGATGGCAATAATCCAGTCATCCAAGGCCATGAAGTCTGCCCTACCATCATAAGACGGAGGTCCTAATCGCTGGAAGTGAGAAATGAAATTCATCTCAGGCGGCAGCGCGACTGGGGGAACTAGAGCAGCAGGGGGAGTAGGAACATCTTGGTCGACAGCAGGGCCCTGTGCTCTGGTCAGCTGCCCGGTGACGAAAGCCAACAATGATTGCATCTGGGACTGCATGTCCACCATCTTCTTTGCCAAGGTTTCATTACTTTGTCTCAGCGCTTCGATCACCGCTTCGCTCTGGGCACCAGAAGACTCACCCTCTCACTGGGGAGTCGACCTTGTCGCAACGCGATTAGGCGGCATTCTACAGAACAAACGAATATCTATTCAGACTTTGCCTAAGACATCATAAACTGGGAAAATATTCCCTAAACACATTATTTCGGGTTCATATTTGACTGATACAAACAAAAGACTTATCAGGGACCTAGCTTATGACACTGAAGCTAGAAAACTTGAATACCCTGACATAGATCAGATCAGGAACGGACAAACTCAGATCAGATCGGAAAAGAATCGGTACTTGCTCTTGCTATTACCTTGCTCTGGGAAATCATAAGATGATGTTATGCTTCTAACTTGTGTCTATAATATGAATGCATGAATGTATAAATTTCATCTCAAATCATGAGTGTACATATGTCATCATGCAGATCTTTAACTTGACACGTGTGCTTATGCAATGATAGGTTATGTATGCAGTGTTATGCATTCTAAAAAAAGGCCTTAGTGTATGCTATGAGCAGCGTACACATACAATGTTATGCATCCCATACTACATAATATTGTATGTAACGAAGAAAAGAAAATGTGCTAATGGGCATCCATGTGATGATGGTTATGCATCCCACACTACATAACCGTCACATGTTGCCACCTATGGTGGATCCATATACAAACACATATTATGCATCACATACTACATAATATGCCCTGTATACTTCTTATCATGCTATGAGTGTAGTGTTCGTGCTTCCATCAAAATCTACTGATGACATATTGGTGTGTGTATGCAATGTAATGATACGATTAGGGTTTTGCTTAAGGGAAAGTTATTCGACTCGCTTGTCAAACCAACCAACCCTCTTGCAAAACCTCCCTCTAATACCAACTATCACGACCCGTATTTTCTCCGTATTCGAAGATACGTCAGAGTAGAGAAACTACGCGCCGTGATGCCAGGCCATGCAGGGGACAACTGCAGACGCCCAGGCATCCCGTACTCACATTTTCTTCAAGTAAAAATTTATAATCTTTAGTTAAAAACAATGTATAAAAATTAATAGAATTAATGACCGAGTCCCTCGATCGGGTGGACTACTGTCCATAGGTGAGAAAATATACATCTTTTACGCGGCGGAAAATACTGAGTTAGCTCATTTGCTATCCTACGTGGGAGTGAGGATCTAGTGTCATAAAATGTTGATGTGACTTCTACATTTACTATATATGTAGAAATCTTTTGTACGCTTAAAAGTAGTAGATTTAGTAGTTGAAGTCATGTCATGCCAATATTCCGGAATGCAGTTTTGTATACTTTAAAATAACTAAATGCAACCTAACATAAATCCTTCCCAGAGAGCAAGAACCATCAGGTAAAAAGTAATAGTAGTAACAACAGCAAGTAGTCCATTACAGAAAAGTCAAAGTCTATGGGCGTCAACAACTGACACGAACCCATAGCAAAATCTGACAAGTCTAAACAAGACAACTACCTCAAGCTCAGAGGTGGAAACAAACAGCCGCAGAAACCAGCAGCACCAGAAACCCAACACTGTCAGCTAAACCTGCTACAGCTCTAATACTGAGGCATTCAAAAGAAGAACACCTCAAAAGCAAGTCACAAGAAGTACAAGAGTAAAAGCAGACTACACAAACCTCAAAGTAAAGGAGAATGAAAAAGTTACTGCAACAAAACGGTCAGCAGAGTAAAGGTGAGCAACAATAAAACTAGCCGAGCAAGAAATGCTAAACACTTTATCAAAATGGAACAAGCACCGACAACAGAAGTTCAATCTTTCATTAATAATTACTATGCCGAGGGAGAAACCCCAACGCGCATAGTCTATCTGAGCATGAAGTACTATGCCGAGGGAGGACCCCAACGCGCACAGTTCATCTGAGTATAAAACACTATGCTGAGGGAGGACCCCAACGTGCACAGTTCATCTGAGTATAAAACACTATGCCGAGGGAGGACCCCAACGCGCACAGTTCAGCTGAGTTTCTTTAGTTACATAATTATACAAGCAGGGTTCATTTGTTTTTATTCATCATAGACTTAAGGGATAGCCAACCAAGTGAACTGCATATGGGCATTTCAAAGAACAGCAAGTATAGTTTAATAAGAAAAATGAACAAGATGACTCGATTGTTAAAAACAGCACAACAACCAATTTGTTTACCAATTCAATGGACTAAAATTTTGAGGTTAAGGCTTTAGGGACATCAAGTCACAATTCCAGAAAAAAAACGGGGCAACAAGTTAGGATTTCTGGACAAGTATCTCAACAGTCGAAACATAATAAACTCAACAAGTGTAGAAAAAGGGTAAAATTTAGAATCAAGAACAAGAAGGAGAGCAAGAACACTACTTGCCTCGATTTACCGAAAAAATTCTCCAAATCTCCACGCGTCGCGATAGGAGCCAAAATCTGGACAAAAATGTCCGAAATAATGGTTAGAGCCGAAAACCCCAACAAGAAAATCTCAGAAAATGGGGAAGAAACTACCACGAGGGCGCAGCTCTCGACGAGAGGTTTCCGGATCTACGATCGGTTGGAAATTCCGAGCACCGGAGCTCCGTCGGTAGTCACGGAAAGAAGCACGGACGGACAACCTTCTCCACACACGCCGCTCTGGTATGGAAGGCAAGAGAAATCTAGGTTGGCTTAAAGACTTAGAAGAAGCAGAAAGTATAAATACTCCGCAGAAAAGTCCGGGTTCAACAAAACCGGCCCGGCAGTGTCGACACAACTGTGTCGATACCCGACGGCAGTGTCGACACCCGACAACCCAGTGGTGTCGACACAACTGTGTCGACACCAGTCGGCAGTGTCGACACAGCTGTGTCGACACCCGACAGCCCAGCGGTGTCGACACAACTGTGTCGACACCAGTCGGCAGTGTCGACACAGCTGTGTCGACACAGCTGTGTCAACACCCGACAGCTCAGCGGTGTCGACACAACTGTGTCGATACTAGTCGGCAGTGTAGACACAGCTGTGTTGACACCCGACAGCCCAGCAGTGTCGACACAACTGTGTCGACACCAGTCGGCAGTGTCGACACAGCTGTGTCGACACCCGACAGCCCAACGGTGTCGACACAACTGTGTCGACACCAGTCGGCTCCGCTGAACGACTCGTCGAGCTCAGTACGGCAATCGTCGAGCTCCGCTCGACGATCGGCGACCTCCAAACAACGCCAAGAAAAATTAATAATCGTCGAGCAGAATTCAACGATCGTCAAACCCAGACAGCGACCAGAAAGGAGAAGCGATCGTCGAGCTCCACTCGACGATCGTCGAACCCAGACAGCTCCAAAAAGGAAAAGCGATCGTCGAGCTCTGCTCGACGATCGTCGAACCCAGAGAATAAAATAAGATAAAATCAAACATAGCAAGGTTGGTTCGACGAACTGGACGAGCAAGACAAAAATAAACCAATTAAGTTTTCCAGATGTGAAATTTTCCGTTTCTGCCAAAGATTCAAGAATTCAGCCGAATAAATCGAAAAGACGCGAAAACGCACTATCGGCGACGCGCCATCAACTGCATGCTAAAGTAACTCCCTTACGTCATTATGACGTCAACAAGAGGAGTAAATAATGCCGAAAAAACTGGGGCGTTACAGATGCTCTCGGCATATGACCGGGACAAGAAGCCTACTACGAGAATTTACCCCAGATGAAGATGGACCAAAATTTATCTTTGGAGTGTCTGATAGGGGAATAACTATAGGCTATGGTATGATTTCCAATGATATAGTCTCTTTCACAGACGTGGTGTTGGTGCTACTATAGTGATCTGGAAGTGATCAAGCATGTAGCATCACTGCCAACTAAGTATGAGCCTATCAGGGTCGCACATAAGATTGTGGAGAAATTGAGAGATTTGATATGTATTGTATAGCTCATGTCATGAGTTGAAAGAAAAGCAAAAGGGCTTAAAAATATTTCATATCACGTTCGTCGAACTCCATTCGATGAATTTGGCCTTGGCGCAAGTTCGTCGAACTATGTTCGACGAATTTGGCCTTGGCGCAGATTTGTTGAACTCCGTTCGATGAATTTGGCGGTGGCGCAGATTCGTCAAACTCCATTTGATGAATTTGGCCTTTGGCACAGATTCGTCGAATGCTGCATCTGGCCTTTGGCGTTCAGTGTGTTAAGGTCACTCATCACCATGGCGCACAGGCGTTGACAACATTGAGATCACTCAACGCCATGGTACAGAGGCATTTACAGCGTTGAGATCACTCAACGCCATGGCACAAAAGCATTGATAGTGTTGAGTTCACTCAATGCACTCAACGCATCTGGCCTTTGGTGTTGACTGTGCTTAGTTCACTCAACGCCCGTGTTGAATCAAATGTTGACTTACTGAAATTACGACGGAGCCTATTTTATTTATTCCTTGGGTGTAAATAGGATAGTTTAGGGTTTTCTGATGATGACATTTTTTTATTTTTGTCTAACACACGACTTGTCACTATGCGAAAGGAGAAAACCCTAAAATCCCGACAGAAGTGTTCCGCCGATCCCATCTCCATAGTCGATCCTGATCCCAGCAAGTGTCGCGACAACATCTCCTTCAACAGACCTAGCAGTCTGTGGAGATGCTGAGTGTCCTCTCCTGACCCAGTGCCTGTTCAACAAGTTACTACGGGTTCTCCCGATCATGTGGATTTCCTATAGAGGCGTGGATACACTTTCTACACTCAAGCTACTGTGTGACCGGCCAAGTTTTCTGAGCATCTAGGTTGATTGCAGACTCAATCCCTCAAAGGTAATTTTATTACAACATGCTTTCTTCTTGATTCATGAATATTGTCAGATCCGAACTCATTTGGGTTTTCTTGTTCTTAATTCTGCTGCGTGCACAAGCATTGTGCCATCCCCAAAAACCCAACAGTGGTATCAGAGCCAGGTTTCTGGCAATATTCATTGTTTCAAAAGTTGCTATATCCATGGCATGTAGATTTGGAAATTTAGAAGTGTTCTAAATGCCCAAATCTAGTCTTGGATCTTTCCAAGAACGCATGAGATTTCTTTTAAGTTTACTCCTTAATAGTAACCGTCACTTTGTTGGTTTGTGAAACTTAGCTTGTCTACTGTGTAAGTGAAGTTTGTGTTGCTCATGTCTAGTGAATGTATGTTTGAAGATTTATAAATGTTCTAGATGTTCAAACTTAGCCCAGTTCATCAAGTGTTGATGATTCTTGTGCACATCTGGGATGCATTTGGATTATGCTTGTTCAATTTTTATTTTACTTGATGTGCACATTGGTTAAGTGTTAACCATGATTAAAGAGTTAATCAAATAATGAAAATCCGTTAAATAATATTAAGTATTCGGATGTCTTCCGATGGATGACACTCTTCCTGCCTCGATCGATGAAGTGTGGGCTTGCCAAAGCAAGGTGTATTAATCTATCTTGGTGAGGGTGCGAGCGGATAATTATGATATCCCACTGTCGACATCGGGTCAAGCTTAACTGCGTGACCTCAATGGTTGAGTGCCCAGAGGCATAGGGTTGGCATACACCATATGATGGATGTGAATAAAGAGTTATTCACCAGCCATACAAGAATTTCATAGTGATGCAATTAGCAAGGGTTGCCTACCTAAATAGCTGCATTGTGAGAGAAAAGCCAAAGCTGACTCATAGTGTTTGTGAAATATGGATCTTGTCCACTAAGAGGGTTACTCGCGAAACTCTTCAAATTGATATTGAGGGTTATCATTTTCATAAAAATAGTCGGAGCTATTTTGATTAAAGTCCTAATTGAAATATAAATCGTATTTTGAAATGTAGTACTAATTTGCTTTGCTTGTATCCTTGTAGAGTTTCCATGGCAATTGGTTCACACACCGCCCTGTCCCTCGGAGCGATCCTTGAGAAGGAAAAGCTAAGCGGGACTAATTATTTGGACTGGTACAGGAACCTGAGAATTGTTCTCAGGCAAGAGCGTAAGCTCAATGTTTTAGAAGAGGTATCCTTTGATGTGCCTGGCGGGAATGCACCCCGTGCTGATAAAGATGCTTATAAGAAGTATCTCGATGAATCCTTAGACGCCGAATGTCTCATATTAGCCATCATGAACTCTGAGCTTCAGAAGCAACAAGAGAACATGTGTTGCAAGGACATTGACGAGCATCTCAAGAAAATGCTTCAAGGGCAAGCTCGTCACGAGAGATTTGACATCACTAAGGCATTGTTCCAGTGTAAGACGGGAGCTTGGGACCTAGTAGGGACTTACGTAGTCAAGATGATTGGGTATATCGAGAACCTTAAAAGACTAGGGTTCCCTCTGTGCCAAAGTTGTCTATAGACCTGATCCTACAATTGTTACCAGACAGTTATGAGCAGTTCGTCTTGAACTATAACATGAATGAAATAGACAAGATACTGCCTGAGCTCGTAGGCATGTTACGAACTACTGAGATAAACATGAAGAAGGCCAAGCCTGCTAGCCCCATATTGATGGTGCATAAAGGCAAGGGAAAGGCTAAGGGATTCAAGAAGACCAAGCTGGGACCTAAGTTTGGACTGGAGCCCAAGTCTTCAATGCTGAAAAAGAAAGGCTTGATGAAAGAGGGAAAGTGCCACAACTGTGTCAAGGCTAGACACAAGAGGAAGAACTGTCCTTCTTATGTGTAGGGTCTGCAAAAGTTGAGGGGAGGAATAATTTTCGCTTCAGATGTTTATGTTATAGAGATAATCCTTTTTGCTCCTTCATCCTGGGTACTGGATACCGGATGTGGTTCTCACATTTGTATAAATGTGCAGGAACTGAGAAGGAGAAGAATGCTGAGTAAAGGATAAGTGGACCTGCGCATTGGTAATAGAGCAAGAGTTGTTGTTTCCGTGGGAGTTTATCATCTTGATTTGCCTAGTGGTACTCTATTTACACATCCAACAGAACCAAAACAATTACTGGGAGTCTACCATGACCTATTTAGACTAACTCCAGAGTTTCATAATCTTCCTAATTAATTGGGCATTCATTCTAATTACCCTAAGACTCTAGATGCCCTACTTTGAACATGAAATGCACTTTTAAATCAGTAACAAATCACCACAAAATCATGATAAATACTAGGTAACATTTCTACAACAAATACATGGTCTAAGAAGTTTCAGAATTGTTTAGGCCCCAAATCCACAATTTAGAACATAAAGTCGATAATACCATTTTAAGAAGCAAAGGCCAGCAATATTGTTCTAAAAATTATGATAAAAATTCAGTAAGACCATCATGGACTAAAAACACCCTAGAGGTACTCTCCTAAGTTTTTCAGTGAACAGTAACCCTTAATTTAATTTTAATTCAATAATTCCATAACCATTGTTTATTGAAGCAAGTACTGTAGAAATTCATCTAATAATTATAACAAAATTCCAGTAGATAGATAATAATCTAAAACTAACCCTAACCACGTTTTACAATTTTCCCAATAAATGAGGGGCTCTAAATCTGAATAAAAGTAATCTACCGAATTTATAACTCTGTGAAGCAAGTACTTATTCTAATCACCTAAAAATTATGAGAAAATTCCAGAGCCTACACATTGACATATAACACTCACTGACCAAGTTTCATAATTTTCAATACCAATATTGGGCTCCACATCTATTTTTGATCAGAAATCCACAATTCATAAATTATAAAACAAGTACTTAAAATAAATATCTGACAATTACAATAAAAATACAGAGGGGACTAACATGATGTAAAACTTCCTAATACAAAATTTCACAACTTTTCAGTGGTCAGAAATATCATAACAAAAAAATAAACTTAAGGAAACAGCTAGGGTTATAAAGGAAGTACTGATTTTATTAGTCCAAAAATTTCACCTAAATTATTTTGGGGCTCTTTTTATCATAGAAATACCCCGCCCAAGTTTCAAGTTATTGTGAGGTGTTTTGATTGCCTAAACCCAAATATTGGGCTTTGTGCCCTAAACTAGGGTAGGGATTTGAGGGCGGTTAAAGGCTTCCAAATTCAATAAATCTTCAACCAGAGGACCATAGCCACCCTATGATCCCTTCTACCAAGTCCCAAGTCATTCCAAGGTCATTTGACCCCATGACCTTCAAACCCTAAAAATCTCCAAAAAAAGGGGCCTACTCTAGGGTTCTATGGCTACCCTAGCCCAAACCACCCTAAATCTCATTGAAGGGTGTTACATGCCATATAAAATCAGTGGCCAAAATATCAGCCTCTGTTGAGGTGATTTGACCAACCAAACATCAGAAATAGCTCTTGACCTAAATAACCCTATAAGGGTATACCTAGGGTTGGATCAATACCTAAACCAAACATCTCCAAATGAGGTGAGAGTTTTACCAGAGCCTTAGCATGCCCTCTAAGACCAACCACAAAACTTTGGGTGAGTTTTGAGATGTTTAGGACACCTAATTAATTTATTCATTGATTATTAAATTTTTCTAAAAACTATAGAAAAATATTCTCCCAAAATTTTGATTTTTGGATAAGTCCTAGATATAGATAAGAGTAGCCCACACCCCAAATTTCAAGTCTTTTGGAGGACTGGTTTGGAGTGGGCATCCAATTTATTCTCTGGTCAGCCCTATGGATAGACTCCACCAAAAAGAGTGTTGAGGTCTAACCAGGGCTCTAAATGCTTGAAGAAAATTTTAAAATAAACTAGAGACCTAGAGCTACAACTTTGATGTTGATCACATTTCCAGCAGGAGCACCTAAGTATTTTTAATATTTAAAACCATCTACTGCTAATAATCTGTAGAAAATCAAATACACTAATATCATTTAAAATACCTTGATCAAAATGGATGGCATCCGCTTATCCTCAACCTCCAGCCAAGGGCCGTGATTGGCTCGACCTGGAGCCTCTTCCAGTACACTTTTTGGCCACCCCGACCACCTCCCTGGCTGGCCACCACCACCACTACCTCCGTTGAGGTGATGGCTACCGTTTGGCGGCGACCATGCTGTCGGAGGCGGCGGTTTCCGGTGAACTCACACCACCATTATCCATGAAAAATCCGAAAATACAAGATCCCAATCAGGCTCAATTGAGCCCGATTTCTCTACCTAAACTGATCTAGATCTAGCACTAGGAGAGGGGAAGAGGATCAGACCTTATTTGGAGCGTTTCCTTGCTCCATTTGCCGGCCGCCATTGCTCCTCCTCAATGCTTTCGGTGCGATGGTGATCCTTGAACAGAGGGCTCGAAATCTTCGGGAAATAGTGGGTTTTATTCCTCTCCACTCCCTAAAGATGTTTAAAGAACCAATTGGGGAGAAAAGGGGTCAAGGTATGAATTTCCATTATCACCATTAATGGTGATTCTCGGCCTTAGTGAAATCCTCTTGGAATTCACCTCCCCTTGACCCCAATTCATTTGGAAACTCATCAAAACTGATAGGGGAGATGAATGCTAATTAATCGGTGAAGAATGGAGGGGTGGTTCACCTTCCCCACCATGAATGACCCTCTTTCTCACTTTCTCTCTACTCCATTTTTGGGGAAAATTGAGCTCTCTCTCTCCTAGTCACCCTACATGAAATTGGGTGACATAAATGCTAATTTCAGCTCTCTTGGACTGATGAGCCAACCTAAATTGAGGCTAGCCTAAGTGGGTTGGGATTGGTTGGGTCAATTTAAGTGATTTGACCTAATTAGGGCAAATTGGACTTTTGGGCAAATTGACTAAATGGGTGACCCCATGATGGGGATTTTTGTGACATTGGGTTCCTTATGATAATATGTCTCTCGGGGTGGGGTCAGTTTCAAGTTATGGTGGTCGATTGAGGTAGTTAGTGAAGGATTGCCCTTTTTGACCTAAGAGGGCATTTTGGTCAATTGGCCAATTGGAGGCCTCCTGATGGGGCTTTTTGGTCCCCTAGGTCTCTCATGATGCCTTTAACCTAAATATGGGGTCAATTCCATGTTGTGGTGGGCAATTTGGTTAATTGGTGAAGAATTGACCATTTTGACCTAATTAGGGATTAAGGTTGACTTTGGTTAACTTGACCTCTTTGTTTGGCCCCAATGGGTCTTAGGTGTCACTCTGGACTCCTTGATGGCCTAGGGGTGTTGGGGTGGGGTTCAGGAGTCGAGTTGGAGCCCTAAAATCAAGCCCTAAGTTGGGTATTTAAAGTTTACTATTTACAGACCAAGGTGCTTTATTACCTTTTTGCCTAGGTCTACAAGGGTTTCTAAGCACCCTGGATTTTGTCATGACTTAGTCATGACAAAATCACTTTGGGGGTCTGGCTATTTGGGGGATGTTACAATCAGTTTGAGATGTGCAGAGTTTGGGATTTGCTTCCTAGACCCAATGACTATCCAATCATTGGAACCAAATGGGTCTTCAGAAACAAACTGGATGCTGAAGGAAATATTATAAGGAATAAAGTAAGGCTAGTAGCTCAAGGCTATTCACAGGAGGAAAGAATAGACTATGATCAGACATTTGCTCCAGTGGCAAGGCTTGAGGCTATAAGGATTTTCTTAGCCTTTGCAGCCTATAAAAGATTCAAAGTCTACTAGATGGATGTAAAGAGTGCTTTCCTAAATAGAGAATTAAAAGAAGAAGTGTATGTGGAGCAACCACCAGGTTTTATCTCTCCAACTCATCCTTCTTATGTCTTTAGATTGCATAAATCTCTCTATTGTTTAAAGCAAGCTCCAAGAGCTTGGTATGAGACCTTAGCTAGCTTTCTTTTAGAGCATATACTTTCTAGGGGCAAAGTAGATAGGACCCTTTTTATCAGGCATCATAAAAATAAAATTTTGTTAGTTCAAATATATGTAGATGATATTATTTTTAGCTCTACTAATCCCAAAGTATGCAAAAGATTTTCTGATCTAATGCATTCAAAGTTTAAGATGAGTAGAATGGGTGAACTTTCATACTTCCTTGGTCTCCAAGTGAAGCAATCACCTGATGGTATCTTCATCTCCCAATCCAAGTATGCTAAGGAGCTTATTAAAAGGTTTGGGATGTGTGATGCCTCAGTAATAAAAATACCTATGGATGCTAATGTTGTGATTGATTCTGATGAGCATGGCAAGCCTGTTGATCCGAAAACTTATAGGGATATTGTTGTGTCTCTATTATATCTCACAGTAAGTAGGTCTGACATAATGTTTGCCACATGTATTTGTGCTAGGTTCCATGTGAACCCTAAAGAATCTCACTATATTTTACTAAAAAGGATTTTGAGATACATAAAGGGTTGTACAAATATAGGACTCCTATATCCATCAGTGTCAGAATTTGATTTAACTGGATTTTCTATTGCTGACTATGCTGGATGTAGGGTGGACAAAAAGAGCATATCAGGAACTTGCAAGTTTCTTGGTGATTGGCTTGTGTCCTGGTTTTTTAAGAAGCAAACCTCTGTGTCCACATCAACTGCTGAAGCTAAATACATAACTGCAGGCAGCTGCTTTTCACAGATTTTGTGGATACAAAATCAATTGCTAGATTATGGTATCAACTTAAATAATTTAACTATGTTTTGTGACAGTACAAATGCTATATCTATTGCACAAAATCCAGGGCATCATAGTAGGATAAAGCATATAGTGATAAGACATCATTTCCTTAGAGATTGTGTGGACAAAAAGAAAATTGATCGTCTTTATCTCTACTGATTTTCAAAAAGTAGATATCTTAACTAAACCTTTAGATGAGAAGAAACACATGTTCTTTCTGAATCAGCTAGGTATGATTAATGGAGAAGTTTAATTTGATTTTTGTCCAAGGTCGAAGAATTGATCACATTTCGTCCAACGGAGATCGACGATCTGAGAACTGTTCTTGAGATTTTTCGTCGACCTGAGATCGACGAACTCTCTGCATAAAGTTATTTTAGTCGAGCGGAGATCGACGATTTAGCTTCAGAAAAATTTTCTTCGACCCGAGAATGATGAAAAGTTTTCCCCTCTTCTGACTGATCTCAGACGATATTATTTCTTCATAAAATTTTTCGTTGACCTAAGAACGAAGATTGTTTATTTTTTGCAGGACAGAGCCCGGCGCTTCATATTCTGAAAACCTTATAACTAGGTTTTCGTCGTGCTCTATCCCGCGCTTTCTGTTCTCTTGGTCTTGCTCTCTCTTTTGTTTTTGCAGGAAAACCTATGGCGATTACGACACTCTCTCTCTATCAAGCATGAAGTTCGACACTAGCTTCGCCATCGATTTCGATTACTTCTCCCACACTGATCAAATCTTAATAGACATTCTCAAGCTTTGTGAAGAACAGCATTTGAAGAATCTCATGGCAACAAGGATCAAGATACCAGCAAATGAAATCAGAGAATGGGTTTTTTACTTCAACAGCTCCTAACGCAAATACTATGATTGGCACAATTGGAGGAAATCAGGTCATTCTAACTCCTGTAGTTTTAACTGAAATTTTTGAATTGGCTACTGGAGAAGATGATATTGAATTAGATAATGCTGAATATGAGAATATGTTGAGCATAATGGGTCATTCTGAAGGAAACTCCAATAAACTTCTAAAAAATAATTTATCTGTTCAATATAAATTTCTGGTTGATATTGTTAGCAAGGTTTTGCTGGGCAAACATACAGCCCATGATTATATAACCATGCACCAGTTTCTGGTGATATGTGCTCTGGTAGATAAAAAAATCATTAAACTGAGAAAAGATTTTGTTTGAGTTGATAAAGAAGAAAAATACTAAGAAAGAGGTGTGCTTTGGGAGAATTCTAAGAATTTTCCTCCAGGAAAAGGCACCAGAATTATTTGTTTCCCAGCCAATAATCATAAATGCCTCAAAGAGGATCACCTCTGCCTTATTTGGCAGATGGGAGAGGACCATTCCAAAGCCCTCCATGGCCTCCTCGTCCTCCAGGACTTCTGAGGACACAAGGGCGGTTATAGCCTCTCCACCACCTCCAGAAGAAATTCCTCCATCCACCAGCATTCCTTCACCTCCTCAACAACAACAATAATCTCTTTCACCTCTTCCTCAAAACAACAATCACCTCCACATTCACCCAGCATCATTCATGATGAAATCCCATCTCCACCTCCTCAATCTCCACCTCAAACTCATGTATCTGACATTCCATCTACCTCCTCACAGCCATCTTTCAATATACTATCTCCTCCTCCACCATCTCCACATCACTCTCCAGTTCAGGAACCCATCTCCACACCCACTACCACAGTTCCTACTTCTACCACTGAAATTCCATCCAAGCCACCTTCCACATTTCCAGAATACACTCACACAGACTTCTCTCATGCCTTCTTTGTGTGTTCAAACTATGGACATCACACCCCTTACACCTCCTCTGCTCCTGAACTTCTCTACCTCAATTTCTCTGATATTGCCCATGATCTTCTTGCTTTCATCTCTCCCACTGTTGAGCAACTCCTAGCAAATGATATTTCTCCTCTCCATACTTCCATCATTTCTCTCTCTACCAGTCTTGCTGCTCTCTCTTAAGTTCCTTATTCTAGAGGACTGGCTTCAAGACCCTCTAAACCCAGCCAGGGGGAGATGTTCTATTAAGAAGCTCCAGTTCCTCCTCCTGCAGTAGCAGTAGTAGCAGCAGATTCTAAATTTTTTGATGATTCAGCAGAGGCAGCTCCTCCAACTGAAATAATAGATCTAATTGATTCTAATACTAACATGGCTGATATAGTTTTGGTAGAAATAATCACTGCTAGTGATTTCATTATAAATCCCACGGTTAATCTTGATTCTTTACTAGATTCTTTCAATTTTGCTTGCAAAAATATCTTACCCAGTATTGTTACTCAATATTCTAAAGCTATTGTAGTTTATTCTGCTCCAATAAGTTCTGAAGTTGCAGAACAACTAAAGGCAAGTTTTGTTGTTGAAGATATTATTGAACCAGTTTCTGAGCACAAGGCATTCTCTCCACCAATCTTTGGCTGGTGTGAATCTCTTATGCTAGACCTGGATAACATTTTGTTTGCTGATATGGAAGAAGAAGCAGGAAATATTCAGAGTGCTACAGAAATCTCTGCAGAGCCAACAAGTCTAGCATAGCCATAGATTCCTGGAATCTCAGCTGATTTGCTAAAGCAACTGGATGCTCTGTATGACAATCCTGAAAACTCTTCTGATGATGATGTTGATAATGAGTCAGATGAATCTGATAATAAAAGTTCAAATAAAAGGAAGGCTCCTACAAAAACTGCTCCTCCAAAGGTTATCCCTAAGCCAAATCCATTTGCTGATGTTCCATACTATATCCTGTATAATATTACACTCACACCCGATATTCCAAACTGGATGAGGTATTCCAAGAATGAGCAAAAAGTAAGGAAGAAGAGCAGGAGGTACTCTCCACCTCCTAAATTCAGGAGAGGTCCTCCTCCTCCTCCTCATCCTATAGCAGGACCCTCTGGAAGTATTTCTCATGTTCAAAAAGCTACACCTTCTCATCAGTCCAAATCTCCCAGCAGCAGGCAGCAACGATACCATTCTAGCAGCATCAGCTAGCAACAGCTATACAAGAAGTATAGCATGAAATAAAAAATATTTGAACATGATCAACCTGATAAAGCATCACCTAAAACCGTATTTATCCAGTTTATGATCCAGAAATGGACCCCAACTTCACAATGGCCAGATTTCACGAATTGGTAGCTCTTTCCCATATCAGAAAAGCAAAGGAAGACGTAAAGGACACCTCACAGTATACCACTATGTCCTCTTACAGAAAGAAGGAGCTAGAAAAGTACCAAGTACATAATCTCTTTAATGCCAATGCTTACTTGTCTTTACATCCAGAAGCTATTGTTCCAAGAGCTGCATCTTTTATAATCCTTGGAGCCATGATATAAAGATGACCGAACAGCAAGCTGCAGATCCCAAAAGGGAAATTATCATCTCCAGTGTAACACCCCCATCTGTCGCATGGCATATAACAGAAGGTCCAGCTGGAACCCGACGCCATATACCACAGACAGTCGGAAGGGATACTAAATGAATAATCAAACCAACCAACTACAACTACTCGTCCTAACCACAGAGCATTCTAGCGGAAGATTTTAAAGTTGAAAGAACCCAAAATTAAATCCATCAATATGAATGTCCACAGCTACAACAATAGGAATGAAAACCCAAATACACAGAAACGGGTACATGGCCTTATGGCCTTACAAAAGTTCACTTAATAAAGAGTGTTTTACATACATCGGCTCGCAGGCCGGCCACACATGATAAATATAAAAATAGCTATTCTACGGCCTTCTAGGGCCAGCACAGCAACATGGGCTCCAGCCTGCTATTTGGCGCTCGGCTCCGCAGCACCTGCAAGCACATACCACCGCACGGTGACAAATAAAGCAACGGACAGCTAAAAGCCGACCAAATTATAACGACCCCGCCCCTTACTCGGGACGGCGGTGCTCTTTCCCTGCATAAAATTAGCCCAACAATATATATATAGCGCAATTATAATTCGCCACAGGTGTAGGCTCGCACGGCCAAACACCCCGTGCACTCAGGGCACATTCATGGTGAACCCTGACCCATCAGTGCATTCACCACCACCCCCAGGATGGCAACAACATGTGAGCATTTAGCCTTTCTGACCACCGTCTAAGGCTCCAACTATGCCAACGGCCAGTCCCCGTCTTCGGGTCTCTCGCACCGAACCACATAGCCTAGGTCCAATTCCACTTGCGCGTTGCTCACGCCGCATGTCCAATTTAAGTCCTTTGCACGGGCCAAGCTTCTCTCGGATCCCAAGTTTTCCAAAACAATCTCATAACCCAGTTATGATCAAGGCCGGTTCCCAGACCGCCAAGTTAGCAGAACACGTTTCCGCACAATTTTCTGGGTGCGCCTTGAAGCTAACCTCCAAGGATCCCTGCTGCAATCTACCGCGTAGAAACCCAAAAAATCCAAAGCACGGAGTCTTCTCCGGCAAAACCACATCAAATGCAACATCACCGATCCAGACAAAACATGTCCGGGTAGGCTTCACACACAATGCCTATGCCCATACTTACGATTCCGGGCTCTATATGCAACACAAGGGGGACTATTCCCGTCAACCCCAAGGAACACCACGCACTCGCCGCATACTCGCGAGAGCGGGATTCCCTATGCAGAAAGAAAGAGCTTCAAGCGCTCAAGTTGAGAATCGTTACCCTTGTAGTCCGTGTTGGCGCCATGGAAAAACTATGCGGTTAGAACTCTTCGCAATGACCTTCCCTCCACGGATCCGCTCTCCGATTTCGAAACGGTGCTCCGATGCTCCGCCGGCGTCCGGAAACCTCCTTCTTCTTCCTCTCCTCTCTCACTTTGGAAGGGGAGAACTTTGGAGAGAAAATGAGGGAATAACTCCCTATTCCCGGCCTTAACAGAGCAGGATTCCATCTGGGCCGTCAGATCTAAATTAAAGGAAACGAATGGCTCGGATTTGCACAAAATTCCCCAGACCTGGGCCGCACACGGCTTGGCACACGACCGTGTCCAAGGCCGTGTGCCTCGATCCAGGCACGATCATCGAACTGAGAAACGCACACGGGCCAAGACACGCCCGTGTCTGACCTGACACGCCCGTGTCGGGTTACTCGACACGCCCGTGTTCGTGAGCGTGTCACGCATAACTGCCACGGCAACGGACACGACCCATCAGGACACGGGTCTGGACACGGGTTGGCACACGCCCGTGTCGGATGACACGCCCATATCATCCGGCCGTGTTTCTGGCCGTGTCCTTCTCGGGTTGAAAACGGCCAAAAATCACCAGCCAGACACGGCCTTGGACACGCCCGTGTCCTAGGCCGTGTACCCCTACAGGCACCAAAAACTCTTTTTCTGCGACCGACTCGCACACAAAATTCGGGGCGTTACAAATCTCCACCACTTAAGGAATTTCGTCCCGAAATTAAGCAAAGGTACACGAAAGCTAAATGATACCTGAGTGGAATAACTCGGGGTATTCCTCCAACATAGCTTGCTCTCGCTCCCAAGAAAGCTCCTCACGTCCGCAATTATTCCAACGGACTTTAACCATTCTGACCTCCTTGTTGCGGAGTCGTTTGACCGCAACGTCTTCAATTCGTACTGGTCTGACCCTTGTTGTTAACTCATAATCAACCGGTACCTGATTGTCCGCAACGATCTGCAAAGGCTCTTGCACTGCCTTACGCAACACCGATACGTGGAATACATCATGCAGCCCACTCAACTCCGTCGACAGCTTTAATCTATACGCCGCCTCGCCAACACGCTCCAGGATTTCAAATGGTCCAAGGTATCTCGGACTCAGCTTCTTCAAGCGTCGAACCCGCGATACACCCTTGAACGGCTTGATCTTTAAATATAGCATGTCGCCAACGTTGAACTCCACATTTCTATGTTTGGCATTGTAATACTTTGACTGTCTATCCTGAGCAATCTTCAGCCTTTCCTGAATTGTCTGTATCATTGAAGTGGCATCTTCCACCGCTTGACGTTTATACAACTTTGATTCGCCTGCCTCCAACCAAGACAACGGCGTACGACACTTCCTCCCGTACAAAGCTTCGAAAGGCGTCATTCTAATGCTTGCCTGAAAACTATTGTTGTAAGCAAACTCCACCATGTACAGGTGATCCTCCCAATGCTTCCCGAAATCTAGGACGCATATGCGAAGCATGTCCTCCATAGTCCTGTTGACTCTCTCGGTTTGGCCATCTGTCTGCGGGTGAAAGGCTGTGCTGAATTTTAGTTTAGTACCCAACAGACCATGCACCAACCTCCAGTCTTTTGACGTGAAGCGTCCATATCGATCACTAACAATACTTCTAGGCACACCATGCAATCGTACAATACTATCCACGTAGAGTTTGGCTAACTTTTCTACTGGATCTTCCTTTCTGACTGGGGTAAAGTGCGACACTTTTGTCAATCTATCAACGACCACCCAAATGGCGTCGTTTCCCTTCTGCGACTTCGGCAAACCGTGCACAAAATCCATAGATATGTCGTCAAACTTCCATTCTGGGATAGGAAGTGATTTCAAGAAACCTCCGGGCTTCTGGCATTCCGCCTTCACTAATGCACAAGTACGACACTTGGCCACATAAAGTGCCACATCCTTCTTCAAACCCGGCCACCAGAATAATTTCTTCATGTCTCTATACATCTTCGTGCTTCCCGGGTGGATTGAGTACTTGGTATGATGAGCCTCATACATCAACTCCTCCCGAATATTATCCGCACTAGGAACGCATAGACGACCGTCCTTCCTTAGCAACCCATCTTCAACCACAAACTGGGAATTTGACCCATCCAAAGCTTCATCCAAGATTTGCTTCAAGCTGCTATCCTGAACCAAAGCCCGCCGAACTCTATCCGCCAGGTCACACTGCACCTCTGTCCAAAACAGTTTCGCCTCGGCACTAGACTGCTTATCGACGCAAGATATCTCCAATGCCTCCAACTCTTGGACCAATCTCTCATCATGTACCGATAACCAATTGGCTTGTGCGGGAATCTTACGACTCAACGCATCCGCCACTGCATTTCCCTTCCCAGGCACATAGTGTATCTTGAAGCTGTAGTCCCCTAAGAACTCCATCCACCTCCTCTGCCTCATGTTCAGATCCTTTTGGTCCAATAGGTACTTCAAACTCTTATGATCGGTGTAAATATCCACCCTCACACCGTACAGATAGTGCCTCCAAAGCTTAAGAGCAAATATCACGACCGCCAACTCTAAGTCGTGGACCGGATAATTCCTCTCGTGAACCTTCAGTTATCGTGAACCATAAGCTATCACTCTTCCATGCTGTAGCAGAACATAACCCAAACCACTGCCTGAAGCATCACTATAAATCTCGAATACTTCGGTTCCACTTGGCGAACATAAAATGGGCGCCGTGGTCAATCGCCTCTTCAATTTTTCAAAAGCCTGATCGCACTCCGGGGACCACACAAACTTCTGATCCTTTCTTGTCAACGTTGTGAGTGGTAGTGCTATCCGCGAGAAGTTCTCTACGAAGCGCCTGTAGTAGCCAGCAAGCCCCAGAAAACTCCGGACCTCTGCCACTGTAGTCAAAGTAGGCCACTCCCGTATCGCCACTATCTTCGCCGGATCCACAGCTATTCCTTCTCCACTGATAACATGACCAAGGAACGCTATCGAGGACAACCAGAATTCACACTTGGAGAACTTTGCATACAACTGACTTTTCCTCAATGTCTCCAACACCAAGTGTAAATGTTTGTAGTGATCCTCCTCGCACCGCGAATACACCAGAATATCATCGATAAATACTATCACAAACTGATCCAGGTATTCTCTGAACGTCCTATTCATCAGATCCATAAACACGGATGGCGCATTCGTCAACCCAAACGGCATAACCGTGAACTCGTAATGCCCAAACCGCGTACTGAATGCTGTCTTTGGGATGTCGCTCTCCCTTATCCTCAACTAATAGTAACCGGACTTCAAATCTAACTTCGAATATACAGTTGATCCAACCAGCTGATCAAATAGATCGTCAATCCTCGGGATCGGATATTTATTCTTCTCCGTAAGTTTGTTCAACTCCCGATAATCAATACAAAGCCGCAAGCTCCCATCTTTCTTCTTAACAAAGAGAACTGATGCGCTCCAAGGCGATGAACTTGGACGCACATATCCCTGCTCTAGCAACTCTTGCAGTTGCACCTTAAACTCCGCCATTTCTCTTGGGGCTATCCGATAGGGGGAGCGTGACACCGGTTTGGCACCCGGTACCAGTTCTATAGTAAAGTCTATCTCCCGCTGAGGAGGGGCTCCTGGGAGATCATCTGGAAACACATCAGGATACTCGGACACAACTGGGATGCTGTCCAAACTAGGCTTAGGCGTCGAAGTCTGCACTAGAGTGACATATAGTTCTGCCCCAGACCGAACTGCCTTGAACATCTGAAGGGCCGACATCAGAACTTTCCCTGACCCCTTCATGCCCGCAAAAGTAGTCTCCCGATCAGTGTCCAGACCCAACTTGACTTCTTTCCGGCTGCAATCAATACATGCACTTTGCTCCGAGAGCCAATCCATACCGAAAATTACGTCGAACTCCACTAATGGTAGAACCAACGCTCGCAAATCAAACTCCCGGTCTCCAATCTGAATCTTCACAACACAAACCCTATCCGCACGCATTGAGCACCCATTAGGCAACAACACATCCAACTTGTTTTCTGCCATCGAGAAGGGAACTCCGATGCGCGATATAAACTTTTCAGACAAGAAGGAATGTGATGCTCCCGTATCAAAAAGGGCTCTCGCCGGAAACCCAAAGATTAACACAAAGCCTAGCATTAACAAACGTAAGCTAACAAATACGAAGGTAACAACTATAAAAGTTAAACCATTGTAATTTAACTCATACCTGTCACCACGTCCGCTTGCGTTATGGCCTCCTGCAGACCAAGGTTGTAGACTCTAGGCTGGGATGGAGCATGATGGGATGCGGTTGACTCCACCGCCTTCCCTTTCTCCTCATAAGTCGCTCCAGGTCTCCTCTCAGACTTTGAATGTCTGCTCCAACACTCCCGAGCAAAATGCCCCGTCTTCCCGCAGTTGTAGCAAGCCCCGGGGACTCGACTTGTAGTTGCCCCCGATGCATCAGTCGTAGGGGCTGAGTTCGAAGTCCTCCGCTTCTTGTTCCATCTGCGGAAACCTGTCTTGTTACTTGGCACCTTGAACTCGGTCTTCCTTTCTCCTGGGTCCCTCTTCTCTTGAACTTTCTTCGCAACCTTTTCCAACGATCGGGCCGAATTGACCAAGGCTAGGAAGCCCTGCGCCTTAGGCCCAGCAAGGAGTAACTGTAAGTCGCCGCGAAGACCCTCATAGAATCGGTTGGTCTTCCTCTCTTCTTCTGAAAACATAGCACCAGCATAACGACCCAACCGTGTAAACTCATGCAGATATTCGTCCACGCTTTTGGATCCCTGAGACAATCCAAGAAATTGATTCTCCATCTCCAACTTCTGAGCAGAAGGTACAAATCTGGCTAGGAACAATCTTGAAAATTCTTCCATCGGCACATCCGCAAGTTGCCTTCCCACTAGAAGATGAAACTCCAACTCGTCCCACCAAAGCCTCGCTTCACCCTCCAAAAGAAAAGTCGCTATGGTGGTCTTCTGCCACTCCTCAGTCAATGTGGCCGTCAACACCCTCTTTATGGAAGAGAGCCAGTCCTCAGCTTGAGTTGGCGTTCCAACCCCATTAAACCTCGGAGGATTAAAGCCCATCACGTGCTTTAGCTGCCGCTCCGTAGTTCTCCTCGGCTCTACTAACTCAACTGCTGCGCGTTCCACCACTCTCGGCTCTGCCGCCCTAACCGGTTCTTGCTCATTCGCAGGAGGTGCGCGATGCATTTGCCCTGCAGGTTGGGCATTTATCATTGCGAACACGGCTTCAGCCACCATCCTGATGGTTTCCGCTGAAGGAGGTGTAGCAGGCACGTCCCTTGGTGCGCTACTTTCCGCTGATTGCGGCCGCTCTGACTGACCAGCACCGCTCCTAGCTGCCTAAATTAGCAAAGACACACAATTAGACAACAAACAAATTGCAAAAAGCAATCATTGGAACACTCAGGTTCCACCAAACAAGTGTATTTTTCATTCCTAAGTGGTCATTCATGGGTTCTTTTTGATGTTATAACGATGACGCACACATGTGCTCACCACCCCTTAAAAGAATTCGCCCATGAATTCATTTAAGCCTGACCGTAACCAGAAGTCTGATACCAAATTGTAACACCCCCATCTGTCGCATGGCATATAACAGAAGGTCCAGCTGGAACCCGACGCCATATACCACAGACAGTCGGAAGGGATACTAAATAAATAATCAAACCAACCAACTACAACTACTCGTCCTAACCACAGAGCATTCTAGCGGAAGATTTTAAAGTTGAAAGAACCCAAAATTAAATCCATCAATATGAATGTCCACAGCTACAACAATAGGAATGAAAACCCAAATACACAGAAACGGGTACATGGCCTTATGGCCTTACAAAAGTTCACTTAATAAAGAGTGTTTTACATACATCGGCTCGCAGGCCGGCCACACATGATAAATATAAAAATAGCTATTCTACGGCCTTCTAGGGCCAGCACAGCAACATGGGCTCCAGCCCGCTATTTGGCGCTCGGCTCCGCAGCACCTGCAAGCACATACCACCACACGGTGGCAAATAAAGCAACGGTCAGCTAAAAGCCGACCAAATTATAACGACCCCGCCCCTTACTCGGGACGGCGGTGCTCTTTCCCTGCATAAAATTAGCCCAACAATATATATATAGCGCAATTATAATTCACCACAGGTGTAGGCTCGCACGGCCAAACACCCCGTGCACTCAGGGCACATTCATGGTGAACCCTGACCCATCAGTGCATTCACCACCACCCCCAGGATGGCAACAACATGTGAGCATTTAGCCTTTCTGACCACCGTCTAAGGCTCCAACTATGCCAACGGCCAGTCCCCGTCTTCGGGTCTCTCGCACCGAACCACATAGCCTAGGTCCAATTCCACTTGCCCGTTGCTCACGCCGCATGTCCAATTTAAGTCCTTTGCGCGGGCCAAGCTTCTCTCGGATCCCAAGTTTTCCAAAACAATCTCATAACCCAGTTATTATCAAGGCCGGTTCCCAGACCGCCAAGTTAGCAGAACACGTTTCCGCGCAATTTTCCGGGTGCGCCTTGAAGCTAACCTCCAAGGATCCCTGCTGCAATCTACCGCGTAGAAACCCGAAAAATCCAAAGCACGGAGTCTTCTCCGGCAAAACCACATCAAATGCAACATCACTGATCCAGACAAAACATGTCCGGGTAGGCTTCACACACAATACCTATGCCCGTACTTACGATTCCGGGCTCTATATGCAACACAAGGGGGACTATTCCCGTCAACCCCAAGGAACACCACGCACTCGCCACATACTCGCGGGAGCGGGATTCCCTATGCAGAAAGAAAGAGCTTCAAGCGCTCAAGTTGAGAATCGTTACCCTTGTAGTCCGTGTTGGCGCCATGGAAAAACTACGCGGTTAGAACTCTTCGCAATGACCTTCCCTCCACAGATCCGCTCTCCGATTTCGAAACGGTGCTCCGATGCTCCGCCGGCGGCCGGAAACCTCCTTCTTCTTCCTCTCCTCTCTCACTTTGGAAGGGGAGAACTTTGGAGAGAAAATGAGGGAATAACTCCCTATTCCCGGCCTTAACAGAGCAGGATTTCATCTGGGCCGTCGGATCTAAATTAAAGGAAACGAATGGCTCGAATCTGCACAAAATTCCCCAGACCTGGGCCGCACACGGCTTGGCACACGGCCGTGTCCAAGGCCGTGTGCCTCGATCCAGGCACGATCATCGAACTGAGAAACGCACACGGGCCAAGACACGCCCGTGTCTGACCTGACACGCCCGTGTCGGGTTACTCGACACGCCCGTGTTCGTGAGCGTGTCACGCATAACCGCCACGGCAACGGACACGACCCATCAGGACACGGGTCTGGACACGGGTTGGCACACGCCCGTGTCGGATGACACGCCCGTGTCATCCGGCCGTGTTTCTGGCCGTGTCCTTCTCGGGTTGAAAACGGCCAAAAATCACCAGCCAGACACGGCCTTGGACACGCCCGTGTCCTAGGCCGTGTACCCCTACAGGCACCAAAAACTCTTTTTCCGCGACCGACTCGCACACAAAATTCGGGGCGTTACATCCAGACCTACCTCAGATGAGTAGAAGAAGAACTCCAAGAAAGGCGAACAATTCTATTTATATATTTTGATTAGAATTGTTGTTTATTATTTGTTACTTAACAAGGCACTATGTTAATATCAGCTGAACAATTTTAAATTCTGCCAGATATCTTTTATGCTTTGTGATTTTTTTCTTTTCTATTGTTCATAGTGACCTCACCCAAATAGGAGGAGATTGTTGGATCCCTAGTTTGGATTTGTGCTAGGTTCACTATTAGGTTGTTGGCCCTTCATATATAGTATATGGTCATTTTGTTAGTTCTATAGTATAGGTTAATCTGACTAGGTTAGTCAATTTTTGATCCAGCCATCAGAAGAAATCAGAGATCCAGACTTAGAAGAATGACAGTTGCTAAGAGTTCAGAAAATCAGTTCAAAGTTCTTCGAACTCAGCACGACGATCGTCGATCGCAGATCGACGAACTCATAGTCCCTACTCTGAGTTGAGCTCGACGAACTTAGAGCTCAGGTCGACGATCTTCTCTCTT
The DNA here is from genome assembly GCA_039583875.1 of Platanthera guangdongensis. Classification (NCBI taxonomy): domain Eukaryota; kingdom Viridiplantae; phylum Streptophyta; class Magnoliopsida; order Asparagales; family Orchidaceae; genus Platanthera; species Platanthera guangdongensis. The sequence goes on along the minus strand of CM077153.1, from coordinate 74,181,422 downwards.
CTCTCAAGTTCTCAGCTCGACGAACTTCTATCTTTGGTCGATGAACTTGTAGCCCAGCTTTGACAGTTTATTCTTCCATTTCAACTTTCTCTGATCTCAGCTCAACGAAGACGATTTCTCAGCTCGACGAACTTGGAGTTCAGGTCGACAAAATCTGTCAGTTCATTATTTTCTATTCTCTCTAGTTAATTCTCCAGATTGACCAAGGTTTATATAATATATTATTGCCTATATTGCTTTGAGTAATTAATTGCATATATTCTTATGAATATAGCCATTCATTGGCATCATTAATTACTGGATTTCATAGATTTAATATTCGGCTTAATAACTGGGACAGTTAAGGAATCAATTTATTGCCCTTCTAGTCGTTTGTCAAAGTTCCAAGATTTCTGCATTTAATCATTCAGAAGAATTCAAATTCAAACATAGAATTTCTGCAGAAAACATAAAAAGGAGAAGAGAATTCACTTAGGCAGATACAGATAGACAGATAAGTAATTCATTCAGTCTCCATACTCATAAAGTCTTCATCATCTGCAACTCTTAACCAAGCTTTCAAGATACATCAAAACTCAATAGGCCTAAAAGCTTCTAGAGTTCATCAAAGAAGACCTACACCCTGCAAAGCTTCCATCAAATTCCTGAACAATATGCATCTCAGGGGGAGCTTTGACATCATCAAGCAATCCACTAAAGTCTTTTCAGCTGTTTGAGAAAGAGAAGATAATATCAAATTCTTTTTACTCCACTGTACACAGGGTTTTAACTCCCTTCAAAAGTTAACAACCTGGTTCTTAAGTCTCCTTAACAAAAGACTTAGGTTGGTTTTTTGGCACCTGATCAAAAGCCTAAAAGGTTGTGAGATCTCCCTTAAAATAGATCTTCTAGTGAAAGGGCACCTGAGCAAAAACCTGTTGGTGACTGGGCACCTGATCATAAACCTGAAGTGGATTCCTACAACGGTGCTAGAAGAGTGAATGTAACCAAGTTTAGGAGAACCACTATAAATTTCTTGTGTCGTCTGGATTGCTTCTTATTTTCTTATTGTTGTGTGTTGTGTGCTGTGTTAGCTAGATTTTTCTTTCCTGCACTTTCTTAAGATATATATCACTATTTTTAATTCCGCTATAAAAACCAATTAAAATTTTAAAATACTCCATTCACCCCACCCTCTAGAGTTAAGTAGATCTATCCCTCAATTGGTATCAGAACATTTCTGAAATCTCTTTCATAAGTTCTCCAATATTCTCAAGTAAATCATCTTACACTAAGAGTCCTTGACTCGTACAACTTAGGAATGCCACCAGCCCCCTACCTTATACCTCTAACACAAGGTCTTACACTCGGGCTACCAAAGCACTACCTTAATCCTTGCACCCAGAGATCTACACTCAGATCTTCTCCAAAGATCCTACCTCATATGTAACGCCCCAATTTCCGTAAGAGGGACGATCAACATTTTTGGCCAGGATTGGGTCTTGGTAAGGGGTGACATGGCCAAGTACACGGGCGTGTCTAAGGCCGTGTCTCGGTCGTGTTCGGCAAAGATCCCGGGAGGTCATCGATTTGAAGTCGACGAAGTGTGGACGAGTCTTCGCTCGACGACTCGTGTCAAACCTGCGTTCGACGATTTTGTTTCGACGATCAGGCCAGTGATCATGGTTCTGGCCAGCGCTCGATGATCTGGCTAGCGATTGACGACCTGCGTTTGACGATCTGGCTTGCGCTCGACGATTTTGCCCTCGTCGATTTGTGCGTTCGATGATCTGGCTTGCGCTCGATGATTTTGCGCTCGTCGATTTGTGTGTTCGACGATCTTGGTTCGACGATCATCGAGCGGCGATCTTGTCAGATTGATTTGACGCAGAGTGTTCGACATTCTGTTTTTCCAAGTCAGACCCGTATCGTAGCCGTGCATTCCTTTGTGTGGGATCCGAAGGCTGGGGGTTTTTCTGTTTGGGATATACCCGAGAGTAGGGTTTCAAAATCCGGATTATTTCAGTCGTTGTTTCTCCGTCTAAGATCTAGAGAGAAGGGAGAGAGCGGAAAACGGTGAAGGAGATCCGGCCATTAGAGAGGCTTCGGTGCTCCAAATCGCGAGCCATTTTCGGATCCGTGGAGGTAAGATCGTTGCGAAGGTTTTCATATGGCTAAGTTTCCATGGCTAGGAAGAGGGGTCAGAAGGTAACGACACTTCTCCTCTTGGTTTTAGGATGCGGCCTTGCATCTCTTATTTCCATGGTTTTGGGCACCAATCTCTTATATGAGAGGGGTCTTGGTCGCCAAGGTTCAAGAGAAACCTCCTGGTCGATTGAGTCTGACCCCGGCATGATTTTGCATTAGAGATCCGCTCCGTTAGTGGATTAGGCATGGTGGGTGAAGCCGTGGTCGCGACCGTTAGTCCGACCCGGTGATGTTACATACGAGCTTTAGGGTTTTGGTAGAAACCCGTTGCGGCAAGAGGCCGTTTATGATGTTTGTGATGCTTTCCCCATTTTCTCGTGTGAGTACATGTAGCCGGAACCGGACAAGGTTAGCTCTGCATTGGCGGTAGATGGTTTCCTTGGTGGACAAGGTTAGCTCCCCATTGGCGGTAGATGGTTTCCTTGGTCCGCGGGAATGCTGCAGTATGAATGATGGATTATGGTGGAACTGGCTTGGTTTGTGTTGTGCCAAGGCATGGCTGTGTCTCTGTGGTCGGCTGGCTATCCCGTGACGTGCAAGTCATGTATGGAAAGTGTCCCGGCAAGACTAGTCCCCTTTTTGTGAGACTGACGAGAACGCCGAGCATGGGGCAAGCCCGGGAAATGAGGCCATGAGAAGGTGGGGTCCAGCAAGGGTTCTTAGAATCGATCAGTGTGTTGGACAGAATCTTGACATGAGAAGTCAGAGTTTACCGGCAAGCCCTGGTCTACGACGGTGAGCGGGTGGGGCCTTGGCAAGAGTTCTGTGTGGCGGCTTGTATGTCGTTGGGGGATTGTGGTTCCCCTTATTTGCGGCTTTATGCCAATGGGGAAATGATGAGTACCTAAATGATGTGATGGTGTTCTAGATGCATATGCTATAGGGTGCCTTGGGTGAAGCCCGGGTGTTGCATTCATGTTGCATAGTAGGCCCTTTTATTATATGCTCAACAATAGAGAACATGTATGATGTTTGAGACAACCAAGCCTATTTCCTTAGTTGCTTTTCTTGCTTATGAATATTGCATACGAAGTGCTAACTTGCAGGTTGGAGGAGTACCCCGGAGTCCGTTAGGGGCGGCCGGGAGGAGATGTGTTTGTTACACAGTTTGAGGTCAGCCTTTGCTGACCCACGTTACCACCAATTTTTACAGGACAAGGATCGCAAGCAGGAGCTAGCTCGCCGGCCAAAAAGGCCTAAGCCTCATGAAGAGTACCGCTTTGCTTTAGCTTTACTTATTTGACATTGTATGTTTGATGCTCCTGTATTCCGACTTGCATGCCGAGGTAGTTTATGGGTGCTGATGCATGTTCTTGACTGTTTTTATTATTTGAGCTTCAGACTCACTTTTGTTGTAAGGCCTTAAGGCCATCTCTAATCTCCTATATGTGTGGATATCTTCTAGTCTCTTTACTGTTTCCGCTGTGTTGTGTCTTGAGTTTTGAGATTGGGTAGTTATATCATCTTATAATATTAAAGTTGTGGCGTCTGTATGTTGTGGGGCCCCGGTCGGAGCCATATTATACGGTCATTACAGGGGAGGTGTTACAATTTGGTATCAAAGGGAGGTTAGATCCAAGGTCAGTGCACATAGAAGATATCCAGATAGGAGTAATGCGGGACCATGAGTGTCCTTATGTTTGAGTCTTGTGATTAGAGACTGATTCCTTGTTTTCTTGCTTTTTTGAAGAGTGCAAACAACGAGGCGGGTACGTCGAGACCAAGAGAAGAGCTTTCGGCGAGTAGTGCCACTGCTACGGGTCTTTTGGGCACGGGTGTAAACCCAGCCGATTTCTGTCGCATACTTGGGGAAGCAATGGTGCCTGCCCAAGCTGCAGCGACAGCTCAGGTAGCAACCCCTGCTACACCGGATACGGCGACGGTCGTGCCAGGTGGAGAAGCCAGGCGAGTGGAGCCTTTGGCGGAAAGGGTGTTTGTCGGACATGGAGACCGACACATGAAGTATTTTCTGATCTTTCATCCCCCGGCATTCAAGGGAGTCGGTACCCCGACTGATGCGGAGGATTGGTGTGCAAGGATGCAAGAAGTTCTGAGGGTGGCGGAGACGCTAGAAGATAAGAAATCTGAGTTTGCGGCCTTCATATTAGAAGGAGACGCAAAGCTATGGTGGGTGAGCCATAGCAGCCACCAATTTCCTGGACGCACCCCGTCCATAGAAGAGTTTGGGGATGCTTTTCTAAAGAAGTACTTTCTCGTTTCAACGAGGTTGGCCCTTCAGAGCAGTTTCTGCACTTGGTGCAGCGAGATAAGACGGTGGATGAGTATGTGCAAGAGTTCACCTGTTTGGGTCGTTATGCAGGAACGACGATGGCAGATGATGTAGAGAGGGATAACCTCTTCTACCAGGGTGTTGAAGTTGGTGACCGGACGGTCTGTCTTGGCAGGTTGAAGACCGCGCGGTCTGGCGGTTTGACTCGCCGGCTTGTAAACCGGGCGGTCTAGCGATCTTCACAGGCGACCTCTCTGCTTCTCTTGTTGTAGCCGTGCGGTTAGTCCTTCTGTCTAACCGCGCGGCTTGTGCGGTTTACTTTGTACAGTCCGCTTAGCTTGTAAATTTTTAGTCCCACATCTCTTATTTGTATTCTCTCATCTCTCCTCCATTCTATATAAGGGAGGGCATACCTTTGTAATAGTTATCTTTTTTGGATAATAAAATTTCAATTATTCAAAAGCTTATCCGCTTGTTCTCTCTTTTTCGCTACTTTCTAACATGGTATCAGAGGACACGGACATTTCCTTCTGATTCTGTGCGCTCTCTGTTATTCGCGGCTTGTTTTCCGCTTTCTGCGACCTGTTTCGCGACTTCCTTCTCTTCTGTCCGCTGCCCTGTTCGCGCATCTTGTTTCTGTCCGCTGCCCTGTTCGCGTGGCTTGCTTCTTCTTGGTTCTCTTCTCCTACTGCTATTCGTCGCAGCGACCTGGTTCCTTGTCGCCGCGCTCCTTGTTCTTTCTTGAAGTTGGTGACCGGGCGGTCTGTCTTGGCGGGTTGAAGACCGCGCGGTCTGGCGGTTTGACTCGCCGGCTTGTAAACCGGGCGGTCTAGCGATCTTCACAGGCGACCTCTCTGCTTCTCTTGTTGTAGCCGTGCGGTTAGTCCTTCTGTCTAACCGCGCGGCTTGTGCGGTTTACTTTGTACAGTCCGCTTAGCTTGTAAATTTTTAGTCCCACATCTCTTATTTGTATTCTCTCATCTCTCCTCCATTCTATATAAGGGAGGGCATACCTTTGTAATAGTTATCTTTTTTGGATAATAAAATTTCAATTATTCAAAAGCTTATCCGCTTGTTCTCTCTTTTTCGCTACTTTCTAACACAGGGGCTGAGGGAGAATCTAAGGCAACCCCTCATTTCCATGAAGAGATCTGGTTTTAATGAGCTAGTTGAGACTGCCAGGACATTGGAGAGTGATCTAGAGCGAACCCAACGTCGTAAGGGTTTCACTCCCAAGCAAGGGGAAGGGAAGCCTTCCCAATCCCAGGGAAAGTCTGAAGGGAATAGGTGGAGGAAAAAGCCTCACACTTCCAGGTCCGGTGAGAAGAGCAAGTGGACCTCTGGAGGTTCTCACTCTAGGGGACCACCTATGTGGTACAACTGTGGTAAGGTGGGGCACATCGCTCGTGTTTGTCCTCAAGGAGGAGTGGATCAAGAGGAAAAGCAGGAGCAGACTGTGCGCTCCGGCCCTAGTGCCGTAGAGAAAGGGAAGATGGCAGAGTCTAATGCTTCTCGGTTCCAACCGGTGGAACCAAGGGCCTACAATATTGAACAGCAGGAAGCGATCCGCCAAACCAATATGGTGACAGGTATGAGGAAATTTATGTTTAACTTTGTGCTTCATACTTTTAGACCTTTATGTGTGATGTCTATGTTATAGGCTTCGTATTAGTTTCCGGATACCCCGCTAGGGTATTGTTCGATATGGGAGCATCGCACTCCTTTCTTGCGGAGAGCTTCATCTGGAGAATAGGTGTTGAGTCATTTTCGGCGTATGCGGAGCTGAAATTGCGCATGCCCAATGGGTCATCCATGACCACCGGGGCCAAAGGGCGCATTTATTGGGAGCTGGACAGAGTTGACTTTGTATTGGTAGCACCGGTTTTACCATTGGTTGTGTTGATGCGCGGAAATGGCATCGGGGGCACAGCTATCACCGAGGGGGTGTTTGGCCTCAAAGGCTAGGTGAGGAGGAAGGAGAAGGTTTCGGGGGTAGGGGAGAGGCTTGAGAGAAGAGGCGAGCCTTGATCAACAGAGAGGGTTGATCAAGAGAGGAAGAGTAGGGAGACCAGGAGCGGTCGGACAGACAGTAACCGCAACGGTTGCGCTTGTAGGTTGGTTGCCGAGAAGAGCTGAGCTGAGCTGAGGGCGAGGCTTGCTGAGCGAAGGAGCAAGGCTTGTTGAGCAGAGAAGAGAAGAGGGGGCCGCTAGCAGCGGCAACAACACACTTCGCCCGTCGCGGCCTAAATGTCACTCCTGCGACGGGCTTTCCTTTGATTAAAAGCTAGAGATTACAAGCTTACAAGTACACCTTTACAAAAAAAATCACTAAGGGGGTACAAGGAGAAGCTGGTGGCTAAGGGAGAAGAAATTGCCAGAAAGCAGAGAGGAGAAGCTGGCAGAGACTAAGTAAAAGAGTCTGCCAACTGCTGGAGGACTGGGAAACTGAGTCTGCAGAGTCTGCTGGCAAGCTGCTGAAGGGCTGTGGAGGACTGCGCGGACAGAAAATCTGAGTCCGCAGAGCTTGCTGGAAAGGTGATGACGGACTGCGCGGACTGGAAAACGAAGTCCGCAGGGGCTGCTAGCAAGATGTGTCTCCACCTCCAGGATCCAGCCTCCTCGAATGAGAGGCTTCAGAGGGTATTTATAGGCCCAGGGAAGTACTTCAAGAAGCGGGGCCCAGTGACGTCAGCATGACGACCTGTGCGGACTCCGCGGACTGGGAATTTGTGTCCGCCATTGTTGAGCGAAGCAAGCTGCAGGAGGCCCTGGAGAGAACTGGAGGCCGCCCCCTAGCGGGCGGCCTGGGCGGACTCCGGGAGGAGTCCGCCCGGCAAGCCGGAGGCCGCCCCCTAGCGGGCGGCCTGGGCAGACTCCGGGTGGAGTCCGCCCGGCAGGCTGGAGGCCGCCCACTAGCGGGCGGCCTGGGCGGACTCCGAGTGGAGTCCGCCCGGCGGATGCCGGGGCCGCCCCCTAGCGGGCGGCCTGGGCGGACTCCGGGAGGAGTCCGCACGGCGGATTCCGGGGCCGCCCCCTAGCGGGCGGCCTGGACGGACTCCTGGAGGAGTCCGCCCGGCGGATGCCTGGGCCGCCCCCTAGCGGGCAGCCTGGGCGGACTCCGGGAGGAGTCCGCCCGGCGGATGCCGGGGCCGCCCCCTAGCGGGCGGCCTGGGCAGACTCCGGGTGGAGTCCGCCCGGCGGACGGGCAGAGGCTGGCCCGGGTGGGCGGCCTCGGCGGACGGAGGCAGGGGGCCGCCGCCCCTCGGGCAGCATGGAGGCCTCCCCTGGTGTGCGGCCTCGGCGGACGGCGGCAGGAGACCGCCGCCCCTTGGGCTGACTAGGAGGTCACTCTCGGTGGTGCTGTTGGCCGACTCCTGCAAGGAAAAGCACTGCACGATTAGCAGACCTAACCGCATGTCCTGCGAGGGTGAGCCATAGGAATAGCCCGCCGTCCCGCAGGGCACGTGGTTGCTAGGAGACCTAGGCGGACAGGGAAAACTATCCGCCTACGCTGGGACTTGTCGCGATCGAAAGTGAGAATCCAAGGGTCGCGACTAGCCAGCTGGCCACCTTGGGAAGGATCGCCGATTTCTGGTTTAACATAATCCCCGCACTTTTTCAAGTTCCGAAGGGGACTTCGAAAAAGTTGGAGACCCCCGAAAATCGTGATCCACCCCAAAGGAAAGGGAAGGAGAGGTAAGGAGAGATAGAACCTGAAGTCTCTCCTTACAAGCTTGGTGTCTCCTGTCTATTTTCCTGCAAGAGGAAAATTAAGGGTAAGCACGTATGGGCGGCACATCGAGTGTGTACCTGAGTTTGCTTTTGCAAAACGAAGAAGGCGTGTCTTCCGTTAAGTTCTACAAAACAATAGTGGGGGAAAACAGAAAGGCATAATAACTTGCAAGTACCTGATAGTGGCTTGCAAGCACCTGTTATTCTCTGCAAAAAAAGAAGGGAAAAGAGTATACAAGCACAGAAAAATGAGTTACAAGTACCTGGAAGGAACTTGCAAATCTTTGGTGGTCTCTGCAAGAGAAGAGTTAAGAGTACGTATAGTGCATAAAAGTAACTTGCAAGTACCTGAATGGAGCTTGCAAGTGTCGGTGACCTCTGCAAAGAGAGAGTTAGAGGCAGATATTGTATATAAAGATAAGCTGCAAGTACCTGAATATGACTTGCAGATGTTTGCTAACCACTGCGAAGTGAAGAGTGAGCAGCAGAGATAAAATAATGACTTAAACTGCAAATACCTGGATGAGGTTTGCAGCTGTCCGTTGTTCTCTACAAAGAGAAAAGTTAGAAGCAGACAATATGCATATGAAAGGAGCTCGCAAGTACCTATGGAGAAGGCTTGCAAGGGTTTGCTAACCTCTGTGAGGAGAGAGATTAGAAGCAAACAAGACGTGAGGATAACCGCACGAGAATCATACCAAAACTATTGATATGATTCGATTAATGTTTGACGCCATTAGATTTTGGCAAGAATAAAGAGTAGCTCTGTGAATCTCCAAATGTTGAGATAACCCATGAAGGTTGATGAGATAAGGTCGATATGACCAAGTAGCAAGGAAAATGCCCGATGAACATTATCATGAATCCCAGATTAATGAATCGAGCGCTAGCTGTCGATATGGCTAGATGGACATAAGCAAAATGAATGCCGGAATCCTTTTGGTAGGTTGGATTAACCTGTTCACCTCTGAAAGGAGGGAAGAGAGAAAAGTAGGTCTACACTCGGAATGACTAAAGAGGGTTGAATGCTGCCACAGGTGTTCCCTGTGGGCCTTATGCATCACTTGCCCGAAAAGTCACCCCGAGTATAGTCCTACCCAAAGCGGGCTGGCCGCGCATCCTCAAGGAGGGAAAGAAAGAAAAGGAGGTCCATATTCGGAATGACTAAAGAAGGTTGAATGCTGCCACAGGTGTTCCCGGTGGGCCTTATGCATCACTGGCCTGAGAAAATCATCCCGAGTATGGTCCTGCTCAAAGCGGGCTGGCCGCGCATCCTCAAGGAGGGCACAAAAGAGAAATGCAAGGGAAAGGTCCTGAGAAGGACCGCTGGAAGCACTACTCTCTCGCCTTTGGTACAAGCATCACTGATCAACGAGACGGGTTGCGCCAAGAGGCCTAGCTTGTCTGTGTATTGATCAATGGAGTTGCGAACCTGAGAAGGCACGGATCGAGGATACCGGAGAGTGTTCGGCCACCACAGTTGAAGGATGATCAAAGAGACAAGGCTATGCTTGATCGCCATTGCTTGTCCAGCAAAGATCATCCTAACAGTAATGTATCCTATACGACGCACAACAGAGCTAACACATGGGGCTCCCCTAGCACACACTCTGTGTCAGATGCCGGCTAGGATCCTAAGTATGAAGCCCATTCCCGCGATTGAACTGCTCCCACTGCACACATGGGTATACTCCCGCCATATGTGGTTGTAGCGGTTGTGCGAGAACAAACTACGGAGGGAACGTTTCCGACTCGGCGATATCTCATTGGTGTAACGATCGCTAAGAGAGAGAGAAGAGAGGAAGGAGCAACACAAGAAGGGAACTATGTCAGTATAAGATCCTTGATAAAAAGCTTTGCAGGAAAGCAAGTAAAGAACACTGAGAAGTGTTTGATGAAATGAAAATGTTTGAAGAGAGAGAGAGCAAGGGTTGAGATAACCCATGGAGCTCGCAAGGAGCTTTGGGGGACTGTGAAGTTCATCGCTTGCTCAGAATAGCCTTCCTAGCACACCTTCGTCATCGGCATCGAAGCATTCGACGGTTGGGTTAACAACGAGGAGAGGAGGCTCTTCGACGTGGTTCACTCCCCTTGAGGAGCAAGGAACATCTGAAATTTCTTTGCCCTTTGAAGTTGATGAATCAGGGTGGTCTTCTTTAGGAAGCAGGTCATGCATCTTCCCCTGCCGGTGCATCTTTTGCACAAGCTGCCGGAATGCTCGGTAGTCCTCTGTTAGGTGACCTGGTTCTTTGTGAAATTCGCAGTAGGGTTCTGAACCCCTAGATCTTTGATCTGCTGGTCGATAGGGCTTCTTGAAGTTTGCCCTGTCTTTCATGATCTGGATTACTTCTTGCACGACATCCTCGAGATCAGACTCATGCAAGTCATCGTCCTGCTGCTGTTGAACAGCTGTTGTTTGCAAAGACGGATCTAGCGGCAGCAATGGATCTTGAGCATGGTCACTGCTCGGGAAGGAGTATCGATGGCGATGAATCCTTCTCTCCTTCTTTGAGTGAGTTGGGAAGTGATTGTGAGGAGACCTTGGAGGATGCTTGCAAGAGGGATCCTCCTCAGATAAAAGCTTGGAGACGAATCCTGGATTGCTCTTTTCGCCTCGTATATATGAGTTGGCTAGAGCAATCAACTCTTGATATGTCCTTGGAGCACGGACGTTGGCTTCAAATTTGAGAGGCCCTTCACGGAGACCGTGGATAAGAGCCCCTCGGTACATTTCTTGATCAGTAACCTCGATGTCCAAAATCCCTCTTTGGAATCGATCAACAAACTGGACCAAGTCTCATTTCCGCGCTGCTTGATCTCAAAGAGGGCTTCAGGACCGCCCTTTCTTTTTGTTGATGTAGAGAATCTGAGAAGAAACTCCCTTCGAAGATCAAGGAAGGAAGCGATAGAGTGAGGACGGAGGCCATAGAACCAGTCCCTCACTTGCCCATCAAAGGAGGTGACAAGGAGTTTGCACTTGGTTGCATCTGAAAGGGTCTTGAGAGCAACGACTGACTCAAAATCTTGGAGGTGCTTCACTGGATCCGTATCGCCAGTGTAGATTGGTTGTCGAGGCTCTCTGAAGTTTGCTGGAGTAGGCTCATGGCGGACATTCTCCGCGAATGGTGAAGGTTCTTCTTGCTCTCCTACAACATAGGGAAAGAAAGGAGCATAAGCTGCAGCTGAAAAAGGAGCATGACAATAATAAGGAAAAGTTGTTGCAGGAGGAGCAGGGGCAGGAGCTGAAGGGTAGGGATGACTTCCCTGAAAATTGAGAACTCTAGCAGGAACTCCCCGGGCTACTTCCCGGAAGAAGTTATGGCGAGCAGCAAACTCTTCATCTTGAGTTCGCAAAGGAGCTGCAGGCCCTTGCGGAAAGGTTGGAGTGTACGGAGGAAAGAACGGGGGGCAAGCTTGAGAATAAGCTTGTTGATGCTCTGATGTTGGGGTTGGGTTGATTGGAGTAGCTGGAGCAGCTACTGGATGAGCGTCCAATCACTGCGTGATTGCAGCAAGAACTTTGTTGATAGCCTGGAACTGTTGAGCATTCTCACGGCGCGACTGCTCAAACGCTTCCCAGAGATGATCTTCACTGGGACTTGGAGCATGGTTCTCGGCTGATTGATGGTCTGGCATGGTTAACTGTTGCTTTTACTGCCTGTTCTGATCTGAAGGTCTGCGCGTGAGCTGTCGTCCACTCTCACCGTACCAAAACTGTTGATGCGCGAAAACGTCACCGGGGGACAACTATCACCGAGGGGGTGTTTGGCCTCATAGGCTAGGTGAGGAGGAAGGAGAAGGTTGCGGGGGTAGGGGAGAGGATTGAGAGAAGAGGCGAGCCTTGATCAACAGAGAGGGTTGATCAAGAGAGGAAGAGGAGGGAGACCAGGAGCGGTCGGACAGACAGTAACCGCAACGGTTGCGCTTGCAGGTTTGTTGCCGAGAAGAGCTGAGCTGAGCTGAGGGCGAGGCTTGCTGAGCAAAGGAGCAAGGCTTGTTGAGCAGAGAAGAGAAGAGGGGGCCGCTAGCAGCAGCAACAACACACTTTGCCCGTCGCGGCCTAAATGTCACTCCTGCGACGGGCTTTCCTTTGATTAAAAGCTAGAGATTACAAGCTTACAAGTACACCTTTACAACAAAATCACTAAAGGGGTACAAGGAGAAGCTGGCGGCTAATGGAGAAGAAATTGCCAGAAAGCAGAGAGGAGAAGCTCGCAGAGACTAAGTAAAAGAGTCTGCCAGCTGCTGGAGGACTGGGAAACTGAGTCTGCAGAGTCTGCTGGCAAGCTGCTGAAGAGCTGTGGAGGACTGCACGGACAGGAAATCTGAGTCCGCAGAGCTTGCTGGAAAGGTGATGACGGACTGCGCGGACTGGAAAACGAAGTCCGCAGGGGCTGCTGGCAAGACTTGTCTCCACCTCCAGGATCCAGCCTCCTCGAATGAGAGGCTTCACGGGGTATTTATAGGCCCAGGTAAGTTCTTCAAGAAGCGGGGCCCAGTGACATCAGCATGACGACCTGCGCGCACTCCGCGGACTGGGAATTTCCGTCCGCCATTGTTGAGTGAAGCAAGCTGCAGGAGGCCCTGGAGAGAACTGGAGGCCGCCCCCTAGCGGGCGGCCTGGGCGCACTCCGGGAGGAGTCCGCCCGGCAAGCCGGAGGCCGCCCCTAGCGGGCGGCCTGGGCGGACTCCGGGTGGAGTCCGCCCGGCAGGCCGGAGGCCGCCCCCTAGCGGGCGGCCGGGGCGGACTCCGGGTGGAGTCCGCCCGGCGGATGCCGGGGCAGCCCCCTAGTGGGCGGCCTGGGCGGACTCCGGGAGGAGTCCGCCCGGTGTATGCCGGGGCCGCCCCCTACCGGGCGGCCTGGGCGGACTCCGGGAGGTGTCCGCCCGGCGGATGCCGGGGCCGCCCCCTAGCGGGCGGCCTGGGCGTACTCCGGGAGGAGTCCGCCCGGCGGATGCCGGGGCCGCCCCCTAGCTGGCGGCCTGGGCGGACTCCGGGTGGAGTCCGCCCGGCGGACGGGTAGAGGCCGCCCCGGGTGGGCGGCCTCGGTGGACGGCGGCAGGATGCTGCCGCCCCTCGGGCAGCATGGAGGCCGCCCCTGGTGGGCGGCCTCGGCAGACGGCGGCAGGAGACCGCCGCCCCTTGGGTTGACTAGGAGGTCGCTCCCGGTGGTGTTGTTGGCCGACTCCTGCAAGGAAAAGCACTTCACGATTAGCGGACCTAACCGTATGTCCTACGAGGGTGAGCCATGGGAATAGCTCACTGTCCCGCAGGGCACGTGGTTGCTAGGAGACCTAGGCGGACAGGGAAAACTATCCGCCTACGCTGGGACTTGTCGCGATTGAAAGGGAGAATCCAAGTGTCGCGACTAGCCAGCTGGCCACCTTGGGAAGGATCGCCGATTTCTGGGTTAACAGTTTGATTTTGATGTGATTTTGGGCATGGACTGGCTTGAAGAGCAGCGTGCCAGTATTGATTGCCTATCCAAGGTGGTGACCCTAAGGAGCAAGGGGCAGGCAGAAGTCAAGTTTGAGGGCCTTAGCAGAGTGGCATGTTCCCTAATTTCGGCCTTGTAGTTGGTGCGGGCAGTTAACCAGGGTGGAATAGCGCTTGTTGCATTATTAGAGGTTCGCCTCTCCAAGTTATCAATTGGTGAAGTGCCAGTGGTGGCAGAATTCGAGGACGTGTTTCCTGATGATCTTCATGTAGCGCCTCCTCGGCGGGAGATAGACTTCTCGATTGAGTTAGTGTCAGAGGCTAGGCCGGTGTCACGGCCTCCGTTTAGAATGGCACCAAAAAAGTTGGCTGAGCTCAAAGTGCAGTTGCAAGAAATGTTGGAACAGGGGTATATCCGACCCAGTTTTTCACCGTGGAGCTCGCCGGTGTTGTTCGTGGAGAAGAAAGATGGTAGTATGCGACTGTGCATAGACTACCGAGAGCTGAATAATTTGACCGTTAAGAATAAGTATCTGATTCCTCGGATAGATGACCTGTTCGACCAGTTGGTGGGGTCGGTGGTGTATTCAAAGTTGGACATAAAGTCAGGATACTACCAATTGAAAATTCGGGACGAGGACATACCAAGACAGCGTTTGGTACAAGGTATGGTCACTTCGAGTTCTCGGTGATGTCGTTCGGGCTGACGAACGCGCCATCTGTGTTCATGGATCTTATGAATCAAGTATTTCGGGAATACTTGGATTCTTTTGTGGTTGTATTCATTGACGACATCTTGGTGTATTCTAAATCGGAAGTGGAGCATGAGACCCACTTGAGAGTGGTCTTGTAGGTGTTGAGAGAGAATCAGTTGTATGCAAAGTTCTCAAAGTGCGAGTTCTGGTTAGCGAAGGTGGCATTTTTGGGCCACGTGATTAGTGGGGATGGGGTGGTAGTGGATCCAACAAAAGTGGAAGCCATCAGAGATTGGCCGGTTTTGAGGACCGTGGCGGAAGTCCGAAGTTTTCTTGGACTAGCCGGGTACTATAGAAGATTCGTGGAGAATTTTTCACGGATAGCTCTACCCCTCACCTCACTCACTCATAAAGATCATAAGTTTGTGTGGACTCAAGAGTGTAGTCAAGCATTTGAGGCACTGAAGGAGAGACTGATTATGGCTCCAATCCTAAGTCTACCGCAAGGGACCGAGGGATTTCAGATCTTCAGTGACGCATCGGGATGCGGTTTTTGTTGCGTTTTGGTGCAACATGGCAAGGTGATAGCTTTTGGGTCTAGGAAGATGAAGCTTCATGAGAGGAATTACCCCGTCCATGACTTGGAGTTGGCGGCGGTAATTTTTGCATTGAAAAATATGGCGACACTATGTTTATGGTGCAAAGGTGGAGATCTTCACGGATCATAAAAGCCTGAAATATCTCTTGGATCAAAAGGACTTGAACATGCGGCAACGCAGGTGGGTTGAGTTCCTTGGAGACTACAAGGTGGCGATTCAGAATACGCCAGGTAAAGCCAATGTGGTGGCGGATGCCTTGAGTAGAAAGTACTCGGGGCAAGGGAATTGGATCGAAGCTCATGATGAGCGGATGGTACGAGACTGGGAGTCCCTTGGCATGGAATGCGTAGCGAGAGGCGAGTCTAGCATGGATCGGTTGAACTGGATTGAAATCCAGAACGACTTGTCTGATCGTATTCGGGAAGCGACCCGTTTGGATGTGGAGTTTCAACCGTTCGTGGTGGAGGCTCAAAAGGGCGAGAGCAGCGCCTGCGAGATGATATGGGATCTTGAGGAAGGGCAGACAGATTTGTGTACCGCAGTTCGGCAAGCTCCGTGAGGAGTTGATGTTTGAGGCTCACTTCTCAAAGTACTCCGTTCACCTGGGTAGTACAAAGATGTACTTGGATATGAAGAAATCTTTTTGGTGGCCTGGGCTGAAGCGGGACGTAGCTTTGTATGTGAATCGATGCCAAACTTGTGCCTTGGTGAAGGCCGAGTGTCAGAAGCTGGGCGGGTTCTTGAAGCCTCTTCCAATCCCCGACTGGAAATTTGATGATATCTCCATGGATTTTGTGCATGAGTTACCTAGATCACAGCAGGGTAATGACGGTATTTGGTTGATCGTGGATCGCTTAACCAAGGTGGCCCACTTCATCCCAAATCGGAAGGAGGACAGCGTGGACAAGCTGGTGGTGTTGTATGTTCGCAACATTGTGCGACTACATGGGATTCCTAAGAGCATAGTCAGCGATCGAGATGGACGGTTTACGTCCAAGGACTGGAGATTGGTTCAAAAGAGTTTGGGCACGAAGCTCAAGTTCAGTACAGCTTTCCATCCCCAAACTGACGGGCAAACCGAAAGAACGAACCGTACTATGGAAGACATGCTGAGAATGTGCATTCTTGATTTCGGCAAGAAGTGGGAAGATCACCTCTTCATGGTGGAGTTCGGGTACAACAACAGTTACCAAGCAAGTATAAAAATGGCGTCGTACGAAGCCTTGTATGGGAGACGGTGTCGAATGCCGATGTCTTGGGCAGAGGCAGGAGACACCAAACTGTTGGGAAAAGAGGTGGTAGCTGACGCTTGTGAGATGGTGCGGAGCATTCAACAGCGTATGAAGGTGGCGCAAGATCAGCAAGCAAAGTATTTTAATGCTCGCCATAGGAAGCTGGAGTTTGCGGCAGGCGATTGGGTTTATTTAAAAATCAAGTCGTTCGAGGGCGTTTCACGGGTTCGCCGACTCAAGAAGTTGAGTCCAAGGTTTTTGGGACCTTTCAAAGTTGTTGAATGGGTGGGAGAAGCAGCGTACCGGTTGGCGTTGTCTGCAGAGCTGAGTGGATTACACGACATCTTCCATGTCTCCGTCTTGAGGTAAGCCTTGGTAGAGGCTAGTGTGGTGATCGAGCCGGCATCAGTGCCGATAGAGGAAGGCTTGAGGACGCGAGTACATCTAGTTGCCATAGAGGATTCAGAGATTCGGCAGTTGCGGAACAAAGATGTGATACTCATTAAACTCCGATGGGACAACTGTAGTCATGAGGAGATCTCTTGGGAGCGAGAGCAAACCATGCTGGAGGAGTATCCAGAGTTTTTCCGTTCAGGTACCATTTAAGCTTTTGTCCCCTTTTATTTTTTGTAATTTCGGGATGAAATTCTTTTAAGTGGGAGAGAGTTGTAATGCCCCAATTTCCGTAGGAGGGACGATCAACGTTTTTGTCCAGGATTGGATCTTGGTAAGGGGTGACACGGCCAAGGGCACGGGCGTGTCCAAGGCCGTGTCTCGGTCGGGTTCGGCATAGAGCCCAGGAGGTTGTCGATGAAGTTTGGTCGAGTCTGCGCTCGACGATCAGTGTCGAATCTGCATTCGACGATTTTGGTTCGACGATCAGGCCAGTGATCGTGGTTCTGGCAAGCGCTCGACAATCTGGCCAGCGATCGACGATCTGCGTTCGACGATCTGGCTTGCGCTCGACGATTTTGCGTTCGTCGATTTGTGCGCTCGACGATTTGGCTTGCGCTCGACGATTTTGCGCTCGTTGATTTGTGCATTCGACGATCTAGCTTGCGCTCGACGATTTTGTGCTCGTCGATTTGTGCGTTCGACAATCTTGGTTCGACGATTGTCGAGCGGCGATCTTGGCGGATTGGTTTGACGCAGAGTGTTCGGCATTTTGTTTTTTCAGGTTAGACTGGTATCGTAGCCGTGCATTCCTTTGTGTGGGATCCGAAATCTGGGGGTTTTTCTGTTTGGGATATACCCGAGAGTAGGGTTTCAAAATCCGGATTATTTCAGTCGCTGTTTCTCCGTCTAAGATCTAGAGAGAAGGGAGAGCGCGAAAGACGGTGAAGGAGATCCGGCCATTAGAGAGGCTTCGGTGCCCCAAATCACGAGCCGAGTTCGGATCCGTGGAGGCAAGATCATTGCGAAGGTTTTCATCCGGCTAAGTTTCCATGGCTAGGAAGAGGGGTCAAAAGGTAACGACACTTCTCATCTTGGTTTTAGGATGCGTGTCTTGCATCTCTTATTTCCATTGTTTTTGGGCACCAATCTCTCATATGAGAGGGGTCTTGGTCGCCAAGGTTTAATAGAAACCTCCGGGTCGATTGAGTCTGTCCCCGACATGATTTTGTATTAGAGATCTACTCTGTTAGTGGATTAGGCATGGTGGGTGAAGCCATGGTCGCGAGCGTTAGTCCGACCACATGATGTTGCATACGAGCTTTAGGGTTTTGGTAGAAACCTGTTGCGGCGAGAGGCCGTTTATGATGTTTGTGATACTTTCCCCGTTTTCTCGTGTGAGTACGTGTAGCCGGAACCGGACAAGGTTAGCTCCGCATTGGCGGTAGATGGTTTCCTTGGTGGACAAGGTTAGCTCCCCATTGACGGTAGATGGTTTTCTTGGTGTGCGGGAACGTTGCAGTACGAATGAGGGATTATGGTGGCACTGTCTTGGTTTGTGTTGTGCCAAGGCGTGGCTGTGTCTCTGTGGTCGGCTGGCTATCCCGTGACGTGCAAGTCATGTGTGGAAAGTGTCCCGGCGAGACTAGTCCCCTTTTTGTGAGACTGACGAGAATGTCGAGCATGGGGCAAGCCCGGGCAATGAGGTCATAAGCAGGTGGAGTCCAGCAAGGGTTCTTAGAATCGGTCAGTGTGTTGGATGGAATCCTGACATGAGAAGTCAGAGTTTGCCGGCAAGCCCGGGTCTACGACCGTGAGCGGGTGGGGCCTTGGCAAGAGTTCCGTCTGGTGGCTTGTATGTCGTTGGGGGATTGTGGTTCCCCTTTGTTTGTGGCTTTGTGCCAATGGTGAAATTATGAGTACCCAAATGATGTGATGTTGTGCTAGATGCATACACTATAGGGTGCCTTGGGTGAAGCCCGGGTGTTGCATTCATGTTGCATAGTAGTCCCTTTTATTATATGCTCAACAGTAGAGAACATGTATGATGTTTGAGACATCCAAGCCTATTTCCTTAGTTGCTTTTCTTGCTTATGAATATTGCATACTGAGTGCTAACTTGCAGGTTGGAGGAGTACCCCGGGGTCCGTTAGGGGTGGCCGGGAGGAGATGTGTTTGTTACACAGTTTGAGGCCAGCATTTGCTGACATACGTTACCAACAATTTTTACAGGACAAGGATCGCAAGCAGGAGCTAGCTCGCCGGCCAAAAAGTCCTAAGCCTCATGAAGAGTACCACTTTGCTTTAGCTTTACTTATTTGACATTGTATGTTTGATGCTCATGTATTCCGGCTTGCATGCCAAGGTAGTTTAGGGGTGCTGATGCACGTTCTTGACTATTTTTATTATTTGTGCTTCAGACTCACTTTTGTTGTAAGGCCTTAAGGCCATCTCTAATCTCCTATATGTGTGGATATCTTCTAGTATATTTGTTGTTTCCGCTGTGTTGTGTCTTGAGTTTTGAGATTGGGTAGTTATATCATCTTATAATACTAAAGCTATGACGTCTGTATGTTGTGGGGCCCCTGCTGGACCCCTATTATAAGATCATTACAAGGGAGGTGTTACATCATATCACAAGGATTTTACACTTAGTTTCCCACTGGAATCCTATAACAAACAAAGATCTAAAAGGATCTTACAATTTAGAGTAAGAGTATAAAATAATTACAAAAGACTTGACTCAAACTAAATCTCTTGAGTCTTCTATAGAAACACTATAGTGGCTTCTTCTTCCTTGATCAATTCTTTGAATATATCTTCGTGGAATAGATCTGACTGAAACAATAATTCTTCTTACTGTCAAAGGAATCTTTATAAAGATTTTAGATTTGTAGAGCCTTCGGAAGATTTCACTCTATGGTTTGTCGCTACTGATGACTCGAAGAAAAATTAATAGCTTGAGCACTTGCAAAATCTCTGGGAAAAATACATCTGTGTATATGTTCAAGTTTTTCTTCAAGCGCTTTTATAGTTGTCTTTGTTGACTAAAACATGTGTCGCGGATAAGGAAATATGCCAAAAGATAAAAAATTTGAATATGGAATTCTTCTCCAACGACTAAAATCGAGAATCAAATTATATTAATTATTTCCTCATGAAGATCCTTGATGAATGTAGTAGAAGGAGGAATTCAAATTGATTTAAAATGACATGCAATCCACGACTTAATTGCTGCATAAAGTTATTAGACAACTCTTTAGGTCGATATAGTCGATATAGGCCTTCCTGTATTTCTCTAGTTGTTGTAGTCGATATTATCCTTCAACACTTATATCCAAGCTGATCTAGCTAATATATTTCATCTTCAATCAACAAAGTGATGGAGTTTATATTCTGCTAGACATCCAGTAGATACAGCTGATATCTTCTTCTCAGCATCTAAACAATGTAGTCAATAATTCACTTAGCCTTCCAGTCGGTGCAGTCAACATTTTACATAGTCCTTCAGACGATGCAGGTGATATTTGCCCTATCCATTTTATTTCCTTGCCCTTCAAATTCCCATAACTCCACATCGACCTTTTTCGGGTAAAAAATGTCTAATATAGGATTAGGACATAGGTCAACTTGAGTTTTGCTCCTTTAGGGATTACAAGGGCAAAACCCCAGTTTGGCTAACCATACGCCGAATACTATGTTAGTTAAGCATTTTTGTTGTGCCTATCACATCAACAACTTCCATAAGCATAAAATATGTTTTTATATTCATCTTGGGGGTGCTTCAAATAAGGAATCTTGTGGTCAATATTCCCAACAAAAATCTTATATCTTTTATATGTTTTTAAATTCTAAGAAGATGCTTTTCTTAAAGAATACCTCAAACATACTTTTTACTATGTTTACTTCTTATGCTCAATCTTGACTATTTATTTTCTCAATAGGTGATATAATTTTTTTTGTTTAATATGGTGTATTTGTTTTAAAAAAGGCTTACTCAGTGAGTAACTACTTCCAACAGTTATATTCATTAATTAAAACTCCTCCACAAAGGTTTGCAGAAAAAGGTTAAAGATTTGTGCGGTCTTTCTACTCAAGGCGTCGACTACCATGTTAGCTTTGCCCAGATGATAAAGTATATCGACATCATAATCTGCAACATACTCCAACCATCTACGCTAGCGCAAATTTAGCTCCTTTTGAGTGAAAACATAGTTCAAGCTCTTATGATCTATAAAAATCTTGCACAATGCGCCATATAATAAATGTCTCCAAAGCTTCAGGGCATACATTACTGCAGCAAACTCCAAATCATGCGTAGGATAATTCTTTTCATGAACCTTCAATTGCATCTTCCCGTACGCAATCACTTTCACTTCTTGCGTCAATACACATACAAGCCTGACATGTGATGCATACACATAAACAGTGTACTTTATTCATTCGGTAGACAAAGTCAATAATGGAGTAGTGCACAGTCACTTTTTCAATTCCTGGAAGGCTCCTTCGCACTCATTATTACACATAAATGCATCATTCATCTGCGTAAGCTTATTCAAAGGGGCAGACAATAATGATAATCCATCCACAAACCTTCTATAATACCCTGCCAACCCTAAGAAACTTCTTATCTCATTACGCGTGGCAGGTCTTTTCCAATCCAACATAAGAGTTATCTTTTCTTGGTCCATAGAAATTCCATCCTTATTTAAAACATGACTCAAAAAGGATACTTGAGGATGACAAAACTCAGACTTACTCAATTTCACATACAACCTATGCTCTCTTAAAGTAAACAACTTGGCGCAATTGCTGAGCATGCTCCTCAGCACTCTGGGAATATACCAGAACATCCTTAATGAAAATAACCAGAAAATGATCTAAGAAATCCTTAAACACTATATTCATCATATCCATGAAGGCAGAGGGTGCATTTGTCAGTACAAAGGACATCACCAAGAACTCAAAATGTCCATGTCGGGAACGAAAAGTTATCCTTGAAACATATGACTCATGGATTATCAACTGATGGTAGCCTGAACGAATATCAATCTTTGAGAACGCCATACTACCACACAACTGATCAAACAAATCATCTATCTGCACCAAATGATACCTATTCTTGATGGTTACCATATTCAACTCCCTATAATCGATGCACAACCTCATAGAACCATCCTTCTTTTTCACAAACAAGACAGGATCACACTAAGGAAAAGAACATGACCGAATAAAACCACACTGCAGCAATTTGTCTAACTTGGTATGCAATTCTTCTAGCTCACGAGGGGCCATATCGTACGGTCCCTTAATAATAGGGCGAGTACCCAGCTTAAGATCAATCACAAATTCCACATCTCTCTCAGGCGGAAGACCAGGAAGACTAAATAGGAAAACATTTGGGAACTCTCGCACCACATAAATATCCTCGATACGTGGTAAAGGACTACGAGTACGCAAAACAGAAACCAGATAAGCATGACAACCGGAATCTATGAGTTTTCAAGCACATACCGCAGATATAATCGGGGATTTCTGGCGTAGAAATACATACACACTTATGGGGTGTTCGTTGTCCATCTTGAAGTCCAACGCTTTACCTTGCATTGGATGACATCATCATACTTAGACAACCAGTCCATTACCAAAATCACATCAAAGTCCTCTAGGTCTGGCACCCTCAAATTGGCAATGGCTAGGAAGTCACCTATTCGGATAGGACAACTCTGGATTCCCTGTTTCGATAGCACTAAGTCACCAGTGTGAAAATTAATGCGAAATGAATCGCCCTCTTGATCGTGGGTCAGACAGTGACATTCTACCAAAGTCCTAGACATAAATGAGTGGATAACACCAGAATAAAAAAGAACCCGCACCCAATGGCTCTTTATCATAACCTCCCCTATAAAATCGTATATGTAACTTGTCGAACAACATTGACACTAAAGCTGAAAGCTAAGAACTAGATTAGAATCTAACATGAGATCACTTGGGTGGAAGTCTGCGCTTCTTCCAAGGTCACCACATTCAACTTTACCATCCCTTTATCTAGATGTTATGATGGCGGCAAGGCTTGAAGTGGAACTAGATGCAGTGGGGGATGGTCGCGGGCACTTAGACTTCAAATGCCCTTTTTGCCCTCATTGGGAATAGACCTTATCCTATGTCCAATAATGGGCAACATCATGCCCCTTTTTCATACACTAAGCACATACCAGATCTCCTTTAGGTGTGCTCTGAATTGAAAAACCTGCTGCTGCTTCTGAGCTCCCAATCTCTTGAAACACTTCTCGAAGGGATGGCATGGCCGACCACAAAAACTACACACTTCCTTACTTCCTTTCTTCAAATCTGGGCAGATGATCGAGAGCTTCCACTATCATCAGACTTTCTCTTATCCTTCCTTATCTGTCCACCTCGATTCTTGGCATTCTCGATAGCCTCGACTATCAGAGCAGCTTCCACAGCCTCAGCATATGCCTCTGACCGGTACGCTCTAGCCAACTTGATGGAGACGAAGACCTCCAACCAATAGAAGATGATGTCAACATGCTCGTGGATGATCCTTCTGCGTCTCCAATCAAAGAAGATGATGTCAACATGCTAGTGGATGATCCTTCTCCATCTCCAATCAAAGATTTGCGGCGTCATGACAATCATGCAGAGCGACGCTACAATCTCCGCCCTCGGTGCAAGACAACTAAATAATTGAACTCATTTTATTCCAAGCTTGAGAGCTGTTATATTTTTTATCATGTTTTATTTAACATTTGGAGTGTTTTATTTTTATGTTTATTTTGGCTACATATAGCCAAGACTTTGTGTTAAGCCTATAAAAAGGCATGTAATGTTTTGTTTAGGTGAAGTGAAAGTTAAAAAACCCTAATTCTTGCCTAAAGATTATCTCCTCCTTTCCCACTCTACATTCTCCTAGCCGCCAGCCCGACCTCACTCTCCCTCTCAATTTTTTCGGCCATCTCTCCCCCTCTTTCCCTCCTCCTACCTGAGTAGCCACCACCTCTCTAACACCCGAGCAGCCCCTCCTCCACAACCTGAGCAGCCACCACTTTTCTAACACCAGAGTAGCCCCCTCCTCCACAACCCGAGCAGCCACCACCCTCCTCCACCCGATCCGCCCCTTCCCACGCAAAACGATCGGCCCCAACAAAACTCGATTCCAGCAAGGTGGTTTCCATCCAGCGTGCAGCGGGAAAGGCGGAAGTTTTTTCTCTCCATCCAGTGCGACTCCGGCGGAACCGCGGAAGAGTGATCCACGAGTGAATCGGAATCATCTATTCTGGTTTTTGGGTAACGATACATTCTACTTTGTGTGTGATTATCCTTCCTAGATTTTCTTATGGTGGATGTGATTTTTGCGTAACTTCGGAATCGTTAATTTCATTTTTTCTCTCTGATAGTATCTTGTGTTCATCCTATTTTGACTATTTTTTTCCGAAAGAGGATTTGGCAAACCCTCGTACTTTTTGTTGGGAGAGATCTACCATTTTTTCGAATCGAACTTTTTCGGTAGATCCCTTTTGATACAACTATTGCTCGTTCGGACCGGGTGGGTCCATTTAGCTTGAGAGAACAATGACCAATAGCCTATTGTTCGATCTTAAAATGGCGTGGCTACCGTACGTTAGCATAAATCTGATAATTTGCCCTACGTGTGAGCTGCGTTTGAGTTTACGTGCGAGTGTACAAGCGGGATATAGTGAGGGTCGTGTGTTAAGACATAAAAATCAATCGCGTAGGTGTTATAGCCTATACCAATTTGGTATCAAAGCGAGGTTCACGTCAATTTCTTAATTGCCACCCTCCTTTTTATTTTTACTAGCACGTCAACATGCACTTTTAATACTCTCTTCTTTATTTCCTGCACACAAACAAGAACAAAACAAAAAAAATTTTAGTGTATGCGTACTAGGCTAGGTACGGATTATCCCCGTCTTCTTTCAATATAGCGGTCGACCGGGATGTGGATCTCAGTCTCACTGATATTGAAGAACTCCGCCAAGATTTCACGGAACAAATGACGGCTATTAAGGAAGCACTCCACACCCTGACAGTAAATTTAGCAGATCCCCATAACCAACCCGCCAACCAACGCGCGGAGAGAAATAATTACCGTCACCCCAACAATAATAATGACCAACATTCGAGGGTGCCGTACGAGTTCGATATTACTAGGGCCGTCCGGATCAAACCCCCATCCTATGATGGATTGGGAGAACAACAAGTTTTCCTCGATTGGGTTACGGAAATAGAATACTACTATGAGTGGTACAACCTGAATGACGCAGATAAGGTGCGCATAGCAAGAATGAAGTTGTTAGGTAGAGCTAAAATATTTTTGTTGAATGAGGAACGATGCATAAGAGGCGATAACGGTGAATTACACCTTGGTTGGGAGGTCATGAAGGACTCGCTTAATAAACAATACGTCCCTACGTACCATTGAACACAAATGTTTGATGATTTGGCCACCCTTAAATAAGGAAATAGGTCGGTGTCTGAATATATGAGTGTTCTTAAGGATATTATGGTGAGGTGTGGCGTGAAAGAAATTCCAGAGATTACGCTCTCTAGGTTTTGCAAAGGGCTAAATCCGGACATCCAGGGAAAATTACTGCGGTATGGTCACACAGACTTAAACGTCACGTTTAATGCAGCATTAGACATTGAGAAGCACAACCTTCACAAAACTAAAACTCGCTCATTTTAGAAAGGAAAATCCATCTTAGGACCACCTCCCACACCTCCCACTTCTATCTATAAGGATAAGGGTAAGTTCTGGTCCACTGACTCGAGCTCCATAGTAGTTACTGCCAGAAATACTAAAAATCCAACGGGTGAGAGAGTTCCTGTAGGAAGGGTTAACAAAACAAATGTTACTTGTTACGCTTGCAGTATTCAAGTGAGTGTCGCACTAAACCCAGGCCCTTAGCCATGTTAGACTCCACCTGTGGGCCAGACGACCTTGTATATGAGGCAGGAGAGGATAGCGAGTTAGAAGGAGTGCCGAGCGATTTGGAGGATGAATCCCATATGATGGTCATGCGCTGCATTCTAGCTACTACCCGTGCCTTAAATGACTGGAATAGGACCAATATATTTTCGCTGAATTTTAAGCACGGAGAGAAGTGGTGCAAGTTGATCATCGATAGTGGCATCTGCATGAATGTTATTTCCGAAAATACGGTGACACGAATGTCTTTAGTTATAGAGGCACACCCTCACCCTTATAAGGTAGCATGCGTAAATAAGACATCACTCCCAGTATCGAAGCGTTGCTTGGTACCCCTTACCATCAAGGTCTATTCTGAACAAATTTTGTGTGATGTCATCCCCATGGATGTATGTCATGTCCTATTAGGTCGTCCATTTCTATATGACCATGATGTAACTCACTTTGGGTGAGCCAAATCATATGAATTTAAATTTAATGGTAAGACCGTTATCCTTAAACCAACTCCACCTAAACATCTGTCGGTCTCCTCTAATGACACTATCGTTCCCATCGAGAAGAAGACATTAAGTTTATAGGTAAGCAGGAGTTGGAGCGTGAGTATTTTGTTAACGGAGTCATATATGCACTAGTTTGCTTGCATGTTAAGGAAGATAACTCCACGTTTGAGAATCTACCCACGGCCTTGAAAAATCTTTTAGAGGAATATAAGGATGTCTACCCGAATGACTTGCCGCCTGAGTTACCCCCCCCCCCCCATGCGGGAAATCCAACACGAGATTGATTTCATTCCGGGATCCTCGTTGCCTAACCTTCCCCATTATCGGTTAAACCCCTTAGCGCACCTCGAATTGCAAAACTTAATTTCGGATTTGCTAAGTAAGGGTTTCATCCATCATAGCAAGAGTCCTTATGTTGTACCCGCCTTAATAGTGCCGAAGAAAGACGGATCTTGGCGGATGTGCGTGGATTATAGGGCCGTTAATAAAATAACCGTTAAATACCGGTTTCCTATCCGTCGATTGGATGACTTATTGGATATGTTAGCCGGAGCGACGATTTTTTCTAAACTAGATCTTAAGAGTGGCTATCATCAAATCAGTATTAGGGAAGGAGACGAATGGAAATCGGCTTTTAAATCGAAAGACGGACTTTATGAGTGGTTAGTGCTCGGGGAAGGGCTCACTAACGGCCCAAGTACTTTCTCCTGATTGATGACCTTAGTCTTCAAGCCTTACTTGGGAAAATTCATCGTTATTTAATTTGATGATATCCTAGTATTTAGCTCCTCATCGAGCGATCATGAGTCTCATTTGAGGACGGTACTCACCACTCTGCGATCGGAAAAATTGTTTGTTAACTTAAAGAAATGTACGTTTAACGTTCCTTCCGTAGAATTCCTAGCTATATCGTAAGTTCAGAAGGTATTCATGTTGACCCAAAGAAGGTCCAAGCTATCAAGGATTGGCCGGAGCCAACAAATATAAGGGATGTTCGGAGTTTTCATGGATTAGCTACTTTTTATCGTCATTTTATCAAGGATTTTAGTAGTATAATGGCACCAATCACGGAGTGCATGAAAAAGGGAGATTTTTTGTGGAGTAAATCGGCCGCCAAAGCATTTGACGTAATCTGTGCACCTCGATTCTTGGCTTCTGATCTCCCAATCTCTTAAAAAACTTCTCGAAGGGATGGTTTGGTCGACGACATAAACTACACACTTCCTTACTTCCTTTCTTCGAAGCTGGGCCTGATGATCAAGAGCTTCCACCATCATCAGACTTTCTCTTGTCCTTCCTCATCTGTGCACCTCGATTCTTGGCATTCTCAATAACCTCGACTATCAGATCATCTTCCACTGCCTCAGCATACGTCTCTGACCGGTACGAGCTAGCCAACTACTAGAGGTCTCTACGAAGTCCTCCCAGTAAATACTTCACCCTTCATGCCTCAGAGGCCACTAAATATGGAGAAAACCTTCTCAACTTACTGAATTCTATCTCATAATCACTAACCGTGAGCTATCTCTATTTAAGGTGCAGAAAATTATTCATCAGGCAGGCTTGCTCGACTGATGGCAGAAATTTCTTTAGCAACATCCCCTTGAAAGATTCCCATGAACAACCCTATGCATGACTCTACTTCTCTCAGATCCACCAGCTCTTAGCAAGGCCTTGTAACTAGTACGAGGCGACCATAACCTTTTGGCCAGCAGAAATTCTAGAATACAAAAATATCACCTCAATAGAAATAATCCAGTCATCGAATGCTATGAATTCGGCTCTCCCATCATAGGTAGGGGGTCCTAATCGCTGGAAGTGTGAAATGAAACTCATCTCTGGTAGCAGCAGAACCTGAGGAACTAGAGGAGCAGGAGGAATAGGTACAGTCTAACCCACAACAGGGTTTTGCACCACAGACTGCTACCCTACGGAGTCTGTCAACAAAGTCTGAATCTGCGATTGTATATCAACCATCTGCCTTGATAGAGCCTCATTACTCTGTCGTAGTCATTTAATCACAGCCTCACTTTGTGCACCAAACGATGAACCCTCAGATTGGGGAGTCGACCTTGTCATAACCCGCTTAGGTGGCATTCCTAAGAATACAACGAGCAACTCATCAACCTTGCTTAACGCTAGAACTACTCAATTTAGTTTAGACCAAACATGAATAGATTATTGCTCTTGCTGCTACATTGCTCTAGTATTTTCAAAAGTGATTCTATGCTTTAACTTAGGATGATATAAAATCATCATATTGACTCATGTACATATAATATGAATGCATGAATTCTTATTCCCTTGCTTTTAAAATCATGTGGGTACTTATGTCATCATGTAGTTCTTAACTTAGCATCGTATTATTGCTATATTATGTCATGCATGTGTGTTATGCAATCTATTAAAGGCCTTAATACGTATTATGAGCGGCATACACATGCAATATTATACATCCCATACTACATAATATCGCATGTAACAGAAAAGAAAAATCTAGTGGGCATCCATGTGATGATTGTTATACATCCCATACTACATAACAGTCACATGTTGCTTCCGATGGGGATCCATATACAAACACATATTATGCATCCCATACTACATAATATACCATGTGCACTTCTTGTAATGCTTATGAGTGTAGTGTTCATGCTTTCACCAAAACCAATTGATGACACAATTGTGTGTGTATACAATGGGACAAGATAATTAAAACTTTACCAGAGATAGCCATTTGACCAATTTGTCAAACAAAGCTCCCTCTGGTACCAACTATCACAACCCGCATTTTCTTAGCATTTACTAAAGTATTAGAGTAAGAGAAAATATGCACCGTAACGCCATGCCCTGTAGGGGACAACTACAGACGCTCAAGAAAGAATCTACTCCTAACACTTTTCATGAAATTTCTCAAGTTTGTTATAATGAAGATATAGTTTAAGTTTAGGTTTTTATGATTGTATCCCTCGACTCAGTGGATCAACTAGTTCACAGGTGAAAATATATACGCAATGGAAAATACTTGGTTTATTTCATTTATTATCCTATATGAGTATGAAGATCCAACAAGACTATTTATGATATGCATACCTCTAGATTTAGTATAAGTATGAAAAGAGATTTTACGTCTATTAAAATAGTGTGACATTTGATTTAAAGAGATACTATGAGTGTGAGGTAAAAGTATTTATATTTTTATACTTTGAAAGTAACTAACATGCAATCGTAACATAAATCCATCCCAGAGAGCAAGTAAGTACGACAAATAATAAAAAAATTAGCATAACAGCAAGGAAATAGTTTATAATCTACAACAATTCACTATGGGCATCAACAACCTGACACAAACCCACAGAAGAAAATATATGTCCGAAGTAAAACAAAAACAACAATACTACCTCACGAAGGTGAGGGGAGAAAACCACAGCTACTAAGCCTACGACAAGAACCATCAACTCTAGCTGCTCGGACCGCTACTGCTCCGAGCCTGAGGCATTCAAAAGAAAAAAATCCTCAGTAAGAAAATAAGTTTAGGCGATTAATTATGTAAAAGTTGTACCAAGTGAGATATGAAATCATGCTCCAATAATATCTGCAAGAGTATGCATATGAACATATGTATGTATATTAAAAGAAAGAGACTGATCAGCTCAAACATGTGATTCATTAGGACCGGTACTAACAGTTCTGAGTTGGTGGCCACATTGTCCACACAAACAATCAGGTCAAACATCTCGAAAAGTCATTGTAGTGGTGGCCACATTGTCCAACACAACCCAACAGTCCATAAGAAGAGAATAAAACACACCAGGTGTAATGGTTCACAAGCCGACACTAAGGTGGTGGTCCTTTATCCACAGCCATCCAAAAACCACA
Organism: Platanthera guangdongensis; assembly: GCA_039583875.1. Lineage (NCBI taxonomy): Eukaryota > Viridiplantae > Streptophyta > Magnoliopsida > Asparagales > Orchidaceae > Platanthera > Platanthera guangdongensis. The sequence goes on along the minus strand of CM077153.1, from coordinate 74,151,567 downwards.
ATTAAACATCAAAAACACAAATAAAACCCAGAACTTTGCATCAAAATTCCTCAACAACGACGAGGAAGGAAAAAATCCTAAAATTTCTCTAAGTCATACTCGACGAATAGGAATGTCACTCATCGAAAAGTTTCTAAGTCTACACAAATTCGTCGAAAGAACTCAACGATTTCATAGGTCACTCAATGAATTTGACATAGTTCGATGGATAAACTCAACGAATAAGACTTAGCAAAGTTAAAAGAATGCAATGATACTCGACAAATTCAAGATATACTCAATGAAATGATTCAAAATCTAACGATACTCAACAAATCTAAGACAGACTCAACAGAATCAATCAAAAACCAATGATACTTGACTAATCTAGGGCAGACTCAAAGAAATCAATTAAAATCCAACTATACTCGACGAATCTAAGATAGAATCAATGAAAAGGGCTTGAAACTCATCGAATTTTTACTTAGAACCATCCTACAAATTTTACTCAAAGAATTTGACTTGATAAATTCGAGCAATTCCCAAGGATACTCGACGAATTACACTTGGCGAAAACAAGACACTTTACGCCAATACTGTAGGCACTCGATGATAAGGACTCAATCACATAAGATCACTAGATGGTTCACTTGATGACTTTGTCAAGACTACTCGACGAAAATAACTTGGTCTCAGATCGAACCCTACTCTACTCGACGAATCAGACTAAGCTGAACCCTACACTTCTCAACAAATCGGACTCAGCTGAACGCTGCACTACTCGTTGAAGCGAACTCCGCATAACCCTAAACTTCTCCTACACTCTATAAAGGAAAGAAAAGAGGGGATATAAGAACAAAGGAAGTAGCAAGAGGGGAGGAATCACCACTTACCTCAAAATCTTCTAAAAATCGTCCTCTCAAGCGCTCCGCTACAAGGATTGACCGCAAGAACTCCTCGCCTATGATTCCTGAAACTTTTCAGGCTAAACAATGGTTAAGTTCGCATACCCTAACACCAAAATTCCATGAAATGGGCAAAACACATAGTGCGCGCGAAGATCTCGGTGAGAGCTTTCCGGATCTATGCTCCGTCAAGGGTTTGGTGCACCGGATCTCTGATAAGCGGTAACCGAAAGACTTTGCGATGACCGAATCGTCACTTCTTCAGAGCTTTGTGATGTCTGCCGATTTGAGAAGACGATGAATAGGGTGTTATTTTAAATAAATATATATAAATATATTATATTATTAATATTATTTTCAAGAAACTCAAACGACGAGAATTACTAAAACACCTCAGTTTTCGATGAAATTTTCACCAAAACTAAAAGGCGGTGCTACGATTCCAATGGCGTAATTGAAATCAGGATCTGACAACCCAAACTTGGTTTAAAATTTGTAGAAGTTAAAATAATTATAATCATTATAAAATTTACCGAGATCCCAAATAAGCCTGACTCACGACGAAACTCCACTAACATGCTAAAAATTAACCACTTAAATTTTCCCAAGTCGAAAACTCTAATTCTAATGAACAAAATTACGCACTAATGATGGCGCTCTACTAACTACGTGGGAACATAATGCCCTTACGTCACTATTACACCATAAAAGGGATTAAAACAATTATCAAAAATTCAGGGGTGTTAGAGCTAATTGGTGATGAGAACTATTGAAGGTTCCTTATCAAGGGTTGCGGGTTCGAAACCTAGTGCCAACAACCTGCTGTATTGAGAAACAGGTCGGGGAGGCATTGGGGTTGTATGGGCTGCAGCCCTGTAGCGGTGCTAGTTGGGTCCTAGTAAAGCATTGTAAGAGGTCGGGCCTGGGCCGTTACATAAAAGTGCACTTTTTATGTAATGATCCAGTCCATTTAGACCAAGCCCCGCTACAGGGATGCAGCCCAAGCACTCCAACCCATCACTGGACTATTTACCAGCTCAGTAGGTTGCTGAGGTGGGGCTTCTGTCCCGTGACCTCCTTGATAAGATGCCTTAAACCAAAGCCTCATCACCTACTAAGCTGGAGGTCGTGGGATAGAAGCCCTGCTTCAGCATCCTACTAAGCTGATAAACAGGCCAATGATAGGTTGGGTTTCCTTGGTTGCATCCCTATATTAGGGCTTGGTCTAAATGGGCCGGACTGTTACAATAGCCGCCTTAACACCATTTTATTCATAGCATGCTTACTATCAGTGATGCCTCTACTACCGCACGGTACATTCCAATGGTACTTGTTGAATTAATTCATTGGCTACCGCCAGTGGTAGATATACCACCTGGCAGTAACTTCCAGTAACAAAGTTTTGTTTTCATCACAGGAAATCATGGGCATTACGCTTCCTGTGATCAGAAGGATATCTACGTGGCACTACATGAGATTCCTTACATAGTATATGGTGATGTGCTTGATTTAACTTGGATTGCACAGCCACTGCCATTCGTTTTCTTATATTTCTCCTAATAGACACTTTCTTTTTTCCTTTGGTGCTTGTGTTAGCATTAAACACAAAGGGACCATGATTTATCATCTCAATTAAATCAAGAGCTCCTTTGAAAGCGCTCTTTCTAAAGTGCACATTTTTTGTTCCACTTGAAAGCATTCATTTGAGAAATATACACAAACAGACTCTTCATCATATTTGTTGGAGGGTAGGATTACCTTCCTAAAGTAGATCATCTTGGCCAAGAGCTAACTTCTACTCTCTTTCTTGCTATATTCCAAACCTTTCTTATGAAGTGGAGAAGACCCATCAATTAATGGAAGGATTGTCTTGGGCTTGGAGAAGCTTGTAACTATCTTCATTTCTATAAGAAGCTTGTTCTTCAACTCCAAGATTTTTTTCACCTTAACTTCAGGGCACTTAATTGATCTCCAACCAACTTCAGAGATTCATTCTCCCTTTCTTGTGCCTTATACATCTTTTTTTATCTAACAGTGATTTTAGTAAGTTCTAAAATTGATTTATTAGCTTATCATTAGGGCTTATATGTGAGTCCTTTTTGAGCAATATGAAGTCAGAGTTCTCTTTAGTTAGCCTTTCAGCTTTATCAAGTATGTCTGACTCCATGGCCTTGAGATTGGTTATCTCATCAGGATGTGACTTGCACTGGTTCTTACACCTTTTAAGAGCTTTAAGTAATTCTTTAAAATAAACAAATAAATTACCTTCATATTGATCACCTGAGGATAATTATACCTCAAATTCAGACTCTAGAATAGATATAGGAGTTTGATATGTACTTATACAGAGAGAGATCTCATATATATTGTCCTCCACATTCTTGGCCATTGCAGCCATGTATTCTTCTTCTTTAGAACTAGAGTGGCATGGCTTACTATACTAAGGGTTTTAATCTTCTTTACTGACAAGCTTCTCTCTTTCTTCTTTTCTCTAAGAATTGTTTTCTCATCATACCTGTTGTTGCTCATTCTCTTAGAAGGACAACATGCTATCATGTGTTCATATTTCCTACAACCAAAACAAATAATGTCATTTGAAGTATGTATCTTTTGTTTAAACTCATACCAATCCCATTGGGGATCTCTCCTTGTTCTACTGAAACCATTATATTACATCCTTGAGTTGGAGGTGGAAGATGGCTTGTTTTTCTAGTGCCTCCTCCTGCCCAGCATCTTCCTTAGGGGCCATGTCTATAGGGAAAGCACTCCATTAGACAAATATGTATCAGAACTACTGACTTTAGACTCAAGTAGCCTTCTTTAGAGGGGAGAAAGCCTTTTCTATACTTCTCCTAGAGCTCTCAGTTTTCAAAGTCAGAGACTTTTCTATGATGTTACCTTTTTTATCCGTGTTCTCAGATGCATCTCAGGGGACAACGACTTCCCAAAAAGAATTTAGGGTTAAATATTCCTCAAATTTCCCATCTATCTAATAACACATATCTTGATAAACCACTCCTTGTTGAGGGATCTAAATAATTTATCATTTAGCTCATAATCTGTGAATGCTCTCCCATACTCCCTCAAGCAATTCACAATCTTGAAAAATCTCTCATAGCAGACTATTGTGCAGTCCTTCTTTCCTTGTTTGAAAGCTTTATATTTATGTTTCAGGATGAATTTTTTATCACCCCTTACCTCTATTGTGTTTTTATATACATAATTAGAGTGTCGCGTGTCTCTTTTACAGTTTGGCAATGAATGAGACTTTGAAATATGGGGTTATATATGACACTAACTATAATATTGTTTGCTTTTTATCTATTGTACCAAGATAACTTCATCCTTTGACGCCTTCTTTAGAATTTTTAGATTAGCATCTATTATTGAAACCTTAATGGGGATACAAGATTCCTCTTTAATAGTATTAAAGATTATAAGGTTAGAGGCCTCCATAAATAGCATAGCTCTTTGCTTCCAAATCCAAAATTTTCCTTCACACAGGTAGCAAGATTCATAGAGCTTAACTCCTTGTAGCTCTCTTAAGAAGACATGGTTCTTAGAATTATAATTCCCTTGAGGATCTTGTATAGCTGTTATGCCTTTTAAACAACCTCCCTCTGATACCACATGAAAGATTAAGCGTAGTTTAATCACCTAAAGTGGGGTGAATAGGTATTTTAGGAATTTTAAGACTTATAACGATTTCTTGAACTTATAAATAGAAAAATAAATAAATAAGAATCACAGAGAGCACACCAAGATTTACATTGGTTCCCTAACTATGGGTACATCCACTTCCTCCTTCACATATCTAAAAGTTTGTTATATTTGGCCAAGTTCTCCAATATTATCAAGTAAATTATCTTACACTAAGATTCCTTGACTCGTACAACTTAGGAATGCTACCAGTCCCCTACCTTATACCTCTAACACAAGGTCTTACACTCGGGATACCAAAGCACTACCTCAATCCTTGCACCTAGAGATCTACACTCAGATCTTCTCCAAAGATCCTACCTCATATCAAAAGTATTTTACACTTTGTTTCCCACTGGAATCCTATAGCAAACAAAGATCTAAAAGGATCTTACAATTCATAGTAAGAGTATAAAATAATTATAAAAGACTTGACTCAAACTAAATCTCTTGTGCCTTCTATAGAAACACTATAGTGGCTTATTCTCCCTTGATCAGTTCTTTGAATATATCTTTGTGGAATAGATCGGACTGAAATAATAATTCTTCTTACTGTCAGAGGAATCTTTATATAGATTTTAGATTTGAAGAGCCTTCAAAAGATTTCAGTCTATGGTTTGTCTCTACCGATGACTCGGAGAAAAATTAATAGCTTGAGCATAGGCAAAATCTCTGGGAAAAATACACCTGTGTATATGTTCAAGTTTTTCTTCAAGCCCATTTATAGTTGTCTTTGTTGACTAAAACAAGTGCTACGGATAAGGAATTATGCCAACGGCTAAAAAATTTGAATATGGAATTCTTCTCCAATGACTAGAATCGAGAATCAAATTATATTAATTATTTCCTCATGAAGCTCCTTGATTAATGTAGCAGAAGGCAGAATTCAAATTGATTTAAAATGACATGCAATTTGTGGCTTAATTGCTACATAAAGCTATTACACAACTCTTCAGCTCGATATAGTCGATATAGGCCTCCTTGTATTTCTCTAGTTGTTGTAATCGATATTGTCCTTCAACACTTATATCCAAGCTGATCTAGCTAATATATTTCATCTTCAATGAAAAAAATGATGCAGTCAATATTCTGCTCGACATTCAGTAGATATAGCAGATATCTTCTTCTCAGCATCTAAACAATGTAGTTAATATTTCACTTAGCCTTCCAGTCGATGCAGTCAATATTTTACATAGTCTTTTAGATGATGCAGGTGATATTTTCCCTATCCATTTTATTTCCTTGTCCTTCAAATTCCCATAACTCCACTTAGACTTTTTTGGGTAAAAAATGTCGAATATAGGATTAGGACATAGGTCAACTTGAGTTTTGCTCCTTGAGAGATTACAAGGGCAAACCCCTGTTTGGCTGACCATACGTCGAATACTACGTTAGTTAAGCATTTTTTGTTATGTCTATCACATCAATAACTTCCATAAGCATAAAATATGTTTTTATATTCATCTTGGGGGCTGCTTCAAATAAGGAATCTTGTGATGAATATTCCCAACAAAACTCTTATATCTTTTATACGCTTTTAAATTCTAAAAAGATGCTTTTCTTAAAGAATACCTCAAACATACTTTTCACTATGTTTACTTCTTATGTTGAATCTTGACTATTTATTTTCTCAACAAGTAATATAATATTTTTTTTGTTTAACATGGTGTATTTGTTTTAAAAAAAAGTCTTACTCAACCTTTTTACATTACTATTATGCTTAATTATGCTTATATTTTGTTTAACAAGTATTATCTATAAAATTTTCATATTGCATCCTATTTTATTCTCTGTATTGGACACATCAACTCTTAGGGTCTGTTTGGATCGCAGGTTTTGGTTTTGAAGAATTGGAATTCAGGAAAACTAAAACCTACTGGTTTTGAGCTGTAGAAATTGGAATAATTCTATTGTTTGGATGCAAGATAAACAAAATTAATTAGAACAAACTATCAAAGCCAGAAACAATATTAATAGTTGACAATGTATATTCCATTTTTTCCCATTGAAGTTGAGAAAAATAAAAGCATAATAATTAATTAGATGAAACTATGGTTCAGACTAGATGCAACATTCAACAAGGGTGATGTTATATATAAACCGCTTTTGGCTATATACAAACCAATTTTTAGAGTTTTTTGGACCCTTTAAAAACACTATAGACAAACCAACTTAAATACTCAAAATATCAATTTTTCTCATTTCTAGCCTAAGTCTCACGAGATGTTTGCCCGCTCACGATTCCCCGCCGCATACACCTCCCGATATCTCTTGTAACGATCATGCTAAAGTCCTCGTCACGCATTGGAGCCATGGCGTTGGAAGCAGCCCCCGGTTGGTGATCTCTCATATTTGGTTCGCCCGCTGCCAATACCCATCCCCATACACCTCCCGATCACTCCTATTTGGGTCCTCGCGACAACCTTCGACTCCCTTCGGTATCGCCTCGCCGACGTGTAATGGAGATTCTCCAAATTTGACAATCTAATGCTTACCTGCAACCGGAATGTTTCTTTCTACTCTAGCATTGTTCACAATTATAGCAAGATTTAAAGTATTTATACGTGTTATTGATTTTGTAAGAAAAAAATTAATACCTCACGAGCTAGTGCTATTAAGTGGTTTTTTTAAAAATATTTTTTATTTTGTGCTGGTTTGTATATAACCATTAGGTTTGTGTATAACAAATTTATATTTGCACTGGTTTGTATATAATAATGGCTTGTATATAGCCAAAAGCGGTTTACATATAACATCACCCTTCAACAATGATGAATCACTCCACATCCATTAATTAGACCAAAATAAAAATAAAACATATAGGATGAACAGGCTCAGGTTGAAGGAAACTATCCACTTGCAACAGGATTTGAGTCAATGGATGAGGAAGTTGAAGGAGAAATGTCTGCCAGAGAAGGATCTGAGTCGATAGACGAGTAACTTGAAGGATAAATATCCATTGTTGAAAAAATTGCTGAAAGTATCTAGTTATCTACCTAAATCACCTAGAGGGGGTGAATAGTTGAATCTTATGGCTTATAGAAGAATACAAATCTAGTAAAAATAAAGAGCACGGAATAAGTGAACAAGCACAACACAGACACAAGGATTTATAGTGGTTCCCCAAACTGGATACGTCCACTGTCAGGCCTCGCCTATCTAACACTTTGGATTAGACACTGCAACTTCACCAATAGTCAGATTAATCATAATCTTATAACTCGGAGTCTTCCACTCCAACAAACTCAAAGAACAACTTCCCTTATGCTCGAGCCCTTAACAAGGTTCTATAGAAACTCGGAAGAACAAACTTCATACAAAGTAATAAGAAAAATATTATTTTAAAGAAAACTCGTTTTCTCAAATATGAAAATATAGTCCTTTTTCATTTCTTGAAAGCTCTGACTGAATTCTTGAAGAAGAAGAAGAATCTAAATTTATTGCACAGATCGGATCTAGTAAATGACTGATCTCTGAACGAATGTAAATCTAGAATATTGAGATCGATCGAGTCTTTTCTTTCAAAGAGGAATCGCGGATCGGGAGAGTTGTCAATGATAAAGTTCTTCGTGAAATTGATTTGAATTCCTAATAATTTTTGCCAATATGAAATTAGAACATGATTCAATTTGCGATTATGGTTCTCTGAAATAATCCAAGACAATTTATAGAGGATTCCTCACTAACGGATCGATTTTGCACTTAGGTCTACCATCAATACGTATTGTACATAGCGGAAGCCATAATTTTGGATTGCCGTGAAAATGAGAACGATGCTGAATAAAAATTCACTCAAGTCTAATTCATCAAGATATCACGTGTACTCTCCAGACTACTTGACAAACCAGCCAAAATGACTTAGGAGAGAGCTTGCATGAGATGTTGAGACTACACGAGACCTTTTGACGAATTTCCTGAAAGCTGTCAAGACTACTCGATGAATTTACTTATCATCTCGATGAATTTTACATAGAAACGGCTAACCACAACTTTCTCTGGAGTACAAGGTAGTTCACTTGACTTCTTGAGAGGACTCAATGAATTTCACAAGTAGTCGCATAAGTACTCGACGAATTTTGATTTGCCATTCTGATCTACAGTATTGGGTGATCTCTCAAGTACTCCTAACATCACTCGACGATTTTTACGAGTGCTTAAATAAGTACTCAATGAAATTAACGAGACCTCACATGATCACTCGACGAATTTGCCTAATCAAAAATTTGCAACTTTTGAACACCAACTGCCTTTATGATGCTAGATGAAGTACACCTCATTAGAGAGATTACACATGGAAAAACACGATGCTCTATACAATGATGGATTATATTGCGCATAATTGTATTTGAAGATGCATTGTAACCTGACAATGGTTTGTACTTTGCAAAAAAAACTTATATCACATGCAACTAAAACTAACATCAAATACATACTCAATTCAAATTAGTTCAAGGGACACTTCTTCAAATCACGGCTATTGTGGATACAATTGTAACAACCCCATCCGTTCATATGATATATTCTAGAAGGTCCGGCCGGGGCCCCACAGGATATACCACAAAACAGTCGGTGAAGGTACAGGATGATACCAGAGTAGCGCATCGCACCTATCACATGCAGTCTAGCGGAAGCCTAAACTACTTGAACTCCTCATGAATGTCCAAACATAAAACTCCACATTTTATATATCAAGGAATGTCTTACAACATGTCAAAAGAGTTGGCCTTATGGCCTTACAGGGCTTCCATACAGTGGCTACAACTATGGGCGCGCAGGCCGGCCACAACAAAAGAAAACACGTATCTCAAACATAGCCTTCGAGGGCTAAACAGCAGCAGCAGCAACACCAGCAGGAGCATCAACCTCTAGGCGTCCCGCTCGGCTCTCCAGCACCTGTGCAAGGGACAATCCACCCAACGGTGGCAAACAAAAGCAACGGTCAGCGTTCAGCTGACCAAATTATAACGACCCTACCCCTTCTCTCGGGGCAGCGGTATTTTTCCCTGCAGGCATAGCATATCACAAGTATGGCAAGCTATATCATCAAAAGGTGCTTTCACGCACACAAGCCATCACAACCGTTCGCCACCCGGCCCAACGGTCCGTGCACTCAGGGCACATTCTTGGTGTTCTGGCAACCTCTTGCCCACCACCGTATCAGGGTTATCACCCAACGGTAAATCACTTGAGCATTTACTCCATGGCGTGCAGCCGGAGTTAGTCCTCGGACACCGGGATGGCCCGTAGCCCCCCTTTGTGTCATGGCGCGCAGGCCGAAGACTCTTGCTATGCGCTCCAACAGAGCGCACTTTTTGGTCTCACGTCAGACGGACATAGCGCAGGTCGGATCCTCCCCCCCCCCCCTGTTGCTCAAATCGCCTTGCCCTTTCCGCGTGCAGCGTACTCATGGCTATATCAAAGGCGCGGGTCGGTCTCACCAATCCTGTTTCTGGCGTTCAAGCCTAGGTATTTCACTATACCCATTTCCTCACAGCAACAGCGGGTCTTTCCTGGGCACACCAGTACTTCCTGTGATTCTCTCCACAGGTGGACATCGCACAAGCACAAATGTCAGGGGTCTTTCCTGGGCACACCAGTACTTCCTGTGACTCACTTCACAGGTGGACACCCTATGACATCAAGCATCACAAAAAGGGCCTTTCCTGGTCCCACCAGTACTTCCTGTGCCTCATTCACAGGTTGGACCCAAAACATCACATGGCTATTTTCCTGGGCTACCACCCCAGTACTTCCTGCTACTCCTTTTCGCAGGCATAACCCGTAGACGTCGTACACTACACGTTATCACGGAGTCTTCTCCGGTTCGTATGCATCATCACCAATCCAGACTAACCTGTCCAGATGGGCTTCACACAGCATGCCTATTCCGTACTCCATTTCCGGATCTATATGCACAACAAAGGGGATTTCAAGAATCACCCAAACGACTCCCAAAAGCAGCCACCTCTTGGTGGGGGAATCAAAAGATATGCCAAAACGGAAGCCTTCACATGGCTAGGAAGAAAAGTCGTTACCCTTGACGATCGCTTCGGTGCCATGGCTTCCAAGCTAGCTTGCAAGACTCGCAAGAGCGTTTCCTCCGCAACGCTGGCTTCGGATCTCTCGTCGGTAAACCGCAGCACCACCAGCAGCAGTCCCCCTTTCCTCTTCCTCCTCCTTTCTCTCTCTCTTTCTCTCTCTTGAAGAAAGATGAAGGCCAAATTGAAGTGAGCAACACTTCTCTGATTTCGGCCCTTAAGGAAAAAGGAGAAGAGGCTTCAGCCCTTGGATCCAGACTGAAGGAATGGACGGCCACGATTCTGCCAAAAACACAAAGTTTGACCTGACACGGCCTCGAACACGGCCGTGTACCTGGCCGTGTGCCTCAAGCGGTGGTCAACCGACTTATCCAAACCAGTGACACGCCCACGGGACACGCCCGTGTCCTGGGCCGTGTCACCAACACGCCTTCCGACACGCCCGTGTCTGTGGCCGTGTACCTGGGTGAAAAAAATCCCAAATCATCCCGAGACTTCACACGGCCTGTGACACGCCCGTGTCCCAGGCCGTGTGCCCAGACACGGCACAAAGACACGCCTTATCGAATTCTTTCGGCGGGCTGAGTTCGTCACCTGATTTGACACGCCCTGTGACACGCCCGTGTCACAGGCCGTGTTCAACACTCGACACCCACTTCTCGACACTCGACGATCGTCGAGCAAAACTCGTCGAGCATGCGACACGGCCTTGGACACGCCCGTGTCCTGGGCCGTGTGCCTCCTCTCGACGAATCGTCGAGAGCAAAAATCGTCGAGACAAAGCCCAATCGTCGACACAACCTCGACACGCCCTGCGACATGCCCGCGTCGTAGGCCGTGTCACCGGACATGCCCTGGGACACGCCCGTGTCCCAGGCCGTGTCACCCAAATTTTCCTGTTTCAGAACTTTGGGCTGTTACAATCCTCCCCTCCTACAAGAAATTTCGTCCTCGAAATTTAAAGACAGGAAAGTAACAGAAACTAGCAAGAAAATGTAACAACATATATCTATATATCTATTTACAATATTCTCACTTCAAATTACAGAAACAATTCAGGGAACTCTGCTCGCATGGTTTGCTCGTGCTCCCATGTCAGCTCTTCACGGCCGCAGTTGTCCCATCGGACTTTTACCATACCGACCGTCTTGTTCCGCAACTGTTTCTCGGCTCGATCTTCGATCTGAATGGGTCTAACTCTCGTTGTTAGCCCATACTCCACCGGCACCCGATCATCCGCGATCACTTGAGCTGGATCCTTCACGTCCTTCCGAAGCACCGAGATGTGAAAGACATCATGTAACCCACCCAAGTCTGCCGACAGAGCTAGCCGATAAGCCGCTTCGCCAATTCGCTCAACCACTTCGAAAGGACCCAAATATCTTGGACTCAACTTTTTCAATCGTCGAATCCTGGAGACACCTTTGAATGGCTTGATCTTCAAGTAGACCCAATCGCCAACCGTAAATTCAACGTTCCGATGCTTGGCGTTGTAGTACTTCGCTTGTCGATCTTGAGCAATCAGCAATCTCTCTCTAATAGTCCGAATGGTTGAGTTTGTGTCATCCACCTCATTTGGTTTAACAACCCGGGCTTCACCCGCTTCTACCCAAGCTAAGGGAGTACGACACTTCCTGCCATAGAGGGCTTCATATGGTGCCATCCCAATGCTTGCTTGGTAGCTGTTATTATAAGCAAACTCTACCATATAGAGATGATCTTCCCATCTCTTTCCGAAGTCAAGGGCGCACATTCGGAGCATGTCCTCCATTGTTCTGTTGGTACGTTCAGTTTGGCCATCCGTTTGGGGATGAAAGGCCGTACTGAAAGTCAATTTCGTGCCCAACAGTCGGTGAACTAGCCGCCAATCATTTGACGTAAATCGGCCATCTGATCACTTACGATGCTCCGAGGAACACCGTGAAGCCGCACAATCTGATCAACATATAACTTTGCCAAACTTTCAACCGAATCATCTCGCCTGTTCGGAAGAAAATGTGCGACTTTTGTTAGCCGGTCAACTACCACCCAAATGGAATCATTTCCTCGTTGCGATCTTGGCAATCCATGCACAAAATCCATGGAAATATCATCAAATTTCCACACTGGGATCGGCAGTGACTTCAAATAACCGCCCGGCTTTTGGCATTCCGCCTTCACCATCGCACATGTTTGACATTTGGCTACATATAGGGCAACATCTTTCTTAAGCCCTGGCCACCAGAAAAGTTTCTTCATATCGTTGAACATCTTTGTGCTCCCGGGGTGAATGGAATACTTCGTATAATGTGCTTCATACATCAGTTCTTCCCTCAGTTTCCCCACATTTGGGACGCACAAACGGCTCTCTTTGCGCAAAAGACCATCATTCTAGGTGACTTTGCCCTCTGGCCCTTCATTCACATAGCGTAAGAGATCTTCATCCAACTCCGTTGCCCGTCTAACTCGGTCCGTAAGGTCACATTGCACCTCGGTCCAGTTCAAACATACAGTGGCAGTGGAATTCTTATCAACACAATAGATCTCCAATGCTTCCAACTCCTGGATAAGACGTTCATCATGCCTTTGCAACCAATTCGCTCTAGCCGGAACTCGCCGACTCAACGCATCCGCGACAACATTCCCCTTCCCGGGTGTATAGTGAATCTCGAAAGTGTAATCCCCAAGGAACTCCAACCACCTTCGTTGTCGCATGTTCAACTCTTTCTGCTCCAAAAGATACTTTAGGCTCTTATGATCGGTATAGATCTCCACCTTCACTCCATAAAGGTAGTGTCGCCACAACTTGAGTGCAAAAATCACCGCCGCTAGTTCCAAATCATGGACGGGATAATTTCGCTCGTGCACTTTCAGCTGGCGTGAGCCATAAGCAATCACCTTTCCATTCTGCAGAAGAACGCAGCCTAAGCCGCTCCCTGAGGCATCACTATAAATTACAAATCCATCAGTTCCACATGGCGAAGACAACACTGGTGCCGTGGTCAACCGAACCTTCAGCTCTTCAAAAGCTCGTGCGCACTCTGGCGTCCAAACGAACGTCTGATCCTTTCACGTCAGTGTGGTTAGCGGCAAAGCGATCCGCGAGAAGTTTTCCACAAATCTTCTATAGTAGCCCGCAAGTCCAAGGAAACTCCTGACCTCGGCCACGGAAGACAATATTAGCCATTCTTGTATGGCTCTTATCTTCGCTGGATCCACTGCAATGCCCGCTCCACTCACCACATGGCCCAAAAATGCCACTGACGATAGCCAAAACTCGCACTTCGAGAACTTGGCATATAGCTGATTTTGCCTCAACGTGTTTAACACTAACCGCAAGTGAGTTTCATGCTCAGCTTTGGACTTCGAGTACACCAGGATGTCATCAATGAACACGATCACAAACAGATCCAGGTACTCACGGAAAATACGGTGCATCAGATCCATAAACACCGAAGGCGCATTGCACAATCCAAAGGGCATGACTGTGAACTCATAATGCCCATAGCGCGTTCCAAATGCGGTTTTGGGAATGTCACCTTCCCGAATTCGTAACTGGTAATAACCAGACTTCAGGTCCAACTTCGAATAGACGGTCGAGCCCACTAGCTGATCGAATAACTCATCAATCTGAGGTATAGGATACTTATTCTTCTCGGTCAGCTTATTCAATTCACGGTAATCGATACACAACCGTAACCCACCATCTTTCTTTTTTACAAAAAGCACAGGCGCGCTCCAAGGTGACATACTTGGGCGGATATAGCCTTGCTCTAGCATTTCTTGTAGTTGAACCTTCAACTCAGCCATTTCTTTTGGCGCAACGCGATATGGCGAGCGGGCCACAGGTTTCGCACCTGGCACCAACTCGATCGTGAAGTCAATCTCCCGCTGGGGTGGTAGCCCAGGGAGATCCGCGGGAAACACATCCGTAAATTCTGCCACAATCGGAACCTCACACAAAGTGGCCTTAGGCTCAACAGCCTGAATTAGTGCAAAGTAACACTCCGCACCCTTCCGAACAGCTTTGCCTACCTGGAGTGCAGACATCAACGTCCCGCCTACTCCTCGCATACCCGCGAACTTGGTCTCCTGTTCGGTATTCGGGCCCAACGTGATTTCTTTGGACTGGCAATCAATCATAGCATGCTGCTCCGCAAGCCAATCCATTCCAAAAATCACATCGAATTCCGATATTGGCAAAACAAATGCGGTTAAACAAAAATCCCGACTTCCTAACTCAACCGCCACATCGCAAGCTTGATCCGCAAGCATCCAACAACCATTCGGCAACACCACTCTGACGCTATCTGCCTTTGGACGACTGGGTATCCCAAGCCGCGTAAGAAACTCACTAGACAGAAAAGAATGCGATGCACCTGTATCAAACAGTGCTCGCGCCAGCGTGTCCCGAATCATCACAAAGCCGATGACAAACATGTCACACACACAAACCACAAACATAGGCGTACAAAGCTAAGCATACAAACAATCGCATAGGCAAAACTAAACTCATACCTGTGACCACGTCACTCTGCTTGATGGCCTCTTGCAGGCCAAGATTGTAGACTCGGGGTTGCGCCTGCGAGGCAGAGGAATCTACCACCGCCTTTCCTTTTTCCGCATAAGATGCTCCCGCCTTCTTTTCACTCTTTGGCGGCATCCGACAATCTCGCGCAATATGCGCCATCCTACCACAATTGAAGCAGGTACGAGTGTCTGGCTTGGAGGTTGCCCCTGATGTTGCTCCCGTTGCAACGGATGAAGGAACTTGTCCACTAGGCTTGGACTTCTTGCCCCATTTCTTCTTATAGAATGGTTTCCCCGATCGGGGCGCCTTCCACTCCGGTTGCGTCAGAATCAAAGCTCTCTTCCCTTGCACCCTTTTCATATCTTTTTCCAATGCGGTCGCGGTGTCAACCAATGCTTGGAAACCTTGATTCACAGAACTAGACACAAGGAACCTCAACTCGTCCCTCAGCCCTTCATAGAACCGATTAGTCTTCCTCTGCTCATCAGCAAAAATGGAACCCGCATACCGCCCCAAGCGAGTAAACTCATGCAGGTACGCGTCAACACTGCCCTCACCTTGAGTCAACTGTTGGAATTCGTTTTCCATGGCTATCCGCTGCGCCGCAGGAAGGTGCTTCGCGAGGAAGAGCCGGGAGAATTCTTCCATTGAGACTTGGGTTAACGGACGACCCGCCAAATGATGCAACTCCATCTCATCCCACCATAAACGCGCTTCTCCTTCAAGCAAGAAGGTGGCTAAGGTAACTTTCTGATGTTCCGTCGTGCCTATCGCCGTCATCACTCGCTTGACGCGCGATAACCAATCCTCAGCCTGCGTCGGGGTTCCCGCTCCCGAGAACGTAGGAGGATGGAAACTCATAAACCGTGTTAGCTGCTTCTCAGCCGCTCGAGGAATCACTTCCATGACAGGTTCAGGCCTTACCACCACCTTTTCTGTCCTCACAGCCGCTTGTTCTTGCCTCAGTGGCTGGCCTTGGATCATCGTAAACAAGGCCTCCGCAACTAAACGGACATGCTCTGCAGACGGTGGAGGTGTAGGCACCGCAGCTGGTGCCGTACTTTCATCAGAACGCTGGGATTCAGACGGCCCAGCTCCACTTCGTGTCACCTAAAGGTGGACAAGACACATACATTAGCGGTCGTACCCAAGCAAACAACACAACATAGGAACACGCAGGTTCCTCAAACATACAAAATGCATTCCTATCATGGACATTCAGGAGTTCATTCGTAGACTTTGGTGTGCACAAACACGTGCTCGCCACCCCACAAAAGAAGTCGACCACGACTTCGAGAGGGAAAGACCAAGACAACCGATACCAAAAATGTAACAACCCCATCCGTTCATATGATATATTCTAGAAGGTCCGGCCGGGGCCCCACAGGATATACCACAAAACAGTCGGTGAAGGTACAGGATGATACCAGAGTAGCGCATCGCACCTATCACATGCAGTCTAGCGGAAGCCTAAACTACTTGAACTCCTCATGAATGTCCAAACATAAAACTCCACATTTTATATATCAAGGAATGTCTTACAACATGTCAAAAGAGTTGGCCTTATGGCCTTACAGGGCTTCCATACAGTGGCTACAACTATGGGCGCGCAGGCCGGCCACAACAAAAGAAAACACGTATCTCAAACATAGCCTTCGAGGGCTAAACAGCAGCAGCAGCAACACCAGCAGGAGCATCAACCTCTAGGCGTCCCGCTCGGCTCTCCAGCACCTGTGCAAGGGACAATCCACCCAACGGTGGCAAACAAAAGCAACGGTCAGCGTTCAGCTGACCAAATTATAACGACCCTACCCCTTCTCTCGGGGCAGCGGTATTTTTCCCTGCAGGCATAGCATATCACAAGTATGGCAAGCTATATCATCAAAAGGTGCTTTCACGCACACAAGCCATCACAACCGTTCGCCACCCGGCCCAACGGTCCGTGCACTCAGGGCACATTCTTGGTGTTCTGGCAACCTCTTGCCCACCACCGTATCAGGGTTATCACCCAACGGTAAATCTCTTGAGCATTTACTCCATGGCGTGCAGCCGGAGTTAGTCCTCGGACACCGGGATGGCCCGTAGCCCCCCTTTGTGTCATGGCGCGCAGGCCGAAGACTCTTGCTATGCGCTCCAATAGACCGCACTTTTTGGTCTCACATCAGACGGACATAGCGCAGGTCGGATCCTCCACCCCCCCGTTGCTCAAATCGCCTTGCCCTTTCCGCGTGCAGCGTACTCATGGCTATATCAAAGGCGCGGGTCGGTCTCACCAATCCTGTTTCTGGCATTCAAGCCTAGGTATTTCACTATACCCATTTCCTCACAGCAACAGCGGGTCTTTCCTGGGCACACCAGTACTTCCTGTGATTCTCTCCACAGGTGGACATCGCACAAGCACAAATGTCAGGGGTCTTTCCTGGGCACACCAGTACTTCCTGTGACTCACTTCACAGGTGGACACCCTATGACGTCAAGCATCACAAAAAGGGCCTTTCCTGGTCCCACCAGTACTTCCTGTGCCTCATTCACAGGTTGGACCCAAAACATCACATGGCTATTTTCCTGGGCTACCACCCCAGTACTTCCTGCTACTCCTTTTCGCAGGCATAAGCTGTAGACGCCGTACACTACAAGTTATCACGGAGTCTTCTCCGGTTCGTATGCATCATCACCAATCCAGACTAACCTGTCCAGATGGGCTTCACACAGTATGCCTATTCCATACTCCATTTCCGGATCTATATGCATAACAAAGGGGATTTCAAGAATCACCCAAACGACTCCCAAAAGCAGCCACCTCTTGGTGGGGGAATCAAAAGATATGCCAAAACGGAAGCCTTCACATGGCTAGGAAGAAAAGTCGTTACCCTTGACGATCGCTTCGGTGCCATGGCTTCCAAGCTAGCTTGCAAGACTCGCAAGAGCGTTTCCTCCGCAACGTTGGCTTCGGATCTCTCGTCGGTAAACCGCAGCACCACCAGCAGCAGTCCCCCTTTCCTCTTCCTCCTCCTTTCTCTCTCTCTTTCTCTCTCTTGAAGAAAGATGAAGGCCAAATTGAAGTGAGCAACACTTCTCTGATTTCGGCCCTTAAGGAAAAAGGAGAAGAGGCTTCAGTCCTTGGATCCAGACTGAAGGAATGGACGGCCACGATTCTGCCAAAAACACAAAGTTTGACCTGACACGGCCTCGAACACGGTCGTGTGCCTGGCCGTGTGCCTCAAGCGGTGGTCAACCGACTTATCCAAACCAGTGACACGCCCACGGGACACGCCCGTGTCCTGGGCCGTGTCACCAACACGCCTTCCGACACGCCCGTGTCTGTGGCCGTGTACCTGGGTGAAAAAAATCCCAAATCATCCCGAGACTTCACACGGCCTGTGACACGCCCGTGTCCCAGGCCGTGTGCCCAGACACGGCACAAAGACACGCCCTGTCGAATTCTTTCGGCGGGCTGAGTTCGTCGCCTGATTTGACACGCCCTGTGACACGCCCGTGTCACAGGCCGTGTTCAACACTCGACACCCACTTCTCGACACTCGACGATCGTCGAGCAAAACTCATCGAGCATGCGACACGGCCTTGGACATGCCCGTGTCCTGGGCCGTGTGCCTCCTCTCGACGAATCGTCGAGAGCAAAAATCGTCGAGACAAAGCCCAATCGTCGACACAACCTCGACACGCCCTGCGACACGCCCGTGTCGTAGGCCGTGTCACCGGACACGCCCTGGGACACGCCCGTGTCCCAGGCCGTGTCACCCAAATTTTCCTGTTTCAGAACTTTGGGCTGTTACAACAATACCTAACATTCTCCCCCTATTTGAAGAATTCAGAACCCTATATAACAAATTATGAAATTAAGGTAACAAGACATGAACAAAATATTGATATTTATATAAATGTTCTTATGGGCATTCTAAGACATTCACAGTATAACAAAATTTGATGCTCTCAAGAATGCTCCTTGTCCTTGGTCTTCTCATGTTGCTTGTCAAAATAAGCATAGGGCTTAGGATAGTATTTTGACAGAGGATGTCGAGCATCAGGATTTTCTCTTCTATGCTTTCTGAAATGAAGCCTCCTCTTCACATTTGATACCTCATTCTTATCCCATTCTTCTTTGTTGTAGTATGTCCTTGGTTCTTCATTTGTTAGGTCAAGTATGCTGAAAGAGTCCAAAATAATTCCTTTGAAAATAAGACTCCACACTTTGGCATATTACCTGGTCTCTCTGTTAAGATCAAATTTTCTTGTTGATGGGCTTCCCCATATATTCTTCTCTTTTGAGGAGGTCTGGAAGAGTCTATAAGAATTTCTACCTCTTACTCAACCATATCAGACTATATTTTAGTGTATTCTTCAGGAGGTGCATACACTCCACCTTCAGGATGTTACTTAAAATATTTTGCACCCTCAACATGGAATTCTCCACCTTCAGCAGGTTGTTCAACCTCAAAAGGTGGAGCTTGAATTAGAACTTTCCCTGTCATCTCTTCATGTAGTCACTTGATATTCTGATAGCTATAGACATTGGAATTACACGTTCTATTACGCACATCCCTATTCTGCTCAGTCATTCTTCTATGTAATCTACACTCCCCCTTTCTAACTTCTGAAATTAAGGTTTAGATGATGTCTTCCTTATAAATTCCATCTGCCTGTCAATGTGATGCATGCTCACATCATGTGAATGTATCATAGCATCATGAGATTGAGATAAGTGAACAACCTCATTGTAAACCTAACCAATGCTCTTGATTAAATGGTCGATGGCCTTACCACCTTGAGTTAACCATTTAGTCAGAGAGGTCTACAACTTATCCATATTGTGATTGACCTGAGCCAGGACATAATTCAGATCTTTTCCAGTTTAGCCATGCTACCAATGAAGTTTTGCGGGGGAAATCAAAATGTTCTTTTTGCTTCACCAGCATTTCTTCTATTGACTATAACTAAGAACTTTCTGTAGGAGGGACACTCTCACCTTGAGACTTGGTAGCTACAAGATTGTTAGCATTTGTCTTAACACTACTTTAAATTGGTCTCCCTGAGTGGTCTTTGAACAAGATTGGTTCTTGGGCAGGAGAGTTTACCACAGCCTCTCTGACTTCTTTAGAGATCACTACCAAGTCCTCCACCTCAATAGAAACTCTTACAGCATGGAGGACCTCTTGGAGAGAGTCTTTAACTAAGTACTCCACATCAGACTCATCATGTAATCCTTCAAAATCAGACAACCCATCATGTGTCGATCCCAAAACAACTTGTGTTTTTGGTTGAACATATGGCTCTTTCTGAACATAAATGACTGGAGATGGAATTTCAGATTGCACCTGAGGAATTTCAACAACAGAATCTGCCAGTAAGCTCTCCCTCTTAGAACCTGCTTCAACAATCATAATTTATTAATGGGGGGGTAGGGGGAGGACACATCCTTCTCTATGGATTCTGTATGAGGCATGTCCTACAATCCAAAACCTTCACCCACCTCTCTCTGCCCCTGCCTAGGAATTATCCTTTCCCATCGAGAAAAAATTGATGCATCTATCTTTTTCAGGTGATGAATTTGAATACCAGTGGACATATCAAACTGATTCTTGTCCAACTTCTTGAGAGATGATTTTTCCAAAATTTGGGGTTCAGAATCATGCCTTAATTCTATTTAAGAGAACTATTCCCCAATTCATTCTCTTTCTACATATCACAATTTTCAATAGTTTGAACATGTCTCCTGAGACATAGTCATGCGACCTTGTCTTGCACAAGAACACTTTTCCAATAATATAAGTTAAGATCTTTCCTTCAACATTCTTTTCTTTATGTCTGATGGTTGTATTTTTCTTTTCCAAGTCACAAAAATAGAGTGCTCTGTTACAATCAATGTTAGAGATTTCTTCTTCTTCTTCAACTTCAGGCATTCTCAGAAATTGGCTCAAGAAGCTTGGCTTCATTTTCACTTCAAAATTTATAACACTGCTTCTGATTAAGGAACCTTCACATTTGAGTTCTGCTTTCTTGAAGAATTCCAGGTCTTCTCTGTCAATAACATTGTAGTCTTTCTACAGAATAAACATCAGTCCGGCATGAAAGTGCAACTAGATCTGATATACTCTAGAAGGGGGGTGAATAGAGTATGGTGCTTAAAAACTTTTTACAACAATTGTTGCAATCTGAGTGAACATGGAAGCAAATAAAAATCTAAACAATTATTACAATCTACAAAAGAAGCTAATCACAGATCCTAACTAATAACAGATCAATCACAGCCAGAAACAAAAATAAAGATAAGTAAGCCAGAAGACACAAGGAGCTATAGTGGTTCCCCTAAACTTGGGTACATCCACTCTTCTACCACCCTAGGTAGGAATCCACTGCAGGATGAGTTGATCAGGTGTCCTGGGCACCAATGAGCTGTTGATAAGGTGCTCAAAAACCAAATCAGATTTTTTGATCAGGTGTCTTGCCACCAATGAGCTTTTGATAAGGTGCTCAAAAACCAAGCACAAACTTTTGAAGGGAGTTTGAAAAACCCTTTACAGAGATGGGGATGAGAGAGTGATGGAAGTCTTCTCTTTATCAAAGCAGCTGAGAAGACTGTATGGATTTTGATGTTGTCAAAGCTCCCCCTGAGTTCTTGAGATGTTCAGGAAATGAAGCTTTGATGTAGGGTGATAGGCCTTCAGAAATTTGATCTCCAGCAATTGATGATTTCAGCAACAGCTGAAATGTTAGGTGTCTGGAGTCTTGAATGAAGATGGCCTTGAACACTTGAATCAAAAGAGATCAGAGGATTTCAGTTGGTTGATCTCCTTGGTTGTGTGTTCTTGTATGAATTCTTTTAGACAGAGAATGTCTACAACTCTTTCTCTTTTTCTCTTGTGAACAGTTGATGTTGAGAAAGATGTTGTCCAGAGAATGTTTTGTTCTTGTTCTTCTTGTTCTGCTTATCTGTTCTCTTGGAGAGTTTCAAAAATCTTGAGTTTTATTCCCTGGTTCTGAATAGAAAATGATCCTCTGTCAAAAATAGTCGTTGGCCTGTCATTAATTACATCCTTAATTGTCTTTGTCTTTTGGGGGAAAGTCCAAAGAAACATTCCTTGATAATTCCTTGAAACTTGGTCCAGAATAAATGAAAATGGCTAGAAAATCTTCTGAATTAATTGCTGAGAATAACTCCTTAACTGTTCTGAATTTGAATCTTGAAAATCATTCAACTCTTCCGAAAAACGTCGAACTGAGCTCTACTACCGTCGAACTGAGCTCAGCGATTTGGTCTTAGACAGCAACAGAGATCGTCGATCTGAGCTCAACTATCATCGAACTGAGCTCAGAGATAGAGAATCAATACTGGAGTCAAGATCGTCGAACTGAGCTCGAAGATCGTCGAATGGAGTTCGACGATTTGCTGAAGTTGAGCTCAGCGATCGTCGAATGGAGTTCGACGATCCGTCGAAGTTGAGCTAGACAATCGTCGATTGGAGTTCGACGATTCGTCGTACTCAGCTCGACGATATAACTTAGTCTCCAAACTGAAAAACCTTGGTCTTGAGGGAAGCTTCCAAACCTAACTACTAACCCTTATACTCAATTCTAGTTGACCTTTAGATCTATACAGGAGGTCAAAAACAGGTTTCCTAAAGACATAGTGATCCTGACCCAAATTAGTAATACGGTGTTCCAACAATCTCCCCCTATTTGGGTTAGGATTACTATTTACATAATTTGGAAGAATAAAAGAATCAACCATATACAAAGCAACAATAAACAATCAACAAGCAGAATCACAGATATATTATCCCAGACAGAAATCAGAAATCAGAACAAATGTCACCTTACAGGATTATTCTTTCTTCTTGCTCTTTATAAGTTTGATTTCTCTATTAGGATTGAGAGCTTCCTTTTTGGATCTTCTGTCATCTGCTGCACCTAAAGAGGTTTGTTGTTTGGGCCTTGGTACCACAGCTTCAGGATGCAGCTCCATATATCTTTCAGAATCAAAAAATTTGCTTGAGGCATATCTTTCCGGTTCTTTCTTTCTTTGTTCAGACAATGTAGTAATGTTGGAGGTATCTCTGCCGTGCTCTTTGGCTTTCTTAATTTGATCTAAGGCAGCTAACTCTTTCATCCTGGCAGTCCAAGCAGTAGGATTTTTTTTTGGATCTTCAAAGGGCACTGGAGGCTCTTTGGCTTTCTCAAATGGTGAGGGTTATGCATTCCATACTACATAACCCTCACATGTTGCCTCCTATGGTGGATCCATATACGAACACATATTATGCATCCCATACTACATAAAATGCCCCGTATACTTCTTTATGCTCATGAGTGTAGTGTTCGTGCTTTAGCCAAGACGTGCTGATGACATATCGGTGTGTGTATGACGCTAACCACTAATGCAAATAAGGGAAAGGGTGCCCGACCATTTGTCAAGCAACCTCCCTCTGATACCAACTGTCACAACCCGCATTTTCTCAACGATAAAATCGTATCAGAGCACGAGAAAACACGTGCCGTGATGCCACGTCGTGCAGGGGATAACTACACACGCTCAGGCAAAACTCCAGACCTTTGATTTTAAGGAAGTTCGTTGATTAATTATGAAAGAAAATCAGTTATGTTGAAAGGCCGCATCCCTCGGCACGGTGGATCAGCTAGTCCACAATAAAGGTATATTTATACGCAGCAGAAAATACTTTGGTTCAATTAAGTTGACATCCTAAATGAGCATAAGTGTCCCCGAGGGACAACTCATGGTATGCACGACTCTAAAGTGGATATAATATATATAGAAAAGATAGTCTTTTTACGCTAAGGAAATATAGTGTCTTCGTTTTATAAATATGTTATGCATGATGTACATATAATAATGCTTTTAGGGTTTAAAAATATCTAACATGCAACCTAGCATAAATCCTTCCCAGAAGCAAGTAAACAACCACAAATAGGCAAAAACAGCAGTTTAAGTTCATACCCAGCATCGCAAGAAGCCACCAGTGGGCGCCAACAACCTGACACGAACTCACTGGTGAGTATGTATGTCTATACAGAAAGGTAAAGAACTACCTCACAAAATTGGGGATCCGCTAGCTCAGCTACCCAAGAGGCCACAAACCAGCCCCTCCAAAAGAACTAGCCGCTGAACCAGCTACAACCTGGACCCGAGGCATTCAAGAAAAGAACACCTCAGCAAGAAAATAAACAAAAAGGTAAATAGAGCATTAGATTAATGAGCAAATAAAAGAAGGGTTTACCAACCCAGCAACAAACTGCTATAAGCAAAAGAGAGGGCATGACAGTAAGAAAAGAGTAATGTCTAAAGCACAGCAAAGCACACCAAGTGCGAGCAATAAAAGTAGTATGCCCTACAAAGAGTCTGCAACAGCAACAAGACATAAACCGAAATCATAAACAGGAAAGGGACTAACGGTCCTAACACGTGGGTAAGTGGCAGTGGTCAAAACGTGGATCTGAATACATAACCAAAACCAGATCCAAAAAGGGCTAAGGGGTCAAACAGTGGCAGCACTAGGGTCCCACACCCGCCAACCCAAACCGGGGCAAAAGGCGGTGGCCACAGCTCTCCACATAAAACCACCCCTCCAGAGGCCACCAAAACTCCACCACCTGCCACAACCCAAGAGTCGGCATGCAAAACTTAGCAGAACACCCAATACCACCCCCTAGAGAAAGGGAAAAGTCACACTAACAATCCTAAAGAACACATGAACCCAAGACAGAAATGTCGAGCCCACCCGACGCGGTGCTGAGTAAGCTCCACTCTCATGACGTCAAGATACTTAGCCGCAAATCCTACACTGGGTGACGGTGTTGAGCGAACTCGGCTCACTCGACGCTGTCGGCGCTTTCAACCTAGGGAAAATGTAAGTTTTAGTTAGACCGCAACCTACACCCTCTCAACACGCGAAAAAACAGAGAGTTGGAAATTTAATCCCAACCCGTCGTTCCATCCTAACTACTCAGGACTACCGCAACTAAACCTAAACTACCACTACCGCAGCCTCACCCTAACTCTAACTACCCACTGTACACCAAACCTCAGACAAAAGAGAGAACAGTGATTTAATAAAAGACAAACAAAGTAACAGCCCATGGCTAAAATGAAGGAAAAGAAGAGCATCCTATTGTTCTAACTTTCTATGGAGGAAAAAGATAAAGAATACAGAGTTATTGCACAGGAAAATGGAAACAGAGCAAGAGTTAGAATAATTTGGCAAGGGCAAGGGAGCCACTTGCCTCTACCTCTCCAAAAAAAAACAACAGCCACACCACCGCTTGGCTCCGGCGGCAAGATCGTCCACCTAGCAGACCAAAGCTGAAACTTGAGGGAAGAAAAGAAATCAGATATTTACAATTCCTGGAATCAAACCCTAAATCAAGAAAAAACTTACATGGAAGGGAAGATCTAGACGAGAGCAAGCCAAATCCGCTATCACACGAGAAAAACGGGCTCTAACCCTCCCGAAATCGCCGGCCAAAACAACCACCGCCTCCTCTCAAAACCCTTCCGCTGGAAGCTCTCCAGACTTGGGAACGAAGAAAATGTGGAGGAAAAACGGTTCACGGCAACAAAAGATGATTTCAGGAAAAAAGTACGGAACACGCCCAAGACACGCCCATGACACGGTCCGACACGCCCGTGTCACGGGGCGTGTACTAACTCGACGAACGTCGACCTCCACTCGACGAAACACGGGACACGCCCCCGACACGCCCGTGACACGGCCCGACACGCCCGTGTCACGGGGCGTGTACTCACACACCTACCCACTCGACGAAAGTCGATCTCCGCTCGACGAAACAGGTGACACGCCCTGTGACATGCCCGTGTCACAGGCCGTGTACCAACTCGAACACCGCCCAATGATAGAGGATCGCCGATCATCGAACAGAGAGACACGCCCCGTGTCACGCCCGTGTCCGATACGACACGCCCGTGACACGGCCGTGTTCTCACCAAAACAACGTCTGACGACCTTCGAGCGCAGCTCGACGAACCGAAGGGGGACACGCCCTGTGACACGCCCGTGTCATAGGCCGTGTTCCTACCAAAAGCGCTCGTCGACCAGAAACCGTCGACCACAGGGAAAAGAGCTCTACCCGAGCACGACACACCCTGGGTCACGCACGTGACCCAGGCCGTGTCACCTAAACTTACACAAACAAAAGGAAACCTGCTAACTCCTTAGCAAAAGTTAAGGCACCGGCCTACAAGCTCAGCTACAGCAGACCATGCACAGTACATCAAACATTACAAATATTACAGCTAACCAAAAACAATCGTCGAAACGACGCGAAAACGATCGATCCCGGACTCCGACCAGAACTCGCACCGTAGCTAAAATACCCATGCTACGAAAACAATGGTGAGGTCGAAAACAACATCCGACGATCGCAGACTCGGGCTAACACCTCCCGAAGCCAAAACACAAGCATTTCCCTAAGAGGCCCAGCCGAGTCACCAAAACAGACTCCGGCTAGCTGGGGAAAACTTGCCAACAGGCTACAACCAGGAACCTAAGGAGCTAAGACCACGCTCTACAATGGCAATGTAACATCCCATGTTACTTCTGGACCCCTCAACTTAGATTGGGTTAGGCAGGGGTGAGATATAAGGAAGACCAACTATGTTTGACCCTAGGTAGTGGGTGGTAGCCATGTGGGGCCCACTATAGGACCATAGTCAAACTAGGTCAAACTAACCTAAGTGGGGACCCTAGCCACTCCATGACCCCACCACATTGCCCTAACCCTAAAGACAATCTAAGTGGACCCTAGGGCATATCACTAGGTCAACACTTTGACCTAAATTGACCAAAGTCAACCTTGGGCTTAATTGGTCAAACCCACACTCATAAGCTCAATTAGCCTAAGTTGGGCACCCCCTTGACCCAACCCAAGTTGGGTGGTGCCACTAGACCCATTTCCACCAAGCAGGGTCAGCCCACCCACCATGGTTGACCAAGTCAACTCCCCAAGTCAACAAGTCAACAAATTGACCTAAAGGAGTGAAATGAAGACCAAGCCATTTTCCCTTGGACCAAGCCCACCAAAATTGGCCCATGGCCAGCCCAAGTGAACAAGACCAGTCCTACCCCTCTAAATCAGGAGAGAGAATACATGCAAGGGGGTAAAATTGGGATTTTAAGGGTAGGAGGAGAGAGAAAATGAAAAGAGAGGAAATGGTGGCCACATGGCCACCCCATCAGATGGTTTTAACTGCCCAAAACCAGGTGGCCGACCTCCCCTCTTCATTTCCAGCAGAAAACCAGGGCTGTGTGCCACTTGGCAGCTGGGCGGAGCAAACAAAGCTCAAACCGAGCTCACATAGGAAATACCTCCCCATATACTCCACCTCAGTCCAAATAGACCTCACCAACAGCTTCAGGAGATAGAAGGGATTGGAAATCGAGTGCTGGATCATGGAGAATGGTGGAGAATCGAGTTTTCGGGGTGTAGCTCGCCGGCGCACCACCACCACGGCAAACCGCCGCCTGACCCGCAGCCAAGCACCAATTCAAGTGCGTTTCACCTCACCTCTTCCTGTACTAGACTTCTAGATCTATTAGGGGAGATATCAGGCTCAATCGAGCCCGATGCCATGAGCGAAAAATAGAGAAAACCGAGTTTTTTCTTCTTGCTCGGGTTCGCCGGAGGAGCCAACTCCGGCGGCCCCACCGCTGGGAAACGCTAGCCCCCACCTTAACGAAGGTGGTGGCGATATCCGCCGGCGGTGGTGGTGGCTCAGCTGGCCGGAAAACGCCAGCCAACTTTGCCCAGGAAAATGCGATCGTGGCCGTCAATCCATCGGGGACGATGAACCGATCCCGTCGGTTTTAGCTTTAAGATTCGTGCAGGGTATTTAAATGATTTAATTAATATATGATGAATAGTGTAGATTCTGTCACATTATTACAGCCACCTTGCATGTGACGTTTAGGCCTCTTATATGCATTTCCAGAACTTAGTCTCTTAATGAATATTGTATCTGATGGTATTATCTTTAATTTTCCACCCTAAACATGTGATTTGGTGTAGTGTACAGTCCTGTAGGACATTTCTCCTAGGACTGGTCCTAGAGTAGGGCAGAAATTAAATTGGATGCCCAGGTCAAACCATTAGTCACCATAACCCCAAATTTTGGGCCCATGCATGATTAGGGCATACTTAGCCCCTGCCAAAATTTAAGAATTTGTAGAGAAGATTTTCCTATAGTTTTTGCCAAAATATCAAAATACCAATAAATGAAATATAAGGAGTTCTACACCTCCCCATGGTCCCAAATCTTGGTGGTAGGTCAATGGGGACACCCTTGGTGCATGATAAAATTTTCAGCACCTTGGGTTCACTGCATGTTGGAGAATCCACTTTCATGTGTTAGCTCATGTTATGCCTTGGTGTGCAATTAGCAAAAATGCAAATATAGTGTATTCAGCCCAATGGTGACATGTAAAGGTATTGGAATTATTTAAAGTGGTTTATTAGGGTAAATTTCATCCCTCAAATTAATCATGGAATTTTTGGAATCAAAAATTCCATTTATTGGAATTTATTTTAAATATAGCTATTTTGGAAATAAATTGGAAAATAGGTTTTCCTCAAGTACAAATCCTAAAATTTTGCCATGGCATAGATAATGTCACATTTGACTTAGGAAAAATATGATACCTCTGTTTTGAAGAACTTTTGGAGTAGATATCTTAAATTGCCCATTTTACCCTTGTCTTATTTAATTCTTGAAATGATGGATATGTACCTCAGAAAACTTTGGAATTTATTCTACTGCTATAAAATGGTATTATTAGCTTTGCATGAATTTCTCAGAATTAATGGATGCATTGTTAGTTGTTAGATTAATACAATGGCATTTTTGGTAAATATATTATAATGGAATTTTATAGGCCATTACACAATAAATGTTGATGATACTCTGCCAATAGTCATAAATTAGTGTTCTAAAAGTTCTGTAATTTTCCTGGAATTTTTGATTTCATAATGCCTATACTTCATTTGGAAAATGGAATTTGTGTGAATTTGATATTAAATAGGAAATGGGAATACATAATTAAAGGAAAATTATGAAACTCTGTAGGCAGCAATATTTTATCAATATACATCTCAAGAAAAATTTCCTAGGTCAGTGTATATTTAATCATACTACTTCATGTGTAAAGTGACCTAGTGTTTAAATTAAAAGATTTAATTAAAGGACTATTTGGCCAAGAAAAATTATGAGAATTCATAGGGTAGTTCCCTTAGTCCATACCACCATAGGATAAATATTTAGAGGCAAGATGCCTTAAGGTTTGGAATATCACATTTTTAGGGTAATCATGGGACATGGCTGCATATAACACAAATAGGTCTTGCCTTAGGGGTTACCAGGGGATTGATTATCGGCAGAAATAAGAGAGTTCAACATGAGTAACCCTGGTGGGTAGAGTTGTCTTAGTGAGGGATCAAAAGTGCAAGTCTTAGTTAGCAACTGGAGTGGGGGTCGGCGGAAGACCGTCGGCTTCCCGGTAACACCTTAAGTCACTAGGGTTGTACTAGAGCGATAAGGAGAGCTGGGGAGATACATGGGTAGCCATCAACTAAAATAAATATCCTTGCGAAAGGGAACGTTGGGCGTAATCCCAACACAGTTCCTAGTGCCCCTTGAGAGCCCTTCACAGGGAATACCGGGGGCAATCCTGGGATTAACCTTAAATCTCTAAGTATAATAACCCGTAGACAAGAGTAGTTTAATGGGTTAGGACATTGTTGTACCTTCTCGCCCGTGTAGGATTAGAGAGATTCATGATATATGCTCACCCGTTTGGGGTTTGAGGGAGTTGGTATAAAGGCACTAATGTGCGATCTCACCCGTTTGGGGGTTTGAGGGAGTTGGTATAAAGACACTAATGTGCGATCTCACCCGGGTTTGGGTTTGAGGGATTCAGGACGGGTTTGGTCCTGCGAGCGGGAGGCTCGGTATGAATTACTTGCATGTGCATAAATATCGTGGCGGAGCATGCGGTACTGGCCGTTCGTCACACCGATGGCAGTACGGTGCACCAGGCGGTTGTGAGAGTTAGAGGGGCCAGTGGGTTGTTTTACACTGCGGTCTGGAGGACGATCCCCGATAACACACATCCGACCCAACAAGACTGACGGGTTTGTCAGCAAAGTACATACGCGAGACTCTAGAGTGCACCTTGGACGTGTACAGAGGCGTATGAGAGGGGTCTAAGGCTTGGTAGTGTGCATACCGGTCTAGAAGCGGAGACGCCCGCTCCGCTGCTGCCGTAGCCACAGCGGTGGTACCCGAGAGTGATGCTAGCTCTCAAAAAGTGGGAACTAAAGGTCTGTGATCACAGAGTCGTTGTGTGTGAGTTGAACTTGCCTGCGCATAAAATTGCATCATATCATTCATTCATATTAGGTCATACGCTTCATAGACCCTTATCATATAAATTAGTATGGGCTCTTTTATATGATAAGTTAAATTTCCTGGAAACCCTAACTTATATATTTGTATGGGAATTTATATAAGTTAGGGTACGTTTGTGATGATAGTATAGTGGTAGTTTAATTTATTTACTTGTTCATATTACTGTTCTTTGCTTTCCTTTACTGCAGTGCTCTCACTTATTACTTGTACCATACTTAGAACTGCTAGAGTAGAACTACATTACATATTACAACTCTAGTTAGATATTGTCACCTGCTTCCACTTTGCTACCCCTTTTGTTGTCCTCCGCTTCGTCCTCCCGCTCGGTACCTAGGAGCTGCGGGGCGAGGTGCGGAGGAAACGACTTAGTCTTTTTGACTAATGGTCGGTGACCAACTATTTTTAGGAGCCCGGGGAGATGGAGCACCAGCACGTCGAGGAGGCAGGACATGAGGAGCAGATACCTCATCAGCAGGCTACTACCACTACTGTGCATCCTCAGGTGGGACGAGATCTGATGTTTCATTATAGCTTCCGCATTTATTATTTTGTGAGAGAGTGATTTTGATGTACTGGGCATAAGCCCTTTTTACTCTTTCATTTGTACTCTTCTGTGGACTATAGTGATGTACTTTCATTTCATTTATATGATTGTACTATGTGGCTTGTGGACTGATGATTTTACATACAGTTTTACTTCTGTCTTCTCATATTGGCCTACAGGTTAAATGATCGTACTAGCCGGCAGAATCGGCGTGTTGCGGTGTCGACTAACCCGTGAGTTAGTGCCCCCATAAGACGGCGGTTCTAGGCATAAGATCTGGTAGCCCTCCTTGGTAAGGGGGAGGGGGGTCTTACAGGCAAAGGGCCGGAAGTGCGTCATCGTAACGCCAATCCAATATCAAACAAAACAAAGAAAAACCGGGGCGTTACACTATGACTACACCCGGGCCCTGATGCGCGGGATCGAGCTTGCGCATATGTGCGCACGTCGGAGTATCACCATCGACCGCAACTTCCAAGATATGTTCAAGGCCCGGGAGGAGGCGGTGGCTCAGGCGGCTGCCTTGAAGAAAGAGCTGGCAGACGCCAAGCAACTGTTGTCCTCGCACCGGGCGGAAGAGGTAAGCGAGACCTTTCACGACACTCGCTCTCGCCACTGCAGATTTCAACTTCATTCTTTCATGCTAATCTCTCGCTACACAGGATTCTGCTCAGGACGTGGCGCTTCGCGTGGAGCTGGCCCAGACGCGATACGAGAACGTCCTGCTGAGGGACCAGCTCCGGCGCATGGAGGCGAATGCGCCCCCTCCTCCTCCACTGGACGAGAGGTTGA
The DNA here is from genome assembly GCA_039583875.1 of Platanthera guangdongensis. Classification (NCBI taxonomy): domain Eukaryota; kingdom Viridiplantae; phylum Streptophyta; class Magnoliopsida; order Asparagales; family Orchidaceae; genus Platanthera; species Platanthera guangdongensis. Next base: position 74,119,649 of record CM077153.1, on the reverse strand, counting down.
AGAGCCGCTACTATTCCGTATACGACATCGACAAGCTCCTCCAGGACAACGCGCAAGCTACAGTCAAGCTGACCCTGGAGACGCTGCGGGACGTAGGCTGCTTGGACGGGAGAGGCAAGACCATCACCGCTCGCCAGCTTATCCCCTGGCTCTTCGAGCCTATCCCGAAGCCCCCAGACATGCACGATTCCCCACCTTCGGATGTCCCGAAATCCCCTGCCGCGGGTGGCGAGACATCTGGGCAGAGCTCAGGCGAGAGCTCTCGCGGGAGCTCAAGCGAGAGCTCAGATGGGTACAGTGCGTCTCCCTGAAGGGCCCTCTTTTCTTTTCTTTTGGTTGTACTGAGCGAGAATGCTCTAGATTTGTAATTATATTAAATACATTGTAAACATTTTTATGTATGATATTTTCTTTTTATTGCAAATGCGTTTGATACAATTGTTGTGGCCGAGTGCTTCTTAAGAATGCTTCTACCGAGGCGCTTGGCCCCCCTAGGGTAGTCTCCCTTAGTGATGGATAGGCGGGAACCTATCGAAAGAGCCCAGGGCTTAGACGTTTCGTTTCCGCGCTCTGCTGAAAACCGTCTGCCGGGAATATTGCTTGTGGGCCCTTTAAGACGTGGTCGTCCCTTTTTACCCTGCGCGAACTATTCGAAGCTTTCGCTTAGCACTTCCCGTTGTCTAACCAACGATAGTTTGTCAGGAGCCTTCCCGCCGAGTACTTCCTTCGACAAGATCTCCTTGGCGGGGACCTCCCTGCCAAGATCTTCTCTGGCCAAGACCTCTCCTGCCTGAAGGGGTCTTACCTCTTTTCATTTAGTGTTCCGGGTGAGTTTCTTTCCCTGCTCAGAGCATCCGAGTCAGAGTGTCTCCTAGGATCAAAAACTTCCCTCCCCCAGGCGAGCCTTCAGGCCTGCCAGCTAATGAGAGCATGCGTAGTGGGTATACCTGGGGCTGAGCCGAGCTCGGGGTGCCGATGAAGTTTCCTCAAACCAAACCTATCCCCCACAGGCGATCCTTCGGACCTGCCGACTAGATGAGAGCATGCGCAGCGGGTCTACCTGGGGTCGAGCCGAGCTTGGGGTGCCGATGAAGTTCTCAAAGCAAACCTATCCCCCACAGGCGAGCCTTCAGACCTGCCAGATAGATGAGAGCCTGTGCAGCGGGTCTACCAGGGGCCGGGCCGAGTTCGGGGTGCCGATGAAGTTTCCTCAAACAAAACCTTTCCCCCACAGGCGAGCCTTCAGACCTGCCATCTAGATGAGAGCCTGCGCAGCGGGTCTACCTGGGGCCGAACCGAGCTTGGGGTGCCGATGAAGTTCTCAAACCAAACCTATCCCCCACAGGAGAGCCTTCGGACCTGCCAGCTAGATGATAGCCTACACAACGGGTCTACCTGGGGTCGAGCTGAGTGTAACAACCCCATCCGTTCATATGATATATTCTAGAAGGTCCGGCCGGGGCCCCACAGGATATACCACAAAACAGTCGGTGAAGGTACAGGATGATACCAGAGCAGCGCATCGCACCTATCTCAAGCATTCTAGCGGAAGCCTAAGCTACTTGAACTCCTCATGAATGTCCAAATATAAACTCCACATTTTATATATAGATAGGAATGTCTTACAACATGTAACGTATTGGCCTTATGGCCTTACAGAGCTTTCATGCAGTGGCCTAAACAAATTGGCGCGCAGGCCGGCCACAAAAAAAAGAAAACACGCAACAGAACATTAGCCTTCGAGGGCTAGCAGCAGCAGCAACACCAGCAGGAGCATCAACCTCTATGCGACCCGCTCGGCTCTCCAGCACCTGTGCAAGGACAATCCACCCAACGGTGGCAAACAAAAGCAACGGTCAGCGTTCAGCTGACCAAATTATAACGACCCTACCCCTCCTCTCGGGGCAGCGGTATTTTCCCTGCAGGCATATCATATCACAAGTATGGCAAGCTATATCATCAAAGGTGCTTTCACGCACACAAGCCATCACAACCGTTCGCCGCCCGGCCCAACGGTCCGTGCACTCAGGGCACATTCTTGGTGTTCTGGCAACCTCTTGCCCACCACCGTCTCAGGGTTATCACCCAACGGTAACACTCTTGAGCATTTACTACATGGCGTGCAGCCGGAGTTAGTCCTCGGACACCGGGATGGCTCGTAGCCCTCCTTTGTGTCATGGCGCGCAGGCCGAAGACTCTTGCTATGCGCTCCAACAGACCGCACTTTTGGTCTCACGTCAGACGGACATAGCGCAGGTCGGATCCTCCACCCCCCGTTGCTCAAATCGCCTTGCCTTCTCCGAGTACAGCGTACTCACGGCTATATCAAAGGCGCGGGTCGGTCTCACCAATCCTGTTCCTGGCATTCAAGCCTGGGTATTTCACTATACCCATTTCCTCACAGCAACAGCGGGTCTTTCCTGGGCGCACCAGTACTTCCTGTGATTCTCTCCACAGGTGGACACCGCATAAGCACAAATGTCAGGGGTCTTTCCTGGGCACACCAGTACTTCCTGTGACTCGCTTCACAGGTGGACACCCTATGACATCAAGCATCACAAAAAGGGCCTTTCCTGGTCCCACCAGTACTTCCTGTGCCTCAATCACAGGTTGGACCCAAAACCAGCACAAGGCTATTTTCCTGGGCTACCACCCCAGTACTTCCTGCTACTCCTTTTCGCAGGTATAACCCGTAGACTCCGTACACTACACGTTTATCACGGAGTCTTCTCCGGTTCGTATGCAACATCACCAATCTAGACCAACCTGTCCAGATGGGCTTCACACAGCATGCCTATTCCGTACTCCATTTCCGGATCTATATGCTAACAAGGGGGATTTCACACATCCACCTAAAGAGTCCTAAAACCAGCCACCTCTTGGTGGGGGAACTCACAAAGATATGCTAAAAGGAAGCCTTCACATGGCTAGGAAGAAAGGTCGTTACCCTTGACGATCGCTTCGGTGCCATGGCTTGAAAGCTTGCTTGCAAGATTCGCAAGAGCGTTTCCTCCGCAACGCTGGCTTCGGATCTCTCGCCGGTAAACCGCAGCACCACCAACCAGCAGCCCCCTTCCCTTCTTCCTCCTCCTTTCTCTCTCTCTTTCTCTCTCTTGAAGAAAGATGAAGGCCAAAGAAAATGAGAAATCATTCTCTGAGTTCGGCCCTTAAGGAAAAGGAAGAAGATCTTTCAGCCCTTGGATCCAGACTGAAGAAATGGACGGCCACGATTCTGCCAAAAACACATAATTTGACCCGACACGGCCTCGAACACGGCCGTGTGTCTGGCCGTGTGCCTCAAGCGGTGGTCAACCGACTTATCCAAACCAGTGACACGCCCACGGGACACGCCCGTGTCATGGGCCGTGTCACCAACACGCCTTCAGACACGCCCGTGTCTGTGGCCGTGTACCTGGGTGAAAAAAATCCCAATTCATCCCGAGACTTCACACGGCCTGGGACACGCCCGTGTCCCCGGCCGTGTGCCCAGACACGGCACCCAGACACGCCCTGTCGAATTCTCGGCGGGCCGAGTTCGTCGCCTGATTTGACACGCCCTGTGACACGCCCGTGTCACAGGCCGTGTTCAACACTCGACACGCACTTCTCGACACTCGACGATCGTCGAGTAAAAATCGTCGAGCATGCGACACGGCCTTGGACACGCCCGTGTCATGGGCCGTGTGCCTCTCTCGACGAATCGTCGAGACCAAAAAAATCGTCGAGACAAAGCCCAATCGTCGACACAACCCGACACGCCCTGCGACACGCCCGTGTCGCAGGCCGTGTCACCTGACACGCCCTGGGACACGCCCGTGTCCCAGGCCGTGTCACCCAAATGTTTCCTGTTTCTGAACTTTGGGCTGTTACAATCCTCCCCTCCTACAAGAATTTCGTCCTCGAAATTTAGAGACAGGAAAGTAACAAAAAAAATAGCAAGAAAAATGTAACAATATAGCACTTTTTATGTTACAACAGTCTCGCTACCAATTACAGAAACAACTCAGGGAACTCTTCTCGCATGGTCTGCTCGCGTTCCCATGTCAACTCTTCACGGCCGCAGTTGTCCCATCGGACTTTTACCATACCGACCGTCTTGTTCCGCAACTGCTTCTCGGCTCGATCTTCAATTCGAATGGGTCTAACTTTCGTCGTTAGCCCATACTCTACCGGCACCCGATCATCCGCGATCACTTGAGCTGGATCTTTCACGGCTTTCCGAAGCACCGAGATATGAAAAACATCATGTAACCCACCCAAGTCCGCCGACAGAGCTAGCCGATAAGCTGCTTCGCCAATACGCTCAACCACTTCAAAAGGACCCAAATATCTGGGACTCAACTTTTTCATTCGTCGAATTCTGGAGACACCTTTGAATGGCTTGATCTTCAAGTAGACCCAATCGCCAACCGAAAATTCGACGTTCCGGTGCTTGGCGTTGTAGTACTTCGCTTGTCGATCTTGAGCAATCAGCAATCTCTCACGAATAGTCCGAATGGTTGAGTTTGCATCATCCATCGCATTTGGTTTAACAACCCGGGCTTCACCCGCTTCTACCCAAGCCAAGGGAGTCCGGCATTTCCTTCCATATAGGGCTTCATATGGTGTCATCCCAATACTTGCCTGGTAGCTGTTATTATAAGCAAACTCTACCATATAGAGATGATCTTCCCATCTCTTTCCGAAATCAAGGGCGCACATTCGGAGCATGTCCTCCATTGTTCTGTTGGTACGTTCAGTCTGGCCATCCGTTTGGGGATGAAAGGCCGTACTGCAAGTCAACTTCGTGCCCAACAGTCGGTGAACTAGCCTCCAATCATTTGACGTGAATCGCCCATCTCTATCACTTACGATGCTCCGAGGAACACCGTGAAGCCGCACAATCTGATCAACGTATAACTTTGCCAAATATTCAACTGAATCATCCCGTCTGTTCGGGAGAAAATGTGCTACTTTTGTTAGCCGGTCAACAATTACCCAAATGGAATCATTTCCTCGCTGCGATCTTGGCAATCCATGCACAAAATCCATGGAAATATCATCAAATTTCCACACTGGGATCGGTAGTGACTTCAAATAACCGCCCGGCTTTTGGCATTCCGCCTTCACCATCGCACATGTTTGGCATTTTGCTACATACAGGGCAACATCTTTCTTGAGCCCTGGCCACCAGAAAACTTTCTTCATATCGTTGAACATCTTTGTGCTCCCGGGGTGAATGGAATACTTTGTATAATGTGCTTCATACATCAGTTCTTCCCTCAACTTCCCCACATTTGGGACGCACAAACGGCCATCGTTTCGAACAAGACCGTCATTCCAGGTGAATTTTCCCTCTGGCCCTTCATTCACATAGCGTAAGAGATCTTCATCCAACTCCGTTGCCCGTCGAACTCGATCCGCAAGGTCACATTGCACCTCGATCCAGTTCAAACATGCAGTGGCAGTGGACTTCTTGTCAACACAATAGATCTCCAATGCTTCCAACTCCTGGATAAGACGTTTATCATGCCTTTGTAACCAATTTGCTCTAGCCGGAACTCGCCGACTCAACGCATCCGCGACAACATTCCCCTTCCCGGGTGTATAATGAATCTCGAAAGTGTAGTCCCCAAGGAACTCCAACCACCTTCGTTGTCGCATGTTCAGCTCTTTCTGCTCCAACAGATACTTTAGGCTCTTGTGATCCGTATAGATTTCCACCTTCACTCCATAAAGGTAGTGCCGCCACAACTTGAGTGCAAAAATCACCGCCGCTAATTCCAAATCATGGACGGGATAGTTTCGCTCGTGCACCTTCAGCTGGCGTGAGCCATAAGCAATCACTTTTCCGCTCTGCAGAAGAACGCAGCCTAAGCCGCTTCCTGTGGCATCACTATATATTACAAACCCATCGGTTCCACATGGCGAAGACAACACCGGCGCCGTGGTCAACCGAACCTTCAGCTCTTCAAAAGCTCGTGCGCACTCTGGCGTCCAAACGAACTTCTGATCTTTTCTCGTCAGTGTGGTTAGCGGCAAAGCGATCCGCGAGAAGTTCTCCACAAATCTTCGATAGTAGCCCGCAAGTCCAAGGAAACTCCTAACTTCGGCCACGGAAGACAGTATTGGCCAATCTTGTATGGCTCTTATCTTCGCTGGATCCACTGCAATGCCCGCTCCACTCACCACATGGCCCAAAAATGCCACTGACGATAGCCAAAACTCGCACTTCGAGAACTTGGCATAAAGCTGATTTTTCCTCAACGTATTCAACACTAACCGCAAATGAATCTCATGCTCCGCTTTGGACTTCGAGTACACCAGGATATCATCAATGAACACTATCACAAACAGATCCAGGTACTCACGAAAAATACGGTGCATCAAATCCATAAACACCGAGGGCGCATTACACAATCCAAAGGGCATGACTGTGAACTCATAGTGCCCATAACGCGTTCCAAATGCGGTTTTGGGAATGTCACCTTCCCGAATCCTTAACTGGTAATAACCAGATTTCAGGTCCAACTTCGAATAGACGGTAGAACCAACTAGCTGATCAAATAATTCATCAATCCGGGGGATCGGATATTTATTCTTCACGGTCAGCTTATTTAGTTCACGGTAGTCGATGCACAATCGCAATCCACCGTCTTTCTTCTTTACAAAAAGCACAGGCGCGCTCCAAGGTGACATACTTGGGCGTATATAACCTTGCTCTAACATTTCTTGGAGTTGAACCTTCAACTCAGCCATCTCTTTTGGCGCGACGCGATATGGCGAGCGGGCCACAGGTTTCGCACCTGGCACCAACTCGATCGTAAAGTCAATCTCCCGCTGGGGTGGTAGCCCAGGGAGATCTGCGGGAAACACATCTGTAAATTCTGCCACAATTGGAACCTCGCACAAAGTGGCCTTAGGCTCAACAGCCTGAATTAGTGCAAAGTAACACTCCGCACCCTTCCGAACAGCTTTGACTACCTGGAGTGCAGACATCAACGTCCCGCCTACTCCTCGCATACCCGCGAACTTGGTCTCCTGTTCGGTATTCTGGCCCAACGTGATTTCTTTGGACTGGCAATCGATCAGAGCATGCTATTCCGCAAGCCAATCCATCCCAAAAATCACGTCAAATTCCGATATTGGCAGTACAGACGCAGATAAACTAAAATCCTGATTCCCGACTTGGACCGCCACATCGCAAGCTTGATCCGCAAGCATCCAACATCCATTCGGCAACACTACTCTGACGCTATCTGTCTTTGCACGACTGGATATCCCAAGCCGCGTCATAAAGTCACGAGACAGAAAAGAATGCGATGCACCTGTGTCAAACAATGCTCGCGCCAGCGTGTCCCGAATCATTACAAAACCTATGACAAACATGTCACACACACAAACCACAAACATAGGGGTACTAAGCTAAGCATACAAACAATAGCATATGCAAAACTAAACTCATACCTGTGACCACGTCACTCTGCTTGATGGCCTCCTGCAGGCCAAGATTGTAGACCCGGGGTTGCGCTTGCGAGGCAGAAGAATCCACCACCGCTTTTCCTTTCTCCGCATAAGATGCTCCCGCCTTCTTTTCACTTTTTGGCGGCAGCCGACAGTCTCGCGCAATATGCCCCATTTTACCACAATTGAAGCAGGTACGAGTATCTGGCCTGGCAGTTGCCCCTGATGTTGCTCCCGTTGCAACTGATGAAGGAGCTTGTCCACTCGGCTTGGACTTCTTACCCCATTTCTTCTTATAAAACGATTTTCCCGATCGGGGTGCCTTCCACTCTGGTTGCGTCACAGCCAACGCTCTCTTCCCTTGCACCCTCTTCATATCCTTCTCCAGCGCACTTGCAGTGTCTACCAAAGCTTGGAAACCTTGGTTCACAGAACTTGACACAAGGAACCTCAACTCGTCCCTCAGGCCTTCATAGAACCTATTGGTCTTCCTTTGCTCATCAGCAAATATCGAACCCGCATACCGCCCTAAGCGAGTAAACTCATGCAGGTACGCGTCAACACTGCCATCACCTTGAGTTAACCTTTGGAATTCGTTTTCCATGGCTATCCGTTGCGCCGTAGGAAGGTGCTTCGCTAGGAACAGTCGAGAGAATTCATCCATGGAAACTTGAGCTAACGGACGACCCGCCAAATGATGTAACTCTATCTCATCCCACCACAATCGAGCTTCTCCTTCAAGCAAGAATGTAGCTAAGGTAACCTTCTGACTTTCCGCCGTGCCAATCGCCGTCATAACTCTCTTGACGCGCGATAACCAATCCTCTGCCTGCGTCGGAGTACCCGCTCCCGAAAATGTAGGCGGATGGAAACTCATGAACCGTGTTAGTTGCTTCTCAGCTGTTCGAGGAGCCACATCCACGACAGGTTCCGGCCTTGCCTCCACCTGTTCTGGCCTAACATCCACTTGTTCCTGCCTAAGTGGCTGGCCTTGGATCATGGTAAATAATGCCTCCGCAACTAACCGTACATGCTCTGCAGACGGTGGAGGTGTAGGCACCTCAGCTGGTGCCCTACTCTCATCAGAATGCTGGGACGCAGACGGCCCAGCTCCACTTCGTGTCACCTAAAAGGGGACAAGACACACATATAAGCGGTCGTACCCAAGCAAACAACACAAAATAAGAACACGCAGGTTCCTCAAACATACAAAATGCATTCCTATCATGGACATTCAGGAGTTCAATCGTAGACTTTGGTTTGCACAAACACGTGCTCGCCACCCCACAAAAGAAGTCGGCCACGACTTCGAGAGGGAAAGACCAAGACAACCGATACCAAAAATGTAACAACCCCATCCGTTCATATGATATATTCTAGAAGGTCCGGCCGGGGCCCCACAGGATATACCACAAAACAGTCGGTGAAGGTACAGGATGATACCAGAGCAGCGCATCGCACCTATCTCAAGCATTCTAGCGGAAGCCTAAGCTACTTGAACTCCTCATGAATGTCCAAATATAAACTCCACATTTTATATATAGATAGGAATGTCTTACAACATGTAACGTATTGGCCTTATGGCCTTACAGAGCTTTCATGCAGTGGCCTAAACAAATTGGCGCGCAGGCCGGCCACAAAAAAAAGAAAACACGCAACAGAACATTAGCCTTCGAGGGCTAGCAGCAGCAGCAACACCAGCAGGAGCATCAACCTCTATGCGACCCGCTCGGCTCTCCAGCACCTGTGCAAGGACAATCCACCCAACGGTGGCAAACAAAAGCAACGGTCAGCGTTCAGCTGACCAAATTATAACGACCCTACCCCTCCTCTCGGGGCAGCGGTATTTTCCCTGCAGGCATATCATATCACAAGTATGGCAAGCTATATCATCAAAGGTGCTTTCACGCACACAAGCCATCACAACCGTTCGCCGCCCGGCCCAACGGTCCGTGCACTCAGGGCACATTCTTGGTGTTCTGGCAACCTCTTGCCCACCACCGTCTCAGGGTTATCACCCAACGGTAACACTCTTGAGCATTTACTCCATGGCGTGCAGCCGGAGTTAGTCCTCGGACACCGGGATGGCCCGTAGCCCTCCTTTGTGTCATGGCGCGCAGGCCGAAGACTCTTGCTATGCGCTCCAACAGACCGCACTTTTGGTCTCACGTCAGACGGACATAGCGCAGGTCGGATCCTCCACCCCCCGTTGCTCAAATCGCCTTGCCTTCTCCGAGTACAGCGTACTCACGGCTATATCAAAGGCGCGGGTCGGTCTCACCAATCCTGTTCCTGGCATTCAAGCCTGGGTATTTCACTATACCCATTTCCTCACAGCAACAGCGGGTCTTTCCTGGGCGCACCAGTACTTCCTGTGATTCTCTCCACAGGTGGACACCGCATAAGCACAAATGTCAGGGGTCTTTCCTGGGCACACCAGTACTTCCTGTGACTCGCTTCACAGGTGGACACCCTATGACATCAAGCATCACAAAAAGGGCCTTTCCTGGTCCCACCAGTACTTCCTGTGCCTCAATCACAGGTTGGACCCAAAACCAGCACAAGGCTATTTTCCTGGGCTACCACCCCAGTACTTCCTGCTACTCCTTTTCGCAGGTATAACCCGTAGACTCCGTACACTACACGTTTATCACGGAGTCTTCTCCGGTTCGTATGCAACATCACCAATCTAGACCAACCTGTCCAGATGGGCTTCACACAGCATGCCTATTCCGTACTCCATTTCCGGATCTATATGCTAACAAGGGGGATTTCACACATCCACCTAAAGAGTCCTAAAACCAGCCACCTCTTGGTGGGGGAACTCACAAAGATATGCTAAAAGGAAGCCTTCACATGGCTAGGAAGAAAGGTCGTTACCCTTGACGATCGCTTCGGTGCCATGGCTTGAAAGCTTGCTTGCAAGATTCGCAAGAGCGTTTCCTCCGCAACGCTGGCTTCGGATCTCTCGCCGGTAAACCGCAGCACCACCAACCAGCAGCCCCCTTCCCTTCTTCCTCCTCCTTTCTCTCTCTCTTTCTCTCTCTTGAAGAAAGATGAAGGCCAAAGAAAATGAGAAATCATTCTCTGAGTTCGGCCCTTAAGGAAAAGGAAGAAGATCTTTCAGCCCTTAGATCCAGACTGAAGAAATGGACGGCCACGATTCTGCCAAAAACACATAATTTGACCCGACACGGCCTCGAACACGGCCATGTGCCTGGCCGTGTGCCTCAAGCGGTGGTCAACCGACTTATCCAAACCAGTGACACGCCCACGGGACACGCCCGTGTCATGGGTCGTGTCACCAACACGCCTTTAGACACGCCCGTGTCTGTGGCCGTGTACCTGGGTGAAAAAAATCCCAATTCATCCCGAGACTTCACACGGCCTGGGACACGCCCGTGTCCCCGGCCGTGTGCCCAGACATGGCACCCAGACACGCCCTGTCGAATTCTCGGCGGGCTGAGTTCGTCGCCTGATTTGACACGCCCTGTGACACGCCCGTGTCACAGGCCGTGTTCAACACTCGACACGCACTTCTCGACACTCGACGATCGTCGAGTAAAAATCGTCGAGCATGCGACACGGCCTTGGACACGCCCGTGTCATGGGCCGTGTGCCTCTCTCGACGAATCGTCGAGACCAAAAAAATCGTCGAGACAAAGCCCAATCGTCGACACAACCCGACACGCCCTGCGACACGCCCGTGTCGCTTCCTTTTAGCATATTTTTGGTCTCGACGATTCGTCGAGAGAGGCACACGGCCCATGACACGGGCGTGTCCAAGGCCGTGTCGCATGCTCGACGATTTTTACTCGACGATCGTCGAGTGTCGAGAAGTGCGTGTCGAGTGTTGAACACGGACTGTGACACGGGCGTGTCACAGGGCGTGTCAAATCAGGCGACGAACTCAGCCCGCCGAGAATTCGACAGGGCGTGTCTGGGTGCCGTGTCTGGGCACACGGCCGGGGATACGGGCGTGTCCCAGGCCGTGTGAAGTCTCGGGATGAATTGGGATTTTTTTCACCCAGGTACACGGCCACAGACACGGGCGTGTCTGAAGGCGTGTTGGTGACACGGCCTATGACACGGGCGTGTCCCGTGGGCGTGTCACTGGTTTGGATAAGTCGGTTGACCACCGCTTGAGGCACACGGCCAGGCACACGGCCGTGTTCGAGGCCGTGTCGGGTCAAATTATGTGTTTTTGGCAGAATCGTGGCCGTCCATTTCTTCAGTCTGGATCCAAGGGCTGAAAGATCTTCTTCCTTTTCCTTAAGGGCCGAACTCAGAGAATGATTTCTCATTTTCTTTGGCCTTCATCTTTCTTCAAGAGAGAGAAAGAGAGAGAGAAAGGAGGAGGAAGAAGGGAAGGGGGCTGCTGGTTGGTGGTGCTGCGGTTTACCGGCGAGAGATCCGAAGCCAGCGTTGCGGAGGAAACGCTCTTGCGAATCTTGCAAGCAAGCTTTCAAGCCATGGCACCGAAGCGATCGTCAAGGGTAACGACCTTTCTTCCTAGCCATGTGAAGGCTTCCTTTTAGCATATCTTTGTGAGTTCCCCCACCAAGAGGTGGCTGGTTTTAGGACTCTTTAGGTGGATGAAGTTTCCTCAAACCAAACCTATGCCCCACAGGCGAGCCTTCAGACCTGCCAGCTAGATGAGAGCCTGCGCAACGGGTCTACCTGGGGCCGAGCTGAACTCGGGGTGTTGATGAAGTTCTCAAACCAAACCTATCCCCCACAGGAAGGCCTTCGGACCTGCAAGCTAGATGAGAGCCTGCGCAGCAGGTCTACCTGGGGCCGTGCCGCGCTCGGGGTGCCGATAAAGTTCTCAAACCAAACCTATCCCCCACAGGCGAGCCTTCAGACCTGCCAGCTAGATGAGAGCCTGCGCAGCGTGTCTACCTGGGGCCGAGCCGAGCTCGGGGTGCCGATGAAGTTTCCTCAAACCAAACCTATCCCCCACAGGCGAGCATTCGGACCTGCTGGCTAGATGAGATCTTGCGCAGCAGGTCTACCTAGGGCCGAACCGAGCTCGGGGTACCGATGAAGTTCTCAAACCAAACCTATCCCCCACAGGCGAGCCTTCGGACCTGCCTGCTAGATTAGAGCCTGCGCAGCGGGTCTACCTTGGGCTGAGCCGAGCTCGGGGTGCTGATGAAGTATCCTCAAACCAAACCTATCCCCCATAGACGAGCCTCCGGACCTGCCATCTAGATGAGAGCCTGCGCAGCGGGTCTACCTGGGGCCGAGCCGAGCTCGGGGTGCCGATGAAGTTTCCTCAAACCAAACCTATCCCTCACAGGCGAGCCTTCGGACCTGCCAGCTAGATGAGAGCCTGCGTATCGGGTCTACCTGTGGCCGAGCCGAGCTCGGGGTGTTGATGAAGTTCTCAAACCAAACCTATCCCCTACAGGAGAGCCTTCGGACCTGTCAGCTAGATGAGAGCCTGCGCAGTGGGTCTACCTGGGGCCGAGCGGATCTCGGGGTGCCGATGAAGTTCTCAAACCAAACATATCCCCCACGGGAGAGCCTTCGGACCTACCATCTAGATGAGAGCCTGCGCAGCGGGTCTACCTGGGTCCGAGCCGAGCTCTGGGTGCCGATGAAGTTTCCTCAAACCAAACCTATCCCCCACAGGCGAGCCTTCGGACCTGCCAGCTAGATGAGAGACTGCGCAGCGGGTCTACCTGGGGCCGAGCCGAGCTCGGCGTGTTGATGAAGTTCTCAAACCAAACCCATCCCCCACAGGTGAACCTTCGGACCTGCCAGCTAGATGAGAGCCTACGCAGCGGGTCTTCCTGGGTCCAAGCCGAGCTCGGGGTGCCGATGAAGTTTCCTCAAACGAAACCTATCCCCGACAGGGGAGCCTTCAGACCTGCCAACTATATGAGAGCATGCGCAGCGGGTCTATCTGGGGCTGAGCCGAGCTCGGGGTGTTACAAAACAAATAATCACGTCCTATTATAAAAATTTCACAATAGGCAAGAGAGTCAAGTCAACTGATGCAGTATAATAAGTTTAATTTTGGATACATAATTACATCCTCCCCATTTCATGGGTAGAAGCGTTTTAGGTCATCTCCGCTCCAGGTGTGGCTTAAGACCCTCCCCTCCACGTCCTGGATGTAGTAACCTCCTGTTCCAAGGACTTGCTTCACTATGTACGGTCCTTCCCAGTTCGGGTTGAGCTTTCCCACGGGAGCCGACCTTCCTGCCGCGTCAACCTTTCTCAGCACCAGATCTCCTTCGGCAAACTGCTTGACCCTGACATGCTTATCAAAATACTTGGCCATCCGCCGCTTTATTTCTTCTTGTATGATGGCTGCCACGTCTCACAGCTCTTCCACCATGTCTAACGAGAGGCGTAACCCCTCCTCATTCTCCAATCTCCATGTCTCATCTCCTTCTCCCGCGGCTGTGACCCGCGGGGACCGAAACTCGAACTCCACTGGTAGGACTGCCTCACACCCGTGAGAAAGCTTGAAGGGGGTCTCACCGGTGGCCGTGTTTGGGGTCGTTCGCAAGGCCCACAGGACCGAGGGAAGCTGCTCCACCCAATTGCCCTTTAAGTTTTCCACTTTCTTCTTGAGCAAGTTCACAATAATCTTGTCTGCCTCTTCCACCTGGTCCTTGCTCCGGGGGTGGTGGAAAGAGGCAAATCTGAGGTCTATCCCCAGTTGGGCGAAGAAGCTGATGAACTCTTCACTGGCAAACTAGGGACCATTATCTATCACTATCGCTTGGGGCAGCCCGTGTCTGCATATGATCTCCCACCAGATGAAGTTCCTTATGACTAGCGAGGTGACTTTGGCCAAAGCCTTAACCTCCAACCACTTTAAGAAGTAATCGATCATGACCAAAAGTAACCACCTCTGCCCACTAGCCGGAGGAAAAGGCCCAACTAAATCCATCCCCTAGATAGCGAACGGCCACGGTGTCGCGATGCTTCGGAGCCTTTGAGCTACCAAGAGCTGGAGGGGGCACAGAGCTGGCACTTTTGACACCTCCTTGCAAACTCTGTGGTATCCTTCCTTAGGGTGGTCCAGAAGTACCCCTGTCTGACCACCCGTGCCTCCAACATCCTACCTCTAGAATGACTGCCGCACTCTCCCGAGTGCACCTCTCCCAAGATCCTTGGGATCTCTTCTTCGGTTACGCATCTTGCCAGGAGCCCTGACAACATCTTACAATGCAACCCCCCTTCTATCATCAGGTAATAAGCTGTCTTGCGCCTGAAGCTTTTTGTATCCTTAACCTCCTCTGTCAGCCTGCTTATGGTCAAGAAGGTTACCAACGGGTCCACCCATGAGGATCGCCAACCTACCTCCATCAACTCCCCTTCCTCAATGGCTGGCCGAAAAAGTTCAGTCAGGGTCACTCCTCCCCGAGGCCCAAACTTCGCCAATCGATCGGCGGCCGCGCTCTCCTCCCTAGGGACATACTGGATTGAGAAAGACCGGAACCCACCGATGATCGTCCTTACCTTGGATAGGTATTTTATGAGGGTAGGTTACTGAGCCTCAAACTTTCCTCGGATCTGCGACGCTACCACCATTGAGTCAGTGAAGGCCTCCACATCCTGGATCTCAAGATCCTTTGTCAAGCAAAGGCCGGTGATCACGACCTCATACTCTGCTTGGTTGTTGGTCATCGAAAAATGGTAAGCCACCACCTGCTCTATCGTAATTCCCTGGGGGCTTATCAGCACCACTCCTCCCCCGAGGGAATGTTTTCCTGAGGCCCCATCAACCATCATCTTCCACGCTTCCTGTGGCTGCTGCTCTCCCTCCTCGACTTCAACAACATAATCTGCCAGAAAGTCCGTCACCGCTTGTGCCTTGATGGAGAGTCTCGGAACAAAAGAGATATCCAACTCACTTAGTTCAATGGACCACTTGGCAAGTCTTCCCGAGTGCTCTACCCCTTCAAAGATCTTGTGAAGAGGATGGTCAGTTACCACCCTAATCGAATGTGCTTGAAAGTATGGCCGGAGTTTCCTTGCAGAGATGACCAAAGCGTAAGCTAACTTTTCCAGGATGGGGTAGCGGAGCTCTGCCTTCTTCAATATCCGGCTGACGTAGTAGATGGGCAGTTGCTTCTTTCCTTCTTCCCTTACTAGGACGGAGCTCACCGCCTCCGCTCCTAATCCAAGGTACAAGGTCAGGTCCTCCCCTTCTTTTGGGATCTGAAGTAGAGGAGCCTGAGAGAGCTGTCTCTTCAGCCCTTGGAAGGCTTCTTCGCACTCGGCGGTCCACTCAAACCTTTGGTTCCCTCTTAGCACCTTGAAGAATGAAGAACACTTATCTCCTGACCTGGAGAGGAACCTGCTCAACCCAGCCAGTTTGTCTGTCAAGCGTTCGACCTCCTTGGCATAGCGAGGTGATTCCAAATCCAGGATGGCCTTCACCTTGTCCGGGTTAGGCTCCACCCCTGCCGGAGTCAAGAGATGCCCAAGGAACTTCCCGCGCCTGGCCCCGAAGACACACTTCAAGGGGTTCAGCCTCATCGTTTATCTCCGCAGGGTGGCGAATGTCTCTTATAGATCTTTCAGCTGCGAATCCACGCACTTGCTCTTGATCATCAGGTCGTCGACATAGACCTCCAAGTTTCTTCCCCTTTGATCTCGGAAGACCCGATCCATCATGCGTTGGTATGTAGCCCCTGTGTTCTTCAACCCAAAGGGAATCATTTTATAACTGAAGCATCCCTCCCTCGTGATGAAGGAAATATCCTTGACATCGGGAGGGTGCATCCGGATCTGGTGATGACCTGAAAAAGCATCCAAAAAGCTCATAATAGAAAAATCGACGGCTGAATCAACCAGCACGTCGATCTGAGGTAGGGGGTAGCAATCCTTAGGGCATGATTTATTTAACAAAGAGAAATCGATACACATTCGCCATTTTCCACCCCATTTTTTAACCATTACCACATTGGAGATCTAGCCTGGATACTGGATCTTTGAGATGAAGCCGGCCTCCAGGAGCTTCCTGACCTCTTCGCGGATGGGTTCCTCCAGCTTGGTGACGATGGCTCTCATCTTTTGGCGTATGGGGTGAGTGCGGGGGTCCAGGTTCAGGCGGTGGCAGGACACATCCGCGTCGATGCCCGGCATGTCTGCCGCGCTCCAAGCGAAGATGTCGATGTTTCTTTGAATGCAGGCCCGTACTCGCTCCCGGGCCTTGGGACTCAAGCCCCGCTGACCCGCACCGTCTGCACCTGCCCTGCGCTGGTGAAGACCTCCAGCTCCACTACTTCCTCGGCCGGCTCCAGCCGCGACTGCTCCCAGCTGACCTTTGCTTCTTCCACCAGCTCCAGCTCCTCCATTCCTACCTCCTCCTCGATCTCAATCGCCTCCTCCGCCCCCTCCTGCTGCTGCTCGACCTCCACGCCCCTCTGGGCCTCTCTCACTACTCCTCCTGCTTCTTGCTCTTCTACCTCCATCGCCCCATCCAGGCTCTCCTGCTGTTGCTCGACTTCCACGCCCCTCTGGGCCTCTCTCACAGCTCCTCCTGCTTCTTGCTCTTCTACCTCCATCGCCCCCTCCGGGCTCTCCTGCTGCTGCTCAACCTCCACACCCCTATGGTCCTCTCTATCAGCTTTCTCCTGCTCCTCCGCAGTCTCCTTCCTCGCCTCCACTAGGCTCCTCCCCTCTTCTTTGACGTCCTCCTCTTGCTCCGCCATCTCCCTCTCTAGATCTTCTTCCTCGTCCATACAGGATACGACGTTGACCGTCATCACATAACATTGCCTTACCACCTTCGGATCCCCCCTGATCGTAACCTACACCCCTCCGTTATTGAACTTAAGACATTGGTGGAAAGATGATGGGACGCAGCGAAAGGCGCTGATGAGGGGATGCCCAAAGGTGGCGTTGTAACTGCTCGGAGCGTCCACTATCACGAACCTGCAGTTCCCTGACACACCTCCCAACTTCACATGCAGCCCTACTCCTCCTTCTACTTCCTTCCTCTCTCTCCAGAGAATCCGAACAGCGGTCCATCCGAAGCCAAGATCGTTTTCCCCTCAACCCTCATCTCATCGAAGGCCTTCTTGAAGATAACATTTACTTAGCTACCGTTGTCTACCAGTATCCTTGAGATTATGAAATTCTCCACCGTCGTCTGGATCACCAGGGCATCACAGAATGGATCTTCATAGTCTGGCATGTCCGCTGACGAGAAGGTGATCTTTTCTTCTGGTGGGGGAGCCTGGGAGGTAGAGGCGACCCCCCTTAGGTACATGGTTTGAAGGCTCCCCTTGCAGGTTTCCTCGATCCCCACTCCTCCATGGATCACCCTGATTCCTCCCTGGGTTGCCACGTCTACCCGATCTTCGCACCTATCCTCCATCTCTCCCTGCTATACTTCCATGATCCTAACCGACGGATCCTGCCTCCCTGCTCCTCTTACTTCTCTCATCTCTAAGAACTTAGGCCAGGTGGCCGTTGCGTGACCTTCCTCCTGGTGGAAGTCACAAAAAAGCAACGCCACCCTACCCCTTCTTCCATCTCCTCCTCCACTTCTCCCTGCTCCTCGAACTCCTCTCCTCGCTCCTCTTCCTCTGCCCACCTCCATGGCCTCTTGCGGCGGCGGAACGTGACCCCTTGGCTCCTGCCTCCATGCCGGTTGGTCGAACCTCCTGGGTTCCTGTAAGTTATCTCTTCCCTGGTAGACTCCTCCTTGGCCCTGGGGGCGACCCTCCTGGGGCCTCCAACCCAAACGGTTGTTCGGCTCCCGAGCACCCCATCCCTGCTACTGCCCATATCTTCGGGGCTCTTCCCTCCTTCTTTCTTCCCTTTTCTCCCTCTTCTCCCTCGGCTCCTTCTGCTTTCCTACTGCAGGCTCCTTCACATCATCTTCGGCCAGCCTGGCCAACTTCCTGGCGAATGCTGGATTTGCCCTCTCGAAGTCTATCTCTTTTGTCGCCCTCTCCATGAGCTCCTCAAAGGAGAGGGGGGCACTCTCTTCAACTCCATGCTAAAGAATCCCGGCCTCAGCCCCAGGGTAAAGGCGAGCATCAATGCGTACCCTGGGACCTCCTGGACCAGGAGGATCTCTTCCTGAAACCAGTCAACGTAATGACCCAGTGTCTCCTCCTGCTTCTGCCTCACTGCAAACAGGCACTCTGTCTCCTTCTTCCGCTTCTTTGATGTTGAGAACCTCAATAGAAAATTTCTTTGCAGATCTTCAAAACAGTAGATCGACCTTGTTGGCAACTGGTGGAACCAGTCCCGAGCTTTCTCCTTCAATGTGATGGAAAATAGCTGACACTTGAAGGCATCCGTCATCTGCCTTATCGAAACGACGTCTTCAAACCACTGCACGTGTTGTACAGGGTCATCCTTCCCCGAGTAGTAGGACATGTCAGGCTCCCGGAACCCCTCCGGTACCGGAGCTGAGATGATGAGCTCGCTGAAAGGGCTCTCGCCTCCTACCTGGCAAGATGGCACGTACCGCGAACTCGGCTGGTTGGCCCGATCCGCGATTCCATGCCCAGGGAAGAGTTCTCACACTGCCACCTCCCTCTCGCCTAAATCGGCCAAAGCCTCCTTGCCCGGGCACTGGACTGGGAAGTGCTCCCGCGGGGCCACGTCTCTCTCTCCAGCCTCCGTCGGGACTTCCTTCACCAGGCGCTATCCAGGGGAGTTCTCGCCCAAGAGCGGGACCTCCTCTATCGGAACCTGAGGTGTGGAACACTCGCTTCGGGCCGAGACTGCCAAGTTAATGGTCTGCAGGACTTCTTGTCTGAAGTCATCCAACATCTTCCTCGTCGCTTCTTCTCCCCGGGTGGGGGAGCCTCCAGAACCAGACCCCTCACCTTTACCTCCAGCCATGGGACAAGACTCAAGGCTTTCTTGTATCAGCTGCTTTCCACGCTCACCGCACCAAAACTATTGAAGCCAAAAATGACCTCAACCGGAGTTCAAAACAGGGGTGCAACCAACACCTACTTCTCTCAAGCCTTAACCCTTGACTAGATTCAAAGGACCTAAGACTGACCCAAAGCCTCAGCAGGGAGGTCCCACCTCACACCCGGAAGATCTCTGAGAGCTTCCCCTCCAAAGCCAAAAGCTGGGCTAGGAGCTCCTCAGAAAGCACTGAGATTGGAAGATAATGAAAGCCCGCTTTCTAAGGAGCCCTTATGGGTCTATTTATAGCCTTTTGCTGACCTGAGATTACTGAAATACCCTTAGTTGATCTGCCAATAGCCAAATCCCATTGTTTATCCTGAGGGTATAGGGGTAATTTTACCTGAGGGTAATTATGTCATTTTACCCCGGGGCTCGGGCCCCACCCGGCGAGAACTCTGAGTAGAGAGCCTTCCTGCCCAAAGCCCGGCGCAAGCGTTCTCGCCTGCTTATAGGCGAGAGATCCTCCAAGGCAAGTGCTTGGCGCAAGCGCAAGCATTCCCGCCACTTATGGGCGACAACTTCTTTAGGGTGGGAGCTCCTCTGGCTAGCCATTTGACCGATGGTGTTCCCCTAGTCCGACTCAGCGAATATGGGGTTGTACAACTTGGGGAAATTCTCCTTGGTACACACTGGCAACTTCATTGAGGACAAATTCTTGCTCCTGTTCATTTCTCTTTTGACAACTAGATCAAGATCTATTCAAGGTGTTAACCTTTTAACGAGCAACATTCCTCTGATACCAATTTAAAGTATCTAGTTGTGAAACTAAATCACCTTGAGGGGGTGAAGAGGTGAATCCTACGGCTTATAGAGGAATAAAAATCTTGGAAAAATAAAGCACACAGAATAAGAGAATAAGCACAACACAGACAAAAGTATAACCACGCTTGACTTTGACAAGTGGAGTCCTCATTCAAGGACCATCATCTTGTCTGCCTGGGATCAAACTAAAGACCACAAAACTGACAGTGGAAAGATCTATAGCTCCCTAGAATGGGTCAAGCTTGAGAGGAATGAGGAGCTGAGAAGAAAGTTCAGAAGGGACCAAAAGTCAGGGGCTCTACCACCAGATGTTGTGGAGCCCAACAAGTACTTCCCCAAGCACTACAACTATTTTGAAGGGAAAATGTAAGGAAAATAAATACAGAGAGCAGGCTGCCAAGAAACCCAGTAGGGGGATTCTGATTAAGGAACCTGAAACTTGAGATGTTTCTTTCTTTCCCTAAGGGGCTATAGGAATATGAATATTTTATATTTAGTACACACTTTGTTTATGAATTTTTCCTTAAATTAAAATCTTGCTTTTGTGTGTCTACATCTTATGGATTTCATTTACATCTTATTGATTTCATATTTTGTAATGTTTGTCTGCTTAATTAAGTTAAGTGTATATCATTGACTAAAGTTTTTGACTTCTTCAAATAGGAGGAGATTGTTGGGTCCGTTGATCATAATGTCCTAGATTTGAAGAAGGCACACAAGTCAATGGAATACACATGAATGTATTTGATGCATGCCCTTAGTTCAATGTATGCAGGTTATTCTTTGTTGAACTAATTTGATAGGTTGTCAGAGTCACAAAGTCAGATGGACTCGTGACAGGATGCTGACAAACTAGAAATTTGGTTAAGTCAAGAAGCGTTGAGTGAAAGCAGTTCACTCAACGCCAAGGGGATAAAAGTGTCGACTGATGTTCAGGCATCAAAGCCTCTGTATTACCAAAGCAGAAATATGGCTAAGTCCAGAAGCATTGAGTGAATGCAGTTCACTCAAAGCCAAGAAAAAAAAGCATCGACAGGACATATAGTCAAAGTCGCAGGGTTGCAGTTAAAGAAATCTGTCTAAGTCTAGAAGCATTGAGTGAAGATAGTTCACTCAACGCCTCCTTAACAGATAATCCTTCTAAGTACAAAAGCATTGAGTGAAGACAGTTCACTCAATGCCTCATCAAGAAGCAAGGCAAAGGAAGAAAGCATTGAGTGAATAAGATGTACTCAACACCTATATTCAGAGAAATCAATCTAAGTTCAGATATTTCGAGTGATGAAGGCTCACTCGACGCCTAAGAAGTTAGACTGTAAAAGTCTATATGCGTTGAGTGAGGAAGGCTCATTTAACGCTCTCAATGCCTCAAGTCGTAGAAATCTGCTAAGTACTTTTGCGTCGAATGACAAGGACTCACTCAATGCCTATGCAGTCTGTCTGAAATTTACTAAGTCCAGAAATGCTTACTCATGATGACGTCAGCAAAAATTCAAAAATCACGGGACTTGTGTACAAGAAGACAAAATGCGCCACATGGCTTTAGTACAGCCTTAAATGCAAAAGTGATGGTGCAATTGTCATTTCCGACCAGCTCATATTGTGCAAAGAGTCGTTGGGCGGCAGAATACAAAATGATAGTTCCATGAAATTAGAAATAATCAAATGGGAGAAAAGCAGTCGTCTTATTCCTCCTAACTGAGTTAAAGCATTCGAAGAGCTTGCTAAAAAGTAATATGTGAATCAAAAATAGAGTTTGTTGTTGAAGAAACTTTTCTCTGACGATCAAATCCCCTCTCAACAGCAAGATTAGGAAGACTTCATTCTGAAATGATTCATAGCATAAGTAGAAAATTCTTGAAGATCCATTCTTAGTACTGTGAAGAGTATAGGACTGAGTCTTCTCACTTCAGGAAGGGGCAGACTCTGAGATCATTTCCTTAGAATCAAATCATTAACAACAAACAACAATTCTTCTATATGATCTTATCTGATCTGAGTTGTAATCCTGATCTATAAAGGATGAGTGTAGGATCATTTTGTGGATCTGAGGTAGGGCATGTGTTCCTGAGGTGTAGGAGAGTTCATTCATTGAGTGTAGGCTCCTTCTATGGATCTGATGTAGAGTGTGTGTTCCTGAGGTGTAGGAGAGTTCATTCACTGAGTGTAGGATCCTCCTGTGGATCTTAATGCATAGCTATCCTCCTAGCCTGAGTGGTAGAACTTTGTTTAAAGTCTGAGGAAGATGATCTTTGGATCCCTAAGCTGTAGGAGCATCATTTGCTCTATGTGGTAGGGCCTAGGGACTGAGGTAGGACTTGGAGGAGCCTGAGAGATCCTAAGGGATCTGAATTGTAAGCTCTTGGAGCCGAGTTTGGAGAAGTTGACCTGGTCTAACATACTGTTAGAAAGGTGGGAGGGACAGTGGATGTAACCAAACGTTGGGGAACCACTATAAATATTTGTGTGCTGATTGTGTATTCTTGAAAGCTAACATAAAACTAAGTCAAAACACACCAATGTAAGAAGATATTTCAAAACGACATAAAAACATATTCACCCCCCCCCCCCCTCTAGGTGTTTATGAACTCTTAAAACAAAAGACTTTCATTTAATCATTAGGTCAGCGAGTTTGCTTGGTCAGGCAAAAATGAACTTTGAACAACTTCTTCACTGGGAGCTGATGCGCTCGCGGTAAGATTACCGTTCACGGCCAAGTAATAAAAGGGGGAGTAGCTTCCCCAATTATCGATCTCATGCAGAGTGCAAGTAGAGATCATGGATTCAACTTTCAGAGAAATGAATGAAAGTGCTAAGTAAAAACAAGGTGTTTGATTTTGGGTTTCCTACACGAAGCAGCAATAATCTAGTGTGGGTCGTCGTCACCTCGTTGCCAGGCTGAATTACTCCAAAGATTAATGGCGGAGATAAACAAACTATCGAGGGTCGTAAACACACCTTCGCATCGCGCGCTTCTAGCAGTCGCTAGAACGGCTCAGACACAACTTTCTCTAACAAATATGAAGCTCATCAACCCACATCATGATCAAGAAATCGCCACACAAAAACATAGCAAGATCTTGAGCAAAACACGGTTATTAAACCTCCAGCATTCTACCACAAGTTCAGGTTAAAGCAAATCCAAGAAAAGAGGGGGTGAAACATAACCAAGCACTCGAAGGCTCTCAAAGATTCACGGCCGGAAGCGAGGGTTTTCGATCCACGTTCTAGATCGGTCTTTGGAAGGTCTCCGGGCTCCCGAAGGGCTGTCACCTCATTCTTCACACACGTCTTCTTCGTGTTGTGGTCTCTAACTCGGATCTGAGCGAAATGATTCAAAAGTTCTGCAACTAAGAACTCAAACAGTAGCTTGGAGGTCGGCAATGGCGATGGAAGTCGGAGAAAAAGCTTTAGCAAGCTCTTTGGAGGAGAATGGGTGGCTGGATCTACCCTCCAAGGAGGAGAGAGAAAATGTCGGTTGGAGGGACGAGTTCCCGCTCAAAGGGGCGGAAATGGCGGGGGAAAATGAAGATGTCCTAGCCCAGAAGAAATTTGCGGCTTAAATAGTAAAAGTCAAAAAAAATGGTCACGTATGGTCTGGTGCACAACCGTGCGTGAACCATGCGATAATAATATCCAGAAAATGCATGAGGAAGAAGAAGCGTTGACTCATGCATTTCCTTCGTGCATGGACGATCCGCCCGGGCGTGAAGTAATTCGCACGGGTAACGACAGAGAGCTAAAATTGCAGGCAACTGAGTGTAATCGTGCATCTTATGCGCGCACGGGTGCTTCCTCCCGTGCGTGAAGAAGACGCACGACCAACCATAGAATAGAGTAAAACCAGAAGGCTATAGGAAAACCGTGTGTTTCCTTCGCGCATGGTTCCGAAGAAACCGTGCGTGAAGCAATCGCATGAGCTGGTCAATCCTAAAAAATAATCTGTAGAAAATGCACCACGGGAACAAACCGTACGCCAAGAAAACGCACGACCGTGCGTTTTCCACAATTTAGAATTCTGAAGTGGGGAAAACTGACCACCTGTACACAATAAAAACTCACAAAGGAGGACCCTCCAGCAATCAACAAAATGCAATAAAAACTACTGGAACGAGCCCTAGTGAGCACCAAGTGCATACCCCCAGCAATCGAATGTGCAATTGCGCACCCACGGGCTAGAAAAGGGCACTAAATGTGAAACACAATAGGAGCGAAATATCAATGAAAACAACCGAAAAGTGAAGTGCAAAGTCATGAAAACCAGCTCAGATGAGTCCACAAAACCCTATATAAACGGGACTCATCACACCCCCAGAGTTACCTATTTGCGTGTCCAGATCATAGAAGATCCTTGCAGACTAGAAAAAGAAGTAACTAACACAGTAATTATGATCTGAAGTACCATGCGAAGTCGCACGCTAGCGGGCGTAAAAATATAGTAGAGAAAATTTCTAAGCATACAAAATAATTTATACTTTTCAGCCTGCGTAACAAAAATTCTATGACTACTCAAAAATAGAATCGCAGTGAATCCTCCGGTCATACGTAGGGAGAAAATAGACTAACCGCTAAGGCGAGTATTGCTAAAGATCGAGATTTGGGACAACCTCCAAGGGAATCCACCAATGTCGGTGACCATATGCTTGCCCGTTTGCACTCTCTCCACGACACTAATTTGCTTTAAGCGTGAGTCCGTAGGACTTCGGGTTGTAATGGGGCTTGGGTTAAGGCGAGGAAATCTAGAATAAAAACGAAGGCTACGCACAAAACCCAACTGAGCTAGCACAAAAAGAGTCTATCTGCTACCCACAAAACATGTTGGTAGACCACACACCCAGACTTAATTTTTAAAATACGGGTGTGCGTACCGCCTACTCCAAAAAATATATTAAATCAAATCAGATTTTTAGTTATCCTTTTCCTTTCTCTTTTTCTTTCTTTTTCAAATTCTTTTCTATAAATTTTCTTCTTAATTCTTCTTTTTCTTTTACACAGTTCCAGCAAATAAATTCAAGGGAGCACAACCACAAATTTCACAAAGAACAACACCGTATCAACACCCCCATCCTGAAATTAGAAAACAGTAAAGCAAGACTTGGATGTGCGACTAGGGTCGGTTACTAAGCTTTGGTGAAATAAAAGTGGCGGTGAATCAAAGGTGGGTAGGCACAACGGGGCTAGCGAGGATAAGATGTTAGGAATGGGTACAAAGCTCAACCTAGCCAAAATGATGGCCTACATCATGGTCACGCTAAACTAACTATGCACCAATGCTTCCAGAGTAGCTTGGGGCAAGTTCTTACCAAATGAGGAAGAGTATCCATCCTCCTGACTCGAGTAATACGAATCTAACGGTTGTCTACACACATCCCTAAGCTACCGTCGGATTCACACCGGATTCAGCAATTTTTGAGTAGAATAAAAAGAATTTACGCAATTAGAAAAATATAAAACTAAAAGCATGCAGAAAAATTAATTCTACTCTAATTTCTACACTAGATGGGAGCACTCGACTAGGAGCACAGCAAGGTCAACATTTTACCCTGTCTCACAATCCTATGTTAACAAGGTAATTTTCCTAAATCTAACGAAAGGAACAAGTTTGACTTGTCGTACGCAAAAAGGTAAGTACGCGCTCATGTGGGTGCAACGATGCGCAATGCAATGAACTAAACAAATAAATTAAAAATAGCTACTGGTATGGAAATGAAGTTCACGTGCAAAGGTAACATCGACAAGCTCTCCCCAGACTTAAGCTGAGAAGCACAGCAAAATATGTTGAAGTTAAAATCAAAATGAGATAAGGGGAGAAGTTACCCAATGCTCAGAAGATGAGCATACCAGAAGATTGTCTTTAAACTTGATCAATACGCCCATGGCCCAGACAAAATCACCTGCAAGAAGCACATCTCCAACCAAGCAAATAATAGGCATGCACACTCAAAAAGCTAAACAAACAAATTAAACACAGCTAAATTGGGTTGTCTCCCAGAATCCCTTTTCTTTACCGTCCTTAAGGTTGTCTCCCATAATTGAGTAAGTAAGTAAATTAAGTAACCAGCGAAAGTAAAATAACTCAAGAAGCTAAGCTATCATCGGGATCTTGTAACCACAGGCAGTGCAAGTCCTTTTTAGTAACGCCACCATCAAACTGCTTTAAGTAGTGCCCATTAACTTTGAAAGTGTTATCCATGTTATCTCGAATCTCAATTACGTCATAGGGAGAAGCACTCACTACAGTGTAAGGACCACTCCATCTGGATTTCAACTTCTAGGGAACAGCCGTAAGCATGAATTATACATAAGAACCTGGTCGTTCGGCTTGAATTCCTTGGTCAAGATACGATAATCATGCCAACGTTTGGTCCTTTACTTATATATTCTCGTGCTTTCATACGCGTGCAAGCGGAATTCGTCGAGCTCGCAAATCTGCCCACGCCTCTTACGCGACACCTCCTTGAAGTCCATGTTGAGAAATTTAGTGGCCCACAGTGCCTCGTGTTCCAATTCAACCGGAAGGTGGCAAGATTTCCCATAAACCAGTTGGAATGGAGACATCACAATGGGCATCTTAAATGCTGTTCGATAAGCCCAAAGAGCATCATTAACTCGCTTTGCCCATTCCTTTCGGTTGGAGTTGATAGATTTTTCCAGAAATTGCTTCAGCTCTCTGTTCGAAACTTCCACTTGAGTACAAGTCTGGGGATGATATGCCAATGCAACCTTGTGATGAACACCAAACCTTTCAGCAATTGAGTGAATTGCTAGTTTCAAAATAACTACCTCTGTCGCTAATTATAGTCCTCGGGGCACCAAAGCAGGATACAATATTTTTATGCAGGAACTGGAGTACGGTGCGAGCATCATTCGATGCAACCGCCTCTGCCTCCACCCATTTGGACACATAATCAACAGCGATCAGGATGTACTGCTTCCCATGCGACATGGGGAAGGGACCCATAAAGTCAATTCCCCAAACATCAAATAACTCGCAGACTAGCATGTTGTTCAGAGGCATCTCATCACGACGAGTGATGTTTCCAGTGCGTTGACATTCGTTGCACTCTTTGACATATGTAAAAGAATCCCAAAAAAGCGTAGGCCAAAATAATCCGCACTGAAGGACCTAGCAAGCAGTCCGTGCAGCACCAAAATGTCCGCCTACCTCACGATCATGGCATTACCTCAGAATGTCTTTAACCTCAAGTTATGGGATGCAACGTCAAATAACACCGTCAGCGCAGGTGCGGAACAGGAGAGAATCCTCACAAAGGTAATATTTGACGTCAAAGAAAAACTTTTTCTTTTCTTGATACGTTAAATGCGGAGGCAATGCTTTGCTTGCCAAAAAAATTGCAAAATCAGCATACCACAGAGCAGACGTAGCAGAAGAAAGTGCGAAGAGGCCTTCATCAGGAAAGGAATCAGAAATGGAAATTCCATGAGAATCCTCGCATCCTCCCCCGTCGAGTCTCGACAGATGATCGGCAATCAAATTATCAATTCCTCGGCGATCCTTAATTTCAATATCATATCCCTGCAGTAATAAAATCCAACGCATAAGCCGAGGATTGGCATCTTTCTTGCGCATGAAGAAGTGAATGGTCGCATGGTCAAAATGCACCACCACCTTCTAAAGGACCAAATAGGAGTGGAACTTTTCAAAAGCAAAGACGATAGCCAAGAACTCCTTCTCGGTAGTGGTGTAATTTAGCTGTGCATCGTTCAATGTCCGACTCGCGTAAGCAATCGTATGGAAGATTTTATTTTTACGATGCCCCAACACAGCCCCCACTGCCACGTCACTAGCATCACACATTAACTCAAAAGGCACTGTCCAATCAGGGGATGAGAGAATCAGGGCAGTAACCAATCGATCTTTCAAGCAGTTAAACGACCGATGACAGTCATCATTAAACTCAAACTTAGCATTCATCACCAAAAGATTGGATAAGGGCTTAGCTATAGCCGAGAAATCCCGAATGAAGCACCTATAGAACCCAGCATGCCCCAAGAAACTTTGAATGCCATGAAGTGACGGAGGGGGCAGGCTTTTAATAACCTCAACCTTTACAGGATCAACTTCTAGCCCCAGATCAGAGACTTTGTGCCCCAGAATAATCCCCTCACGCACCATGAAATGGCAGTTCTCCCAGTTGAGCACTAAATTGGTAGCCTCGCAGCACTGCAAGACCAATAAGAGGTTGCGCAATGCTCCATCGAAGCTATCACCAAATAGGGAAACGTCATCCATGAACACTTCTAAGAAATCTCCAACCATTTCAAGAAACATTGCAGTCATGCATCGCTGAAAAGTGGCTACACCGTTGCACAACCAAAAAGGAAGTTGTCGGAAAGCAATAGTCCCCGACGGGAATGTAAACGTCGTCTTTTCTTGGTCCTCAGGGTCAATAGCCAGCTGATAATATCCCGAATACCCATCCAAGAGATAGTAGTACCCATGCCTGACCAGCCTTTCCAGCATCTGGTCCATGAATGTCAGTGCGAAGTGGTCTTTTCTGGTCGCCGCATTCAACTTTCGATAATCAATGAAAACTCTCCACCCAATAACAGGCCTTATAGTAAGCGGTTCGCCATTCTCATTACGGATGATAGTAACACCTCATTTTTTGGGTACCAGTTGAACCAGACTCACCCATTCACTGTCGCTTATGGGGTAAATAATTCCAGCATCCAAAATTTTTATAACCTCCCTTTTTACCACCTCCTGCAAGATAGGATTTAATTGGTGTTGCGGTTGGGCAGATGGCTTGAAGTTATCCTCCAGTAAAATCTTATGCATACAAACAGTGGGACTAATCCCTTGAACATCTGAAATTTTCCACCCAAATGCTTTCCTATGTATCTTTAGTAATTCAACGAGATGGCATTCCTGATCAGTCGTAAGATATGCTAAAATAATGACAGGGTGAGTGTCTTTCTCCCCTAGAAAGACATGCTTCAGAGTGCCAGGAAGCTGCTTGAGCTCGCGAGAACCTTCAGAATCGAACGGGGGAACGGCCGCACGTTCGTGGCCTCCATCTCGCGCCTCATGAGGCATTTCCAGAATGTCCATATCGAGAACCCGTAACTCAACTTCATCCTCCTGAAACTCCATTGCACCAAGCTCTTCTTGGTCAACCTCCCTTGACGCCTTATACATATCTAAAACCGTTTCTTCTGATCCAAGGCGCAATGTCAACAAACCCTTTTCTGCATCAAGGATGGCTCTGGCAGTGCCAAGGAATAGCTGCCCCAGAATAATGGGAGCGTCAGACGTATTCTCAATGTCAAGGATAACGAAGTCCGCCGGAAAGGCAAACCCGTTAACAGCAACCGTGAGATCTTCAACCACTCCCACAGGTTTCTTCTTTGACCGATCAGCCAGCTGTAGAATGACATTAGTGGGCCTGAGAACCCCAGAGTCCAGCTCACGGAAAATGGATAGCGGCATGAGGTTGATAGACGCTCCCGAATCGCATAAAGTTAGTCTAATCACGGATTGCCAAATGGTGCAAGCAATCGTAAATATCATATGATCTTTCTATTTCAGAGACCAATGTCGTACTACCATAGTGGGGTAATCCTCCCGGATTGAAATACTGTCGCATAACACAAAGGCCTAATGTTTGGCCAATAGATCTTTCAAGCACTTCGCATAGCGAGGCACCTGAGTCAGCAAATCCACCATGGGAATGTTAACCTGAATCCCCTTCAAAATATCCTAAAACTATTACTGCTTCCTCTCCTTTCTGATATTCTGCAACCTATGCGGAAATGGGGGTTGCGCTGGCTGAATTTGAACTTCAGGTGTGAAAATGACTGAT
Organism: Platanthera guangdongensis; assembly: GCA_039583875.1. NCBI lineage: Eukaryota > Viridiplantae > Streptophyta > Magnoliopsida > Asparagales > Orchidaceae > Platanthera > Platanthera guangdongensis. The sequence goes on along the minus strand of CM077153.1, from coordinate 74,089,704 downwards.
GGTTCCTTGGAAGGCACATTGGTACAGTGCTCGGCGTGATGTTCAGAATGCAGGTCCTCCTGAAACATAGGATTCTCCACCAACTTACCACTTCTGAGGTTCATAGCATTAACAGTTTCAGCAGGACAGAAGGCCCATAAATTCAACATCTTACCAACAACGGCGATGATGTCCTGTAGTTGTCATAATATTACGGCTTGGGACTGCCACCTCTTTTCAAACAATTCTAGAAAACCACATAAAAGACGTTCGCTCTCCCTCGTATTGTTATCTCTGAAATAAGAGCTGCCGTCCACTTTATATAACATCCCATTTCCAACTAGACCCCTAAGAGTGGTTTTGGCCATGACTAGGTCATGACAAACCCTAGGAAGCCAGAAATGGGCCAAGAGATATGAGACAAAATGTGGAAAATCATCATGGTCTGCAAATAGTAGAACTCTAAACAATGGTTTAGGATGACCATGGGCTACACCTTGACCCCAAGACCCTACCACAACACCCCTAATACCTTGGGAGGCCCATTAGAGCCATAAGGACCCATTGGGGTCAAACAAAGAGGCTCAGTTGACCAAGGTCAACCCTAGCCCTAAATGGGTCAAACTAGCCTACTTAGGGTCAATTGACCTACTCCTAGCCTAGAGGACCCCACCTATGCCCTCCTAACCCTAAAGTGAGGTCAATGGGTCACTAAGGACACATTGGGGTCAGCCCTAGAGGCCAGGTTGACCCAAGTCAACTCAAGCTCCTAATCTGGTCAAAGTACCCTTACTAAGGGTATGTGACCTCCAAAGTGCAGGGTAACCCTACATAACCTTTCCTAGACCTTAGGGGAGGCCAATGGGTCACCAAGGACCCAATGGGGTCAACCCAAATGGTTATGTTGACCCAAGTCAACTCTAGCCCTAAAATGATCAAAGTGCCCTTACCAAGGGGCATGTGACCCCCAAGATGCCCAACCAACCCTACTCAAGTCTTCCTAGACCTTAAGGGAGTCCAATGGGTCACCAAGGACCCATTGGGGTCAACTCAATTGGTCATGTTGACCAAGGTCAACTCTATTCTATTGTTAGGTCAAATTAGCCTAAATGGGTCAACCCAAGCTCAACCCCTTTTTCCTTTTAAGTTAACCACAATATAATGAAATATTATGGGTGGAAAGGGCTGCCAATAGGCTGGGGAGTCAGCATGGTCAGCTTTGGTGACTAGGAAAGAGAGAGAAAGCTTCATTCCATACTAATGGAGGAGAGAGAAAAGGGGAAAGAGAGTTGAAGGAGGAGATTGGCCAAGGAAAGGCCAATGGTCCCCATTGATGGCAGCATTCATCTCCTCCAGTGAAGGGGAGGAGTTTCCAGCCGTTTTCCTGGCTGTCAAGGGGCTGTTACAGCCTCCACCATCATGGCCGAAACAAGCCTTTAATGGCCATGATGGCCATGGCAGTTTCTTCCATTCTTCTCCCCCTCTGATGTTTTAAACATCATCAGTGAGCTTGGAGAAGAATTTCCCAATCCTTAACTGAAGAAATCCGGCGAGTTTACTGGGAGATAGCAGAATTCCGATCGGCGGCGCCACCACCATGTCAACCCGCAGATCCGCTCGTCTCCAGGCCGCCAACAAGGTCCTCCTCCTCCTCTTTTCTCATGGGTAGATCTTAGGTTTCATTAGGGCCAAGGTTCGGGCACAATTGAGCCCGATCCAATTCGCAAAATTCATGGCTTTCGGCCGAAAATTTTATTGGTTGGATCGCCGGAATCCGCCCCTCCGGCGGCTGTGCCGCCGTCTGGCGATAGCCACCACCTCAACGGAGGTGATGGTGGCGGTGGCCGGCCGGGGAAGGGACTGGGTGGCCGGCGGCAGACGCTTGAAGTCGGCACAGGAAGAAGTAATCCTGGCCGTTGGCTCATCGGGGACGATAACCCAGCGCCGTCGATCTGCGCCAAGATTCGCGCGGCATCAAATCAGATACTTTAGGATTTAAATAAATATCATTTCATTTCTGTCACATTAGATGTATTTAATGTATTTAATTTTTAAAAATACTTAGGGACCCTGAATTGAAATCTGCCCAACATGAAAATTGTAGCTTCGGGTGTCTAGTTTGTAGAAAAAATTGCTTGGACCCTTTTGGGCCACTGGTTAGACCAGGGTACCCCTTTTGGTAGGACCTATACCTAGGCCTAAACAGAAATTATTTTTGGTGCCCACACTTCATTCCTTGTCCAAACAAGTTGAAATTTGGGCAGTGAGAAAGTCTTAGTCATATCTAGAACCTGTCCAAAAGTTAGAATTTTTGGAGAAAATTTTTCTATAGTTTTTAGAAAAATTTAATAAATCATGATTAATTTAATTATGTGACCTAATTAATTTAAAACTCCCCCAAATTTTGGTGGGTGGTCTTAGATGTCATGATAGGTATAGGTTTAAAACTTTAGCTCATTTGGAGATATTTAGGATAGGTAATTTACCCACCCTATATATGACCTTATAAGGGTATTTTGGTCAAAAGCCACTATTTGATGGTTGAGTGGCCAAATTCCCTCATCAGAGGCTGAAATTTTGGCCACTGATATAATTTGACTTTTTACACTCACTTATGAAGTTTGGAGTGGTTTGGACTAGGGTAGCCCTAGAATTTTAGGGTAGGCCCTTTAGGGTAAATTTCTAGGGTTTGAAGAATTTGGGGTCAAAAGACCTTGGATGGACTTGAAACTTTTGAATGATGTCCATAGGGTTACTACGGTCCTGTGGTTGAAATTTTAGGGCATTTGGAAGAATTTACACCCCTTAAATCCATAACCCTAGTTTAGGGCACTAGCTTTGAAATCATAATATCTAATACCAAAACTTTCTAAAAAGGGCTGAGTTTTTGAATGGGTAGTTGTTTAGGGTATATATATCTCTGGAAATTTTATAATAAATTTTGGATGAATATTTTTGGTACTTTATTCACAAAGTCATGTTTTTACAATTTTCACTTAGGAATTTTTGGAGAAAAGTATACTTGATTAAATCTGATGAAACTTAGCAAAGGGGCTTGTAATCATGGTACCCATCTCTGTAAAGTTTTATGAAATTTTTGAAGAATGATATTTAGTAGTTGCTTCTTTAATTATTTAATTCTATGGAACTTTGGTAAATTTAATAATGACATTTAAATGGTCTAAAAAATTTTAATTTCTTCATCATGATGTTTCTAGTTCCTTATGAAGCCCTAGTAATTTTTACATAATTATTGGAGACATATTTGTGGCACTTCCTTCATTATATTTGGTCTTAGGAATTATTTTTAATAAATCCTTAGAGGTCAAGAACTATCTGGAAAATTATGAAAATTGGCAAACAATAATATTTCTCTGTTATTTAGTGAATAAAAATTTTAGGAGGCCATTACCTGAGAAAATCTTATGGTTCATGTTCAAATTGACTATGGCCTAGTTTTTGAGGAAAATTCAATAAATAGTAGATTAATTGGGAAAAATATGATTTTCTGAATTTAGACTATATTTATCATAATAGACCTCTGGTAAAATTTGTAGAGTTATTGGAGGAGAATTTAGAGTATCACCTATTGAGTACATCATATTAGCTTAGGGAGGTCTGCAATTAGTAAAAATAGCAGAAATCAAATCAAAGTGCACAATGAGTTTAGGAAGTTGGAATAATGGGGCATTAGTCTGGTAGGTGAATTAGGTTTGTCATCAGAAGTGTAGATGAGTAGTGGAGGTTGGTTAGAGTTGTGTGGGGTTCGGGATCGACAAAGGATCACTCATCCTCGTTGAAAAGAAGGAGTCTTATACACTTGGGTTAGAATTCAATTATAACCCTAAGGGATTGAGAGATTTGTGTAGTAACCAATAATAATAAGTGCCTTGCGAAAGGGAGCTTTGGGCGTAATCCCATCGTAGTTCCTAGTGCCTTCGAGAGCCCTTCACGGGGAATACCTTGGGCAGTCCTGGGCTAACGCAACTCATAGGAATAATGAAACTTCAAGAGTAACTAGAATAATTAGGGTTTCACTCTCACACACCCCGAGGTTACGGGAAGTAATTTTGGCTAGATGATCAAGCAGTAGGCTCGGTCGTTGTGGTAAGAGGGCAGGATGGCCCGGTGAGCTTCGGCTCGGTGTTGGTACGTAAATTTGCATGTGCATAAAAGGAATGAAATTAAGGTGGTGGGTCTTCGGTATTGGAGGATCTTAGCACAGACACCAATACGTTGACTCGGCAAGTGTTGTGATAGCACTTCGCCAACAGAAGTCCGGTGCGCCAGCCGGCATGAGTACGCAGGAGTCCGCTTAGTGCACCAGCGTTGAGGCGTACGATAGGTCTGACCAGTAGTGCTATACTGGTTTAGAGGTGGGCGAGGCCCAACCCACCGCTTCCGTCTGCCACTACGGAGGTATCCTGGGAGGTGAGGCTCCAGAAAGGGGGAACTAAAGGTCTGTGTGCACAGAGTCGGGTGTGTGTGTTGCACTTGCTTGATCCATCATACCCACTTGCATGTCATAGCATAAGCGATTCATTTAACACTTTGACACCTAAAATATAAGTGGTATGGGACACTTATACATTAGGCCCTGCAAAACGACCCCTTGGTCTATAAGCTTGTGTGGGCAAGTTTATAAATTAAGGTTAATTTTCTTTACATATATATATTGCTGTTAATAACCGACACCCCAACGTATAAATTGGTATGGGACTCTTTATACGATGGGAGCCTTGCAAAAGACCCCTTGCTTATATGTACCCATATAAGTTAAGGTTACTTTACTTTACTTGTTTACAAATATGTTTAGTTACTATATAAATTGCTAGTTTTAGGTCCACTGTCACCTGCATTTGATATACTCTCCACTTTCAAGTCCTCCCTTTCTTCCTCTCCGCTCGGTGCCTAGGAGCCATGGGGGAAGGGGTGGGGGATGATAGGACTTAGTCTTTTAGACTAACGGTTTTCGAACCACATCATTTAGGGGATCGCGGAGCCCAGATTGGAGGAGCAGCCCCAGAGGTCGACACGCTTGGAGATGGGGCAGTCTAGCACATGAGTTCAGACAGCTGGGACCGTGAGGCCCTTACTCTAGTAGTATTTATTTTATTTCCACATGAGAGATCTTGTGGTGAGGAATTGTTGTATCGGGCATAAGCCCTTATTTACAGTGCTTGGTTTTGTGGACTCTCCCATCGTGGAGATATTTTACTTGATGTGATATTTCTGTGGACTTTTACTTAGAGTTTTGCTTCGCATGTTATTACTCTAATTTTGTTACTATGCTGCGATCGAATTGGCCGGCAGAAACGGCGTTTTGTGGTGATGACGCTTCCGGGCGAGAAGGTGTCACCGCAAAGCGGCGGTTCTGGGCATAAGACCCTGTGTTTTTTTAAAAAAAAATGGGGTCTTACAAGTGGTATCAGAGCGAAACCCCGATCGAAAAGTAACAGTCCACAACCCCTGGTCCACCCCCGCGCGAGCTTAGTTTGCGGACAAACTAGCAGCGGAAGCAGTGGTGAGACCCTAAGGAGGAATCACTTGTAAAATAGTCCACTTTGCATATATTTGAGCTGATTACCCACTAATATAGTTTGTTTCGCAGCCTCCAGCTCAGCCCACACCACAAGGCGGGGCCCAGCGGACTCCGGACGTTGCACCACCTCCCCCGGTCCCTACTCCTTTCCTACAGTCGGAGGTGGGACAGACGTTGACAGCCTATTTTGGATGCTTTCAGGGCTCAACAGGTTCTGGCTCCGCAGCCAAACCCGGGGGCCAACTGGCTGAGTATCTTTCGAGGACTCGCTCCCCCATCCTACTGTGGGACTGAGTCTGCCGTCCGGACAGAGGAGTGGCTAGATATCATGTACGAGATGTTGACTGGGATCAAGTGCCCGTGGGAGGAAAGGGTGCCCTTGGTCGTGTCTTGCTTGGAATCTCATGCTAAGAGGTGGTGGAAGACTTCCCTGGATATGATTTTTGCTGACAGGACGGCTGCGGAGATAGCTTGGGAGGAATTCAAGGGCGCGCTATTGGAGCACTTTGTTCCGCAATCAGCCAGAGATGAGCTGGAGGACAGGTTTTTGCAGTTGAGGCAAGGGAGCAAGACGGTGGTGGAGTACCACCGAGAGTTTGATCATTTAGCCCGGTTTGCAGACTCATATCAGTTGGACGAAGCTGGGTATACGAAAAGGTTCTACAAGGGCCTGCGGGAGGAGCTGAGGGAGACCTTACTATTTGTATCTGACGGGCCCATCTCCCGGATTTTGGAGATGGCGAAAAGAATCGAGGCGGATTGGCTTACTACTCGGGGCCGGAAGCGGCCAAATGAAGACCAGAGCCGGGGAGCCCGAAATGATCAGCGGCGGGGCCGCATCACAGATGGAAGAAGGGTAGAAGACCAGCCTCATCAGGAGGCGAGACAGGAGATAGGAAGACCAGTGTTGATGGCTCCACCACCAGTTCAGAGGCGGGACGAACAGAGACCCGGGGGAATGGCGTATCAACCGCCAGTGTGCTTCGATTGTCACCAGGTGGGGCACATTAGGAGGAACTGTCCCATGGGGAGGGCACCCCCACCAGCACCACAGGCTGCCCCACCAGCGCCATACTTCGGAGGCCGGGGTCGTGGCCGAGGACGTGGATACCCAGGTGGCGATCGTAGACCGGAAAGGGAGCAGGTGTATGCCTTGGATCTGGCACAGCCTCGAAACCCGGAGCAAGTCATAACAGGTATGACAAGAGTTTTTTAAATTATTTAAATAAAAATTCTGTTATCTCTGCTGTCAATTTTTTTTTTAGGAACTTCTCAAAAAAAAAATGATTAAATAGGAAGAAACTAGTTACAGAATCCTAAGACATTTAACCGATCCAGGTATAGTCTTCGTCAGCGGCAAACCCGCCTACACATTGTTCGACACGGGTGCTTCGCACTCGTTCGTATCAGAGGCTTTCGTGGAAGGGCTAGAAGGCGTAGAACGGTTCACAGGCCTGACGAGGAGGGTGCGTTTACCTGATGGATCGGAGCTATCACCTCTGCCCACTGCAACATGGAGGCGGAGATTGGCGGGAAGCCATTCGAAGTGGCGGCAACGATTCTTAGAATGCCAGTCTTCGAGTTGATCCTGGGCATGACATGGTTGCACTGGAACCATGCCCAGATTGATTGCCAAGCGAAGAAGATCACAGTGAGGCATGGAGACTCGTTTATTGTCATCGAAGGTATAAGATCCGCCTCTTGTGTGCTTTTATCTTCAGTACAGGCCGTTAAGGCCCATCTACAGGGGGAAGAGGTCTACCAGATTCTGTTTGAGATAGAGGAGGCCAAGGGGGCCATGACAGACATCCTAGTGGTACGGGACTTCGTCGACGCCTTCCCAGAGAAATTGCCAGGACTACCTCCGTGTCGAGAGCAGGATTTTCAGATAGAGTTAGTGCCCGGAGCCAGGCCGGCATCTAGGGCCCCTTACCGGATGGCCCCGAAGGAGTTGGCAGGTTCCGGAGTCAGCTGCAGGAACTTGTAGAGGCAGGGTTCGTCCGGCCAAGTTCTTCACCGTGGGGAGCCCCGGTGCTGTTTGTCAAGAAGAAGGACGGAAGTCTCCGCCTGTGCATAGACTATCGAGCGCTGAATAGACTCACGGTTCGGAATACCTACCCACTCCCACGAATCGATGAGTTGTTCGACCAGCTGGAGGGAGCACATTTCTTCTCGAAACTTGACTTAAGGTCAGGTTATTATCAGCTGCGGATCCGAGAAGAGGACATTCCGAAGACCGCTTTCAGTAGCCGATACGGACTGTTCGAGTTCACAGTGATGCCGTTCGGGCTCACGAATGCACCATCAGCATTTACGAGCCTTATGAACAGGGTGTTCAAGGAATATTTGGATGTATTCGTCATCATCTTTATTGACGACATCCTTGTCTACTCAAAGACGGAAGGGGAGCACGCACGACACCTGGCCTTGACATTGGAAAGGTTACGGGAGCATCAGCTGTACGCAAAATTCAGCAAATGCCAGTTTTGGCTAAAGGAGGTGGCCTTCTTGGGCCATATCGTCAGTGGGGCTGGGTTGGCGGTAGACCCGGCCAAGATTCGGGCCGTTCAGGATTGGCCACCATTGAAGACGGCGACAGATGTACGGAGCTTCTTGGGACTTGCCGGGTACTACCGGAAGTTTGTAGAGGGATTCTCCCGGATCGCGCTCCCTCTTACGACTCTGACGAAGAAGGAATCCCCTTTTATTTGGACACCACAGTGCGAGGCAGCCTTCGTGGAGCTGAAGAGTCGGCTCACTTCGGCTCCCATCCTCGCTATTCCGTCAGGAAGGGAGGGATTCCAGGTGTATACCGACGCCTCCTACCAAGGGATGGGTGCCGTTCTGATGCAGAACGGGCATGTGATAGCTTATGCCTCTCGACAGTTGAAGATTCACGAGAAAAATTACCCGGTCCACGATCTGGAGATGGGCGCGGTAATCTTCGCCTTGAAGATTTGGCGGCACTATCTGTACGGGGTTCATTGCGACATCTTCTCCGATCACCAGAACCTGAGATACGTGGACACGCAAAAAGACCTCAACATCAGACAAAGGCGTTGGGTGGAGTTCCTGACAGATTATGAGTATACTATGCACTACCACCACCCGGGAAGGCGAACGTGGTGGCGGATGCGTTGAGCCGGAGAGGAGATGTTGCAGGGAAGGGACCTCAGCTTATGTCTATGGAGCTGGTCCGGTCTTTCGGGGACATGCAGATATCCCTAGTATCCGAGGACGATCCAGAATTATACATGGAGTATCTGGCGTCGATGATCGCTATTGATGATATCCGGGACCGCATCAGGGAAGGGCAGAAGACAGACCCTCGGGCGGACCGATATTTCGAACCTTGGAGGAGGGTTCGACGGGGGATTATTCCTTGAAGGATGGGCTATTGTACTTCAGAGGAAGGATTTATATACCCGCAGGAGGTCAGATCCGGGAGGATATCATGGCGGAAGCGCATTGCAGTAGGTATTCGATACACCGGGAATCACCAAGATGATGGCGATCTGAAGAGGATGATGTTCTGGCCAGGAATGAAGAGGGATATTACACACTTCGTGACCCATTGCGAAGCCTGCCAGTTGGTGAAGGCGGAATGCAGAAACCCCGCGGGATTGTTGCAACCTCTTCCAGTGCCAGAGTGGAAGTTAGAGGATATTGCGATGGATTTTATTCATGGTCTCCCCCGATCACGAACGGGAAATGATTCGATTTGGGTCATCGTAGATCGATTGACGAAGGTGGCTAGATTTATACCAGTCAGGAAGGACGATTCAGTGGGGGTTCTGGTTCGGAAGTTTGTGGAGCAGTACATTCGCTATCATGGAGTACCCAGGATGATCGTGTCAGATCGGGACGGTCGGTTTACATCCAGGGAATGGCGGTCGGTTCAGGCATACTTGGGCACTCGACTGACTTTTAGCACGCCTTCCACCCTCAGACGGACGGGCAGACAGAGCGCACAAATCGGACACTGGAAGACCTGCTACGTCTATACATCCTAGACCGAGGAGAGCCTTGGGAAAAGATGTTACCGATGGTGGAATTCTCGTACAACAATAGTCATCAGGCCAGCATAGGCATGGCCCCCTACGAGGCTCTATATGGACGGAAATGCAGAACCCCACTCTCTTGGATTCAGGACGAGGACCCGAAGGCTTTGGGATCGGATTTTGTTGAAGACACCGAGGCTCAGGTGAGGTTGATCAGGGACAGGATGTTAGAGGCACAGAGCAGGCAGGCCAAGTATTATGACGCCCGCCATCGTCAGGTGGAATTTTAGGTCGGGGACCGAGTGTTTTGAAGATCCGGCCTATGCATGGAGTTTCTCGGATGCGTGGCCGAAGGAAGAAGCTTAGCCCCAGATATATGGGCCCTTACAGGATCCTGGAGCGGATAGGGTCCTGGCTTACAGGCTGGAGTTGCCACCAGAGCTGGCAGCTCTGCATGATGTTTTCCACATATCCTCGCTGAGAAGGGCTCTACTACGCCCGGAGCAGCGGATTACGACCACCGAAGGGCCGGTAGCTTCGGACCGGTCAGTTCGTTTGGAGCCGGTTAGGATCGACGACCGAGGAGTACGAGTCCTGCGTCGCAAGAAGGTCCCATTAGTCAAGGTCCTATGGAGGAACCACGGTCAGGAGGAGCATACCTGGGAGCCGCAGGACCTGATGCGACAAAGATACCCAGAGCTATTCAGTCAGGTATACCTCTCAGACCCCTCAAGATGTTAATTTATTCTCCTGCTTTAATTTACTAAGGGCTGCTCTAGGCAGATAGAGGCTTATCTTTTGTTTATTGGGGGCTTATCCTTTTTTATTGGGATCTTGGTCTGCCGATTGGGCGAAATGGTCATAGATCTAGGTTTCCCTTTAAACCTATTTTAGCAAACAAGCCGCCATGCTGGGATGTTACAAGGTTCTTTTCTTCGGTAGTAAGTCCCGCAGACTCAACCTTGATTTCGGGGACGAAATCTTTGTTTTGTTTATTGGGATTTGTAACATCTCATTTCCAACTAGACCCCTAAGAGTGGTTTTGGCCATGACTAGGTCATGACAAACCCTAGGAAGCCAGAAATGGGCCAAGAGATATGAGACAAAATGTGGAAAATCATCATGGTCTGCAAATAGTAGAACTCTGAACAATGGTTTAAGATGACCATGGGCTACACCTTGACCCCAAGACCCTACCACAACACCCCTAATACCTTGGGAGGCCCATTAGAGCCATAAGGACCCATTGGGGTCAAACAAAGAGGCTCAGTTGACCAAGGTCAACCCTAGCCCTAAATGGGTCAAACTAGACTACTTAGGGTCAATTGACCTACTCCTAGCCTAGAGGACCCCACCTATGCCCTCCTAACCCTAAAGTGAGGTCAATGGGTCACTAAGGACACATTGGGGTCAGCCCTAGAGGCCAGGTTGACCCAAGTCAACTCAAGCTCCTAATCTGGTCAAAGTACCCTTACTAAGGGTATGTGACCTCCAAAGTGCAGGGTAACCCTACATAACCCTTCCTAGACCTTAGGGGAGGCCAATGGGTCACCAAGGACCCAATGGGGTCAACCCAAATGGTTATGTTGACCCAAGTCAACTCTAGCCCTAAAATGATCAAAGTGCCCTTACCAAGGGGCATGTGACCCCCAAGATGCCCAACCAACCCTACTCAAGTCTTCCTAGACCTTAAGGGAGTCCAATGGGTCACCAAGGACCCATTGTGGTCAACTCAATTGGTCATGTTGACCAAGGTCAACTCTATTCTATTGTTAGGTCAAATTAGCCTAAATGGGTCAACCCAAGCTCAACCCCTTTTTCCTTTTAAGTTAACCACAATATAATGAAATATTATGGGTGGAAAGGGCTGCCAATAGGCTGGGGAGTCAGCATGGTCAGCTTGGTGACTAGGAAAGAGAGAGAAAGCTTCATTCCATACTAATGGAGGAGAGAGAAAAGGGGAAAGAGAGTTGAAGGAGGAGATTGGCCAAGGAAAGGCCAATGGTCCCCATTGATGGCAGCATTCATCTCCTCCAGTGAAGGGGAGGAGTTTCCAGCCGTTTTCCTGGCTGTCAAGGGGCTGTTACAGCCTCCACCATCATGGCCGAAACAAGCCTTTAATGGCCATGATGGCCATGGCACTTTCTTCCATTCTTCTCCCCCTCTGATGTTTTAAACATCATCAGTGAGCTTGGAGAAGATTTCCCAATCCTTAACTGAAGAAATCCGGCGAGTTTACTGGGAGATAGCAGAATACGATCGGCGGCGCCACCACCATGTCAACCCGCAGATCCGCTCGTCTCCAGGCCGCCAACAAGGTCCTCCTCCTCCTCTTTTCTCATGGGTAGATCTTAGGTTTCATTAGGGCCAAGGTTCGGGCACAATTGAGCCCGATCCAATTCGCAAATTCAGGGCTTTCGGCCGAAAATTTTATTGGTTGGATCGCCGGAATCCGCCCCTCCGGCGGCTGTGCCGCCGTCTGGCGATAGCCACCACCTCAACGGAGGTGATGGTGGCGGTGGCCGGCCGGGGAAGGGACTGGGTGGCCGGCGGCAGACGCTTGAAGTCGGCACAGGAAGAAGCAATCCTGGCCGTTGGCTCATCGTGGACGATAACCCAGCGCCGTCGATCTGCGCGGCATCAAATCAGATACTTTAGGATTTAAATAAATATCATTTCATTTCTGTCACATTAGATGTATTAATGTATTTAATTTTAAAAATACTTAGGGACCCTGAATGGAAATCTGCTCAACATGAAAATTGTAGCTTCGGGTGTCTAGTTTGTAGCAAAATTGCTTGGACCCTTTTGGGCCACTGGTTAGACCAGGGTACCCTTTTGGTAGGACCTATACCTAGGCCTAAACAGAAATTATTTTTGGTGCCCACACTTCATTCCTTGTCCAAACAAGTTGAAATTTGGGCAGTGAGAAAGTCTTAGTCATATCTAGAACCTGTCCAAAATTTAGAATTTTTGGAGAATATGTTTCTATAGTTTTTAGAAAAATTTAATAAATCATGATTAATTTAATTATGTGACCTAATTAATTTAAAACTCCCCCAAATTTTGGTGGGTGGTCTTAGATGTCATGATAGGTATAGGGTTAAAACTTTAGCTCATTTGGAGATGTTTAGGATAGGTAATTTACCCACCCTATATATGACCTTATAAGGGTATTTTGGTCAAAAGCCACTATTTGATGGTTGAGTGGCCAAATTCCCTCATCAGAGGCTGAAATTTTGGCCACTGATATAATTTGACTTTTTACACTCACTTATGAAGTTTGGAGTGGTTTGGACTAGGGTAGCCCTAGAATTTTAGGGTAGGCCCTTTAGGGTAAATTTCTAGGGTTTGAAGAATTTGGGGTCAAAAGACCTTGGATGGACTTGAAACTTGGGAATGATGTCCATAGGGTTACTATGGTCCTGTGGTTGAAATTTTAGGGCATTTGGAAGAATTTAAACCCCTTAAATCCATAACCCTAGTTTAGGGCACTAGCTTTGAAATCATAAGATCTAATACCAAAACTTTCTAAAAAGGGCTGAGTTTTTGAATGGGTAGTTGTTTAGGGTATATATATCTCTGGAAAGTTTATAATAAATTTTGGATGAATATTGTTGGTACTTTATTCACAAAGTCATGTTTTTACAATTTTCACTTAGGAATTTTTGGAGAAAAGTATACTTGATTAAATCTGATGAAACTTAGCAAAGGGGCTTGTAATCATGGTACCCATCTCTGTAAAGTTTTATGAAATTTTTGAAGAATGATATTTAGTAGTTGCTTCTTTAATTATTTAATTCTATGGAACTTTGGTAAATTTAATAATGACATTTAAATGGTCTAAAAAATTTTAATTTCTTCATCATGATGTTTCTAGTTCCTTATGAAGCCCTAGTAATTTTTACATAATTATTGGAGACATATTTGTGGCACTTCCTTCATTATATTTGGTCTTAGGAATTATTTTAATAAATCCTTAGAGGTCAAGAACTATCTGGAAAATTATTAAAATTGGCAAACAATAATATTTCTCTGTTATTTAGTGAATAAAAATTTTAGGAGGCCATTACCTGAGAAAATCTTATGGTTCATGTTCAAATTGACTATGGCCTAGTTTTTGAGGAAAATTCAATAAATAGTAGATTAATTGGGAAAAATATGATTTTCTGAATTTACACTATATTTATCATAATAGACCTCTGGTAAAATTTGTAGAGTTATTGGAGGAGAATTTAGAGTATCACCTATTGAGTACATCATATTAGCTTAGGAGGTCTGCAATTAGTAAAAACAGCAGAAATCAAATCAAAGTGCACAATGAGTTTAGGAAGTTGGAATAATGGGGCATTAGTCTGGTAGGTGAATTAGGTTTATCATCAGAAGTGTAGTGAGTAGTGGAGGTTGGTTAGAGTTGTGTGGGGTTCGGGATCGACAAAGGATCACTCATCCTCGTTGAAAAGAAGGAGTCTTATACACTTGGGTTAGAATTCAATTATAACCCTAAGGGATTGAGAGATTTGTGTAGTAACCAATAATAATAAGTGCCTTGTGAAAGGGAGCTTTGGGCGTAATCCCATCGTAGTTCCTAGTGCCTTCGAGAGCCCTTCACGGGGAATACCTTGGGCAGTCCTGGGCTAACGCAACTCATAGGAATAATGAAACTTCAAGAGTAACTAGAATAATTAGGGTTTCACTCTCACACACCCCGAGGTTACGGGAAGTAATTTTGGCTAGATGATCAAGCAGTAGGCTCGGTCGTTGTGGTAAGAGGGCAGGATGGCCCGGTGAGCTTCGGCTCGGTGTTGGTACGTAAATTTGCATGTGCATAAAAGGAATGAAATTAAGGTGGTGGGTCTTCGGTATTGGAGGATCTTAGCACAGACACCAATACGTTGACTCGGCAAGTGTTGTGATAGCACTTCGCCAACAGATGTCCCGGTGCGCCAGCCGGCAAGAGTACGCATGTAAGACCCCCCTCCCCCTTACCAAGGAGGGCTACCGGATCTTATGCCCAGAACCGCCGTCTTACGGTGGCACTAACTCAGGGTTAGTCGACACCGCAACACGCCGATTCTGCCGGCTAGTACGATCATAAACCTGTAGGCCAATATGAGAAATAAGAAGTAAAGCTGTATGTAAATGCCATCAGTCCACAAGTCACAGTACAATCATATAGAAGAAATGAATAGTACAATAGTCCACAGAATAGTACAGAAGAAAGAGTAAAAAGGGGCTTATGCCCAGTACATCAAATCTCTCTCTCTCACAAAATAGTAAATGCGGAAGCTATACTAGAACATCAAGACTCGTCCCACCTGAGGACGCACAGTAGTAGTGGTAGCCTGCTGAAGCGGTATCTGCTCCTCATGTCCTGCCTCCTCGACGTGCTGGTGCTCCATCTCCACGGGCTCCTAAAAATAGTTGGTCACCGACCATTAGTCAAAAAGACTAAGTCGTTCCTCCACACCTCGCCCCGCAGCTCCTAGGCACCGAGCGGGAGGACGAAGCGGAGGACAACAAGGGGTAGCAAAATGGAAGCAGGTGACAATATCTATCTAAAGTGGTACTAAGTAATGAAATTCTATACTAGCAATGCTAAGTACAGCACAAGTAGTAAGTAAGTAAGTACGGTGCAGTAAAGGAGAGTAAAGAAACGGCAGTATAAACAAGTAAATAAACTAAGCTACCACTAAGCTATCATCACAATCGTACCCTAACTTATATAAGTGCCCATACAAATATATAAGTTAGGATTTCCAGGAAATATAACTTATCATATAAAAGAGCCCATACTAATTTATATGATAAGGATCTATGAAGCGTATGACCTAATATGAATGAATGATATGATGCAATTTTATGCGCAGGCAAGTGCAACTCACACACAACGACTCTGTGATCACAGACCTTTAGTTCCCACTTTTTGAGAGCTAGCATCACTCTCGGGTACCACCGCTGTGGCTACGGCAGCAGCGGAGCGGGCGTCTCCGCTTCTAGACCGGTATGCACACTACCAAGCCTTAGACCCCTCTCATACGCCTCTGTACACGTCCAAGGTGCACTCTAGAGTCTCGCGTACGTACTTTGCTGACAAACCCGTCAGTCTTGTTGGGTCGGATGTGTGTTATCGGGGGTCGTCCTCCAGACCGCAGTGTAAAACAACCCACTGGCCCCTCTAACTCCCACAACCGCCTGGTGCACCGTACTGCCATCGGTGTGACGAACGGCCAGTACCGCATGCCCCGCCACGATATTTATGCACATGCAAGTAATTCACACCGAGCCTTCCGCTCGCAGGACCAAAACCGTCCTGAATCCCTCAAACCCAAACCGGGAGAGAACGCACATTAGTGCCTTTATGTCAATTCCCTCCAACCCTAAACGGGTGAGCATATATCATGAAACTCTCCAACCCAAACACGGGCGAGAAGGTACAACCATGTCCTAACCTATTAAGCTACTCTTGTCTACGGTTTATTATACTTAGAGATTTAAGGTTAATCCCAGGACTGCCCCCGGTATTCCCATGTGAAGGGCTCTCAAGGGGCACTAGGAACTGTGTTGGGATTACGCCCAGCGTTCCCTTTCGCAAGGATACTTATTTTAGTTGATGACTACCCATGTATCCCCCAGCTCTCCTTATTGCTTAAGTATAACCTTAGTGACTTAAGGTGTTACCGGGTACCGACGGTCTTCCGCCGATCCCCCACTCCAGTTGATGACCAAGACTTGCACTTTTGATCCCTCACTAAGACAACTCTACCCACCAGGGTTACTCGTGTTGAACTCTCTCTTATTTCTGCCGATAATCAATCCCCTGGTAATTCCCTAAGGCAAGACCTATTTGTGTTATATGCAGACCATGACCTATGCTTACCCTAGAAATGTGATCTTCCAAAACTTAAGGCATCTTGCCTCTAAATATTTATCCTAGGGTATTATGGACTAAGGGAACTACCCTAAAGATTCTCATAATTTTTCCTGGCCAAATGGTCATTTAATTAATTCTCTTAATTTAATCGCTCGGCCACTTTACACATGAAGTGATTTAATTAAGCATCCACTGACTTAGGGAATTTTTCCTGAGATGTATATTGACCAGATATTGCTGCCTTCAAAATTTCATAATTTTCCTTAAATTATTTATTGTCATTTTCTATTTAATAACAATCCCACATAAATTCCATTTTACACATGAAGTATAAGCATTACATATTCAAAAATTCCAGAAAATTTACAGAGCCTTTAAGACACTAAATTATGGCTATTGGCAGAGATTCATCAAAATTGAATGTAAGATGGCCTATGGGGTTCCATTTTAAGGTATTTACCAAAATGCCATTGTACTAGTTTAACACAAGTAATGTATCCAATAAATTCTGAGAAATTCATGATAAACTAATAACAATATTTTATGACAGTAGAATAAATCCCAAATTTTTCAGAGGTATGTATATATCATTTCAAGAATTATCATGATAAGGGTAAAATGGGAAATTTAGGGTATCTACTCCAAGGTTCTTCAAAACAGGGAAATCATAATTTTCCTAGGTCAAGTGTGATGTAATCTATGCCTTGGTAATGTTGTTTGGATTTGTTCTTGAATAAATCTATTTTCCAATTTTAATTCCAAAATAGCTATTTTTAAAGTAAATTCCAATAAATGGAATTTTGATTCCAAAATTCCATCATTAATTTGAGGGGTGAAATTTACCCTAATGAACCACTGGAAATAATTTCATGACACTTGCATGTCACCATTGGGCTAAATACACAAATTTGCATTTTTGCTATTTGCACACCAAGCCTTAACATAGGCTAGCACATGCAAGTGGATTCTCCCACATGCAGTGATCCCAAGGTGCTGAAAATTTTATCATGCACCAAGGGTGACCCCACTGACCCACCACCAAAATTTGGGGCCATGGGGAGGAGTAGAACTCCATATATGCCATTAATTTAAATTTTGATATTTTTCCAAAAACTATAGGAAAATGTTTTCTAAAAATTCCTAAATTTTGGCAGGAGGTAAGTAAGCCCTAATAATGCATGTGACCAAAATTTGGGGATCATGGTGACTAATATTGAGACTAGGGCATCCAATATAATTTTTGACCTAGTCTAGGACCAGTCCTAGGAGAAAGGTCCTACAGGGCTGTACCCTACACCAAAATGTATGTTTAGGGTGGCATTTTAAAGGTAAGACCCTAGGCTACAATTTTCATTAAGGGTCTAAGCTCTGGAAATGTCTCTACGAGGCCTAAATTTGACATGCAAGGGTACTGATTAAATGTGACAGAAAAATGACACTATTCATATATTAATTAATTTAATTCAATTAACTGTTTGCACGAATCTTGAAGCAAAACCTACGGGATCTGGTCATCGTCCCCGATGAGTTAACGGCCACGATTCATTTTTCCTGGACGATGATGGCCGGCCTTTTCCGGCCAGCTGAGCCACCACCACCGCCGGCGGATATCGCCACCACCTCGTTAAGGTGGGGCTAGCGTTTCCCGGCGGTGGGGCCGCCGGATTTGGCTCCTCCGGCGAACCCGAGCAAGAAATGAAAAGCTCGAATTTCTCCATTTCCTCACATGGCATCGGGCTCGATTGAGCCCGATATCTCCCTAGGTCGATCTAGAAAGTTAGTACGGGAAGAGGTGAGGTGAAACGCACCATAATCGGGGCTTGGCTGCGGGTCAGGCGGCGGTTTGCCGTGGTGGTGGTGCGCCGGCGAGCTCCTCCCCGAAAGTTGCATTCTCCACCGTTCTCCATGTGTAAGTAGTCGAATTCCACTCCTCTGGACCTTCTGAAGCTAATGGAGGGGTT
This sequence comes from Platanthera guangdongensis, assembly GCA_039583875.1. Lineage (NCBI taxonomy): Eukaryota > Viridiplantae > Streptophyta > Magnoliopsida > Asparagales > Orchidaceae > Platanthera > Platanthera guangdongensis. Next base: position 74,071,347 of record CM077153.1, on the reverse strand, counting down.
ATTTGGGGCTGATAGAGGGTATATGGGGAGATAAGCCCAATGTGAGCTCGGTTTGAGCTTTGGTTGTGTCACCATGGGTGCCATGTGGCTCTCAGCTCTGTAATTCTGCTGGAAATGAAGAGGGGAAGTCAGCCACCTGGTTTTGGGCAGCCAAAACCAGCTGATGGGGTGGCCATGTGGCCACCATTCCTCTTCATCCTCTTTCTCTCTCCACTTCTCCTAAAATTTCCAAATTTACCCCCTTGCATGCATTCTCTCTCCTGATTTAGAGGGTAGGGTTGGTCTTGTTCACTTGGGCTGACTTTGGGCCAAGTTTAGTGGGCTTGGTCCAAGGGAACTTGACTTGGCCTTCATTTCACTCTTTAGGTCAATTTGTTGACCAAATTGACTTTTAGGGTTGACTGGTCAACTATGGTGGGTGGACTGACCCCACTTGGTGGAAATGGGTCTAGTGGCACCACCCAACTTGGTTTGGGTCAAGGGGGTGCCCCACTTAGGTTAATTAGGCCTATGAGTGTGGGTTTGACCAGATTAAGCCCAAGGTTGACCTTGGTCAACTGGGGTCAAAATGTTGACCCAGTGACATACCCTAGGGTCCACTTAGATTGTTTTTAGGGTTAGGGCAATGTGGTGGGGTCATGGTGTGGCTAGGGTCCTTAATTAGGCTAGTTTGACCTAGTTTGACTTGGTCCTATAGTGGGCTCCACATGGCCACCACCCACTATCTAGGGTCAAACCTAGTTGATCCTCTTAGGTCTCACCTCATGCTTAACCCAATCTAAGTTGAGGGGTCCAGAAGTAACATGGGATGTTACAAATTCCAATAAACAAGAAAATAATTTCGTCCCCGAAATTTAAGTTCGGGTCTACGGGGTTCTATTTGCAATAATTATCAAGAATCTTAAAAACATAACTTAAATGTACCTGATGCGAATAGCTCCGGGTGTTGCTCCAGCATCAGATCTCTCGGCTCCCAAGTGTGCTCCTCCCGTCCATGGTTGGACCACAGCACCTTCACAAGGGGAACCTTCTTCTTCCGCAACACTCGGATGGCTGTATCGTCAATCCGGATCGGCTCCAATCTCACTGACCTGTCAGGCTCTACCGGTCCGGCTGTAGTGGTAATGTGCTGCTCCGGCCGAAGAAGAGCCCTCCGTAAGGAAGAGACATGAAAGACGTCATGTAATGCACCCAACTCTGGTGGCAGCTGCAGTCGGTAAGCCAAGGGGCCGATCCGCTCCAGGATCAGGTATGGCCCCATGTATCGTGGACTGAGCTTCTTGTGCCTTCGCACTCGAGAAACACCGTGTACTGGACGTATCTTCAAGAATACCCTGTCTCCAACCTGGAACTCCACCTTCCGGTGCCGAGCATCATAATACTTTGCCTGCCTGCTCTGGGCCTCCAGTAGCCGATCCCTGATCAATCGAATCTGAGCCTCAGTGTCCTCTATATAATCAGATCCCAAAGCCCTGGTATCCACATCCTGTACCCATGATAGCGGAGTCCGGCATCTCCTCCCATAAAGCGCCTCGTACGGAGCCATCCTGATGCTAGCCTGGTGGCTGTTATTATACGAGAATTCGATCAATGGTAACAGCCTCTCCCAAGGCCTCCCCGTATCCAATATGCATAATCTGAGCAGGTCCTCCATGGTCCGGATGGTCCGCTCGGTCTGTCCGTCGGTCTGCGGGTGGAAGGCGGTACTAAAGGTAAGCCGAGATCCCAAGTGAGCATGCACGGCCCTCCACTCGCTCGAAGTGAACCGACCATCACGGTCCGAGACAATAGTCCTGGGGATACCATGATACCTGATGTACTGCTCCACAAATAGTCTCACCAGAACTGCGACTGGGGCATCCTTCCGAACTGGGATAAACCGTGCGACCTTGGTCAATCTGTCCACTATAACCCATATAGAATCATGTCCGGAGTGGGAGCGAGGCAATCCGTGTACAAAGTCCATAGCAATGTCCTCGAACTTCCACTCTGGAACTGGCAGTGGCTGTAATAAACCTCCCGGGCTCTTGCATTCCGCCTTCACACGCTGGCAGGTCTCGCAATGGGTCACAAAATCCGTGATCTCCCTCTTCATCCCGGGCCAATACATAGATCTCCGCAAATCTGCCCACATCTTGGTGATGCCGGGTGCACTGAATATCTCGAGCAATGTGCCTCTCGGAGTATGTCATCTCGAATACTGCCCCCTGCTGGTATGTAGATGCGCCCCCGGAACCAAAGAAGATCATCCTGTATTGTGTAGTCCTCGACCTTGCCCCTCGCTAGGGCACTGAAAATCGGCTGTAACGCGGCATCCAGCCTCTGATGTGCTCGGATGCGCTCCTGTATATCATCGCAGCTGATCACTGAGCTCAAATACTCTCTATATACCACTGGCTCGGTCTCGGACACCACGGTAATGTGCATGTCCTCCATCATCTGAAGCAGCTCTATGGACATCAATCGGGGCTCCGGTCCAGAAGTGCCGGCCCTCCTGCTCAAGGCATCCGCAACCGTGTTCGCTTTCCCCGGGTGATAGTGGATCTTGTAGTCATAATCACAGAGGAACTCCAGCCACCTCCTCTGTCTCAGATTTAAGTCCTTCTGCGTATCAATATACTTGAGATTCTTGTGATCTGAAAAGATGTCACAATGAATCCCGTATAGGTAATGTCTCCATATCTTTAGGGCGAAAGCCACAGCCCCGAGCTCTAGATCATGTACTGGATAGTTATGCTCATGCTTCTTCAACTGTCGCGAAGCATAAGCGATAACGTGTCCGTGCTGCATCAAGACTGCACCCATCCCCTGATAAGAGGCGTCCGTGTAAATCTGGAATCCTTCGCTCCCGGATGGAAGCGCAAGAATAGGGGATGAGATGAGCCGGTCCTTCAGCTCCTGAAAAGCCGTCTCACACCGCTCTGACCAAACAAAATCAGCATCCTTCTTCGTCAAGGACGTGAGGGGGAGTGCTATCCTTGAGAACCCCTCCACGAACTTGCGATAATAGCCTGCTAGTCCCAAGAAACTGCGGATGTCAGATGCGGTCTTCGGCCGCGGCCAATCCCTCACTGTCTCTATCTTGGCCGGGTCCACAGCTAACCCAGCCCCACTGATCGTGTGCCCCAGGAAAGCCACCTCCTGCAACCAGAACTGGCACTTCGAAAATTTTGCGTACATCTGTGCCTCCCTCAACCTCTGCAGGACCTGTGCCAAGTGCTCAGTATGCTCCTCCCGAGTCCGAGAATAAATAAGGATGTCGTCGATGAATACTATCACGAAGCGATCCAAGAAAGGCTCGAAAACACGGTTCATTAGACTCATGAATGCAGCAGGAGCATTCGTGAGCCCAAAAGGCATCACCGTGAATTCGTATAATCCATAGCGCGAACTGAAAGCCGTCTTTGGTATGTCCTCTTCCCTGATACGGAGCTGATAATAGCCGGAACGCAAATCTAACTTGGAGAACCAGAATGCTCCCTGTAGCTGGTCAAATAGCTCATCTATCCGAGGCAGAGGATAGGTGTTTCGGACTGTCAACCGGTTCAGCTCCCGGTAATCTATGCACAATCGCAGTGATCCATCCTTCTTTTTCACAAATAGAACTGGTGCTCCCCATGGCGATGAACTAGGCCGTACAAATCCTGACTCGACTAGCTCCTGCAGTTGAGTTCTGAACTCTGCTAACTCTCTAGGAGCCATCCTGTAGGGTGCTCGGGACACCGGCTTTGCTCCCGGCACTAGCTGAATCCTGAAATCCAAGTCTCTAGCAGGCGGTAGCCCGGGCAATTTCTCCGGGAATACGTCGGAGAAATCCCGAACCACCGGAATATCTGAGATAGTCGCCTCTGTCCCCACCATCTCGAAGCAGACAATATAGACTTCTTCACCCTGCTCATGGGCCTTCACAGCCTGTATAGAAGATAATAGTAGGTGGCAGACAGGCTGGATACCTTCAACGATAACATGGGAGTCGCCATGTCTCAGCGTGATCCTCCTGGACGGACAATCTATCTGGGCATGGTTCCGATGCAACCAGGCCATGCCCAAGATCAAGTCGAAGTCTTGCAGCTTCAGGATAGTCGCCGGCGCCTCAAAAGCCTTGCCGCCAATCTCGGCCTCCATGTCACAATGTGCAGTAGTCCGCAGCTCCGACCCATCGGGTAGGCGTACCCTCATCTCCAGTCCAGGGAACCTCTCCACGCCTTCGAGTCCGTCGATGAAGGCCTCGGATACGAACGAGTGTGAAGCACCCGTGTCGAAAAGAGTATGAGCGGGCTTGCCGCTGATCATGACTATGCCTGAGGTTTGTTTATGTGAAGGTTAATGGTTATCCTATGGTTCCAAGTACTATATATATTTCATTGGGAAAAATTTAAGGAAATTCAAAATTAACTTCAAGTACCTGTAATGACCTCCTCGGGATTTCTCGGCTCTGTGAGGTCCAAGGCGTATATCTGCTCCTGCTCGCGCCTCCTGCCATGATATCCCCGGCCTCGGCCTCGTCCTCGGCCTCGTCCTCGGCCCTGCTGTACTGGGGCCACTGGAGGTGGAGGAGGAGGAGGGGGATGGAATCGGTGCGGGCACTCCGACCTGATGTGCCCAGGCTGGCGGCATCCATAACAAACCACTTGTCGGTGGCCTCGGTCATCCTGTCTCCTCGGATCATGTATCTGTAGAGGTGGGGGAGCCAAAGCTGGAGGAGGCCCCTGCTCCTGCCTGAAGTTGGGACGACGACGTCCCCCACCCCTCCTGTATCCAATGGTCCTGCCCCTCTGAGAGCCCCTACTGCTCTCACCTGACGTCGATCCATCAAATGGTCTCTTCCCTCCGGCTCGCACCATCAGCTGGTCAGCCTCCAGCTTCTTCGCCATCTCGATGATCTGTCTGGATGTGCCATGAGAAATGAATAACAGAGCCTGCCTCAGATCATCCCTGAGGCCCCGGTAGAACCTCTTCGCATACCTCCTATCGTCGGTGTCCTGAATCCCCGCGAACCTGGCCAAGTGGGAGAACTCCCTCTGGTACTCTATCACAGATCTGGTCCCCTGCTTGAGGTTCAAAAACCTCTCCTCCAAAGCATCCCTGTCCGTAGTAGAGACGAAGTGCTCCAGGAACACATCGCCAAACTCCTCCCAAGAAATCTCTGACAACTCAAAGTCTGCATAAGTAGTCTCCCAGACTGACTTCCACCATCTCTTCGCGTGGGCCTCTAGCACGGAGGTGGCTAGAGGTACTGCCTGGCCGACTGGGCAGCTGATGCCCGCTAAGATCTCGTGTATGGCCTCCAGCCATTCTTCTGTCTTCACTGCATCCTCTGTCCCACGGTACGTCGGTGGGGACAGGCTCTTGAATGCACTCAGCCAGCTCGACCCCGGATTTGGCTGTGGAGCCGGGACTTGCTGGGCTCTAAAGGCATCCAAAATCGCCGTCAGGGTCTGCCCCATCTCCGTATGTAGGAATGGAGTGGCAGCTGGAGGGGGAGGAGCCACATTTTGCGGCGCTGCGACCTGTGGAGGTTGCATAAAGGTAAGGTTAAGGCAAAATTGGCCTATCAAATTGTACTTTGTGGACCATTTCTGTGACTTTTGTACATGGGCACACCACTGCTTCCGCTGCATAGTTTGTCCGCAAACTAATGCTGGGGCGGGGGTGGTCCCATGTTGTGGACTTCTTTCTCATATGATCGTTGTTCGAGTGATACCAGTTTGTAAGACCCCCCTCCCCCTTACCAAGGAGGGCTACCGGATCTTATGCCCAGAACCGCCGTCTTACGGTGGCACTAACTCACGGGTTAGTCGACACCGCAACACGCCGATTCTGCCGGCTAGTACGATCATAAACCTGTAGGCCAATATGAGAAATAAGAAGTAAAGCTGTATGTAAAATGTCATCAGTCCACAAGTCACAGTACAATCATATAGAAGAAATGAATAGTACAATAGTCCACAGAATAGTACAGAAGAAAGAGTAAAAAGGGCTTATGCCCAGTACATCAAATCTCTCTCTCTCACAAAATAGTAAATGCGGAAGCTATACTAGAACATCAAGACTCGTCCCACCTGAGGACGCACAGTAGTAGTGGTAGCCTGCTGAAGCGGTATCTGCTCCTCATGTCCTGCCTCCTCGACGTGCTGGTGCTCCATCTCCACGGGCTCCTAAAAATAGTTGGTCACCGACCATTAGTCAAAAAGACTAAGTCGTTTCCTCCACACCTCGCCCCGCAGCTCCTAGGCACCGAGCGGGAGGACGAAGCGGAGGACAACAAGGGGTAGCAAAATGGAAGCAGGTGACAATATCTATCTAAAGTGGTACTAAGTAATGAAATTCTATACTAGCAATGCTAAGTACAGCACAAGTAGTAAGTAAGTAAGTACGGTGCAGTAAAGGAGAGTAAAGAAACGGCAGTATAAACAAGTAAATAAACTAAGCTACCACTAAGCTATCATCACAATCGTACCCTAACTTATATAAGTGCCCATACAAATATATAAGTTAGGATTTCCAGGAAATATAACTTATCATATAAAAGAGCCCATACTAATTTATATGATAAGGATCTATGAAGCGTATGACCTAATATGAATGAATGATATGATGCAATTTTATGCGCAGGCAAGTGCAACTCACACACAACGACTCTGTGATCACAGACCTTTAGTTCCCACTTTTTGAGAGCTAGCATCACTCTCGGGTACCACCGCTGTGGCTACGGCAGCAGCGGAGCGGGCGTCTCCGCTTCTAGACCGGTATGCACACTACCAAGCCTTAGACCCCTCTCATACGCCTCTGTACACGTCCAAGGTGCACTCTAGAGTCTCGCGTACGTACTTTGCTGACAAACCCGTCAGTCTTGTTGGGTCGGATGTGTGTTATCGGGGGTCGTCCTCCAGACCGCAGTGTAAAACAACCCACTGGCCCCTCTAACTCCCACAACCGCCTGGTGCACCGTACTGCCATCGGTGTGACGAACGGCCAGTACCGCATGCCCCGCCACGATATTTATGCACATGCAAGTAATTCACACCGAGCCTTCCGCTCGCAGGACCAAAACCCGTCCTGAATCCCTCAAACCCAAACCCGGGTGAGAACGCACATTAGTGCCTTTATGTCAATTCCCTCCAACCCTAAACGGGTGAGCATATATCATGAAACTCTCCAACCCAAACACGGGCGAGAAGGTACAACCATGTCCTAACCTATTAAGCTACTCTTGTCTACGGTTTATTATACTTAGAGATTTAAGGTTAATCCCAGGACTGCCCCCGGTATTCCCTGTGAAGGGCTCTCAAGGGGCACTAGGAACTGTGTTGGGATTACGCCCAGCGTTCCCTTTCGCAAGGATACTTATTTTAGTTGATGACTACCCATGTATCCCCCAGCTCTCCTTATTGCTTAAGTATAACCTTAGTGACTTAAGGTGTTACCGGGTACCGACGGTCTTCCGCCGATCCCCCACTCCAGTTGATGACCAAGACTTGCACTTTTGATCCCTCACTAAGACAACTCTACCCACCAGGGTTACTCGTGTTGAACTCTCTCTTATTTCTGCCGATAATCAATCCCCTGGTAATTCCCTAAGGCAAGACCTATTTGTGTTATATGCAGACCATGACCTATGCTTACCCTAGAAATGTGATCTTCCAAAACTTAAGGCATCTTGCCTCTAAATATTTATCCTAGGGTATTATGGACTAAGGGAACTACCCTAAAGATTCTCATAATTTTTCCTGGCCAAATGGTCATTTAATTAATTCTCTTAATTTAATCGCTCGGCCACTTTACACATGAAGTGATTTAATTAAGCATCCACTGACTTAGGGAATTTTTCCTGAGATGTATATTGACCAGATATTGCTGCCTTCAAAATTTCATAATTTTCCTTAAATTATTTATTGTCATTTTCTATTTAATAACAATCCCACATAAATTCCATTTTACACATGAAGTATAAGCATTACATATTCAAAAATTCCAGAAAATTTACAGAGCCTTTAAGACACTAAATTATGGCTATTGGCAGAGATTCATCAAAATTGAATGTAAGATGGCCTATGGGGTTCCATTTTAAGGTATTTACCAAAATGCCATTGTACTAGTTTAACACAAGTAATGTATCCAATAAATTCTGAGAAATTCATGATAAACTAATAACAATATTTTATGACAGTAGAATAAATCCCAAATTTTTCAGAGGTATGTATATATCATTTCAAGAATTATCATGATAAGGGTAAAATGGGAAATTTAGGGTATCTACTCCAAGGTTCTTCAAAACAGGGAAATCATAATTTTCCTAGGTCAAGTGTGATGTAATCTATGCCTTGGTAATGTTGTTTGGATTTGTTCTTGAATAAATTCTATTTTCCAATTTTAATTCCAAAATAGCTATTTTTAAAGTAAATTCCAATAAATGGAATTTTGATTCCAAAAATTCCATCATTAATTTGAGGGGTGAAATTTACCCTAATGAACCACTGGAAATAATTTCATGACACTTGCATGTCACCATTGGGCTAAATACACAAATTTGCATTTTTGCTATTTGCACACCAAGCCTTAACATAGGCTAGCACATGCAAGTGGATTCTCCCACATGCAGTGATCCCAAGGTGCTGAAAATTTTATCATGCACCAAGGGTGACCCCACTGACCCACCACCAAAATTTGGGGCCATGGGGAGGAGTAGAACTCCATATATGCCATTAATTTAAATTTTGATATTTTTCCAAAAACTATAGGAAAATGTTTTCTAAAAATTCCTAAATTTTGGCAGGAGGTAAGTAAGCCCTAATAATGCATGTGACCAAAATTTGGGATCATGGTGACTAATATTGAGACTAGGGCATCCAATATAATTTTTGACCTAGTCTAGGACCAGTCCTAGGAGAAAGGTCCTACAGGGCTGTACCCTACACCAAAATGTATGTTTAGGGTGGCATTTTAAAGGTAAGACCCTAGGCTACAATTTTCATTAAGGGTCTAAGCTCTGGAAATGTCTCTACGAGGCCTAAATTTGACATGCAAGGGTACTGATTAAATGTGACAGAAAATGACACTATTCATATATTAATTAATTTAATTCAATTAACTGTTTGCACGAATCTTGAAGCAAAACCTACGGGATCTGGTCATCGTCCCCGATGAGTTAACGGCCACGATTCATTTTTCCTGGACGATGATGGCCGGCCTTTTCCGGCCAGCTGAGCCACCACCACCGCCGGCGGATATCGCCACCACCTTCGTTAAGGTGGGGGCTAGCGTTTCCCGGCGGTGGGGCCGCCGGATTTGGCTCCTCCGGCGAACCCGAGCAAGAAATGAAAAGCTCGAATTTCTCCATTTCCTCACATGGCATCGGGCTCGATTGAGCCCGATATCTCCCTAGGTCGATCTAGAAAGTTAGTACGGGAAGAGGTGAGGTGAAACGCACCATAATCGGGGCTTGGCTGCGGGTCAGGCGGCGGTTTGCCGTGGTGGTGGTGCGCCGGCGAGCTCCTCCCCGAAAGTTGCATTCTCCACCGTTCTCCATGTGTAAGTAGTCGAATTCCACTCCTCTGGACCTTCTGAAGCTAATGGAGGGGTTATTTGGGGCTGATAGAGGGTATATGGGGAGATAAGCCCAATGTGAGCTCGGTTTGAGCTTTGGTTGTGTCACCATGGGTGCCATGTGGCTCTCAGCTCTGTAATTCTGCTGGAAATGAAGAGGGAAGTCAGCCACCTGGTTTTGGGCAGCTCAGTTGGTGATGAGGGAGTGGTGGAAAGCTCTCTTATCAAGGTCCTGGGTTCGAGACCCAGTGGCAACAACCTACCGTGCTGATAAACAGGCCGGAGAGGGGTTGGGGTGCATGGCCTGCAGGCTTGAATGTGAAAGGCTGACTACCAGTGGTGGGCCCGGGTCTGGACCCTGGTAGGCCGGCGGTCCAGCAGGGTCCCATGTTGATGGGCCTGGACCGTTACAACGCAGGAGTCCGCTTAGTGCACCAGCGTTGAGGCGTTTGATAGGTCTGACCAGTAGTGCTATACTGGTTTAGAGGTGGGTGAGGCCCAACCCACCGCTTCTGTCTGCCACTACGGAGGTATCCTGGGAGGTGAGGCTCCAGAAAGGGGGAACTAAAGGTCTGTGTGCACAGAGTCGGGTGTGTGTGTTGCACTTGCTTGATCCATCATACCCACTTGCATGTCATAGCATAAGCGATTCATTTAACACTTTGACACCTAAAATATAAGTGGTATGGGACACTTATACATTAGGCCCTGCAAAACGACCCCTTGCTCTATAAGCTTGTGTGGGCAAGTTTATAAATTAAGGTTAATTTTCTTTACATATATATATTGCTGTTAATAACCGACACCCCAACGTATAAATTGGTATGGGACTCTTTATACGATGGGAGCCTTGCAAAAGACCCCTTGCTTATATGTACCCATATAAGTTAAGGTTACTTTACTTTATTTGTTTACAAATATGTTTAGTTACTATATAAATTGCTAGTTTTAGGTCCACCGTCACCTGCATTTGATATACTCTCCACTTTCAAGTCCTCCCTTTCTTCCTCTCCGCTCGGTGCCTAGGAGCCATGGGGAAGGGGTGGGGGATGATAGGACTTAGTCTTTTAGACTAACGGTTTTCGAACCACATCATTTAGGGGATCGCGGAGCCCAGATTGGAGGAGCAGCCCCAGAGGTCGACACGCTTGGAGATGGGGCAGTCTAGCACAGGAGTTCAGACAGCTGGGACCGTGAGGCCCTTACTCTAGTAGTATTTATTTTATTTCCACATGAGAGATCTTGTGGTGAGGAATTGTTGTATCGGGCATAAGCCCTTATTTACAGTGCTTGGTTTTGTGGACTCTCCCATCGTGGAGATATTTTACTTGATGCGATATTTCTGTGGACTTTTACTTAGAGTTTTGCTTCGCATGTTATTACTCTAATTTTGTTACTATGCTGCGATCGAATTGGCCGGCAGAAACGGCGTTTTGTGGTGATGACGCTTCCGGGCGAGAAGGTGTCACCGCAAAGCGGCGGTTCTGGGCATAAGACCCTGTGTTTTTTTAAAAAAAAATGGGGTCTTACACTTTATTCACGGGAAGCATCTTCCACAAACTACTTAAACACACCACATCAGCCACGATCCGCCAAGCATCATTCGTAGTCCTGTTAAGGAGGGCACCACCAGCGGCTGTGTCGAATAGGTATCAAAACCTCTTATGAATACCGAAATAAAACGTTTGCAAAAACAGCACTCCAGATGTGTCCAGCCCAGAGCACCTTGATCGCAACAGCTGAAATCTTTCCCAAGACTCACAGAGAGACTCACCAGGAGCCTGCGCGAAGAAGACCAAATCTAAATTCACCTATGCCAACAACGTGCGCGAGGAGAACTTTCTGAGGAATTAAACTTCAACACACTTCCACGAAGTCAGCGCACTCGGGAAGATATCCCTATACCATTGTCTATCTTTCCCCGCAAAAGAAAACGTGAAAAGTCTAATCATAGCCACATCCTGCATTTTCCCCGCATAGCAAAAAGTGCTATAAAGCTCCAAGAAGCTATTGATATGAGCCCTGGCATTCTCTCCTTGGAACCCATGAAATAAACAATACTGCGAGACAAACTTGATCAGATTCGCAGACAGCTCAAAGTTATCCGCCTTGTGGTTAGAGGCTAACATAATGTCCTGCATTTTGAATTAGCCTTTGACAAAAATCGAACTGAACAATGTGAGTAACGAAAAGGATGGAATCATCAAACAGCATCCATATGTCTAAAAATACATGCAACGGTTGCACTCCCCGACAACGGCGCCAAAAACTTGATGCGCTGGCGGTAAGATTACCGTTCACGGCCAAGTAATAAAAGGGAGGAGTAGCTTCCCCAAGTATCGATCTCACGCGGAGTGCAAGTAAAAATGAGGGGTTTGATTTTGGATTTCCTACACAAAGCAGCAATAATCTAGTACGGGTCGCCGTCACCGCGTCGCCAGGGTGAATTACTCCAAAGACTAAGAGCGGAGTCGAACAAAATATCGAGGGTCGTAAACACCTCTTCGCATCGCGCGCTTCCAGCAGTCGCTAGAACGGATCAAACACAACTTTCTCTAACAAATATGAAGCTCATCAACCCATATCATGATCAAGAAATCACCACACAAAACTGAAAGAATTGGTTTCAAGATAACCTAAACACCTAGAGGGGGGTGAATAGGTACAATTCCTTTTTACTCTAAGATAGAATATTAATTCAGTTAATCACATAGAATCAAACAGAACTACTGCTACCATATCACAGAATTCACACAATCACACACAATCACAGATGGCACACAGTTTTATAGTGGTTCCCCAAATGATGGGTACATCCACTTTCCCCCTTCGCCTATCTAGCAGTTTACTAGATTCGGCCTAACTTCTTCCTTCCTTCTCAAATCTACAAATCTTACAGCTCAGAACCCAGTCTAGGTTCCTACAACTCAGAGTGAGTGCACACTCCTACAACTTAGGCAATTAATCCCTACCTCAGCCTTCACCGAGGCCTACAACTCAGAGAATCAGATCTCCTACCTCAGGCACACAGCCCTACCTCAGCCTTCCCAAGGCCTAAAACTCAGAGATGTAAATCTCCTACCTCAGGCACCCAGCCCTACCTCAGCCTTTATAACTTAGGCTTACAACTCAGATCAATAATGATCTTATAGAAAAATGATAAAAATAATTTGTATCTTTCACCCAAGTTGAGAGAGAATGGGTAGAAAGATTTCTTGATCAGTTCTTCAAGAATCTGATTTCACAGAAATCCACCTGTCTTTGGCTTTCTTCAAAGCTTCTTGAATCTGAACAAAATAAGGTTAAATTTTTTGAAGATGATCTTCAATCAGCTTCCCTCTTAAAATCCAGAAATCAATCTGAATTCTTCTTTACAGATTAGTTCAGGATCTGGTCTTACGAGACTAGTTGTTGATAGTCTCTTTCTTCACTTGAATTGTTGGAGCTCTCTCTCTAAATATTCTTCTGAAGATATGTTGAAATTCTACACTTAGATCAAATTGAAATCTCTGACTGGATTTCCTTGTATATGTTGGATCTTCTGTTGTAATTGTGATTTCGTGTAGTTCGTTTTTTCATTCTTACTTCTTCTTTTTCATTCTGTTCTGTTGATAGAATCTGTCTTTATATAGACTTCATCCAAGGTTACCGGCTGATCCAGTTGCTAACTAACTTCTGACAGATCTGACAGTTGCAGTAGACCTGTTGGTTATGGCAGCTGTCAAGTCTTCCAATCACTTCTTGAAACTTTGTCTCTGTTAGTAAAATGCCGAGTCTGAACTTCACATGTGTCGACATAAGTAGACTAAGTGTCGACACAATCCTTGGTGGTATCTACACAGCTCTCATGGTGTCGACACTGCTTATTGACATAGCTTCTGTAAGAATGTGTCGACACAAGTCCTTTGTGTCGACATAGTCACTTCTTGTCTTGACACAATTGACTTAGAAGAAATTCTGGTGTGTGTGTGTGTGTCGACACAAGTCCTGTGTGTCGACACAGTTGATGTCGACTGAACTTTTTGTATGTCGACACAAGTCCTGTGTGTCGACACAGTTGATGTCGACTGAGCTTTCTGTGTGTCGACACAAGTCCTGTGTGTTGACACAGCTGATGTCGACTGAGCTTTCTGTGTGTCGACTGAACTTTCTGTGTGTCGACACTGCTTCTCCAAGTATCGACACAATTGACTCCAGGTGTCGACATAGCTTTTCCTAAGTGTCGACACAAGTCTTCACAAGTGTCGACACAGCTTCTTCTGGTGTCGACTCGTGGACTTAGAAACATTTCCTGCATATTCTTAACCTGCACATATAAACTCAAAACAACATCAAATATACCTTGATGAATATCATTGAGCTATGTTAGGCTTCTCCAAATCTGGTACACATTTTCCAATGTACCAAACAATCTCCCCCTATTTGGAGAAGTCAAAACCCTTAGTCAATTATATACACCATTTATAATAAACACACATTATGATGTATATAAACATTACATGACAGGGCAACATATAAACAAAACATGTACAATATGTCATTACAGAATAATGCAAACACAGTGAGCATGAATCATTGTTTTGTTTAAACTATCAAAAGTTTTTCAACAATCAGTTTACATAGATTTTTATAACAACTAAATATTACATTATTGTAAAATCTAGTTAATCTATTCTAAGGCTGATCTAGCTCCTTGATGACTATGCCTTTTCCTGGTTTGACCTGAGCCTGCATAGTAGGTTCAGCATCATCAGCAGGTTTCTTCCCTTTTAGATCTTTCCTTTTCTGTTCTTCATCCCTTATCCTTTGCCTTTCAAAATAATGAAAAGGCTTTGGAAAGTACTTGCTAGGCTCCAGAGCATTTGCAGGTAACTTCCCAGCTTTTGCTTTCCTTCTATATTGAACAATGGCTTCTTGCCTAGCTTCATACTTGTTCCATTCTTGCTCAGTGTACCATTTTCCACTTTCATGGGTCTTGTCCTTCACAGCTTTCCAGGAAGTCAGGATAATGTTCCTGGAAGTAGGACTCCATTGCTCAAAATCAGGCTTCAACTCTTCCTGTTCTCTAAACCTTTTCTTTGAGAACTGAGCTTCTTTCTCTTTATGCAAAGCTGCTGCTGACATTTCTACTTTCTCAATGATAACATTCTTAGTAGCCTCTGGAGGGCTGTACATCTGATCAACCAGGTGTAGAATTGCTTCAAAGTTAGAAGGGGGATATATGATTTGAGCTACTTCCTGCTGACCCCCTTCATTTCCTGCAGCCTGAATTCCTGATTCAGCTATGTTGTCATCATAACATAGGGGTGGATAGCCTAGAGTTGCTCTAACAACATTTGTTATCCATTTGGCATGCTCTGAGCTAGCATTAACTATCAACCTCTCCCCCTTTATGACTTCTCTTTCAATATGATCCCTGAGATCATTCTTTTGGAACCTCATTTGATTAGCCACATAATGTGTTCCCTCTGTGTAATATGCTTTAAACTTTTGAAGCTGAGCAGAGATAAGCTTTTGAGAGGCTTGAAGTGCAGATTGAAAAGTGGCTAAATCCTCTTGAAGTTTCTTATCAAACTCTGATTTGTCTTTAGCCCTTGCCTCAGTCAGTGCAACTGCAGTATTATTTAATTCTATAACAATCACATTATGTGATTCTGTAAGATTATCATTCATCCTTAGTTGATTTTCCAGGACATAGCCTTGCTTAACAACTATATCATCAACTTTAGTCTTTATTCCTTCTTGTTATTTTGCTAGGAAAGCCATAGCATTACCTCCTTTGTGAAAGAAATCTATCATCTCCTTTTTATTCTGATTTACCTCAAATCTAATTGATTTTATATCTTGAGCCAAGGAGAATTGCAAATCTTTATGGGTCTCACCAATATATTTCTCCAGGGCTATTCTTTGTTCATCTAATTATACTTGCAAAGATACAAGTAAGGAACTATAATCTTGTACAGGAACTAGTTGTGGAGCAGTTTGCAATGCCCTTTTATAGCTTTGGCTTCTTCTTCTGAAAACCATCAGCTTTCTCTTCTTTGCTTTAGTTTCTGCTTCATCTTCAGAAGCTGAGGTACTTGCTATATCAACTCTTTCCTGAGGATTAGGAGGATGTTCATTTTCAGCCCTAGGTTGCTCCCCCTCAATTCCAGCTTGCTCCCCCTCAGTCCTGGCTTGCTCCCCCTCAATTCTGACTTGCTCCCCCTCAGTTCTTGGTATATCTATATCAGGGAACAACACTTCAAGGGTAAACTCTTGTTGAGTTTGGACTGGAGGCACTCTTAACTCTGGAGCATAAGCAGTTGTAGATGTATCCTCCATGATAACATCCTGTGCTTGATTGTTGAGTTCAATGGCCTGGTCAACATCAACCAAGGGCACAGTTAGTGTTTCATCCTCATTATTGAAAATTGTTTGATTAACTTCTTGGATTACCTCAAGAATAGTTTGAGTAGCCATTTCAATTTCTAAGTGTGTTGGCTCTTCCTCAAGATGAGTCGCCCCCTACATCTGATCATCATGTCTAATGTTTGGAGCAGGTGATTTCTCAGTATTCTCTGGCCTCTCTTCATCACCCATGTCTTTTATCAGCACTCACTCCCATCTAGAGATTATCCTTAGATCCATTCTCCTCATGTGATTGATCTTGGATCCAGCAGCCTGCTGCATCACTTCTGGAATTGCTTCAGCCAAGTATAAGCTTAATATCCTTCCCAGATTAGGTTTCTTGATGCTTTCTCTAATCTTTTCATATATGACTGCAGACCAATTGGTGTTGATTTTGTAGATGATCCTGGTCATGAGGCTGAACATGTAGGCTGAAACCCTATCATGTCCACCTGGTTTGCATAAGATGACTTTGTCAACTACTTCAGAAAGTAATTTTCCTTGAACATTCATTCCGTTTTTATTCATGGATGATCCAATTTTCATGGTGGAATCTAATCCACACCACTGGAGTGCTTCCCTGGTCTTGGAAGATGTAACTTCTTCGTCTTCTTGAGTTTTGGGCAGATGAAGAGTTTTTTGTAAGCTCTTCATGGTGAGTTTGATTTTATTACCCTGGACTGAAGACTTAATTTATAGTCCAGTTGAATCCTGAGTTGTAGCTCCATAGAACTCAATGATTTCCTTCTTCCATATCTTTGTAGGTTCTGATGTCAAATACTCCAAGCCATTTTCAGCAATTAGAGATATCACAACTTTAATCGCTGGTTCAACATCGTCAAAGGCATTCCGTACCAGTTCATATCCCTCGTTCACATTTTCGTCAAGTTTCGGCACCATGGGGATGGTGAGAAATCTTGAAGGGAGAAGAGAGAGTTTGTCGACACAAGAATCTAGTCTCAAAAATCTAGAGAGCATGTCGACAGGGTATGTGCTTTTCCTATTTATATGTGTCCAAACATTGAAGGTCAAAAGGCGCGCCAAATTTACCTAGTGTGTTGACACTGATGAGATGGTGTCGACACAGACTGTTAATGTCACGAAAGAAGTCTTGACTTCTATGTGTCGACACTAATTGATGATGTGTCGACACATACATACTTATTAGTTCAATAGAAATTCTGTGTCGACTCTAATTCTAAGTGTCGACACAACTTCTGGATGTGTCGACACTACTTCTCTGAAGTGTCGACACCAATTTTCTAGATGTGTCGACACAACTTCTCTGAAGTGTCGACACCAATTTTTTAGATGTCACGACACAACTTCTCTGTATCTACATAGACCTCTTTTTGTCGACACAAAATTACTTAGACAAATTTGTCAATCTAATTTATGTTCAGCATACCTAATTCAATTTTAAAATTATTGAATTTAGTTTCATCAAATGTCTTAGTGAACATATCAGCAATTTGACAACTTGTATTGACAAATTCTAAACATATATCGTCTTTTTCTACATGATCCCTAAGAAAATGATATCTTATTTCTATATTCTTTGTTCTACTATGAGAAACAGGATTATTAGCAATAGAAATAGCACTTGTAGAATCACATAATAAAGGGGTTCTACTTACCTGAATACCATAATCTTCAAGCTGATGTTGTATCCACAATAGTTGTGCATAGCAGCTCCCTATAGCCATATACTCAGACTCAACTGTGGAGATTGCCACACTAGTCTTCTTCTTACAGCACCATGACACAAATCTTCCTCCTAGAAATTGACAGGTTCCTGTTGTGCTTTTCCTATCTTCTTTGAATCCTGATGGTTGTTCTACATAGACTTCCTCCTTTAATTCTCCATTCAGGAAGGCTGACTTAACATCCATTTGGAACACTTTGAAAGCCTGAGAGGCTGCATAGGCTAGAAATAGCCTTATTGCTTCCAACCTTGCCATAGGGTCAAATGTTTGATCAAAGTCTATGCCCTCTTCCTACCTGTATCCTTTGGCTACAAGCCTTGCCTTGTTCTTAATTATGATTCCACTGTCATCTAGCTTATTCCTATAGATCCACTTAGTCCCTATGACATTATGGTCTTTAGGTTTAGGAACTAACTTCCAGACCTTGCATCTCCTGAATTGATTTAACTCCTCCTGTATAGCATCAATCCAGTGTGGATCTTGTATAGCTTCTTCAAATCTTTTAGGTTCCTGTTGAGATAAGAAGTTTGAGCATAGTACAGTGTTCAAGCTCCTGCTTCTAGTTTGAACTCCTTATCTAGGATCACCAATAATCTGGTGTACAGGATGATCCTTTAAATGTCTAACTGCTGGAGGAAGTCTGTCTATAGTTTGACTTTCTCCATTTTCTTCATTCTGCTGTACTTCATGGTCTTCATCAGCATCTTGTGAGTCTTGTAGTCCCCTTGGATAGCAATCATCATTTTCATCTTCCTGCCTTGCAGTTTGATCTTCTTTGATAGTCAGCATGTCCATCTTCTCTTTTATACCTGTAGATCTACAAGAACTACTTGGCAACTCACTATTAATAAGTCTTGATTCATCAAATATAACATGAACAGACTCTTCTACAACTTGAGTAGTCAAGTTATAGACTCTATATGCCTTACTATTGTTGTTGTACCCAACAAATATCCCATCTTGGGATTTTGCAGCAAACATTATTAGGTAAGACTTGCCATTGTTAAGCACATAGCACTTGCAACCAAAGATCCTGAAATAGGATAAGTTTGGTTTTCTGCCTTTCATAACCTCATAGGGTGTCTTTTTGTGACCCTTAGTGATGGAAGCCCTATTGAGCAATGACATGCAGTGTTTACTGTCTCAGCCTAGAAATATTCTGGGAGAGAAGTGTCACTCAATAGAGTTCTACCAGCCTCAATGAGAGTCCTATTCTTTCTTTCAATAATTCCATTTTGCTGAGGAGTTCTAGGTGAGGAGAATTCCTGATGAATTCCAAATTCTTCACATAACTTTGTCATACTTTCAGATTGAGATTCAGTTCCATGGTCACTTCTGATTTTAACCACTGAATTGTTCAGTTCATTCTGAATTTGCTTAACAAAGTTGCAGAAAATAGTTGGGGTTTCAGATTTCTGCCTCAGAAAGAAAACCCATGAAAATCTAGAATAGTCATCTACAATCACAAATGTATAGACTTTCCTACCTAGACTCTGAACTAGCATTGGACGAAATAAATCCATATGCAAGAGGTATAAACACCTCACTGAGTCTTTGGTTTCAAGGCTATGAAAGGAGGATCTGGTTTGCTTGCCTTTTTAACAAGCTGAGCATATTCCATTCTTAATGCACTTAACTTGAGGACCATTCCTCACTAACTCTTTATTAAATAGTTGACCAATAGTCTTGTAGTTTAGATGAGCTAGCCTCTTGTGCCATTTGACACAATGAGAGGCTTTCTCATCAGCTACAAGACAAATAGGAGAATCTTTATTCTCACTCACAAAGTTTAGGCAATACACATTTCCTTTCCTATAACCAGTCAACATGATTTTTTGATCACTTGACCTTTTAATATGACAACCATTCTTAATGAATGAAATGTCATATCTAAGATCACTCAGTTGACTTATGCTTATCAAGTTATGTTTCAAACCCTTCACATAAGCCACTTGAGTGATAGTAATTGAGCTGTAAGAAATGTTAACAAACCCTTTGATGACTCCTTTTTCAGAACCACCAAAGATTACTTTAGATCCATTAAAATGGGTGAGTAGTCCTTCAGCAATCCTCTTATTCTATTCATATGTCTGGAACATCCACTGTCTATGTACCATAAAGGGGCATGGCCACTTGGACTTATTTGCAACAAATAATTACTTAACCTTAGAACCCAAATTGTTATTGGGTCCTTGGTTCAGGTTAGACTGAAATTTAGCATAATTTGTAACATCCCTTCTTCCAAGTAAGCTGGCATTCATCCTGACATTAGTGTTATGCCAACAGTCAATGGCAAAGTTTCCCACCTTGCCACAACACCAGCACTCATATCTATTATACCTCTTTTTAGGTATAGTTTTAACAGCTTTGCTGTCAGCTGTTCTTAATGCTATAGGTACAGTGTTTCTTTGCTTGAGTGCTGGATACCACTTGTCATTCAGAATGTCAGGCTTACGATGACCATGTATGATATCATGATCATTACAATTGGTAGGCTGTTGCACTTTTCTGAGAGCAATAGGGGGATTGAAAACAAGTGACTTAACTGGGGCTTTCCTTTTCCTTTTGGAATTAGCTGCCCTAATATTTCCTTTAAAACTCAATCCTGTCTTACCCTTTTGAGACACAAAGTCATTAATTAAGGGAAGGACAGATTTTGGCTTAGAGAAATTAGCCACTAGATCTTTTTCGTTCTGATGTCTAACTTCCAGACTTTTGATTTGATCACTCTTGAATGTGATTGTTCCCATCTGAATAACAGTTATGTTTTTCATCTTTGCAATCTCATTCATCTTTTGATCCAGCACCTTTTCTAAATTAGATACAGCCAACTTAAGAGCTACAATTTCCTTAGCCTGAATTTTAGTCAGGTTTTTGCATCTCTTAAATGCCTGCAGCAAATCACCATATTCATCTATAAGTTGATGAATATGTCCTTCAGATTCAGATCCATCCACATCTCTTGATGCAGATGCTTCTAATTCTGAGCCAGTGAAATAATCAGAATCTTCAAATAAGCTTTTTACCTTACTTGGACCAGGCTGATCCTGGCAGTGATCTTCATCAGTCAGGGCCATCAACCCTTTACACTGATGATTTCAGTTCCATTTATTGAGTCCAGCAATTGCAAGAACTCAGTCTCTTCTTTTGTTGCAAACATACCAATATATGCTTCAGCAATAGATTCAGAATCTGAAGATGATGGATCTGTCCAGCTTTTCTCTTTCTTTGCTACAAAGGATTTCTCCTTCTTATTCTTATTCTGAGACTTCTTCTTATCTGCAGATTCCTTTCTTTTGTCTGGACAATCAGCTACATGTTCAGGTCTGTTGCAGCAATAGCACACAATCTTTGTATTTGTTGATTTGCTAGGTTTTGACCTACTCTTGTCCTTTCTAGATGACTTCCTTTTCTAATAATACTCCTCCTTAGATTGAGAGGAGGATGGATTAGTTCTCCACTGCTTCTTCTTCAAAAATCTCTGAAACTGCCTTGTGAAGGCAGCAAAGTCCTCATCAGAATGATTTCTGTCTGAGGGGTGACATCTGAACTTTTAGAGATCACCTCTACAGCTTTCTTAGGAGGAGATGGAGACATCCTCCTATCCTTTCTTGTGGCTTCTGCCTTGAAGGCCACTGACTTTTCTCTATGTTCAACTTTAGTACTTCTCTCTTCCTCCTATCTGGCCATGAGTTGCATTTCATAAGAAAGTAGTTTGCCAATAGTGTTGGAGGAGAGATTTCTGCCAGTCTGGCCACTTCCCTGATGGCACAGATCTTGGTGTCCCAATCCTTAGTCAAAGATCTAAGGAATTTATCATTCAACTTATATGTACTAAATACCCCTCCATATGTCATTAGTTCATTCACAATTCTGAAAAACTTCTTATAACATTCAGTGATGCTGTCTAATTTGCTTTGTCTGAAGCTCTCATATTCCTGATTAAGCATTGCCTTTCTATCTTGTCTAACTTATTATGATCCCTCCATGTAGACTATCAATGTGACCCACATCTCCTTGTAGGTTTTACAGTGAATCAGATTTTGGAATGTTGAGTCATCTATAGCACTCACTATAATATTCTGAGCTCTCTTGTCCATTGTAGACAAGATAATCTCATCCTTAGTCATTTCTGAAAAGTCTTTTTGTGTCCTCTGATTAGCATCAAGAACTGAGACTTTCATTGGAATATAAGGCCCTTCCTTAACAGTAATATATATTCTTGGATCAGATGCTTCCATAAGCAATCTGACCCTTTCTTTCCATATTCCAAAGATTTCCTTCCTGTATATGGGCAATTTCATAGACCCAAGTTCCTTATGATTTTCTCCTGAACCCATCTGTTCTAATTTATTCTACCTCACAGATCTTACTCAGATTGTTAAGTCTATCTTTTGAGTAACCTGGCTCTGATACCACTTGAAAAAATTGGTTTCAAGATAAACTAAACACCTAGAGGGGTGGGTGAATAGGTACAAATCCTTTTTACTCTAAGGCAGAATATTAATTCTGTTAATCACATAGAATCAAATAGATCTACTGCTACCACATCACATAAATCACACAATCACACACAATCACAGATAGTACACAGTTTTATAATGGTTCCCCAAATGATGGGTACATCCACTTTCCCCCTTCGCCTATCTAGCAGTGTGCTAGATTCAGCCTAACTTCTTCCTTCCTTCTCAGATCTACAGATCTTACAGCTCAGAACCCAGTCTAGGTTCCTACAACTCAGTATGAGTCCACACTCCTACAACTCAGGCAATTAAGCCCTACCTCAGCCTTCACCTAGGACTACAACTCAAAGAATCAGATCTCCTACCCCAGGCACACAGCCCTATCTCAGCCTTCCTAAGGCCTACAACTCAGAGATGTAAATCTCCTACCTCAGGCACCCAGCCCTACCTCAGCCTTTATAACTTAGGCTTACAACTTGGATCAATAATGATATTACAGAAAAATGATAAAAATAATTTGTATCTTTCACCCCAGTTGAGAGAGAATGGGTAGAAAGATTTCTTGATCAATTCTTGAAGAATCTGATTTCACAGAAATCCACCTGTGTTTGGCTTTCTTCAAAGCTTCTTGAATCTGAACACAATAAGGTTAAATTTCTTGAAGATGATCTTCAATCAGCTTCCCTCTTAAAATCCAGAAATCAATCTGAATTCTTCTTTGCAGATTAGTTCAGGATCTGCTCTTAAGAGACTAGTTGTTGATAGTCTCTTTCTTCACTTGAATTGTTGGAGCTCTCTCTCTCTCTCTACAAATTCTTCTGAAGATATGTTGAAATTCTTCACTTAGATCCACTTGAAATCTCTGACTGGATTTCCTTGTATATGTTGGATCTTCTGTTGTAATTGTGATTTCGTGTACTTCGTTTTTTCGTTCTTACTTCTTCTTTTTCATTCTGTTATGTTGATAGAATCTATCTTTATATAGACTTCATCCAAGGTTACCGGCTGATCCGGTTGCTAACTAACTTCTGATAGATCTGACGGTTGCAGTAGACCTGTTGGTTATGGCAGCTGTCAAGTCTTCCAGTCACTTCTTGAAACTTTGTCTCTGTCAGTAAAATGTCGAGTCTGAACTTCACATGTGTCGACATAAGTAGACTAAGTGTCGACACAATACTTGGTGGTGTTGACACAGCTCTCAAGGTGTCGACAATTCTTCTTGACGTAGCTTCTGTAAGAATGTGTTGACATAAGTCCTGTGTGTCGACACAGTCACTTTTTATCTTGATACAATTGACTTAGAAGAAATTCCGGTGTGTGTGTGTGTGTGTCGACACAAGTTCTGTGTGTCGACACTGTTGATGTCGAATGAACTTTTTGTGTGTCGACACAGTTGATGTCGACTGAGCTTTCTGTGTGTCGACACAAGTCCTGTGTGTCGATACAGCTGATGTCGACTGAGCTTTCTGTGTGTCGACTGAACTTGCTGTGTGTCGACACTGCTTCTCCAAGTTTCGACACAATTGACTCCAGTTGTCGACACAGCTTTTCCCAAGTATCGACACAAGTCTTCATAAGTGTCGACACAGCTTCTTCTGGTATCGACTCATGGACTTTGAAACTTTTCCTGCATATTCCTAACCTGCACATATAAACTCAAAACAACATCAAATACACCTTGATGAATATCATTGAGCTATGTTAGGCTTCTTCAAATCTGGTACACATTTTCCAATGTACCCAACAAAAACCATAGCAAGACCTTGAGCAAAATACGGTTATTAAAAATCAAGCATACTAGCACAAGTTCATGTTAAAGCAAATCCAAGAAAAGAGGGGGTAAAGCACAACCAAGCACTCAAAGGCTCTCCAGGATTCACGGCCGGAAGCGAGGGCTGTCGATCCTCATCCTAGCTCGGTCTTTGGAAGGTTGATTGATATTTTTCGCATCAAGTCTGAAAACTTAATGCGGTTAAAACTCCAAAAATAGGTGAGGATTCACGCGGCGCCCCAGGCGGTTTATTTAAGTAGAAAAGCGGACTGTGATTTTTATTTAAGAAAACGAGGCGCACGTATTTATTTATTTGGATATAAAAAGATGTGACCGAGTTTTAATGAAAGGAGGCAAGTGCACCTATCGTGAGTAGTACAGGATATTCCGGGTGGAATATCAAGGTCGTATTGTTCTCGGGGTCGGTTCGATTATTTCTACTCTTCCCTGGAGGGGACTATTATTTTACCGATAATTACTTGTCGGGTATTTTATATATAATAAAAAAAATGACATAAAAAGAAAGCAATAAGGTGGAGCCGATGAAGAGCTTAGCTCGATGGCACCGAATAGATTTAGAACTAAAATATACTTTAAATAAAAAGAGATCCTAAATTTATAATTAATTAAGGCGGAGACTTGGCCGTGGAGGTTCCACTAGAATGAGCTCACCTAGCTATAGGACTATCGCTCACCTGAACGATAAGACTATTCGACCGAACGTTAGTCCGACGAAAGATTCCTCTTAACGTTCGCAATACGCTAAGAACCCCGCTATTGGGTGGGGAACACAATCCGGTAGAGTTTGTGCGCCTCCTCTCTCGAGGGTTAATGCGGAACTCTCTTTGCCAAGGGGGTGATCTGTCCATACGCACGGCCTCTTGGCTTGCGTATGGAAAATGAAAATAGTGCCCACACATCGATATGTGGTTCTACGCATCGTTAACCCCGAGCAAACCTTAAGTACTTTAATTAATTAGAAAAATGAGACCTTTTATTATTTTAAGTTATTTTATTTGTCCCAATGCTCTTCGATACTGAGGGCTAAGAACGGTTAGCCACTCATCAGAATGGGGACGGCTTGCGAGGAAAGCAATAAAGAAAGCAGTAAAGAAAGCTGAAAATGAAAGCAGTAAAATAAAGCAGCAAAGGAAAGAAGAAAATTGCAAGTCCTACTCAAACGAGTAGGACTGAAATGAAAGCGGTAAAATGCGAGTCCCGGCGCAAATTCATGGGCGGGAGAAAGAAAGCGGGTCCTACTCAAACGAGTATTACTAAATAAATTCTCACACTCACACACTCGACAGAAAGTAAAACTCACACACACACACACTCTCGACATAAAGTAAAATATACACACACAAATTCTACTCAAATGAGTAGGGAAAATAAAGACCTGCCATTTAACTGAAATGAGTGGGCGGAAATAAAGAAAATTACAAACTCAAGCACTCTACAGAAAGTAAAACACACGTACACTGCAAAAAGTAAACACACTCTACTGAATGAAATAAATCAAAGCACCATTTAACTCTTAACGAGTAGGCGAAAATAAATGCACAAGTACAAAAAATTAAGAAAAGCTAATTTATTCAAAAATTAAAACAACTGCATTTATATCGCTAGAATGCGGTAGAAATGCATAAAAACAGAAATAAAAATAAAACAAGCAAAAAGGTTACAAATAAACGCAAAAACAAAAATAATCGAAAAATTAAAACGAATACATTTCTACCGCTAGAATACGGTAGAAATGCATAAAAAGAGAACGAAAAAATAAAAAAGCAAAAAGTTTTGACAATAAAAGTGAAAATGCAACTGTTCGAAAAAGCAAAATAACAACTTATCCATTCTTATAATGCTATAGAATGTCTAAAAAGTGGAAGAAAAGTTAAAAGCACAAAAAGTTTTACAAAAATAACAAAAAGGCTAAGTAAGAAAGATCAAAAATCATTTTTATAACCATTTTTATAGTTTTATAAGGATGGATATGAAAGTGCAGAAAAATCCTAACACTAAACTAAGCTAAGTAAACAAAATAATGAAAACATAAAAGTAAAGAACTATACTCATATACACACACACACCCATAAAAAAGGAACGAAAAACAAATGAAAAGATAAGATTGCATAAAGCGAAGGCACATAGATGAAGTCCAAATCCATAGAAAGGGTAGAAAACTACAAATTTTATTAATCTTAAAAGGATATTACAAAGCTAAAACCAAAAAGGAGGGGGCGAAAATCCCTTACATAGGTCCAGGAATCATCTACGCAGCACTTCCCCTATACAAAATGGATCCAAAAGGGGAACCAGAACTCAAGCAGAACACTGGAATTTATAGACAAAATTTTGAGGAACACGCCCCCTGACACGGGCGTGTAGGTGGGGCGTGTCAGCACTGTACAAAATGCGGCTGGCGATTTGAAGGGACAGTGGACTTCGAGCTGGACACGTGTCGGTCACGCAGCGGTCACGCCCCAGGTCATGGGCGTGACGGTGGGCGTGTCGAGGAGGTGGATCTGGGCGCGATGCGTCAAAAGTCACCGCGTGGGTCTTGTCGTCTAGGTGGAGAAGTCACGCCCCAGGTCAAGGCGTGACTCTGGGCGTGTTGGGGGTTCGACGATCGTCGAGCGGAAAGTTGTCGAGCTGCAAAATCGTTAAGCGGCAAAGGGAGTCACGCCCTAGGTCACGAGCGTGACTCTGGGCGTGTCGCGGAGGTTTTAACGAACGTCGAGCGCAAAGTCGTCGAGCGACAAATCGTCGAGCGGAGGATCATCGAGCGGAACATTTCGTCGAGCATGATGGAGCGGTCATGCCCCAGATCACGGGCATGACGGGTGTTCGACGATCGTCGAGCGGAAATTGGCGAGCGCGAAAATCGTCGAGCGGAAAACGTCGAGCGCTGGACACGGGTCATGTCACGGGCGTGTGACCGGGCGTGTCAAGCAATTTCTTCAAAATTTGTTAATTTCTCGGGAATTTGACGTATCACGCCCTGGTCACGGGCGTGACCAACAGTACACGGGCTTGACTTGACTGTTTTGTGCAGATTTTTGATTTTTTCTGAAAAATAAAATAAAACAACTTAGAAAAATATTTACAATAAAAGGAGCATTTTATTAAACAAAAACAAGTAAAAATGACGAAAATAAATAAAAACGACTAAATTAATGTACACAAAAATGCATATATTTATAATTCATCAAATACCCCCATACTTAAGTTTTTGTTATTCCAGAGTAAAAGTTGAAGATTAACTTATAATGAATAAAAGAAATCCTAAGTTTAGCTATCGCTTGACTTAATTAAAAGTAAGATCAAAATAAATATCCGGGGTCTAAGAATTAAATCCTAAATTATGAAAATGTTATAAATAGAGGAAGCATTTCAAAAATACTTCTAGAAAAAAATAAAATAGAAAGCAAAATTTTATTTTTGTTAGTTTAACAAAGATGGATTGGAATTATACAAAAAACTTTAGCTTAAAAGAAGTTAAAAGAAATAATGCAATTTAAAAGTTATGGTCTCAAAAAATTTTAAATTAATTCTAGAATCATTGAAATAGGATAAGTGGTTTGGTGGTTTAGGAAGAAGTCTTGGATATTGAGGTGACACAAATTTTTCTCGAACCTCCAATTTTTTCTTTTGAATATTTAGGAAAATGAAATCTTATTTTCCTAACATATAATATTTTTTTTCTTTCTTCATAAATAAAATAACTCAATGTATATGTGTAGGAGTAATGAATTTTATCCACTTACTCCATAACATATAATCTTTTTAAATATTGGGTGCATATGTTTACGGAATGAAATCTTATTCCCATTGACATAAGATCTTTTTAAGGGATAAAATATGGGTAAATATGTCAAGTAAGACATGAAAAAAATGGAAGTGGGTTTATTTTTTTTTTCAAAAAGAAAACTAGATTTTAATAAAGAAAAAGTTTTGAGAGAAACCTTTTTAAAATGAACATTCCGATGTTTCTAAAAGCATGAAGTAGAAATAATTGAAATCTATGGATGTTATTTTCTGACATAAAAAACGAGCTTCTATTTAAAAATTAGAAGTGGTGGTGAAAACAAGTTCCCTATTATAAGGAAAAGATATAAAAAATTCTTTAACACTTAACCCCAGACACTTAAATCTATCAAACTTTAATTAATAAACGAATAGTAAGCAAAGAATAATTAAAATTCTCTTATAAATTAACTCGAAACCAGATTTTTAGAAAGAAAAGATGTTAAGAAATGGTATATTCGATTTTATTTGTTACATAATTTAACGAAATATTTTTGGGATTTTAGTGTTTTTATCATTTTTTTTGTTCTGATTATTATCTTTTTTGGATTTTTAGAGTTATTCACTTTTTTTAGAATTTGTGGTTTTGCTAATTTTTTTTGTTTTTTAGTATTTTTTGATAAG
Organism: Platanthera guangdongensis; assembly: GCA_039583875.1. Classification (NCBI taxonomy): domain Eukaryota; kingdom Viridiplantae; phylum Streptophyta; class Magnoliopsida; order Asparagales; family Orchidaceae; genus Platanthera; species Platanthera guangdongensis. The sequence goes on along the minus strand of CM077153.1, from coordinate 74,043,043 downwards.
TTATTTACAAGAAAGAGGAGAGAAACAAGTGTTATTTACAAAAAATATAGGGGGGAAGAGAGAATTTTTTTTTAAATATTATACAAAGTAAAAACTCGAGGGTGGCCCGCGAACAGACTCTTATTTGGGTGGTTGGTTCGATGAGTCGAACGCCGCGGGCAGGCTAAATAGCGAGCTTTTTTCAAAAAAGGAAGAGAAGAGGGGGGAAGAGAGATTTTTACAAAATATATTTACAAAGTAAAAAAGAAAAAAAAATTTGAATTTTTTTTGATGTTTTATAAGTTTTTTGTGTGATTTTTTATGTTTTATTATTTTTTTGAGTTTTTTTATATATAAAAAAAAGAAAAAAAAATTTAGGTTTTAAGTTTTGTAATTTTTTTGTATTTTTATGAGTACAGAATAATAAAAATGCATAATAGGAAAACACCCCCAATCTTAAACCCAATATTGTCCTCAATGTTGCAGTCTAAGTATGCGTAACGATTAATATACAAAATATAATATGTGCAAAAATAAAAAGAGAGGGTAGGAACTTCCGTAAGACGAGTTCGGGGAGGCCCGGGTAGAAACCATGCATTATTGTTAGAAGAAGGAGCAAAAATGTAACAGAAAAAATAAGACGAAAAATATAAACTTGGCCGAAAAAATGTGGGAGGTAGGGGGTGGTAAGTGCTTGTGTGACGCGAAGGTAGCTAAGGCCTTAGCAAAATGAGCGTGGACAAAAATGCATCCCCAAACGCGCACAAGGGCGAAGAACATGCCGAATTAAAACAAAATAAGTTAAAATAAATTAAATAAACAAAATATATATATTTTAAAATCAAATTATTATATGTTTTTGGTGTTTTTAAGTAGGTTTTATTTTGTTTTTTTTATATTTTTGGTTTTTAGATTTTTTTTTGGTTTTTAGTTTTTTAGGTTTTTGAAGCTTTTTTTTCTTTTACTTTTTGTTAGATTTTTTATTATTTAGAGTTTTTTTTTTAGTTTTTTAAAATTTTTAGGTTTTCGTTTTTTAGAGTTTTTCATTAAAATAATGAAAAAAAATTTTATGTTTTTTTTTGTTACATTTTTTTGGTATATAGTTTTTTGTTTTATTTTTTCATAAAACAATATTGCAAAAAAAAATTGTTATGTTTTTTTTCATTTTTTAGATTTGTTTTGCATTTTTATTTTAGTTTTATTGTTTTTTTTTCAAATTTTTAGTTTTTATAGGTTTTTCAAATATTTTAGTTTTATAAGTTTTTCAATTTTTTTTAGTTTTATAGGTTTTTCAAATTTTTAGTTTTATAGGTTTTTTAAATTTTTTTGTTGGAAACAACGCTATTTCAGTTTTGTGTTTTTTTATATATGAAATAAGAAATATAAAAGAAACCCTTTTTTGTAAGTTTTTTGTAGTTTTTATTATTATTATTATTATTATTATTATTATTATTAGTTTTTTTTGCCATTTTAAAACTTTTTTTGATATATATATCTATCTATATATATATATATATAGGTAAAATTAATAATTTTCCAGGGTTCAAAATAACGACTCGAAAAGCTCCCCGGCAACTGCGCCAAAAACTTGATTGATATTTTTCGCATCAAGTCCGAAAACTTAATGCGGTTAAAACTCCAAAAATAGGTGAGGATTCACGCGGCGCCCCGGGCGATTTATTTAAGTAGAAAAGCGGATTGTGATTTTTATTTAAGAAAACGGGGCGCGCGTATTTATTTATTTGGATATAAAAAGATGTGATCGAGTTTTAACGAAAGTAGGCAAGTGCACCTATCGTGAGTAGTACAGGATATTCCGGGTGAAATATCAAGGTCGTATTGTTCTCGGGGTCGGTTTGATTATTTCTACTCTTCCCTGAAGGGGACTATTATTTTACCGATAATTACTTGTCGGGTATTTTATATATAATAAAAAATGACATAAAAAGAAAGCAATAAGGTGGAGCCGATGAAGAGCTTAGTTCGATGGCACCGAATAGAATTCGAACTAAAATATACTTTAAATAAAAAGAGATCCTAAATTTCTAATTAATTAAGGCGGAGACTTGGCCGTGGAGGTTCCACTAGAATGAGCTCACCTAGATATCGGGCACTCGCTCACCTGAACGCTAAGACTATTCGACCGAACGTTAGTCCGACGAAGGATTCCTCTTAACGCATGCATTACGCTAAGAACCTCGCTATTGGGTGGGGAACACAATCCGGTAGAGTTGGCGCGCCTCCTCTCTCGAGGGTTAATGCGGAACTCTCTTTGCCAAGGGGGTGATCTGTCCATACGCACGGCCTCTTGGCTAGCGTATGGAAAACGGAAATAGGGCCCACACATCGATATGGCTTCCTACGCGTCGTTAACCCCGGGCAAATGTTAAGTAATTTAATTAATTAGAAAAATGAGACCTTTTATTATTTAAAGTTATTTTATTTGTCCTAATGCTCTTCGATACTGAGGGCTAAGAACGGTTAGCCACTCATCGGAATGGGACGGCTTGCGAGGAACACAATAAAGAAAGCAGTAAAGAAAGCTGAAAATGAAAGCAGTAAAATAAAGCAGTAAAGGAAAGCAGAAAACTGAAAGTTCTACTCAAACGAATACATTTCTACCGCTAGAATACGGTAGAAATGCATAAAAAGAGAACGAAAAAAATAAAAGGAGCAAAACGTTTTGACAATAAAAGTGAAAATGCAAGTGTTCGAAAAAGCAAAATAACAACTTATCCATTCTTATAATGCTATAAAAATGTCTAAAAAGTGGAAGAAAAGTTAAAAACACGAAAAATTTTACAAAAATAACAAAAACGCTAAGTAAGAAAAATCAAAAATCATTTTTATAACCATTTTTATAGTTTTATAAGGATGGATATGAAAGTGCAGAAAAATCCTAACACTAAACTAAGCTAAGTAAACAAAATAATGAAAACATAAAAGTAAAGAACTATACTCATACACACACCCATAAAAAAGGAACGAAAAACAATTGAAAAGATAAGATTGCATAAAGAGAAGGCACATAGATGAAGTCTGAATCCATAGAAAGGGAAGAAAATTACAAATTTTATTAATCTAAAAAGGATATTACAAAGCTAAAACAAAAAAGGAGGGGAGAAAATCCCTTACATAGGTCCTGAAGGATGGATATGAAAGTGCAGAAAAATCCTAACACTAAACTAAGCTAAGTAAACAAAATAATGAAAACATAAAAGTAAAGAACTATACTCATACACACACACACACCCATAAAAAAGGAACGAAAAACAATTGAAAAGATAAGATTGCATAAAGAGAAGGCACATAGATGAAGTCTGAATCCATAGAAAGGGAAGAAAATTACAAATTTTATTAATCTAAAAAGGATATTACAAAGCTAAAACAAAAAAGGAGGGGGAGAAAATCCCTTACATAGGTCCTGGAATCATCTACGCAGCACTTCCCCTATACAAAATGGATCCAAAAGGGGAACCGGAACTCAAGCAGAATAATGGAATTTATAGACAAAATTTTGAGGAACACGCCCGCTGACACGGGCGTGTAGGTGGGGCGTGTCAGCACTGTACAAAATGCGGCTGGCAATTTGATGGGAAAGTGGACTTCGAGCTGGACACGTGTCGGTCACGCAACGGTCATGCCCCAGGTCATGGGCGTGACGGTGGGCGTGTCGAGGAGGTGGATCTGGGCGCGATACGTCAAAAGTCGTCGCGCGGGTCTTGTCGGCCAGGTGGAGAAGTCACGCCCCAAGTCACGGCGTGACTGTGGGCATGTCGAGGGTTTGATGATCGTCGAGCGGAAAGTCGTTGAGCGGTAAAATTGTTGAGCGGCAAAGGGAGTCACGCCATAGGTCACGAGCGTGACTCTGGGCGTGTCGCGGAGGTTTCGACGAACGTCGAGCGCAAAGTCGTCGAGCGGCAAATCATCGAGCGGAGGATCGTTGAGCGGAACATTTCGTCGAGCTTGATGGATTGGTCACGCCCCAGATCACGGGCGTGACGGGTGTTGGACGATCGTCGAGCAGAAATCAGCGAGCGCGAAAATTATCGAGCGGAAAACGTCGAGCGCTGGACACGGGTCATGTCACGGACGTGTGACCGGGCGTGTCAAGCAATTTCTTCAAAATTTGTTCATTTCTCGGGAATTTGACGTATCACGCCCTGGTCACGGGCGTGACCAACAATACACGGGCTTGACTTGACTGTTTTGTGCAGATTTTTGATTTTTTTTGAAAAATAAAATAAAACAAGTTAGGAAAATATTTACAATAAAAGGAGCATTTTATTAAACAAAAACAAGTAAAACTGAAGAAAATAAATGAAAATGACTAAATTAATGTACACAAAAATGCGTATAATTACAATTCATCAAAGGTATCCGGGATCCCAAAGGGCTGTCACTTCCTTCTTCACACCTGTCCTCTTCGTGTTGGGGTCGCTGACTCGGATCAGAGCGAAATGCTTCACAAGTTCTAGAACTAAGAACTCAAACAGTAGCTTGTAGGTCGACAATGGCGATGGCGGTCGGAGACAAAGCTTTAACAAGCTCTTTGGAGGATAATGGATGGCCGGATCAACTCTCCAAGGTGGAGAGAGAAAATGACGGCTGGAGGGACGAGTTCCCACTCAAAGGGGCGGAAATGGCGGGGGAAAACGGAGATGTCCTGGCCCAGAAGAAATCTGCGGCTTAAATAGTAAAAGTCAGAAAAAAATGGTCACGCACAGTTTGGCGCACGACCATGCGTGAACCGTACGATAATAATATCCAGAAAACTCCTGAGGAAGATGAAGCGTTGACCCGTATGTTTCCTTCGCGCATGGGTGATCCACCCGTGCGTGAAGTAATATGCACGGGTAACGATAGAGAGCTGAAACCGGGTGTAATCGTGCGTCTTACGCTCGCACGGGTGCTTCCGCCCATGCGTGAAGAAGATGCACGACCAACCATGGAACAGAGTAAAACCAGAAGGCTACAGGAAAACTGTGCGTTTCCTTCGTGCACGATTCCGAAGAAACCGTGCGTGATGCAATCGCACAGGCTGGTCAATCTTCCAAAATAATCTGTAGAAAACGCATGACGAAAACAAACCGTGCGCCAAGAAAATGCACGACCGTGCGTTTTCCACAATTCAGAATTTTGAGGTGTGGAAAACTGACCACCTATACACAAAAAAAACTCACAAAGGAGGACCATCCAACAATCAACAAAACGTAATAAAAACTACTAGAATGAGCCCTGGGGAGCACCAAGTGCATACCCCCAGCAATCGAATGCGGAATTGATCACCCACGGGCTAGAAAAGTGCACTAAATGTGAAACGCGGTAGGAACGAAATATCAATGAAAACAACCGAAAAGTGAAGTGCAAAGTCATGAAAAATAGCCCAGATGAGTCCACAAAACCCTATATAAACGGGACTCATCAGGATCTCTCTGATGAAATGGTGTTTTATGTTAATATGTTTGCCCTTACAAAGGTGTTCTGGATTTTTATAAAGGCAAATAGTAGAGGTGTTATTAGAATGAAGCTTTACCCCCTTTTCTTTCTCACACTCTATCTCCATCTATCTCTTTCTTCAGGCGTAGGAGCTAGATAACTTCACATACTGTATTGTTGAGAGCCATATACTCTGCTTCAGTGGTTGAGAGAGACACTGACCACTATTCTATGAGCTCCATGTTTTAGGTCCTGACCATACGAAAAAGATGAATCATACTTTGCTTTTTCGATCTTCTGGATTTCTAGCCCAATCTGGGTTGGTGAAACCGTGAAGACAATTATTGTGGCTGCTTTGATAGAGAATTCCATAATCTTGTGTGCCTTGTAGGTGTCGAAGGATTCATTTCGCAGTGGCTAAATGCTCCTTTGAGGGATTACTGACATAACGAGCCACAATATTCACCAAGTTCTTGATATCATACCTTGAGTTTGTGAGATGAATGAAGATTCTAACAAAACTTCTATACTTTTTCTGATCTGCTACTTCTTCATCTATTCTGGAGGTTAACTTTTCTATAGTTGACATCGGCGTGATTGCTGTGTACAACCTTGGGCTCGCGAGTAGCCCGACAAGCAAGGAAGGAAGGCTGGCGAGACGGGGGAGGCCAACCCCCTCGAAAGGAAGGGGCAGCCCATGAGTTAAGGCGAGACCTCGCTAGGCGGGATCTCGCTAGGCGAGACCTCCGGGCGCGGGCGAGATGAGCCCACAGGCGAGATCCCCCTAAGCTCGACGGGTCCCTCCCCACTCGCCACATGAAAAAAGATGGTTTTTACCTTTTTACCCACAAGGGGGATTTTACCTCTATGCCCCAGATAGTTTTACATTTTTACCCCTGGAGGCCTGCATATAGCTCTCTAGAACAGCGGGGTTTGGCTGTTAGCAGACCCAGTCCAGGGTGTTTTGGTCATTTTAGGTTGTTGTAGAAGTGATATTTGCAGATCAGATTCAGAGGCCTATAAATAGACCGATAAGGTGCCTGAGAAGGTTGTTGAACCTTTCCACTATTTTCCTCACAGGCACCTAGCTCAGCACTGGCTAGGGAGGCAAAGACTCTCAGTTCTTCCGGGTAAGAGGCGGGACCTCCAAGCTGAGTCCCCTCGGTCTGTTTTCAGGTCACTGACTCTCGTCAGGAGGGTAGCGCAGGGAGAGTACGTGTGGGCTGCATCCTGTTTCGAACTCTAGGAGGGACCGGAAAGCTGGTTCCAACATTTTTGGTGTGGTGAGCGTGGACCGCAGCCCTCAGAGAAGAACCTTGAGCAACCACATGGCGGGAGATCACGGAGAAGGAGAAGGAGGGGAGTTGGATAACCAGGAGGGATTTGTAGGGAGAGCGGAGCTTATGGCTTCGATCAAGGGGATCATGGATCTACTGCAAGGGATCTCGCGGCAGGGAGACTGTTCAACTCCACTGCCTCCAGTGCCAGCTCTCGCGACTCAGGAAGAACTCGTCTCGGCGCGAGTAGGAGAGGATGTCCCGGGGAGAAGGCCGGGAAAGGAGGTGATGATGGAAGGGTGCGGGAGAGACATGCCGGGAAGGGAGCTGTTCCCAAGCCCGGCGATTACCATCCCGCCAGGAGAGGTCGTCGCGTGAGTAGGGGCAGTGAGACCTGCGGCAAGAGGGTCCCCTTTTTGCGAGCTGATCCTGTCCGCTCCCGTCCCAGAGGGCTTCCGAGAGCCCAAGATGAACTACTACGTAGGGAAGGATGATCCTCTCCATCACTTGCAGTGGTTCGAAGACGCTGTCTCGATCAGACCCATGACGGACGCATTTAAGTGCCGCCTTTTTGCAATCACCCTAAAGGACAAAGCTAGGGACTGGTTCCATCAACTCCCGACAGGCTCGATATACTGCTTCGAGGACTTGAGTAGGAGTTTCCAGCTCCGATTCTCCACATCTAAGAAAAGGAAAAAGAACCCGGAGTCGATCTTCTTAATTAAGCAGAAGGCGGAGGAATCGCTGGCTCAGTACGTGGATAGGTTTCAAGAAGAGATTTTGGATATACAGGAGGTGCCAGGGTTTGCCCTCCAGATGGCCTTCACGGTGGAACTGCGGGAAGGATTCTTCAAGATGAGCCTTACCCGGAAGGCGTCGCTGTCTTTTGAAGGCTTGATGGAGAAGGCGGCAAAGGAAATAGCGATGGAGGCGGCGAACCCAGCTTTTGCAAAGAAGCTAGCAAGGCTTACTGAGGTAGAGTCGAAGGAGTCAGGTGGGAGGCAACCGGAGGCAAGGAGAAGAGAGGAGCCAAGGGCGCAGGCGTATCCAGAGCTGGGGTGGAGACAGCAGGGAGGCCCAGCCCCAGGACTAGGTAGGGGATTTCCCCAAGGGGGGAGGAACCAACAGGGAGGACCGGGAAGGTTTCACCAGCAAGGGTGGGGGTATGGCCATAGACCACCCCTACCCCCTCCGCAACAGGCAATGGCCATCGGCCGAGGCAGAGGAAGGGGTCGGGAGAGAGGAAGAGGAGCAGGAGCAGGGAGAAGGAGGAACCCTCGGGAAGGAAGATAGGGGGGGGAGGTGACGCTGCCATATTGTGACTTCCACGAGGAGGAAGGTCACGCGACGGCTACCTGCCCAGATTTCTTAGAGATGAGAAGAACTCGAGGGGCAGGAGAGCAGCCCAGGCCGGTGCGGATAGAGGAAGTAACAGTTACTGGAGAAGAGGATCGCTGTGTGGATCGAGCAGATGAAGGGGACCGCAGGGGAATTGGAGTGATCAATGGGGGGGTGGGGATAGAGGCGGCTCAAAAGGCGAGCCTTCACACTATGTACCGCCGAAGCGTCGCCTCAACTTCGCAATCCCCCCCTCCAGATGAAAAGATTACCTTTTCAAGGAAAGACATGCCTGACCATGAGGACCCCTTCTGTGACGCGCTGGTGATACGGACCGCCATCGAAAACTTCACGGTGTCGCGGATCCTAGTAGACAATGGGAGCTCGGTGAACGTGATTTTCAAGAAGGCATTCAATACGATGAGGGTGGAGGCCCGGAGGGTGCTGGCGGTGGATGGACCGCTGTTTGGGTTCTCAGGGGAAAGGAAAGAAGTCGAGGGGGAGTAGGGCTTCAGGTGACCCTGGGAGGGCTGTCCCGGAATTGCCGCTTTGTCATAGTAGATGCCCCCAGTAGCTACAATGCTATCTTTGGGCGCCCCTTAATCAGCGCTTTCAGATGCGTCCCATCCTCGTTTCACCAGTGCCTGAAGCTGAATTCAGGAGGTACCCAAATCAGGGTACGGGGGGATCCAAAAGCTGCTAGGGAGTGCTACGTGACGGCGGTAAACACCATCTCCTGGCGGGGAGACGCGGAGGAGTTGGAAAAGCGGATGGAGCAATTGCAACAAGAACAGGGAGGCGAGGAAGAGCAAAAAGAGGAGGAAGATGCTGGAGGAGAAGTAGTAGTAATGGTGGGAGGTATTGCGGGGGAACCAGAAATGGCGGGAGAGGAGTTCGGGGAGATGATGGTAGTAGAAAAAGGGGAAGAAAATGCGAAGGGGAATGAAGAAGAGATAAGGAGCTCGGGCCTGGGGGAGAGGCTGGGAGCAGCTGGAAAGGAGGGCGAAGAGACGGAGGCGGCAAGGGGAGAGGAGCCAAAAGGAGAGGTAGGGAGGAGAGAGAGAAGGCAGAGGGAAGAAGAGGGAGGGCCGTCCGGGGAGGGGGACCGGCCAGGAAAGAGAAGGGCCTCACGACAGGAGGGAGAGGATGCAAGCAAGTGGGAGGCGGAGCAGCCGGGGGAAGAGAGGATGATGGCCAGCGTAGAAGGCAAAACCAAGGAGCAGGATGTGCAGGCAGAGCAGGAAGGAGAGGAAGAGCCATCAAGGCTGAAAGCGGCCGTGGAGGTCCTCGAGGTAGAGATACGTACCAAGGAAGGCCGAGAAGAAAAGATAAAAATCAGTGGCGAGCTCAGCCCGGAGGACCGGGAGAAGATCAGGACCTGCGTGCAGAAAAATATTGACATCTTTGCGTGGAGCGCCGCGGACATGCCAGGGGTCGATGCAGACGTCGCATGTCACCGCCTCAATCTAGACCCCAACACTTGCCCCATACAACAGAAGAAGAGGGCCATCGCCTCCAAGATGGCCGGACCTATTAGAGAGGAAGTGGAAAAATTACTTAAGGCGGGGTTTGTGTCTGCCTGTAAGTATCCGGGGTGGGTGAGTAATGTTGTAATGGTCAAAAAAGGGGAGGGTAAGTGGAGAATGTGCGTGGATTTTTCTCTTTTAAATAAAGCATGCCCCAAGGATTGTTACCCGCTGCCCCGAATCGACGCGCTGGTTGACTCAGCCGTCGGTTTCCCCTTTATGAGTTTCTTGGATGCGTTTTCTGGGTACCATCAAATACGCATGCATCCTCCGGACATTAAGGACGTCACCTTCGTCACGGAGGATGGATGCTTCTGCTTTAATATGATGCCTTTCGGTTTGAAAAATGCGGGCGCGACCTATCAAAGGATGATGGATCGGATTTTCCGAGAACAGAGATGAAGGAATCTCGAGGTTTACGTAGACGACTTGATGATCAAAAGCAAGGACCTCGGGGCTCATATCCTAGATCTGGAAGAGACCTTTGAAACCCTAAGGGAGTATAAAATGAGACTCAACCCCCTGAAGTGCGTTTTTGGTGCTAGCAGGGGAAAGTTCCTGGGACACCTACTCACTCCATCTGGAGTGGAGCCCAACCCCGAAAAAGTAAGAGCAATCCTAGAATTGGAGTCCCCAAGGAATGTTAAGGAAGTCCGGCGTCTCACCGGCAAGTTGGCCGGGCTAAGCAGGTTCCTCTCTCGAGCCGGGGAGAGGTGCTCGCCCTTTTTCCGAACACTGCGAGGAGGCAAGAGATTCGAGTGGACCTCGGAATGTGAGACGGCTTTTCAGGCCATAAAACAACAGCTTACCCAGGCGCCCTTACTCCAGGGACCAAGGGAAGCAGAGGTCTTATTTCTATATTTGGGGGTAGGAACTGTGGCGGTGAGCTCGGTTCTTGTGCGAGAAGAAGGGAAGAAACAATTTCCGATCTATTACGTGAGCAGGGTCTTGAAAAAAGCGGAGTTCGGGTACCCCATTCTTGAGAAGTTAGCATTTGCCCTCATCATCTCGGCCCGAAAGCTCCGGCCGTATTTTCAGGCTCACTCCATACAAGTGGTAACGGATCACCCCCTCCGTCGCATCCTGGAGGGGGTAGAGCATTCGGGGAGGTTGGCAAAATGGTCAATAGAACTCAGTGAATTCGATCTCGCCTTCGTCCCTCGGCTCGCCATAAAGGCACAGGCGGTGGCCGATTTCCTGGTGGACTATGTAGTGGAGGTCCAGGAGATGGAGGCGTCCCCTCGGGCAACCTGGAAGATGATAGCAGATGGAGCGTCAGGGAGAAATTCCTTTGGAGGAGGAGTGGTCTTGATTAGCCCGGAGGGGACCCATATTGAGCAGGCCTTGAAGATCCATTTCGCAATCACCAACAACCAAGCGGAATATGAGGCGGTCATTGCGGGACTCAGGTTAGCCCGGGAGCTGGGCATACAACACATTGAGGCCTCGACAGACTCCATGGTGGTGGCAGGCCAGATCAAAGGGGAGTTCGAGGCAAGGGAGCCCACCCTCCAGTTGTATCTAGGAAAGGTCAAAGACATCATAGGGCAGTTCCGAAGCTTCTCCATTCAGCACGTCCCGAGGGAGGAGAGCACTCAGGTTGACCAACTCGCCAAGCATGGCCCTCGAGCCGGGGGAACGGTGACGGAACTCTTCAGACCATCTATAGAGGAAGGGGAGCTTATGGAAGTATGCCAACAGAGGTCGTGGATGGACCCCTTTATCACCTTTTTGGCATTAGGGCAGTTACCCGCAATGGAACTCGACAAGAAGCATACCAGATACAAATCGGCGTACTACCTGCTGAAGGATGGAGTTTAATATCGCAAAACCTTTTCGAGTCTGCCGGCCAGATGTGTGTCAGAGGAGGAGGCTCCCAAGGTTCTGCAAGAGATTCACTCGGGAGAATGTGGGAGTCATTCGGGGAGCCGGACTTTAGAAGGGAGGGTGCTAAGGCAAGGGTACTTTTGGCCCACCCTCCGGAGAGATGTGGAGGAATACGCGAAAAAGTGTCAAAAGTGCTAGGAATTCGCCCCCCTTCAGCTCCTTCCGGCCCAGAGGTTGCGGACCATCACAGCTCCCTGGCCATTCGTTATATGGGGACTATATCTGGTGGGCCCCTTCCCCCAAGCAAGTGGCCAAAGGAAATTCCTGATAGTCATGGTGGACTACTTTTCGAAGTGGCTGGAGGTGAAAGCATTGGCTAAGGTAACCTCGCAGGTGGTCAAGAGCTTCGTATGGGGGGAGATCATCTGTCGGCATGGGTTACCCCTAGCCATTGTGACAGATAACGGACCACAATTTGCAAGCAGGGAGTTCGTGGATTTCTGCATTCGTTTGCGGATAGATCTCCGCTTTGCCTCTGTTCATCATCCACGGAGTAACGGACAGGTCGAAGCGGCTAATAAGGTCATTGTCAATCTGTTGAAGAAAAAGGTGGAAAATTTGAGAGGAAGTTGGGTCGAGCAACTACCTTCAGTACTGTGGGCCTTGAGGACCACACCAAACACAGCCACGGGGGAAACCCCGTTTAAGCTCTCTCATGGCTCAGAGGCCGTCATACCTGTCGAATTTGAGGTCACATCACCAAGAGTAGCGGCAGCAAGGGTGGGAACCGGAGGATGGAGAGCAGAAAATGAAGAAGAACAGCGACTTTCGTTGGATCTCGTGGAGGAGCTCCGGGATTTAGCCGTGGTCCGGCAGGAGGAGGTCAAGCACCGGATGGCAAGGTAGTTCGACAAGCATGTAAGGGTCAAACAGTTTGTGAAAGGAGATTTGGTCCTGAAAAAGGTAGACGCGGCGGGTAGAGGAGCCTCTATAGGGAGGCTTAACCCCAATTGGGAGGGTCCTTTTGTAATAAAAGAAGTCTTAAAGTCAGGAGGGTACCACCTCCAGGATATGGACGGGGTATCCCTCGAGCGAGCCCGGAGTGGTGATGATTTGAAGAGATTTTATCCATAACACTCTATTCCATCGCACCTTTTTTATTATTATGATGTAATGCTTATAATCCTGACGTGCTCTTCTGATGCGACGAAAGTGTGGGTGACCTTTGTGAGGCACCAGGGGCGAGGTGATTTGTAGAAACAACCCTGAGCAGACCCGCTGACCAGGCTCCCATCTAGCTGGCAGGGTTGTAGGCTCACTCGGTGGTTGGTGGTGTTTTGGAGAGGAGACCCCGAGCAGACCCGCTGACCAGGCTCCCATCAAGCTGGCAGGGCTGTAGGCTCACTCGGTGGTTGGTGGTGTTTTGGAGAGGAGACCCCGAGCAGACCAGCTGACCAGGCTCCCATCAAGCTGGCAGGGCTGTAGGCTCACTCGGTGGTTGGTGGTGTTTTGGAGAGGAGACCCCGAGCAGACCCGCTGACTAGGCTCCCATCAAGCTGGCAGGGTTGTAGGCTCACTCGGTGGTTGGTGGTGTTTTGGAGAGGAGACCCCGAGCAGACCCGCTGACCAGGCTCCCATCAAGCTGACAGGGCTGTAGGCTCACTCGGTGGTTGGTGGTGTTTTGGAGAGGAGACCTCGAGCAGACCCGCTGACCAGGCTCCCATCAAGCTGGCAGGGCTGTAGGCTCACTCGGTGGTTGGTGGTGTTTTGGAGAGGAGACCCCGAGCAGACCCGCTGACCAGGCTCCCATCTAGCTGGCAGGGCTGTAGGCTCACTCGGTGGTTGGTGGTGTTTTGGAGAGGAGACCCCGAGCAGACCCGCTGACCAGGCTCCCATCAAGCTGGCAGGGCTGTAGGCTCACTCGGTGGTTGGTAGTGTTTTGGAGAGGAGACCCCGAGCAGACCCACTGACCAGGCTCCCATCAAGCTGGCAGGGCTGTAGGCTCACTCGGTGGTTGGTGGTGTTTTGGAGAGGAGACCCCGAGCAGACCCGCTAACCAGGCTCCCATCTAGCTGGCAGGGCTGTAGGCTCACTCGGTGGTTGGTGCTGTTTTGGATAGGAGACCCCGAGCAGACCCGCTGACCAGGCTCCCATCAAGCTGGCAGGGCTGTATGCTCACTCGGTGGTTGGTGGTGTTTTGGAGAGGAGACCCCGAGCAGACCCGCTGAGCAGGCTCCCATCAAGCTGGCAGGGCTGTAGGCTCACTCGGTGGTTGGTGGTGTTTTGGAGAGGAGACCCCGAGCAGACCCGCTGAGCAGGCTCCCATCAAGCTGGCAGGGCTGTAGGCTCACTCGGTGGTTGGTTGTGTTTTGGAGAGGAGACCCCGAGCAGACCCGCTGACCAGGCTCCCATCAAGCTGGCAGGGTTGTAGGCTCACTCGGTGGTTGGTGGTGTTTTGGAGAGGAGACCCCGAGCAGACCCACTGACCAGGCTCCCATCTAGCTGGAAGTGCTGTAGGCTCACTCGGTGGTTGAAGGTGTTTTCGGAAAGGAGACCCCGAGCAGACCCACTGACCAGACTCCCATCTAGCTGGCAGGGCGGTAGACTCACTTGAGGGGACAAGTCTAAGGGTAGGAATTCGCATGGGGAAAGATCCATGTTCATTAAAAGGGTGATAGTCCCTAAAAACAGAGGGGCCAGGAATTGGGCCAGGGAAGAAGGTCCCTGGCCGGCTCTCGCCATAGGTGGTCTCGCAACTGGCGGGAGGGTTTTCCTCATCCCAGGCTCAAGTGAGCTGAAGTGGCCGAAACCGACTGGGTGAGACGGCCGGACCCAGGGATTCCGGCACGAGATAATCTCGCGGCGCGGCAAGCGCTAACGGTGGTAATCAAGATAGGGGCAAAAAGCGATAAAGGGTACCTCGCGCTGGCTTTTAAGCGAGATGGCAGACAATAAAAGTAGTAATTAAACAGCGTCCAAAAAATAGTCTTACACCTTTGACTAGTAGCTAAGCGAGAGGGTGGAGGATCAAGGTGGCAATTAAAATAACATCTAAAAAGTTGCCTCCTGATTAACTATTACACAGCGCCCCAAAGAGGGAAGCGACAATTAGTATATAAAAAGTTTTAAACAAAAATATCAATAAGGCGGGGACACCTCGCTCTCCTTTTGTGGAAGTGAACCAGAATCATAAGTATTAGGCAAAAAGAAGATGGCGAGAGGAAGACATCGCAGGGGATGGTACACTACTCGTTGTCAGAGGAGGCGCTGTCGTCCGACTCGTCGAATAAGCGCGGGACCAGGTCGCGGATGGTCACTGTCTCCGCATCAGCGCGCACCACTCCTAGCTCCTTCATCATCTTGAGGACAACCTCCGCCGTCTTGATATTTGAGTCCCGGCAGATGGCCTCCACCTCATCCACGAAATATCGAGAAGGAACGGGAAACTGATCCGGTGGGGGTATCGCACTGCTCCGGAGGCGAAGATTCTCGGCTTTCAGCTTCTTGTTTTCTCCCTCCAGCTCCTCAATACGCGAGCGCATCCTGTTGGCCGTCTCGGCATCCTGCGGGAGGGGGGAAAGTAAGGGACTATAAGGAGCAAGAGTAAGACTAGCAAGGCAAAGATAAGGAAACTTACCACGCCGCCCTGGCTCTGCGCAAGGAGGTTGTCAGCAACATGCAACCGCTTCTCCAGGTCAATGGACTTCTCGCGCTCCACGGCGAGACCGGCCTCCGCCTCTTTCCATTTCCTGTTGTTGAAGACAAGAGGGCGCGAGACGCGGTGTGCGAGCTCTAGGGAGTGAAACTGCGAGTGGGCGCTTTTTAGAATGAGGTCCCGCGATGCCTCGTTGTCAGCAGGTTCGGAGCCAAGACCGCCATACAGCCCAAAACCTAAGGAGAAGGCATGGCTGGTGGGGTGGTCCTGTTCCTTCCAGGAAGGGAGAAGGGTGGACACCGACACGCGGTTGAAGTCTTGCTCCCATATCAGAACCGGCTCGCCGGCGTCATCCTCCGTCGCGGGCCCCATATTATAGTTAGGGTGTGAGGCGGGAGCCGGGCGGCTGGATGAGCTAGTCTCGCCAGGAGGAAGCTGAGAGGGCTGAACATGGCCGTGGGCAGCTGGTTCTGCAGAGACCGTCTCGCGGGCTGGCGAGACAGGCCATCGCGGAGGCGAGGGAGACGATAGGGTGATAGGGGATAGAGACCCCGCTAGCTCTTCTCTTCTCTTGGCCGGCTTTTCCTTCTCGAAGGACACATATTTTTTCTTCTTCTTGGGGCTGAGGCGAGAGGCACCCTCGCCCGCGTGCCTCTTCTTGGCGACAGGAGTCAGCGTATCTTTCGCAGCCTCCGCCGCCATATTCGCCAAAGCGAGAGTTCGATTGCTCTGGTAGGGGGGATGGACGGGGACGGTCCTTTCTCCTAGATAAAGTGACAGTCAGCGGAAGGTAAGAATTTACGGGGACAGAAGGAAATAGAGGTGTACCTTCGCCAGGGAAAACGGCAGGGAGCGAGTCAAGGTCTCGCCGCAGGTATTGGACTTCAAAATTCTTCCCCACGAAGAAATCGCAGAGCTCTTTTTCGGCACCCCCCACCTTGGGGGTATCATAATAACACTCGGCGGGGGATACCGGGGCGAGAGGGATGCCTCCCAGATCCCCGCGTATGAAGACAAACCGCGTCAACCAATGGTGGTTCTTGTTCGGCGTCTCGCATACTTTAAGGCCTTGGTCTGTGAAGTAAGAAATGCCATCGTCCTTGGCGTGGTAGACAAACAGCTTGCGGAAGGCGGTTAGACTAAACTCGATACGCTCTCGCCGCGGGTAGCAGGCGAAGGCGATCAACATGGAGATGGCGTTGGGGTTGAACTGGGCCGGGACGACCCCAAAGTACTTCAGCACCAATTTGACCTCCGGCCAGAGGGGAAGCCTCAGCCCCGCCTAAAAGTGCGAGACCGGGAAAGCCAGCTCGTTGGGATAGAAGGTGTTGATGCACTCGCCCACCTTGGGCGGGCGAGACGGGTAGCTATCAGAGAGGTACTCGCGGGCGAAGCGAGCGTGGTCTTCCTCTGGCAGTCTGCCGAGAGGGAAGTCATGGTCCACAAAACGCTTCCCGCAGCGGCTGCGTCCCTCGCCCTCTTCAGTCTTCTTCTTTCCCATGATTGGCGAGAAAGCGGCAAAAGAAAGAGTGGATGGCCCAGAGAGAGACGCGAGATGACGAAGGAGAAACGGGAACCGGGATCAAAAGAACGGCTTAGAATAGTGAGGGGCAGTGGTAGTGGTTGAAGGTATTTATAAGGGGTAGGGAAAAAGGCGGGAAAATAAGGCGGCGGGAAATGAGAGGACATCCCGACGCCTCGTTCTTTCCCCCTCTCTCTCTCTCTTATCTCACTCTCCCTCTCTCACTCTCTCTCTAGAACTCAAGAGGCGGAGGCGCCGCAGAAGTCCTTTCGAGGCAAGCCATCATTACAGGATTAATAAAATAAAGTAATATCTAATCATGGCAATAATGAAAAGACGGCATGATACGACCCTTGCATGACCAAAAGTCAAAAAATAAATCGTCCCGCAGAAGGGGACGTCTCGCCCGAATAAGTTTATACAACATCAGTAATAAAACAGCGATATTAATAAAAACGAGATCCAGAGAAGGCGAGACGGGACTGGGACAGTTTAGTTCCGCACCCACTGCCAGCGGCCATCTTTACCTCCCGCGCATGGCGGGCGGCCAGGAAGATGAAAGGCGCGAGCGGCGATCACGCCGCGGCGCGCGAGACGGAGATGTTCATCCGTCTCGTTCAGTATGGCCTGGGGGTCGGTCCCGTCTAGCACCCCGTCCGCTTCCACCATTGCGGAAAGGCGGTGGTGATCTGCTTCAATCCACTCCATGCGCCGGTCGGAGGCTTGCTTCTCGAGCTCCATCTCGCGGATTATGTGAGTATATTTGTGGAACATCCGGGCAGTCCTCCGTTTCAATTCCAGAGGGTCCATGGGATCACCCAGGTAGTCCTCGGTCTCGCCCGGATGAGGAAGAGGCGAGAGGGGGGGAGACGCGGGAGCTTCCTCAGTATCGGAATCAAAGTGGATGCCTGCGAAAGTAGCGAAAGATCACAAGCAAGAGTGAGCCCGCGCAAGCCGAATAAAAGAAGGCGAATCAACCGAGAGGCGAGAAAGGAAGAGATCTTACTTGGGATTCGCGGGTTCCCCACAACTTTCGAGAGGTTTTCTCTCCGCGAGGGAAGTGGAGAGGCCACCTTGGGCGAGTATGTGCGCTGAGGAACTTGACTTACATTATCAGGGGGATTGGCAGACACCGGCGAATCAGCGAAACTTCCCGGAAAGAGCATAGTCAGACAGGCGAAACCAGAGAAAGGAAAGATAATGTGATCACCTGCTTCCCCCCTGAAGAAGAGAATGAGTTGTCTATCGGAGCGGCAGAAGAAGTTGCGCCCGCCGAGAGAGGAGCACAGACTGCTTTCGCTTTCTTTGTGCGAGAGGGCGGAGAGGCTGCGGGGGGAGTATGCCCCAGATCTGGAAAAAGGGCATCCGTGCTGGCTTTGTTTCGCCTTCGCACAATTGCAAGGCGCTCGCGGAAACTTTGACTATGAGGCATTCCGAAAGAAGAGAGGATGAAGGCAAAAGAGTTCCAACTGAAGGCTTTCTCCTTATATTTATAGGCAATATGAGGGGGGGAGGGGGATTCTCATAAAGGAATCTTAGCATCGCGAGCCACGGTTGGACTGTCTTTCCGAGGTTAGGGCAACCTCGAAAAGAGCGGGGATTGTGTACAACCTTGGGCTCGCGAGTAGCCCGACAAGCAAGGAAGGAAGGCTGGCGAGACGGGGGAGGCCAACCCCCTCGAAAGGAAGGGGCAGCCCATGAGTTAAGGCGAGACCTCGCTAGGCGGGATCTCGCTAAGCGAGACCTCCAGGCGCCGGCGAGATGAGCCCACAGGCGAGATCCCCCGAAGCTCGACGGGTCCCTCCCCACTCGCCACATGAAAAAAGATGGTTTTTACCTTTTTACCCACAAGGGGGATTTTACCTCTATGCCCCAGATAGTTTACATTTTTACCCCTGGAGGCCTGCATATAGCTCTCCAGAATAGCGGGGTTTGGCTGTTAGCAGACCCAGTACAGGGTGTTTTGGTCATTTCAGGTTGTTGTAGAAGTGATATTTGCAGATCAGATTCAGAGGCCTATAAATAGACCGATAAGGTGCCTGAGAAGGTTGTTGAACCTTTCCACTATTTTCCTCACAGGCACCTAGCTCAGCACTGGCTAGGGAGGGGAAGACTCTCAGTTCTTCCGGGTAAGAGGTGGGACCTCCAAGCTGAGTCCCCTCGGTCTATTTTCAGGTCACTGACTCTCGTCAGGAGGGTAGCGCAGGGAGAGTACGTGTGGGCTGCATCCTGTTTCGAACTCTAGGAGGGACCGGAAAGCTGGTTCCAACATGCTGAGTTGTAATTATCCTTGTCAAACTTCTTTAGTAGCATTTTAGTGTAATGTTCTTGAGAGATGAAGATGTTGCCTTCAAACAACTTGATCTGGTGTCCCAGAAAAAATTTTAGGGATCCAAGGTTAGTCATTTCATATCTTGTCTTCAATTTCTCTTTTTTTTATCTGAACTATGTTTGATCCTGTGAGGATTAAATCATTCATGTACAAGCTTACAATAATATTGCCTCCTTCATCTCTGATGTAAAGTATCGGTTTGTTAGGGCTTTTGTTAAATCTTGCTTCCTGAAAAAAATGTATCTACATTGTGGTGCCATGCACTCGGGGAATGTTTTAATCCATAGAGAGCTTTGTGTAATCTATACACTTTTTCTTCTTCTCCCTTAACTTCATAACCTTGTGGTTGGGTGACATACACTTCTTCTATGAGATCTCTATTAAGAAATGCTGATTTCACATCTAATTGGTATACAGGATATTTGTATTGAGAGGTAATGGCAAGGATCAGACGAATGGTAGTCAATCAGCAACTGGCACACACGTTTCATCATAATATTCAATGGATCTTTATGTGTACCCTTTGGTAACAAGTCATGCTTTGTGTTTGAGTACCTTGCCAGCTTCGTCTTGTTTTAGCTTATTAATTCATTTGAGACTTATGATGTCTTGGTGCTTCGGTCTGATGACAATAGTGTATGTTTTGTTTTTGTTATAGCTATTATTTCTTCATGTATTGCATTTTCCATTCTTCTATCTTTATGGCTTCTTCAAAATTTGCAGGTGTACTTTTTGCTGATGTGTCAGCAAGTGCACCGGTCGCTGTCAAGTAATAATTTTGGGAATAACTTCCCCAAATGTCGATCTCGAGGGAATGCAGGTTGGGTATCGTGATAGCGTCGCAGAAAGATCGTTACTAAGAGTTAAACGAAACAAAAAAAGAGGTTGGTTTTTAATTCCTAATGCTAACAAAACAAAAACAAATGTGGGTCGTGAGCACCGCTTCGCTTGGTGGATGGAACTAGTGCATGACGTCATGTCGTGTTCGTGAGGCGAATGGACGGAGAGCAAGCAGATGGAATGAACATACGTGCGGAGAGTTAGGGTCGCAATCACCTCTTCAACTTCCAACACTAGCCTTTGCTAGAGTGGTTCTAGTGCGTGAGTGGAGTCGACGTGAATGGAGACGAGTGCATCACAGCTAACAGAGAATATGTAACTCTCCCAAGCAAACTTCATTCATAGACAAATAAAAGTAAGTTCATGTT
Organism: Platanthera guangdongensis; assembly: GCA_039583875.1. Taxonomy (NCBI): domain Eukaryota; kingdom Viridiplantae; phylum Streptophyta; class Magnoliopsida; order Asparagales; family Orchidaceae; genus Platanthera; species Platanthera guangdongensis. Next base: position 74,022,940 of record CM077153.1, on the reverse strand, counting down.
CATTACAAGCTTAAGAATACACTTCACTATGAGAAGAGGTAGAATAAACTGATAGGGGGAAAGCCTAGTCGTGGTTCTTGGCCGGAATGATGGGTTGTCAGTCCACTTCTCGGGTCATACTGTTGGTTGCGTACGGAGGTAAATGGGTTTCAATCCACTTGACTTCCTCCATCCTCTTCCATTTCCTTCAATATTTTCTCCCATTTTCCCCAAATGAGTAGTATCGAAAGATCTCTGTTGCACACTACTGGTGGCTGGAAACTCTCCGAAGGGTTGAAGATGGCTTTGGATCACCTGAGAAAGCTTCACGGAGGGTGGAGATGAGTGGAGGACATGTGCGGGTGAAAAACGGCGCTTCGCGCGCAGTAGCGGGGCAGAAAAATGAAAAGTGTTGCCCTAATTCGTGATGCACGGGTTTAAATACTGCAGCATAAAATCAGAGTGCACGATCAATAGCGCACGACCAGAGGTCATGCGCACTGAATCCCATGATCGTGCGATTAGCAATGGCAGAACTCCAGAAAAATGGAATAAATGTGCACGAGAAGTGGCGCACAACCCGAGGTCATGCACACGAGCGGTGGCGCACAACCCGAGGTCGTGCACACTATATCCAATGATCGTGCGATTACCCCAGACAAAACTTGGAAAAATGGAGAATAGTGCGCACGATCAGTGGCTCACAACTAGTGGTCGTGTGCTATAGATCCATTGATCGTGCATAGTATTCCTGTACCGTTTGGGGTTTGATGAATTGATCGCGCAAGACCAGCAGTCGTGCGTTAAGTAGTCCACTGACCGTGCACGTGTAAAAAAGCACGATCAGTGACCCATAGGAGAAAAACATTCCCAAACAATCCCGGAACACACACACAACCATTGTACCTACAGCAAAAACAGAAGAGCCACCGAAATGGGCATTCCACATTCTCCAGACACAGAAAAACACCAAGTAGGGAAAAGTATAATAACTACGAAATCACACTGAAAATGGGCCAAAACTGCACTTAACATGGAATCGACATAATAACAAATATGAACAATTATGGCTCTAAAGTGTAGTGCATCAATGAGAAAACTAGCCCAGATGAGTCCAAAAATATGTATATAACTTGGACTCATCACACCCGCAGACTTAAACATTTGCTCGTCTCAAGCAAATCATCACTCTGTGGACTAGAAAATAGTTAGCTGGCTTAGTAATTTCCAAATATAGTATTGAGAGAAATCAAATATATCATAAGCATAGAAAATAGAATAGAAAAACTTTTTAATTATACTACAGAATTTACACTTTTCGACAGGCGTAAATAAATATTGTATCTACTGAAAATTAGAATTATGGAGAATCGTTCTGTCATATGTAGGAAGAAAGTAGGCAGGCCACTCAGGTGAGCATTACCAAAGACCGGGGCTTATGATCACCTCCAAAGAAATCCATCAATGTTCGAGACCATACGCTTGCGCGTTCACACTCTCTCCACGGTACTAGCTCGTTTCAAGCGTTAATCCGTAGGACTTTAGGATAATCATGGGGCTTAGGCTAAGGTTTGGTAGTCAAAGATGAACATGAAGGCTACACGCAACCCAGGTGAGCAAACAACAAGCTAAACCAATACAGCCCCTCAGAATTGCACGTGTGACACACCCCCAGACTTAGCTTCAAAATTGTGTGTGTACACGGCCTAACTCGACCAATATCATGATAAACTAGATGGGGATTCCATTTCTCATTGTAATTCTTTTTAGATTTTCTCTTTCAATTCTCTCCTTTTTCTTCTTTTTTTTCTTTTTTGCAATCCCCAATTTTTTTAGCAAGTAAACTTTCTTGTATTCATCTACCACATCACTAGAATTCCACACATCACACCTGGTCAAAATATTAAATTCACTAGAGCTCATGGATTTGGGTGCGATAGGAGGATTTGCTTTAGGCTTTTGTGAATGAAGGTGGAGCTGAATCAAAGGAGGGTTAGGCACAAACTTGGCTTGCAACGGTTAGCAGCTTGGACAAGGTAAACAAGGCTCAAACTAGCCAAATTGATGGTGTACATGCTCACGCTTGACTAACCATGCACCAATGCTTGGAGAGTAGCTTGGGTCAAGTTCTTAGCCATCGAGAAAGATGATTCTTCCTCCCAACTCGAGCAAAATTAGTCTAGTGACGGCTATACACATCCCCACACTACCATTCGATTTCACCAGATTCAACATTCTTGAGTAGTACAAATAATATTTACATATGTAGAAAAAGTATAAATCTAGGAGCATAAATATAAATTAAATCTATACTATTTCTACACAGACCATGAGTACTCGATTAGGAGCACTGCAAGAGATTCGAACTACTCTATCCTAAAATTCTAAGCTAGCACCACTATTTTAGAGTTTACACACAAGCAATGCATTTGACTCGAGCCGCGCTCGTGGATAAGATCGCCCTCAAGTGGGTGATTCAGTGTGTACTGCAGTGATTTTGAAATAAATAAATAACAACTGGTATGCTATAAAATGTGTGCTCGTGTAGTAACCATAGGCATGCTCTCCCTCCAGACTTGAATGCGACAACTCATAAAACTAAACATTCCATATAATATAAAGAGTTAGGGGTAAGAAGTACATATGCTCAAAATTGAGCATACCAGTCGTGATGTGAGTTTGTCTGATAGCGAATGGTCTGCTGCGCTTCAAAAAATTCCAGCACCTGCGAATTAGAGATCCCATGCAAAATAATAAAATAGAAATACACATATAAAGAGAAACACATCACACAAAACAGGACCAAGTGGTCCTACTTGGGTTGTCTCTCATAAGCCCTTTTCTTTACCTTCCTTAAGGTGGACTGAATACCTATATTAAGCATAATATAGAGTTTTATGTCCACAACAAACTAAATAAAAAAAACTACGCAGGTCCACCAAGCATTTTCTAGCATAAACTATCCAACAACTATCAACTAAACGCCGATTTATGATATAGCTCCCTACAAGGTTGAAAAGGGCCAGGGTTTGAAGCTTTAGGATTCAAGTTGGTTTTATCGAACCGGCCCCAATTCCCATGCCTCTTTCCCTGGAGAGCAACAAAATGAGCGAATCACAAAAAATGTTCATTTTTCTTTTTCTCCACAGTGGGAGAACGCCACCTAGCGTAATCAACTGACTCTCCATCCAAGGTTTTAGGTTTCATCATCTCCCAGGCCATAGTGGCAACTGGATCCGCCCATAAAACCTTATGATTAAACTATTTATCCTTATATTCAGCATGAGGAGTTGGATAATCATGATCCAACACAGATCTAAACTCAGGAATTTCATCAGCATCCTCCTCACAAACCAACATCTCCTTCTTCTCTTCCTCATCACCATGCTCTTCTTCAGAGGTACTTCTTCTCTCCTTCTGCTTCCACGTCTCCTGTTTATCTTTGGGATCCACATTACTAAACAATTCATTAGTGATAACAACAGGAGGGGGTACAGAGGTTCAGTCATGGTGCTAGGAAAGCACGTAGGTTTCACCATATTTGGTACAACCACCTCCCCCTTGGAAAAGTCCAAGGTGGCGCTGCTTTCCCTCAAAAATGGGACTCCGAAGATTGGGATCAAAGTATTTTTGATAGGCCCCAATACTTGGAAATTCGCTACAACCTTGGTTTTGTCCACCATAACATCAATCTCTTTCACCTCTCCTTCAGTCTCCACCAGAACTCCGTTAGCTAAAATAAGAGAAGTACGATCATCCAGATTTAATTTAAATTAAACTTCTCAACATCTTACAATGTGATAACATTTCTAGAAGATCCTGAATCACAAAGGGCGGGTGTGTCGATGTTGTTGATCGTACAAGCGATCACTAGATCTCTACACAACCCCTCTTCCTTCTCAGCAATACTCCTCCCTTGATCTATGGCGTTCTTTTCTGTGTTGCATGGAAGAGTTCCTTGGGGACGCTCAGCTAGCACCTGGTCCAATTGTCCCTGTTGTACTTCCAGATTTCGCAAAGATGCAGTCTGATTAGCCATGTTTGATTGAGCGACCTCAACAAACTTCTCCATCATTTATTCCAAATTACTCTTCCTAGGTGTCGAAGGGATCTGATTATAACAGGGGTTTGGTGGCTTCGGTTGGCTCACAGAGGCTGAACCATTGAATTGATGCTGTCATGGTTGTCATCGTTGGCCACCGCCATTTTGGTTCAATGAAAAGTTGGGGTGATTTCTAACCCCTGGGTTATACGCATTCCTATACGACACACCCCTATTTTGGTTAGCAATGAAATTCACAGATTCATTCATATTTAGATTTTATAGCTCACCATACAGTTCGTCTCCTAAGCATTCATATGCGTGATGGTCGTCCCCACAGCATCCTTGGCATGAGATTGCCATGACATGTGTTGTAGTTGGTACAGCCGATCCAAGAGCGAATATTCCACGGGTGTTCCTTTGGGCATTTCTCCCAGCAGTCCAATATATGATGTGTGAGGATAAATCTTGTAGAATCCTCCGGGCATCCTCAAGTGTAAGGTTCATCAATGAGCATCCTGCAGGGGTGTCAATCATAGCCCTATAATTGGGCTCGATGGCAAAGTAGAACTGGCCCACCAAGTTCCAATGTTGAAACTCATGGGTTGGGCATTTCTGCAGTAAGTCATTGAAGTGTACCCACGCCTCCGCCAGGCTCTCCTGATCAAGCTAGCAGAAGTTACCTATCTCCCGGTACAGGTTCACATTCTTGTCTACCGGATTGAACTTCTCCAGGAATCGCGCGGTTAAGGAATCTGACGTTGTGGCAGTCCCCGGAGGTAAGCTGTGCAGCCACATCTTGGCTTTATCACGTAGTGAAAACTAGAATAGCTTCATGTTCACCGTTTCATCGGGTATTCTGCCGTAATGGAAGGTCCCGCATATCTCAGAAAAATCCGAGAGATGCATGTGTGAGTCCTCGCTCGGCAACCCGAAGAACTGAGTGTTGCAGCGTATCATGTTCAAAATGGCCGATTTGATTACAAAATTCAGGTTGGGGATGGCCGGCCCAAAAGCTGGATACACACTTCCAACAGTGGGGGTAGTGTAGTCTCTAATCGTGTGAGGCCTCGTCCTATTTACCTCATTCTCATCAACATGCTGCCCTCCAGCAGCAGCTCCATTCCATCTTGGACTAGCCCTATGCATCGGCTGTCCATGCCGGTTTTCAATGTTCTCATCAGCGTTTGCCCCAAAGATGGGCTCTTCCCCTCTTCCATTGCATCCAACCTGAATTAGATTGTGATCCATCTCTAGCCGAGCGTTTGCGGTACACCTCCGTGCTCGAGCAGTCCTCTCTATTTCAGGATCATAGGTAAGCAACTCTCTCGATCCTTGCCTTTGCATACACCAGAGATGACAATTAAAAACATCAGAAACAACGACTCTTGAGTAACTACCTTCGATAACCCAGATCACTTACGCCTGCATTCCCCGGCAACGGCGCCAAAAACTTGATGCGTCGACAAGTGCACCGGTCGCTGTCAAGTAATAATTTTGGGAATAGCTTCCCCAAATGTCGATCTCGAGGGAATGCAGGTTGGGTATCGTGATAGCGTCGCAGAAAGATCATTACTAAGAGTTAAACGAAACAATAAAGGAGGTTGTTTTTCGATTCCTAATGCTAACAAAACAAAAAAAGAACCAATGTGGATCGTAAGCACCGCTTCGCTTGGTGGATGGAACTAGTGCAAGCCACTATGTCGTGCTTCGTGAGATGAATGGACAGAAAGCAAGCGGATGGAATGAACACACATGCGGAGAGTGAGGGTCTCAATCACCTCTTCAACTACCAACACTAGCCTTTGCTAGAGTGGTTCTAGTGTGCGAGTGTAGTGGATGTGAATGCAGATGAGTGCATCACAGCTAACAGAGAATATGTAACTCTCCCAAGCAAGCTTTCATAGAGAAATAAAAGTAAGTTCAGGTTCATTACAAGCTTAAGAATACTTTTCACTATGAGAAGAGGTAGAATAAACAGATATGGGGAAAGCCTAGCCGTGGTTCTTTGCCGGAATGGTGGGTTGTCAGTCCACTTCTCGGGTCAGAACATTGGTTGCGTCCGGAGGCAAATCGGTTGTCAATCCACTTATCTTCTTCCGTCTTCTTCCCTTTCCTTCAATCTTTTCTCCCTTTTTGCCCAATTGAGTAGTACCGAAAGATCTCTATTGCACACTTTGGTGGCCGAAAACTCTCCGAAGGGTTGAAGATGGCTTCAGATCACCGGAAAACGCTTCCCGAAGGGTGGAGATGAGTGGAGGACCTGCGGGGGTGAAAAACGGCGCTTCGCGCAGTAGCAGGATGGAAAAATGAAAAGTGTTCCCCTAATTCGCGGAGTATGGGTTTAAATACTGCAGCAAAAAATCAGAGTGCATGATCAGTGGCGCACGACCAGAGGTCGTGCGCATTAAAGCCCATGATCATGCGATTAGCAATGGCAGAACTCCAGAAAAATGGAATAAACGCGCATGAGCAGTGGCGCACGACCAGAGGAGTGCGCACTATGTCCAATGATCGTGTGATTGCCCAGACAGAACTTGGAAAATGGAGAATAGTGCGTACGATCAGTGGCTCACAACCAGTGGTCGTGTGATATTAATCCAATGATCGTGTGCAGTATTCCTCTACCGTTTGGGGTTTGATGAACTGACCACGCATGACCAGCGGTCATGTGCTAAGAATTTCACTGACCGTGCACGTGTAAAAATACACGATCAGTGGGCCTTAGGTGAAAAACATTCCCAAACAATCCCGGAACACACACATGACCTTTGTACCTGCAATAAAAATAGAAGAGCTGCAAAAATGGGCATTCCACATTCTCTAGACACAGAAAAACACCAAGTAGGGCAAAGTATAATAACTACAGAATCACACTGAAAATGGGCCAAAGTGCACTTAACATGGAATGGACATAATAAAAAATATGAACAATTATGGCTCTAAAGTGTAGTGCATCAACGAGAAAACTAGCTCAGATGAGTCCAAAAATATGTATATAACTTGGACTCATCAGTTGCTAGAAGAGAAAATTCATCATTCTGGTAAATTTCCTGCAAGGAACTGAATTTTTATGGCGATGATGAATCGTGATCTTAGTCTAAATCTTCTGGCTTTCTTTCTTCAGTATTACCTTGGACAGTGTTTGGTGGTATTCCCAGCTCAACCGGTAACTCTGGCGATTGAGGTGATTCACGATCTAAGTCCTAATTCCATGCTTATTCTCATGAAAGATAGCATCTCGATATATGATAAGTTTGTTATTTTTGGCTCAAGCAAGTGATATCCCTTGGTTTGATCATTATAGCAACGAAAAATACATTTAAGGCTGGTTTCTTCTAACTTTGCATGTCTCTTTATAGTCTTATTTGCATATTCTTTGCATCTGAACACCTTGAGGTGAGTTACTAATGGCTCTTGGTTGTACAAAGCTTTATAGGGTGTTAGATTAATGAGTGCTTTGGTGGGGGTCGGTTGAGTACATATAGAGCTATTATCGTTGCTTCTCCGCGGAAGGACTTTGGGAGTGATTTTTGGATCAGCATTACTCACATCATTTCTGCAATTATTTGATTCCTCCTCTCTATGACCCTATTATGTTGAGGTGTGGCTCATGTAGTGTGCTCCGTACGAATACATGTATTTTGGTAGAAACTATTGAATTCTCTGGATAAAAACTCTCCTCCTCTATCACTTCTTATGATTTTTGTGCATTTGTCAAGCTAGTTATTGATCTGTGTTTTTAAGGTAATAAATTTCTTGAGGATTTTTGACTTCCATTGTAGATTTACAATCCACACATAATGACCATATTCATCAACAATTAGCAAGTAATACCATTTGCCTCCCAGAAATGGCATAATGGTATGTCCCTAGAGGTCAATGTGGAGCAGTTCCAATGTTTGTGATGCCCTCATTTGCATTATTTGCGGGAACGGCAATCAATGAGACTTGATCAAAGCATAGTACTACATTTTAATTCAATTTTTGATAGACTGGGTAATCCCTCTACTAGCACATGCTAATGTCCCAATAAACCCAGAATGGTAAATTGAGCATGTGTTATGATTGAGAGCTACTTTTGTCCCCTTCTAATGAGCCACCTCACACTTAATAGATTTTGAGTGAAGGGAAGGAACACAATGTACATCTTCAATTAATTTCTAGGCTCCATTAGTTATAACAACTGAAGTAGTTCCTTTCACTTCTATTTTTAGCTTCTTCTCATCCCCTAAGATAACTTTTGTGTTGTACGTCTCATCAAGATTGTGAAGGTATTCTTTATTGTTCACCATGTGGCATGAAAATTCGTTGTCGATGAACCAAAGATAAGTGGAGTCTTTGCTTCTTGAGCTTTTGAAAGTAAAGAGAAACTAGTCATTTTCTGTTTCTGAGAATTTAGCATCTTGTTTGGGCTTGAACCAGTAATTCTTTTTAGAGTGATTCTGGATTTTGTATGTTTAGCATCAAAAGATGAAGTCTTTGGTGAGATGATTGTCCTTTTTACCAATGAGGCATGAAAGGCCTGAGACATGGGTGACTTTCTTCTATTTATGATGTACCCTGTCTTCCAGTCTTTCTTGAATTGAGTTATTAAAGTTTTTATTGAGGACTGACTTCTTTCCTGTCTTGTTTTTAAAGGACATTTTGGTTTGAAATACTTTTTCTATGGTAGTGTTATCATTAATAAAGAGATCCTCTAGTTTTCCTCCTAGTGCTTTTTTTATTTTCTAAGGAGGTTATCTTAGCAAATTACTCTTGAGAATTTTTTCAACCCTTTATCTTAATGTCATCAAAAAACCGACGCAGGGTTTGGAGTTTGATTTTCATTTCCTTCTTTGTACCATTATACTCATTTTTGAGTCATTCCCAAGCATCTTGGGATTACTTAGAACCCATGATTCTCGGGTAGATAGTTGTAGAGACACCTTGCTAGATCAAATGCAGTGCTAGTGCATCCTTCATTTTATCTTCCTTTTTGAACTTGGGGGCTTCTCCATCACCTTCTTTCTCAGTTGACTTGAGGCCTTCGTTTACCACATCCCAAAGGTCTTGAGAAATTTGTAGTGTCTCCATTTTTCAATCCATTATTCATTTTCTCCGGTTAATAGGGGAATGGATGGGTGAGTGAATATGGAAATTTTGGGGGTAGATGATGATGCCATAAGTGGTGAAATACAGATCTGTGATTGTACCTCAAACCTTGCTCTGATACCACTATTAACAATCACTAAACATTATTTTGAAAGCTACAAAACTGCATCGCTTTAGACTACAAAATGGAATCGCTTTGAACTACACAACAATATGGCTCTGATACTGCTCTTAGATGTATACTACAGAAATGTTCGATCTATAAGAGATGGGGGTATGTTGATTTTATGAGGGTGTTACAAGGAGTTTGTACTTGATTGCAGGTGGTGAAATCGTGAAAGTAAAAGGTGATTTTTTAAATCCCGATTTACTTCTTAACCATTAAAGTGAAATACTTCAGCTTTTATGGCTGAGAGTGACACAACTTCTGGAAACTGGGAGATATAGAAAATTCTAGATACTTCAATACATTTCATTTTTCTTAGTATCTAATATGGGCTCTTAAATGCACACTTGTTGAGATTTCACACATAATGGAGTGGGACGAGCACTACAAAAAAAATATGTTGGTCGTTCAAGCTAATTTTATCGAAGATCTTCCATCATCCATATTCAAACTTGGTATCATAATCAGTTATGTTGAGATTTGGGCTGCAATCCTTGAAGAAAGAAGGGATTTCTGAAGGACATTTTTCTCCCCTATTCTCACGCAGACTATGCTAACCTAGAGTTTGAAAAAAGTAGTTATATGTGACTTTTTATATTGTGATACATGTTGTGTTCAATATAGGTACTTTGTTAAGTAATTGTTGACTTTTTATCCTATATAATCAAGAAATTCTTTTAGCATGTCATTGCTGATTTATTTTCGCGAAGTACCAATTTCATCTTTAACTTTTTATAATTTGATATAATATGTTGTCCTGGTTATGAATAAATAAAATGAATATTTTATGTTTTATGAGTATAAAGTATTTATTGATTGGTTTTTATAAGAATTAAGGTATGAGTGCAAAGTGGTGCTCTCATATTCCTAGATTCTGGATTTTTGTTGTTGATTAGCTTAGTGGATCGGTGGAAAAAAGCTCCAGAGCTGATCGGCGGGACTCCTACTTCTTCATATTTTCTTTCAGTTGAGGTTTAAACATTGTTCTTCCTCTACATCAGATCATATTCTAGAGCTATTCTAACATTCCTGCATTTTATCCCTTGTTGCATCCCCATGTTTTTCCACTACAAATGTCTCTAGGTTTTCTTACTAGTTTTTTTTTTAAAAATGAGCAAACAAATTTATCACCTGAACTTAGTATAATACAGAAATGAAACTGAATATAGAAATGCCCTTTCCCTTTACAGCTATGGAAAAAAGAAAAATCAAGGAGGCTACCCAGGGGTGTTAGCTTGCTAGCATCTAGCGGTAGGTCATAGAACTTATTTTCCTCAATAAAACATCGCCTTACAGAGTCACACACAACCTTTAAAGATCTACCAGCATACAACCATGAAATTTCAAGAAGAGTAAACGAACAATATTTTTATTTAAGAATAACAAATAAGGTTTATAATAAAAAACAACTATATCTCTATGACTTCGGAGATAGGAGACGATGAAATACAAACTTTGTTTCCATACCAATCCTATACCTTGACCGGTTATCTCTCTCCCTCCCCCCCCCCCCCCCCCCCCCGTAAAGGTTTTAGAGTCGGCTCTTCACATTTTTACCAAGAAGGGTCTTAGAGTCGCACTAGATCTCCTGATGTAGACGTCCCTCACCGGGACATTTTCTCATGAAACCCTTCCTAGATTTCGATGACCCCCGGTTGATTTTCCTCACACACAAGTTAGATAATCAAAAGAAAAATATAGAGTAAGGAACAAAGAGGTTAGAAATTATTTCTCCCTCAAACGTAGAACTCCTCCGAGGAACAATACGCGGTCGATGCTCTTGAATATCATTTTTGTTGCAGTCAATCATCCGTGAATGGTCGTTGAAGATATCGTTCGTCGGAGTTCTTCGATCACGAGCAGGAGGAAGAAACAATGCTTTTCCTTCAACAGTGATGAGAGTTCGTCCTTCTCTAGATTCTAGCCAAACCCTAGAGTGAATTATTCTCCTTAGTTATATCTCTAGGAAAAGAAGCATGTGCTTTTATACATCTTGAAAAAATAGGCTACCACTGATATTAGAGCTATTGCCCAGCGGTAGGTCAATGCACGTGGATGTGGAAGTAGTAGTATCTTGTCGATGAAGATGACTCGATGGTCATTGAGATAGCTTGCTCCTAAAAGTAGGACTAGCGATGCACGGTAGAACACAGAGAACTCGTACATAATTAAATTTGAGCTAGTGCGGGCGGTAGTGCTAGCACTCAGTGATAGGTCACAGAACTTGATTTTCTTATTCTTTTGTACTTGTGGACATGCACATTATACCCAACAAACATATGATCAAATACAACACAAGATTTGATATTGTCAAACTAAAGAGATACGAACCATAGGCTCCAACAAACTCCCCCTTTTGATAATATCAAATTCCATTCACGAGATATAAAGCAGTAACAGCATGGTATAGTTTATTCTAATAAGTAAGCGTGAAATATAGCAAGTGAAATAATCAATATGTCTCCCCCTACAGATGTGATCCCTCTACAAGTGTGCTCCCCCTATGTGTGTGCACCCCTATACGAGATCTTCCCTTGGGTGACTAAGCAACACTCAACACTCAACTATCATAGGATATACTCATGAACACTCTATTCTCCCTCTTTTGATATTATTGAAAGGGTCGGGGATTAACGAACATGTCTCGTGAAAACTTAACTCTCCCTCTATGGTCATGAGATACAAAAGAGAAGAGAATATGTGCAAACATGCATAAACATTCATAAGTAGTGGGGGAAAATATTGGAGCAGGACACCATGAATATTAACCTACCAAACACATGAATAAATAATTGATTTGAAGAGCTATTGAGAACGAAAGAAATTTGGACGGCACAAGAGAAACTAAATACGCACAATTTGGAGTACAATGCTAGGAGATTTATAAAGTTAATACAGTATAACATTGTAAGAGTCAGGAATAGAAGTCATGTACTACTACATATGTGTTATAGACATATAATGTGGTTTAAGTCTAATTCTTATGCATGGAAGCATTAGATAGAATAATGACATGTCTACGTGTAGCATCAATGGAAAACATCAACTAGAAATATTCTTTAGTGCATATTTTATCTCAATAATTCAATATGCTAGCACGAGATAAATAAAGTGAAAAATCATGGCGCTTTACTACTTCATACCAAGATTCGAACAAGGACACAAACTTAAATTGTAGTCTTTTCACAAGATCGAAACGATTCTTTTGACAAAGGTGCTCATCCTCACAATGCCTGTGAAGACTTATTAGGAGTAAGTAATGCTTGGGGGTATCCTTAACACATGGTTTGATAGCATGAAATTTACCCATTTTTTCATTCATTTTTTCACTATGAATTTCATATCATTTTTTAATTCAAGGACCCTGAATCAATCAAAATCTATCCACATATATAGATACACATTAACTTGTATAAAAAACTTGTTCACTAGAATATTGGCCCAAGTTCTATGCTTTACATATAAAAACAGGAACACCGTGTCATTGATTGTTTAAGTTATTTTTAGCATGTTAGAAACAATATCATGGGTTATAAAATGTAAGCACGAGTTTTTACAAAAGTGCATTTTCTAGGGATGTGTGAATAGTGTAATGTCATTACACTACCTAAGAATGAATGGTCTAATTTTTTTATTTCGGGTTTATACATAGATATATATATAGTTTTAATAAATAAAGATTAAACAAATCAAACAAACCAAACTTAAAGAAAAAACATGTTTTTGGAGTTTTTGGATTTTCAAATTTTTATTTTATTTTTTATTATAAGATAATCAAAAAAATAGAGAAAAAAACGCAGAAACACAAAAAACAGTTAAGTTACCTTACCGCCAGCAATATGGCTATCGCGCGGCGATAACTCACAGAAATAGAATAACAAAGCAAAACACCTCGATGTTAGTAGATATTCCCACATGATTAAGCGGTGAGATTCAAAACATCTAGTTCTAATCGAAGTAAAGAAAAATGAGCCCCAGAGAGGGATTTTATAAAATATCAACAAGTTGATCGTTAGTCCCAATGAAGTTCACTTTCACGTTCACTTTCTTAATGTGGTCTCGAATAAAGTAATGATGAACGTCAATGTGTTTGGAGTGAGAGTGGTGCACTTGATTATTCGTTAAGTCTAAGGCAATCTTGTTGTCGCACCTAAGGTCAATATTCTTAAATTTGAGGCTGAAGTCCCCAAATGTATGTGACATCCAAAGTGCTTGTGCACAACAACATTATAGGGCTATATACTCGGCTTCATCAATGGAGAGGGAGAATGAGTTCTTCTTTCTTCTTGACCATGAAACTAGTGCCGGACCTAGGAAGTGATAAGTACCACTTGTGCCCTTGCGATCGAGTGAACATCCAACATAGTCCGAGTTGGAATATACATGGAACGTGAATTCAGTGGAGTGTAGGTACCAAAGACTAAGATTTGGGGTGCCTATGAGATACCTAAAGATGTGCTTAAAAACTTTAAGATGAGATTTTTTAGGATTAGCTTGATATCTAGCACAAAGGCACACTACAAACGTAATATCGGGTCTAGAAGAACTTAGATATATTAGTGATCTGGTCATACCTCTAAATAATGTTTGATCCACTGAAATGACACTTTCATCCTTTCCTAATTTGAGTGATTGTCTCATTAGGGTTTTTGCTTATTTCAGTTTTTCAAAGCCAAATCGCTTAAGCATATCTTTTATATATTTCTATTGACCAATAAAAATTCCATCCTTTCGTTGATAAATCTAAAAGCCTAAGAAATAGGTTAATTCTCTAACTAAACTCATTTCAAATTCGGATTGCATTTGTGTAACAATATCTTTACATAAGCTCTCATTCGTGGCACCAAAAATTATATCTTCTACATGGATTTGTAATAATATCGAATCGGAACCACTGTGCTTTACAAAGTGTGTTATATTTGCACTACCCATCCTAAAGTCATGTACTAAGAGAAATGTCATAAGTCTATAATACCAAGCACGGGGTGCTTGCTTTAATCTATACAAGACTTTCACTAGTTTTTATACATGATCTGTATGATTACCATTCTTGAAGTCGGGTGGTTGCTCAACATACACTTCTTCTTTAATATACTCATTTAGGAATGCACTCTTAACATCCATTTGATATAACTTTATTTGTTTAAAACTTGCAAAAGTCAAAAACATGCGAATGGACTCAAGAAGTGCAACCGGTGCAAATGACTCTGTCTGCAGATATTAGGCTTAATTGAAGCATAACCTACTGCCATTAGATTTAAAATAGTCAAGCCAAAATTCGCTTAATAATATGGAATTTCTATTAGAGACAATTAACTCGGGTAGATCGTGAATTTTTTCACAATAGTCCCAAAAGACTCGCATGACTTGAGGTTCACTGTAATGAGATGGAAATGAGGCAAAATGTGCCAATTGGACATTTAATCGACTATTACCAAAATGGATTTTTTGTATTTTGATGAGGGAAGATGCGTGATAAAATCTATGAAAATATCCGCCCATATTTGAGACGGAATAAGCAAATGTTGTATTAAACCAAATGGAAGAGTGGTGGAGACCAACCTAGGTCAGGTCTACGAAAAATGTCTGACACCGCACCCAGCCAATTTCTTTCAACCTGAAGTGTTTTATCGCATTTTAATTTTAATTTGCAATTTTTGTTTTGACGAAATTTTAGTTTGAACTTTGTGTAATGCACGCCTGCGCGCATAGCCATTGAAGTTGTATGTTACTATAGTAGTATTATATATATATATATATATATATATATATATATATATATATATATATATATATATATATGTGTGTGTGTGTGTGTGTTTAAGTGGGTTAAAGGAAATCCAGTTTAGGTCAACATGCCGGTTCACTGTTCAGCTTCTCCCTTTCCGATCCAGAGCTGCAGAGCAAGGTAGCACCTCTCCCGACTTTGGCACTGTACTAGGGACAGGCTACCCACGTTGTGTCATCCCTCTACCCACGTCTAGCTCGCCTGCTTCATTCGCACATCCAGAAGACTCGCCAGCCCTACAATGCTGACTCTCGCAACCACCCTCGACCACGATGCCGTAGGTTCACCTCCCGCAAACCTTCCGCCCCATGCCCGCCTGTTGTGGAAGCTCTATAAATGGCAGAGAAGATGAGCCGTGAAAGGGGGAATGAAATGTATTGGTGGAAAAGAAAAGAAAAGCTATGTGAGGATTTCTGTGTGAATTACTGTTAGCATTAGGCGCGTTAGAGAGGTGTTGATAATTGATGTGGATTGAATGTTGTTTAATTTGCTCTATTTCTTAGATCCTGTAAGAAGTTGTTGATGAATGAACTTCTTGTTCATTGGTTCTAGGTCTGTTAGGGTGAAATTGAAGAAATTAATTTTTTTAAAGTGTGCTTACTTGCATTTCCCCCTTCCCGGCGGATTGCTGCCATGATATTGAGCATGTAACACCCCCAAATTTGAGTACCCAGTGTTGTTTGATGAAATTCAGGAATTGTTGAAGGTCGTTCGACGAAAGTCGAGCTGTGGCCGATCAACAAAAGTCGAGCTGTGGTCACTCGACGAAAGTCGACCTGTGGCCTTCATCGAACTCAGGGCCGCTCGACGAAAGTTGAGCTGAGGCCTTCATCGAACTCAGGGCCGCTCTACAAAAGTTGAGTTGTGGCCGCTTGACTAAAGTCGAGCTGGGTGCTTTTTGTTGAGCGCAGCGCTGTCCGTCGTGCTTGGGTTCGTCGAGCTCATGACTTTTCATCGAGCTAAGCGTTGTTTGTCGAGCTGAGGGCATTTTGTCGAGCTCACAGCTTTTCATCAATCTCAGGCCGATCGACGAAACCTGAATCATTCGACTAAATTGCAGAATTGTGGGTTTCATCGATCTATTTCTTATCCATTCGATTTAACATCAAAGTTAATCCTGGACCCTAGGATAATCTGCCCAAAGGGTTTTAGTAGGACTGAGCAGTTCTCCCTCACTTGTGCTCATTTTGGAGTTAACTTAGGGTTTGAGAGAGAGAGAGAGAGAGTTCGGAGGAAGAATGAAGCTTTCTTCGGCCTTTATCGAAGATTCAGAGCTCTGATCGTCGTTCCAGGGCTAGATCCGTGAAGAGGACGCAAAGGCGCTCATTTTCATTCGTGCAAGACAAGGATTTCATGGCTAGAAAGAGGAGTCGAAGGGCAATGACACTTCTCCTCTCAGTTTTAGGGTGCATGCATGGCATCTACGGTATCTTTGTTTTTCTTTCAAGCATTCTAGGAACCATATCTCTAAAGTGAGAGGGGTTCGGGTTGTCATGATTCTAGAGAAACCATCGGTTCGATTATGTCCGTCCCTTACATGATATTGCATTAGTGATCCGCTCCGTTAGTGGATTAGGCATTGTGGGTGAAGCCGTTGTTGCGACTGTTAGTCCGCCTCGGTGATGTTGCATTGCGAGCCTTAAGGATTTTGTAGAATTACATTAGCGGCAAGATGTCATCTGTGATGATGTCTTTCCCCTTTCTCATGTGAGTACGTGTGGCCGGAACCGGACCCAGTGGAAATTATAGTACACGCAGGGGTACAGGGATGGTACGGTACAAGTGTTGGAATTGTGTGGGAAAGGCATGGGATTGTGATGAAACATGGCGTGGTTTCTCTCTGTGATAGGCTGACTAGCCCGTGACATTGTAAAGTCATGTGTGGAGAGTGTCCCGACGAAACAAGTCCCCTTCTGTGGAACTGATGATAACGCCAAGCTTTGGATAAGCCCTGACGATCCCAGTTGGGTCCGGCTAGGTCTCATTCGGTGGACTTGGTCCCGGTATTGGACCCGGGCCTTGGTCGTCGCGAACGGGTGGGGTCTAGCAAGGGTTCTTAGCATCGGTCTATTTGTGTTACGGAATCCTGACGTAAGAAGTCAGAGCTTGCAGGCAAACCCGGGGTTTGAGACCCATGAGCGGTTGGGGCCTAGGCGAGCGTTCCGTGTGGCGGCTTGTATTCCGTTTGGGGGAAATTGGAAGTACCCTTGTGATTGCGACTTGAACGCCGATGGGGAAATTAGAGTACCCTTGTGAATGCGTCTTGAATGTCGATGGGGAAATCAGAGTACCCTTGTGTTTGCAGCTTGAATGCCGATGGGGAAATTGGAAGTACCCGATGTGATGAAGCGTTAGAAGCATACACGTTAGGGTGCCTTGGGTGAAACCCAGGATTGCATTCATGCTGCATTGTAGGCCCCTTTGTATTACTTGCTCAACTTAGAAACATGCTTGTTGTATTAGACATCCAAACCTATTTTACGGCAGTAAATATATTTGTATCGTTGCATATGAAGTGTTGACTAACAGGGTGATGGAGTGCCCCGGGGTCCACTAGGGACGGACGGTAGGAGATGTGTTGGTTATACAGTTGAGGTCAGCATTTGCTAACCCACGTTACAACAAATTTTTACAGGGCAAGGATCGCAAGTAGGAGCAAACTAGCCGGCCAAAAAGGCCTAAGCCGCATGAAGTGAACTTTCTTTTATTTACATGTATTCTTATGGAATGATATGCTCCATGAAATGTAATCCGTCTTGCATGCAGAGGTAGCTTAGGAGTGCATGTGCGCGTTACTATTGCTTAATGTTTCTTAAGTCTTGGACTTATGATGTGTATGGCCCCTAGGCCATTTTGATACTCTTGGTTTGGTGGATAAGTTCTAGTATTTATTGTATATTTTCGTTGGTTTATTCTGAGTTTTGAGTTTGGGTAGTTTATATATCATCTTATATTGCTGAAGCGGTGGTGTTTGTATGTTGTAGGTCCCCGACCGGACCCATATTATACGGTTTTTACAGGGTAGGTGTTACAATTTGGTATCAAAGTGAGGTTAGTGTCCAAGGTGAGTTTTCGTGGTCGAATGTCCTAAATGGACCGCGTTAAGAAGTTATCTACCTAGGAGTATCGCAGGACTATGAGTGTCCCTGTGTCTAGTTGTGCGACTAGAAATGGATTCTTTTCCTACTTTGCTTTTGTGAAGGGTGCATGCCACGAGACGGGGACTTCGAGGCCACGAGAAGTGTCTTCGACGAGCGATGATACTACTCAGGGTCCTTTGGGCATGGGGGTAACCACGGCTGATTTCTGTCCCATGCTCGCAGAAGCAATGATGGCAGTCGAAGCTGCCGCAGCAGCGCAAGCTGTGATACCTATTGCACAGGTAGAAACTCCTGCTACCTCGAATGCGACAGCAGTCATGTCAGGCGGAGGAGCCAGGCAAGCAGAGCTGTTAGCTGAAAGAGTGGTCATCGGGCATAGAGACCGACAAATGAAATATTTTCTAAGCTTCCATCCTCCAATGTTCAAGGGTGTCGGTACATCGACCGATACGGAGGATTTGTGGGAGAGGATTCAAGAACTGTTAAGGGCAGCAGAGACGGAAGTAGAGAAGTAGTCTGAGTTCGCAAGTTTCATGTTGGGAGGTGAAGCTAAGTTGTGGTGGGTGAGCCATAGCGGTCGCCAGTTTCTGGGATGCACCCCATCCATAGAGGAGTTCGGGAATGCTTTCTTAAAGAAGTATATCCCTTGGTCGACAAGGTTGGCCCTTTAGAGGAAATTTCTGCACTTGGTGCAGTGGGACAAGACGATAGACGAGTATGTTCGGGAGTTCCCTCGACTGGGTCGTTGTGCTGGTATGACCATGGTCGATGATGAGGAGAGGGACAACCACTTTTACCATGGATTGAGGGGGAATCTGAGACAACCACTCATAGTTATGAAGAAAGCGGGCTTCAACGAGTTGGTTGAAGCCATAAGGACGTTGGAAAGCGATACGGAATGAACCCAATGACGAAAGGGTTTTGCAGCCAAGCAGGGAGAAGGAAATCCTTCTCAATCGCAAGGAAAGTCTGACGGAAGTAAGTGGAAGAAGAAGCCCAATCCCTACAAGAATTTGGAGAAAAATAGTATGACGCCAGGGGGTTCCAGCTTCAAAGGACCACTATCGTGCTACAAGTGTGGCAAACCGGTCCACATAGCTCGTTTTTGTACTGAGGGTGGTGCTGTGCAGGAGACGAGGCAAGGGCAGTCGGTGCGCTCCAGGCCCAGCGCAGCGAAGAAAGGAAAGATGGAGGAGTCTAGCACTTCTCGTTACTGAAAGTCCACCTAATGTCAACTACCTTCACCTATGGGGGGGAATAGGTGACGTGCAGCGTTTTTGCAGAATTAAGATTGTACCTGCACACGAAGACAAAACAGCACAACAAAGAAAGTACACAAGCTATTTATAGTGGTTCCCCGATTTGGGTACATCCACTTTCCCCCTTCGACCTATCTCCCAACAAGGGACGACTCGGTCTCTTCACCAACAGGATTGAAATCCAATCCTTGCACTATCGGAAGGAACCCTTCCACACGTAGGAGACAACACTCCCACAACACGGGTTGCACCCAACCCTTACAACTCGGAACCAACGTTCCTATACAACAAAAATGAACTAGAATGTACAAGAAATACAAACTACTTTCGAAGACTAAGGTGTCCCTCTTCGTTTGATGACGTGTTCTCTAAGTCACGAAGAGTCCACAACCCTAGATCTCACTTGGAGAGAATCTCCCCGACACCGGCGGCGGAAAGAAGAGCGGCGGCTTGGTTCTCAGAATAGGCGGCGACAACGGTGTGCGGCTGCTGTTCTTTGGAGATTCAAACTTCGTAGCGAAGCTAGCTAGGTCTTCCAACGGTCACACTAGGATCGATCGTCTCGATCGATTCGGACGGGAAAGGTTTTCCCGATCAACAAATCAAGAGACAAAGGATCTCTGGTTAGACGCGTGAGACTCTAAGCTTGGCTAAGCTTCTGTCGCCGGAAGATCTGGAAGAGATCACGATCAAGGTCGGCGAACAACTTGCACGAGCGGCGACGGCGGCGGAGCGGATATCGCGATCTAGGTCACGGTCGGCGGCTCATGTATTTCTTTCTGTGTGTCTTCTGTTCAAAATACGCGTATATTTATACGGTGGAAATACTCCATTATAACCGTTATGGGTCCCACCTGAAGAAACCCTAACCCCGGTTCAAAACAGCGCCAGCGGCAGAGTCCGGTCCAGCGGGAACCAGAAATCGCCCAAGTCAAAATCGGCGAGAATCGAAGGTGAGTCTCGTCGAATCGTCGAGAATCAAAGGTGATTCTCGACGATTCGGCGAGAATCAAAGATGATTCTCGTCGAAGTTGACTTGGTTGCACGCATTGTTTTCGCCGGAAGGAGACGGCGAGAATCAGCTAGTGATTCTCGACGATTCGGCGAGAATCACTAGTGATTCTCGCCGAATCGGCGAGAATCACTTGATGATTCTCACCGAATCGGCGAGAATCACTTGGTGATTCTCGTCGATTAACACTTAGACGATTTTTCGTCTATCCGCCCATGGACTGCTCTTTGACCCATCCTTGCTCCTTGTCTGCTCTTGCAATATCACAGCCCTGTACTTGAAAATAAGTACACTCCAATAGAGAGAGTACACGTAGGCCAACACACTGATCTGCTCAACGAGGGATTACGTCGTGCAGACCCATGTATATTGACCTACTGCACCCTGACATTGGTGTGCACTTAGCGTGGAATAACTGCAAGCACAACTTGAAATATTTATCAAATACATTGTATATTTACCTTAGCTTGTACAGGGGCTTCTTCAAATCAGGTACGTTGTGGATACAATACCCAACAATCTCCCCCTATTTGAAGAAGCCTAAACCCGACAAGCTAAGGTGAATAGAGCGTATGGGAATAAAAACATAACCTTGAAATTGAGTTGAGAGAGATAGTCATTACCAAAGAAAGCATAACCTTAGCCAACTTGGAGCCACCTTAGCCTTAGCCGAGAGGGTAATCTCCCCCTTTTTGGCTTCTGCAAATCTGGGTTTGTAGCATTTGACCCCTTGCTCCCCCTCAGTTCTTGCACCTGTGCTCACACTTGAGTTCCTGGCAGAGGCTCCCCCTGGATGCACGAGCCTGGAGCTTCGGTAGTCTTCATTCCTCATAGTTTAGCATCCCCAATTCAGTTTTGAAGAGACTGAACTTGGCTTCGTCTAAGGGCTTTGTGAATATATCTGCAATCTGCTTGTCCGTGGGGACATAACAGAGAGAGATGTCCTTGTTCTCCATGTGCTCCCGAATGAAGTGGTAGCGCACTTCAATATGCTTCGTTCTGCTGTGCGATACCGGATTGTTGACAATTGCAATTGCACTGGAGGAGTCGCAGTACATTGGTACTTCCTTGAACTGAAGATCGTAGTCGGCTAACTGGTTTTTGATCCATAGGAGTTGTGCGCAACAGCTGCCTGCCGAGATGTACTCAGACTCTGCTGTGGAGGTAGCTACACAATTCTGCTTCTTGCTGTTCCATGAGATAAGCCTTCTTCCGAGGAATTGACACGTCCTGGAAGTGCTTTTCCTGTCATCCCTACTCCCTGCAAAATCAGCATCTGAAAAACCTATTAGCTCGACATCATTGTTTCTCGGGTACCACAAGCCAAGATTGGGAGTACCTTTAAGGTATCTTAGAATTCGCTTTGCAGCGACATAGTGAGATTCCTTAGTGTTCACCTGATATCTGGCACAGACACATGTGGAGAACATGATATCCGGTCTACTGGCAGTAAGGTAGAGCAGGGATCCAATGATGCTTCTGTATTTGGTTTCATCGAAAGGTTTACCTTTCTCATCCTTATCCAGAGACATAGTGGATCCCATTGGAGTACTCATAGAGGTTGCACTCTCCATGCCGAATTTCTTGAGGAGTTCATTTGTGAACTTCGTTTGAGAGATGAAGATTCCATCCTCAGACTGTTTCACTTGAAGTCCCAAGAAATACTTTAGCTCTCCCATACTGCTCATTTCAAACTTTCCTTGCATGAGTTTGGAAAACGTTTTGCAAAGATTGTCGTCCGTTGAGCCGAATATTATGTCATCGACATAGATTTGCACCAGCAAAATCTTGCCTTTGACTTCCCTGAGAAACAATGTCTTATCTATTTTACCTCTAGAGAACTTGTTCTCAAGAAGAAAACTAGATAAAGTCTCATACCAAGCTCGTGGAGCTTGTTTTAAATCATATAAAGCTTTATTAAGAAAATATACATGATTGGGATAAGTAGGATTGACAAAATCTGGGGGTTGAGCGACGTATACTTCCTCTTTCAGGTCTCCGTTCAAGAATGCTGATTTCACATCCATTTGATAGACTGTGAATCCTTTGTGAGAGGCATACGCCAGGAACAATCGGATTGCCTCGAGCCTTGCTATTGGTGCGAAGGTCTGGTCGAAGTCAATCCCCTCCTCCTGTCTGTAACCTTGAGCCACCAGCCTTGCCTTGTTCTTTATGATGACACCATGTTCATCCAGTTTGTTTCTGAAGATCCACTTGGTGCCAATCACATTCTGCTTGTGTGGTCTGGGAACCAGCGTCCAAACGTTGCATCGTTCGAATTGATGTAGTTCATCTTGCATGGCCAAAATCCATGCCGCATCTTTGTTCGCCTCGTCAAACTTCTTTGGCTCAACCTGTGACAGGAAGCTAAGATGCAAAATCTCGTTAATGATACCTTTTCGAGTTCTGACACCGTCACGAGGATCTCCGATGATCTGATCTCTAGGATGATCCCTCACGTGCCGGAGCTCAAGAAGTCTGGCGTCCGGAGCTTCGACTACTTCTTGGGCTTCTCCTTCTTCTAAGAGATTTGTTCCATTTTGATCTTCAACATTCCCAGTTGACGTTGAGGTGGAAACTTTGACGTACTTAGGAGTTTCATCTTTAGCGGTCTCATCGAGACTCAGCTGTTCAAGTCGTGCACCTGCATCTTCAAGAATACCACTGGAGGAATTGCTGTTAAGCAAACTTCCTTCATCAAATACAACATTAATTGATTCTTCTACCACTAGGGTTTTCTTATTGAAGACCCTATATTCCCGACTGTGGGAACTATAGCCCATGAATATGCCTTCGAAGCATTTTTCACCAAATTTAGTACGCGGGTACTTCCCATTATTCAGTACATAGCATCTGCAACCAAAGATCCTCAAGTAGGACATGGTTGGTTTCCTGCCTCTCAGTAGCTCATAAGGCGTCTTACGATGATGCTTGTTGATCAATGCTCGGTTTTGTACATGACAAGTTGTATTGACCGCCTCTGCCCAGAAGTATTCTGGGAGAGAAGCGTCTTTCAACATTGTCGTGCAGGCTTCAATGAGAGTTCTATTTCTCCTCTTCGCAACTCCATTTTGCTGAGGAGTGCGCGGGGAGGAAAACTCATGAAAGATACCTTGTTCTTCACAAAACTCTGTCATAGCACCAGATTCGAATTCTGTACCATGGTCACTTCTGATTTTGACCACTGGGCAGTTAAATTCGTTCTGAACCTGCTTGACAAAACTAGTGAAGATGTCAAACGTATCCGACTTTCGTTTTAAGAAGAACACCCATGTAAACCGAGAATGATCATCAAATATCACTAGCGTATAGGACTTGCCTCCCAAGCTATGAACTTGCATTGGACCAAACAAGTCCATATGTAGAAGGTAAAGACATCGGGAAGAGTCTTTGTCTGCAATGCTCTTAAAGGTAGCCCAAGTCTGTTTGCCCATCTGGCATGCAGGACAGGGGCTATCTTTGATGCACTTGATAACAGGAGCATCCCTTACTAAGTTTTTAGAAAACAGCATACTAATTGTTTTGAAATTAATATGTGCCAATCTCTTGTGCCATTGTTCACAAAGAGATGCACTGTCTGTTGCCATAAGGCATACGGGGGTAGATGAATCTAAACTGAGAAAATTTAAGCAGAAGATATTTCTGCTCCTAATGCATGTTAATACCGTCTCAGAAGAGGCACATGATATTATCAGACATTTATCCTTGCAGAACTTAACGTCATAACCTTTGTCATATAACTGACTTACACTGATCAGGTTATGGTTTAACCCTTCAACATAAGCCACGTCGGTGATAGAGATTATACCGTTGGAAATCATACCGTAACCTCTGGTGACTCCTCGATCTGACCCTCCAAAGATGACTTTGGGTCCATTCTCGACTGGAGTGTAATCACATAGCATGCTTCTTGTCCCAGTCATGTGCCGGGAGCATCCACTGTCCAAGGACCATATTGGCGTTTTGGTGGCCTTTGGACATTCCTGCAAAACAAAATTAATTTCCCTTAGGAACCCAATCGAACTTGGGTCCTAGATTCCTGGTTAGCATACTCCCCCTCGGTTGGTTAACCTTACGAGTGGTCGGCCTCGCAGTGCTAACATAGGGAGTCTCGTTATACCTCGGATTAAACCAACAATCCACGGCAAAGTGACCGACTTTGCCACAACACCAACAGTCAAATCTGTTGTACCTCTTCCTAGGCTCCTGCCTTACCCTGGGAATGGTGGGTACAGCCGGGGCCTTGGATCTGGAGGTGGAGGCCTCATAGTGATTGCAGTCACATGACTTCTTCACCTTCTGTTTCGTCAGTATAACAGGCTTGACTCTTGGTGCCTGCTTTCCATTATGGCCGCTAGAGAATTGACCATAATTTCCCATGTGGATTTCCTCATAAGGTGCCTTGAAGGCACTCTCACTGAAGTTCCGGGGAAAAGTCCAACCATCATATCGGCTCTTTGGCTTTGCAACCGAGGGCCGGAAATGATGACCAAAGGTTGATTCAAAGTCATGTTGGTTGCAAGGAAAGCTAGGCTTTCTGAACGCAACAGGACTGAGCGGAGACTTTCCCTTTTCATCAGCAGAGGCCTTCTTGGCGGCCTTATTCTTCCTCTGGTTCCTGTTTCTCCTGGATGAGGAACCAGATACCCCTACATGCCCCAAGCCAGCTCCTTTTGCCTGAGCAGAGAAGGTATCAACTACTGGAAGAACTGTTTTTGGCATAGAGAAGCTCTTGACGATCTTCCTTTCTGCCGCAAGTTGTTCTTCCAACTTGTCGACTTCCTCCTACTTAAGATCAAGGAGCTTAAGAGACTCTGAATGCTTTGAAGTCAGGTCAAGGTGCTCCTGTCGGAGAGAAATCAAACTGGTGATTTCTTCCCTTAGGGAGACACTCTCACCCTTAAGGAATTTCACTTCCTTTTTCTCAGCCTTCAATCTCTTATGGCACTCCTCGAAAGTGTTGAGCAGAAGCTCATACTTCTCGAGGAGCTCCGCTTCACGGGCCGAGAGGCTATCCTCCGGGTCATCATCCTGAGACTCAGGATCAGATTCAGAGTCGGAAAGAGGGGTGTGAGCTTTTACCTTCCCAGTAAATGGGGGACATTCTCCTTCTGAGTTGGAGCGACCCACCAGCCCGAAGTAAGCTTCCTCATCATCACTGGAGGCTGAGGAATCAGACTCACTCAGTGTCTTTGGCCTTTTGGCGATGTAGCTCCGCTCTTTCTTCTTATCTCTAGAGGATTTGAGCTCCTCTCCTTTCCCTTTTTCTCTCTTCCCTTGGTAGCAGTCGGCCACGGCGTGTCCTGGCTTATTGCATCCAAAACAAATGATGTCAGAGGAGCGATGTTTGTTCGGTTTAGAAGCATACCTGTCAGAAGAATAATTTTTCTTCTGATGCCGGGAGGAGGAGCCGTCTTTCTTTCTTTGATTCCTCATCTTGAGGAACTTCTTGAATTCTCGGGTGATGAGGGAAAAATACTCCTCAAACAGCTCTGAGCTGGAGGAGCATGGCTCGGAGTCCTCCTCCTCATCCTTTTTCCTGGCACGGTATGAAACCACACCCTTGCCTTTTCTGGAGTGAATGGATTTTAGAGCCACAGTCTTTTCTTTGGCTGCAGCCTTCTCTGCTTCTTCTTCTGCTTTCCTGGTGTTCAGTTGAAGCTCATAGGACATCAGCTTCCCAAACAGAATTTGCGGGTCTGTTTTAGCTAGTCTGCCAAACTCTCGGATGGCGCAGATCTTTGTGTCCCATTCCTTAGTAAGGGACCTAAGGAATTTATCATTAAGTTCACCATCAGTGAACACTCTTCCATATCCTTTGAGGGCATTGACAATCTTGAGGAAGTTCTCGAAGGTGACTCCGATCTCTTCCTTAGGCCCTTGTCTGAAGGCCTCATATTTCTGGTTCAGAAGGGATCTCCGATCATCCCTCACTTCATCAGTGCCCTCCATTAGGATAATCAGGTAGTGCCAGATCTCCTTTGCTGTCCTGCAATTGCAGAAGTTCTGCATCATTGAGTCATCGACCGCGCTGACCAGAATGTTCTGCGCCTTCTTGTCAAGTCCCACCAGCACCATCTCGTCCTTGTCCATTTCAGAAATTTTCTTTGGCACTTTCTTGGTAGGATCTATGGTGGAGACCTTAGTGGGGACATAAGGTCCCTCCTCTACGATCATGAAGAGTCGAGGATCAACTGCTTCCATGTAGAACCTGATCCTTTCCTTCCAGATAGGAAAGTTGAGCCTGGTGCACACTGGGATCTTGCCTGTGAACTTGAGCCCGTCCATAGTAGATGTTTGCCTTCTTCTTGACACTAGCGGCAGGATTCAACTCAAGGTGTTAACCTTTTTGATGAGCAACCTCGCTTTGATACCACTTGAAAGTCCACATAGTGTCAACTACCTTCACCTATGGGGGGGAATAAGTGACGTGCAGCGTTTTTGCGGAATTAAGATTGTACCTGCACACGGATACAAAACAGCACAGCAAAGAAAGTACACAAGCTATTTATAGTGGTTCCCCGATTTGGGTACATCCACTTTCCCCCTTCGACCTATCTCCCAACAAGGGACGACTCGGTCTCTTCACCAACAGGATTGAAATCCAATCCTTGCACTATCGGAATTAACCCTTCCACACGTAGGAGACAACACTCCCACAACACGGGTTACACCCAACCCTTACAACTCGGAACCAACGTTACTATACAACAAAAACGAACTAGAATGTACAAGAAATACAAACTACTTTCGGAGACTAAGGTGTCCCTCTTCGTTTGATGACGTGTTCTAGAAGTCATGAAGAGTCCACAACCCTAGATCTCACTTGGAGAGAATCTCCCCGACACCGGCGGCGGCAAGAAGAGCGGCGGCTTGGTTCTCGGAATAGGCGGCGACAACGGTGTGCGGCTGCTATTCTTTGGAGATTCAAACTTCGTAGCGAAGCTAGCTAGGTCTTCCAACGGTCACACTAGGATCGATCGTCTCGATCGATTCAGACGGGAAAGGTTTTCCCGATCAACAAATCAAGAGACAAAGGATCTCTGGTTAGACGCGTGAGACTCTAAGCTTGGCTAAGCTTCTGTCGCCGGAAAATCTGGAAGAGATCACGATCAAGGTCGGCGAACAACTTGCACGAGCGGCGACGGCGGCGGAGAAGATATCGCGATCTAGGTCACGGTCGGCGGCTCGTGTATTTCTTTCTGTGTGTCTTCTCTTCAAAATACGCGTATATTTATACGGTGGAAATACTCCATTATAACCGTTATGGGTCCCACCTGAAGAAACCCTAACCCCGGTTCAAAACAGCGCCAGCGGCAGAGTCCGGTCCAGCGGGAACCAGAAATCACCCAAGTCAAAATCGGCGAGAATCGAAGGTGAGTCTCGTCGAATCGTCGAGAATCAAAGGTGATTCTCGACGATTTAGCGAGAATCAAGGATGATTCTTGTCGAAGTTGACTTGGTTGCACTCACTGTTTTCGCCGGAAGGAGACGGCGAGAATCAGCTAGTGATTCTCGACGATTCGGCGAGAATCACTGGTGATTCTCCCCGAATCGGCGAGAATCACTTGGTGATTCTCGTCGATTAACACTTAGACGATTTTTTGTCTATCCGCCCATGGACTGCTCTTTGACCCATCCTTGCTCCTTGTCTGCTCTTGCAATATCACAGCCCTGTACATGAAAATAAGTACACTCCAATAGAGAGAGTACACGTAGGCCAACACACTGATCTGCTCAACGAGAGATTACGTCGTGCAGACCCGTGTATATTGACCTACTGCACCCTGACATTGGTGTGCACTTAGCGTGGAATAACTGCAAGCACAACTTGAAATATTTTATCAAATACATTGTCTATTTACCTTAGCTTGTACAGGGGCTTCTTCAAATCAGGTACGTTGTGGATACAATACCCAACAGTTACCAACCCGTGCAGCCAAGGGCTTGTAACCTTGGGCAGCAGGAAGCGATCCAACAACCCGATGTGGTGACAGGCTTTGTGTTAGTTTCTGGATACACCGCTATGGTATTGTTTGACACGGGAGCATCACACTCCTTTCTTGTGGAAAGATTTATCCAGAGAATTGGAGTTGAGTCATTCTTGGCGGATGCAGAGCTGAAGGTGCGCATGCCCAATGGGTCATCCATGACTATCGGGGCGAAGGGGCGCATTTGTTGGAATCTAGACGGAGTTGACTTCACATTAGAAGCAGCGGTTCTACCACTGGTCGAGTTCGATGTGATTTTTGGAATGGACTGGCTTGCATAGCAGCGTGCCAGTATTGACTTCCTATCTAAGATGGTGACACTGAGACGTGAAGGGTAGACAGAAGTCAAGTTTGAGGGCCTTAGTGGAGTGGCCTGTTCCCTGATTTCGGCCATGTAGTTGGTGCAGGCAGTTAACTAGGGTGGAGTAGCACTTGTAGCATTTTTGGAGGTTTGCTTTTCCAGGTTGTCACTTGGAGATGTGCCGGTAGTGGAAGAGATCGAGGATGTGTTCCCCGAGGAGCTTCCTGGAACACCTCCTCGATGGGAAACTGATTTCCCGATTGAGTTAGTACTAGAGGCTAGGTCGGTGTCACGTCCTCCTTTTAGGATGGCACCAAAATAGTTGTCCGAACTCAAAGTGCAGTTGCAGGAACTGTTGGGGCAGGGGTATATTAGACCCAGTTCTTCACCATGGAGCGCGCCAGTATTTTCTGTGAAAAGAAAGACGGTAGTATGCGGTTGTGCGTAGACTACCAAGAGTTGAATAAACTGACTGTCAAAAATAAGTATCTGATTCCTCGGATAGATGACCTGTTCGGCCAGTTGGTGGGGTCAGTGGTGTATTCTAAGTTAGACTTGAAGTCAGGATACTATTAGTTGGGAATTTGGAATGAGGACATACCCAAGACAGCTTTTGTTATGAGGTATAGTCATTTTGAGTTCTCGGTGATGCCGTTCGGGTTGACAAACACACCATCAGTATTCATGGATTTGATGAATCGAGTATTTCGTGAATACTTGGACTCTTTTGTTGTCGTCTTTATCGATGATATTTTGGTATACTCCAAATCGGAGGCGGAGCATGAGACTCATTTGAGAATAGTGTTGCAAGTGTTGAGAGAGAACCAGCTTTATGCAAAATTCTCCAAGTGTGAGTTCTGGTTAGAGAAGGTGGCATTTTTGGGTCATGTGATTAATGATGATGGGGTGGCGGTGGATCCTGCGAAAGTGGAGGCCATCAGAGATTGGCCAGTTTTGAGAACTGTGGCAGAAGTCCGAAGTTTCCTTGTACTAGCCGGGTACTATAGAAGGTTTGTGGAAAACTTTTCACGGATAGCTCTACCCCTCACTTCTCTAACTCGTAAGGATTTATAAGTTCGGCAATTGCGGGACAAATAGATGAAGTTCATAAAGGTGCATTGGGACAACTGCAGGCGGGACGAGTTCTCTTGGGAGCGAGACAAACCATGCGTAAAGAGTATCCTGAGTTGTTTGTATAATGTTGAGTGGAACAGTGTTAGATATGTTGTAACAGTATTTTGAGGGGTTGCAACATTTTTCTTGCTGTTTGCCTGAATGAAAATGAGTTGTGCAAAGTTGTTGTAATAATGTTTAAATTTGTTGCAATAATTTTCTTGTTGTCTTCCTGTATGAAGACTAATTTCGGGGACGAAATTCTTGTAGGGTGGAGGAGTTGTAACACCCAAAATTTGAGGAGCCAGTGTTGTTCGACAAAATTCAGGAATCATCGAAGGCCGTTCAACGAAAGTCGAGTTGTGGCCGCTCGACGAATATCGAGTTGTGGCCGCTCAATGAAAGTCGAGCTGTGGCCTTTGTCGAACTCAGGGCCACTCGAAGAAAGTTGAGCTGAGGCCTTCGTCAAACTTAGGGTTACTCGATGAAATTCGAGCTGTGGCCGCACGACGAAAGTCGAGCTGGGGGATTTTCGTTGAGCGCAGCGCTGTCCGTCATGCTTGGGTTCGTCGAGGTCACGACTTTTCATCGAGCTAGGGGATTTTTGTCGAGCTCAGTGTTGTTTGTCGAGCTGAGGGTATTTCTTCGAGCTCACGGCTTTTCATCAAGCTCAGTCGATCGAAGAAATATTCATAAAAAAGTGATCCGTAGAGTGGATGCAAAGGATTTAACATCAAAGTTGATCCTGGACCCTAGGATTTCATTTAACATCCATAGAGGTCAGAAATAAATTGCAAAATTGCAGGTTTCATAGACCTATTTCTCTGCTGTTCGATTTAACATCAAATTTGATCCTGGACCCTAGGGTCACCTGCCAAAAGTGTTTTAGTATGGCTGAGTGGTTCTCTCCCTCACTTGTGCTTATTTTGGAGTTGACTTAGGGTTTGAGAGAGAGAGAGTTTGGAGGAAGAAGAAAGCTTTCTTTGGCATTTGTCGAAGTGTCTGAGCTCCAATCATCGTTCCGAGGCCAGATCCGTAGAGTGGACACAAATGCGCTTGTTTTCATTTGCTCAAGACAAGGATTTCATGGCTAGAAATAGGAGTCGAAGGCTAACGACACTTCTCCTCTCGATTATAGGATGCATGGATGGCATCTACGCTTTCTTTGTTTTTTTTCAAGCATTCTCGGCACCGTATCTCTCCAGTGAGAGGGGTTCGGGTTGCCATGGTTCAAGAGAAGCCATCGGGTTGATTGTGTCCGTCCCCGGCATGATATTGCATTAGAGATCTGCTTCGTTAGTGTATTAGACATTGCAGGTGAAGCCATTGTCGTGACTATTTGTCTGACTCGGTGATGTTGCATTGCGAGCCTCAAGGATTTTGTAGAAATTCGTTAGCGGCAGGATGCCATCTGTGATTATGTCTTTCCCTTTTCTCGTGTGAGTACATGTGGTCGGAATCGGACAGAGTGGAAATTGGAGTACACGCGGGGGCACTGGGATAGTACGGTATAAGTGTTCGAATAGGGTTGGAAAGGTATGGGATTGTGATGTGACAAGGCATGATTTGTCTCTGTGGTTGGCTGGCTATCCCGTGACGTTGCAAAGTCACATGTGCATAGTGTCCCGGTGAGATAAGTGCCCTTTTGTCGAACTGACGAGAACGCCAAGATTTGGACAAGAACAGACGATCCCAGTTGGTTCCCACTGGGTCTCCTTCGGTGTACTTGGTCCCGATATTGGAGCCATGCCTGGGTCGTCGCAAACGGGTGGGATCTAGCAAGGGTTCTTAGCATCAGTTTGTTTGTGAGGCGGAATCCTGACATGAGAAGACGAAGCTTGTAGGCAAACACAGGGTTTGAGACCCATGAGCGGGAGGGTCCAAGGCGAGCGTTCCATGTGGCGACTTGTATGCTATTTGGGGGAAATTAGTAGTACCCTTGATATTGTGGCTTGAACCCCAATGGGGAAATTAGAGTACCCTTGTGATTGCAGCTTGAACGTCGATGGGGAAATCAGAGTACCCTTGTGTTTGCGGCTTGAACGCCGATGGGGAAATTAGAAGTATCTGATGTGATGATGTGTTAGAAGCATATGCTTTAGGGTGCCTTGGGTGAAACTCCGGATTGCATTCATGTTGCATTATAGGCCCCTTTATATTACTTGCTCAACTTAGAAACGTGTTTTCTCTATGAGACATCCAAACCTGTTTTATAGCTTTAAATGTATTTTTATCATTGCATACGAAGTGCTGACCTATAGGGTGATGGAGTGCCCCGGGGTCCGCTAGGGATGGCCGGGAGGAGATATGTTGGTTACACAGTTGAGGTCAGCCTTTGCTGGCCGATGTTACAACTAATTTTTACAGGGCAAGGATCGCAAGCATGAGCAAGCTCATCGACCAAAAAGGCCTAAGCCGCATGAAGTGAACTTTCTATTATTTACATGTATTCTGATGGAATGATATGTTCCATGAAATGTATTCTGACTTGCATGCCGAGGTAGATTAAGAGTGCATGTACACGTTAGCATTGCTTAATGTTGCTTAAGTCTTAGACTTATGATGTGTATGGCCCCTAGCCCATTTTGATACTCTTGGTTTGGTGGATAACTTCTAGTATTAATTTTATGTTTCCGCTGGTTTATTCTGAGTTTTGATTTTTGGTTGTTTATATATCATCTTATAATACTGAAGTTGTGGAGTCTGTATGTTATGGGATCCCGGCCGGACCCATATTGTACGGTCATTACAGTGGAGGTGTTACAGAGTTGTGGTAGATGTTACTTTATTGTGGGAATCAGGAGAGAGTTTAGATAAGGTGGACAGTGATTTGATTCATTGTTATAAGGACTAAAAATTAAGGAATTGTATCATTTTGGTTGTTGTGAAGTCGATTCCTGTATGAGATAGAGATTGGTTGTAGTTCATTGCAGGAGTTTAGCGTTAGTGAATAAATAAGAACTTGGTATTTTGATTCTATTTTGGGAATCTTGTTCCACTTAAGCGTTAGAGATTTTGTGGAGCCACCGCGAGTGATAGAGATTTCGTGGAATCAAGATAACTCTAATTTTATCTTTAATTTCTATATAGTTTTTATTTAATAATTAACTAGATTATAATTATATTATATTAATTTTGTTACTGATGATGTATTTTCTTATTTTAGGTCAAACAGGGCTACCAATAGCATTTTGGAGTTTCAAGTACTAATCATGAGTCAAAGCTAGACAAAACTCAAAAAATGCAAACCACACGCCTAGGACATGGGCGTGACATATTGGTCACAGGCGTAACAGGCAGGCGTGACCCCGGCTCGTGCTGCGGAGTGCATTGCCAAGTAAATTAAACTTACATGCCTTCAAGTCACAAGAGTGACCATGATGCCACAGGCGTGATGACCATGAGTGACCTACAGATGACATTCCAGGCCTCGACTCCACGTCGGATTAAAGTTACATGCCCCGGTCACGGGCGTGACCTATAAGTCACGGGCATGATTCTGAGGCGTGCTATCCAGGCATGTCATGTTTAATTCTGCAGTTTCAGATCTCGACGTTTTTTGCCTTACACGCCCTAGGTCATGGGCGTACCTAGGGGGCGTGACCCTTCCATCAACATCTAGAGTTACTCCCGCCATTTCTGCTTCCCTCCATTTCCAGCAACCAACAAAACATGCCCTAGGTCACGGGTGTGCCCAGGGGACGTGACCCTTCCATCAACGACGAGAGTTACTCCCGCCGTTTCTACTTCCCACCATTTCCAGCAACCGACAAGACACGCCCTAGGTCACGGGAGTGACCTAGGGGCGTGACCTGTCAATTAATGATTTTTGGCGGTTTCGTGCCAACGTTCCCAGGATTTGAAGACGATGGTTCTGAACCTGATACGCCCTAGGTCATGGGCGTGACCTAGGGGCGTATCTCTCCAGCAAACTTGCCTATAAATTCCAGACAATTCCAGAAGCTGAGAGGAGATTTTGGGAGCTAAAATTCTGTTTTCTTTGCTTTATTTCTTGCATTTTCCAATTCATACTGTAACTTTGGTTTTTGTTATTTCAAGTCTTTTTTGTTAACCATGTCTCTCTCCTCCCTATTTTGTAATTCTCCCATCATGATGAGTAGCTAAACTTCTTTTAGAACTTGATCATGATGAACCTTGGAATAAAATAAGTTTTTAAACATTATCAAATATGTCAAGTTTTTAGTTTACTCACTAACGATTTATCTTTGTTTTTTAACATATCGAATTCATATTTCACGGATATGTTCTTTGATCTAAGATTCGTATCCTAAATGACCGAGAGGTTGCAGATACGAGGAGATCACTCAAAGATAAAAGGAGTTGATTGTACTCCTTGAGAGAGGATGGCATAAATCTTCCGGATTGGAGTCAAATCCAATAGAGGGGTTCACCGCCTAAAGCAAGCATAGGGGTTTCGACTAGCCGAGAGGTCTTAATCGGTCAACCTAAGGTTAATCAAAAGCATGAGCTCGAGAGAGATGATTTGTACTCTAGGAACCTCCACAATCGAGTGAGTAATGTAACAGTCTTGCATACTTTATGTTCATGAAGGTTTATTTTAATCCAAGGGGATTCTAGATTAAGTGCTAGCTTACACATCATCATTTTTTCTCTTAGTAGTTTAACATTTTCTTTTCCGAAATCGCAAATCAAACTTTTGTCTGATAAGATAATAGCTCTTCCTTGTGAGCACAAATACTCAACAGTTCCCGAATTTAAATATGACATTTCATATACTATATTTCGATAGGTGCACTTGCCTAATTTGAGATATTAGTTTGGATTTATTTTAAAACTATATGAATTTTACTCATCAAGTTTTTGGCGTCGTTGTCGGGGACTTTTTCTTTGTTGATATTTTGAAAGCAAGGATCTATTAATTTATCATTTTTTTTAAAAAAAATCAAAATAGAAAATAATTATTTTGTTTCTTATTTTGTTTTTATCTTGGTGTATGGCATGAGGGAATCCATCAAATCTACTTGATTTGGATTCGGAGATCGAACAATGCTTACGGCAACGTCTAAGACTCTGTGATCTCAATTCTCCAAAATTGGTTGAGGAATCTATAGGTGACATTTCTTCTTTTGCTTCTTTTTCTTCGTCTTCTTCTTCCTCTTCTTTTTCTTCGTCTTCTTCTTCCTTTTATTCTTCTATTTCTTCATCTTTTCAATTTTCTTCTACTTTGGGTAGCCCAACTCCAAATATGGACGATCAACAGACTATGTCTTATTATGCTCGAACAAATTTGGATAATGCCCAATCAAGTATTGTTCGTCCCGCTATTGCGAACAATAACTTTGAATTAAATCCAAGCATCATCCAAATGGTATAGCAAAATGTACAATTTGATGGGCTTCAAGATGAGGATCCCAACGCACATATTTCTAACTTTCTAGAAATATGTGACACTTTTAAAATTAACGGGGTTTCGGATGATTCCATCCGGTTAAGGCTTTTCCCTTTCACATTGCGCACAAAAGCTAAACAGTGATTGGTCTCTTTACCAAGATGATCCATCACTACTTGGGTTGAGATGATGAAAAAATTTCTCACGAAATATTTTCCACCCACGAAAACGGCCAAGTTGCGCAATGATATTACATGTTTCTCCCAAGTTGATACGGAAACGTTATATGATACTTGGGAGGGATTTAAGGAATTACTTCGTCGTTGTCCGCATTATGCAATCCCCGATTGGTTGCAAATCCAAACCTTCTATAATGGTCTCAATCAACAAACGAGAAAACATATTGATGCCGCCGCCGGTTGAACGTTAAACAACAAGACACCGGCGGCCGCCCAAGAACTTATAGAACATATGGTCAAGAATACGTATCAGCAGAGTACACCCTGATCTCGTCCACCTAAACTAGATGGGATGTAAGAAATTGATACATTTTATAATTTATCTCTCCAGGTCGAAAAAATACAAAAACAAATAGACAAGATGTCTGCTTCCTCGTCCACACCAACCTGTGAACCCCAATTTTGGGAACCTTCCGCTATTGCCTAACATATGGATTATATGGGTAATCCAAATCGGCCACCTTATAATTCGGATAATAATTTTGGTAATACTTATCACCCGGGTATAAGGAATCAACCCAACTTCTCTTGGACAAATCCGGGGAACGCAGCACGCCCACCAAACTCAATTCCACTCGATATTTTCCACCACAGGCTCCAAAAGCTCCCAATCTCGAGGAGTTATTCACCAAATATACGACTTCTAATGATGCCAATATCCGAAATCTCACCGGATCTCTTTGTAATTTGGAGAACCAAATTTGGCAAATCAGTAAAATGCTCTCTTATCGCCAACAAGGAGCATTACCGGGCAATACGGAGCCCAACCCAAAGGTGCAAGCCAAATACATTACTCTACGGAGCTGGAAGGAGAACAATTTCTTTATCTTCTCCTCCCCTTAAGCCTTCTAATTCTAATAAACTAAAATCTTATCAACCACCTCTTCCCTATCCATCTAGAATGCAAAAAGACCGGGTGGATGAGCATCACGGTAAATTTTTAGATATGTTTATGCAAATTCAAATAAATTTACCATTTTGCTAAGTGATAGCACAAATGTCGAAGTATGCCAAGTACCTTAAGGAACTTTTATCCAATAAAAAGAAACTTGAGGATATCTCCATGGTTCAGTTGAATGCAGAGTGCTCGGCAGATTTACTTAATAAATTGCCTAAGAAATTACCTGATCAGAGTAGTTTCTCCATTCCTTACTTATTTGGTGATTTATTAGCCGATCTAGGCGCCTCAATTAATTTAATGCTTTATTCTTTAGTGAAGAAATTGGGATTAAGAAAGCCTAAACCCACAAGAATGTGCATTCAATTGGCACATCGGTATATCAAACTCCCTATGGGGATTATTGAGGATGTGCTTGTCAAGACAAATTTATCTTTCCGGTAGATTTCGTCATCTTTGACATCAAAGAGGACACTGAGGTACCACATATTCTCGGTCACCCTTTTCTTGCCATCTCACGCACAATTATAGACGTTAGTAACGGTAAACTTCTCCTTAGAGTCAGAGATGAAGAAGTTACCTTTACTATTGACTCGTCTACGAAAACTTCACTCTCAAATGACGACTCATGTTACTATTTGGAGACTTCTCCTGAAGAAGACTTCATTCCTTTTTCTGAACATTCTCTATCATCTATTGATCATGATGAAGATTTTTAAAATTTATATTTAATTGCTCATGAAAATAGTGATAATGTTTCGATCACTCGCGCGCCTATTTTCGAAATTTTGGAAGTTGATAGTGATCGTTTGAAAACTTCTTATGATGAACCTCCTACGCTAGAATTAAAACAATTGCCTGATCATTTAGAGAATTTATTTTTAGCGGAGGATTCAAAACTTCCCGTTATTGTGTCGGCCTACTTGACCGATGAAGAAAAACTTAAATTATCTAATATTTTAAAACTTCATCGTTGCGCAATTGCGTGGAAGATCGCGGATTTGAGAGGGATTTGAAAGATAACTTAGGCAATTGATAATCTACTAGTACCAATTATAAGTTAGGGGATAGACCTGATTTACTCTAGAGGGGGGGGGGGGGTGAATAGAGTAACTTAAAACTTTTTGGCTAAAAAAAACTTTATCAGAAAAATAAGTGATAAAAGAGTAGTAAAAAAGAAATGCAAACTAAGCTAAACTACACTATCACAGCACAACAAAACAAAGAGAAAATGAACAACCAGACAATACAAGAATTTTATAGTAGTTCCCCAAACTGGGTACATCCACTCTTATACCACCCTGGTAGAAATCCACTATCAGGTTTTTAATCAGGTAACTGCCACCATAAGATATATTTAGAGGGAGATCTCACAACCCTTTAGGCTTTTGATCAGGTATCTAAAAACCAAAAATAAACTTTTGAAGGGAGTTAATAAACCCTTTGTACAGGAGGTTGAGAGAGTTGAGGGTGTCTTCTCTTTTCTCTATTCAATCGAGAATACTTGTGGATTTCTGTTCTCAAAGCTCCTTCTGAAATAATGAATGGTTCAGAAAGCTTGGAGCCTTGCTCAGGGTGTAGGTCTTCACCTTATCTGGAAGTGATCCAGGAACTTTCTGACAGATTCAAAGTTATTGTCCTTGAATATTCCTGGAGTAGAAGTAGAAGAAGATTCTTGATATTTGATGGTTGTTCTTCTTCAGTCTTCAGAAAGAACAAGGAGAAAACAGAATGTTTTCAGCACAGAGAAGAAACAGATATTCTTAAGTATATTTCTGTATCTCTTCTCTATATATCACTGTGTGTCCATTTTGATTTTCTTGCTTGCTTGTATCACCTCTGTGTTGTTGTCTGAAAGAAAATTCTCTTATATATTCTGCTGCCAAATTCTCCTTTTTTAATTTTGAATTCCAAGCATTAATTGCTCTCTAATTCTGGAGAATGAAATGGCTGGAAAATATTCTTTAATGAGTTTCCCCAACTGTCCCATTAAAATAAGCAAGCAGTTAACTCTGATGAAGACCATAATTAATGCTGCCAATGATGGCTATATTCTTGAGAATATAAGCATTAATTACTCAGAGAATTACTGCTAAATAATATAAGAATTTGGGGACAAAAATAATGAAAACTTATCAATCTGACTTGGGACAGAAATCGTCGACCACTGGGTATAATTCGTCGACTTAAGTTCCAAGTTTGTCGAGCTGAGAAATCCTGTTCGTCGACCTGAGCTCAGCGAACTGCATTCTGGAAATAACTTGCCAAATCTGCGATCCAAGTTCGTCGAACAAAGAATCTATCTTCGTCGACCTGATTTCAGAGAAAATAAACTGGAAAGAATCTGTTGAAGCTGAACTCTAGGTTTCATCGAGTAAAGAATCTATCTTGAGGAAGAAATCGTCGACCTGAGATCGAATATCGTTGAGCTCAACCCAGAGAGAGATTTTTGAGTTTGTCAATCTGCGATCTACGATCATCGAGCTAAGTTCGAAGAATTTCAAACTGATAATTTTGAACTCTGAATACTTCTAACTCTGAGTCTACTGAAGTCCTCTGCTAGCTGGTCCAGGAAGGCCGAACCTAATGACTAGCATAAACTCTAGGACTAATAGACTTGACCCTAGCTATACAAGGTGGGTCAAACATCCTAATTAGTGAACCTAGCACAAATTCAAAATAGGATGCAACAATCTCCCCCTATTTGGGTGAGGTCACTAATACAAGAAAAAGAAAACAACCACAAAGCAGAATAAAATATATATGGAAGAAAATAAGACATCCAGCAGATATGTACACAAGTGCTTCATGATTAACAAATAGATTTCAGAAAATAAAAACTAAACACAACAATCATCTTTTCTTCTTTGGCTTCTCTTTGTCAGCTTTGTGAGATTGGTTTTAGAGGGTTGTCTGAATATAATCTCTCTATTTGGATTTGCAGCTTCTCATTTTGGCATTGTTATGTCTGATGCTCCTATTATATTGCATGAGGTGGCCCTTGGAACTACTATTTCAGGATGCAGACTCATATAGTCATCTACATTGAAAAATTTATTAGCTTTTCCATACCTCTTGAGCTCTTCTATTCTGTAAGATGACATTGTGGTGTACTGTGATGGATCGTTTCCTTCTTCTTTAGCTTTGTTGATCATAGAAAGTCCAATCAGCTCTTGAAACTTGGCAATTTTTGTAGTTGTTTCCTGTTCTGGACCTACAAAAGGATAGGTGGAGATTCTGGCCTTTTAGGACTAGAGTCCTTCTTTGAATTATCAGGAGAAGCTGAAGTACTTTTCTTATCCATAGCAGGAGTAGGCTTGCTCTGAGGGGATTGCTTCTGACTGCTGCCTTGTGGACTTGGCTTGGAGACTCCCTGATAGGTCTTGGCAATAGGTGCTGATCATTGAGTCACACATCCAGAGGCCCCAGCTGATGGAGGAGGAGGAGGGTCTTTCCTGAAGTGCTTAGGAGGAGACATGTACCTTCTTCTCTTCTTACTTTCTTTTTGCTCATTCTTTGATAACCACATCCATTATGGCATCCCAGGGTAAGGAG
Organism: Platanthera guangdongensis; assembly: GCA_039583875.1. Lineage (NCBI taxonomy): Eukaryota > Viridiplantae > Streptophyta > Magnoliopsida > Asparagales > Orchidaceae > Platanthera > Platanthera guangdongensis. Next base: position 73,983,031 of record CM077153.1, on the reverse strand, counting down.
TAATCTTTTGTAGAATATAGTAAGGAGTGTCATGTGTACGATTTGGCTTGAGAGCAGCCTTTGGAACAACTTTCCTTTTTTTAGCAATCTTCTTCTTGGCTTTAGGATCATCTGAATCTTCAGAGTCATCATCATCATTGTCTTCAGAGGATTCAGGAGGATTATCATACATATCATTAATGTCCTTCAAGGCTTCCTTAGAAATTTGCTTTTAAGCTTGAGGTAGCACTTGAGATTCTGAAACTTCTGGAACAATATACTTTCAGAAACTATTTGATTCTCTTCTTCTATATCTGCATGTAAGATATCATCCAAGTTTAGTATAGGACTGTCATCCATTTTGTAAGTTAGAGCAGAGATAGCCTTGGGAGCCGATTCTATGAGTGGCTCAATAACTACAAAACTTGCCTTTAGTTGCTTAACAACTTCAGGGCTTATTGGAGGAGTATAACAAACTATAGGCATAGATTGCTCTGGGCAAACTTCTGGAAGGTAATTCAAATAAGTTGTATCAAAAGTATTTAACAAATTGAATATATCTAGTATGGGATTGACAAGGCAATCCCCAACAGTCAAAACTTCTGGAAAGTCAACTTGCTCATCTGTACAAAGCATATCAAAATCAACTGTTGTCTCAACTTCCGTAATCATATTTATATCTGCATCTGCATCAGCTAGCTCATCTAACTGCAAAACTGTTGTTGCTTCTGCTATTGCTGGAGGAGAGGAGACTGGAGCTTCTTCACTGGATATCCCCCCTGCCTGGTTTCAGGGGATCCTGAAGCCAGGCCCCCAGAAGAAGGGATAATGGGGGCAGCAGAAATGAGGGAAAATAGGGATGAAATAGAATCAGCAAGAGGTTTAATGGCCTCTGTTATAATATTTTAGAGAAGGGGAGTGATGAGTTCCAGAAGGGAGGGAAAGGAAGGGGAATCCATTTGCTTAAACTCAGATGGTGTCTGAGTTGATACAGAAGGATGGAGGATGGATGATGAAGGGAAAGAAGTGGTGTCTGTCATGGGCTCATCATGAGGTGATGGAGTATTGATGGGATATGATAGCAGATCAAAGGATGGAATGGATGAGAGGTTATTGAGGGGGATGTCATCTAGATGATAAGGAAGTGTGGATTGGGGTGGTGTGGTATGCTCTGGAGATTGAACTGGTGTTGGTTGATGTTCCAGAGATTGAATTGGTGGTGTTGGAGTATGAGCTGGAGATGAGGATGGTTGTTGGAGGGTTGATGAAGGAATTGAAATTTGTGGAGGTGTAGGTTGTTGAGATGGAGGTATTGGAATCTGGGTGGATGGAATTCTGATGGAGGGGACAACTTCTAGCGGTGGGGAATTTGTTGTTACAGCTCTTGTATCCTGAGATGCTATGGAAAAGGTTGAAGCCTTGGATGGCTTTAAGATTGTCCTCTCCCACCTTCCAAACAAGGCACATGTTAGCCTTTTGGAAGCATTAATGAAGATGGTTTGAGAGACCAGGGATTCAGATGCTTTTTCCTGAAGGAAAATTCCAAGAATTCTTCCAAAACAAACTTCCTTCTTACTATTCTTCTTTCTGATCAAATCAAACAGAATCCTTGCCCAATTCACTACTTTCTTATTTACTACAGCACACATTACCAGAAATTGTTGCCTGGTAATATAATCATTGGCAGTATGCTTTCCTAGCAATACTTTTCCCACCACATCAGCTAAAAATTTATATTCAGAAGACACATTTTTCTTTAATAACTTATTTAAGTTCTCTCCAATATGACCCGTTTTATTCAACATGTCATCAAACTCAGAACTATCAATCTCTAAATCTTCTTCACCATTTATCAAACAAAAAATTTCAGTTAAGACTGCGGGGGTTAAAGAAACATGGTTACCAGATATTATGCCTGTCATCGTGTTGGCGTCTGGAGTACAGGAGGTGAACACCCATTCTCTGATTTCAGTAGCAGCTATCTTTATCTTGGTTGTCATGAAGTTCTTCAACTGTTGTTCCTCAAATAATTTCAGTATGTCTAGGAAACTTTGATCAGAATGTTGAAATGATTCGAAGTCTATATCAAATCCCATGTCGAATATCATTGCCACAAGAGAGCTCGCCAGAATGGCCATTGATCACCTGCAAAAGGAAACAGAAAGATCAAGTGCAAGGGGAACAGAAAGCGTGGGATGGAGCTCGAAGAAAACCTAGATATAAGGTTTTCAGAATATGAAGTGCCAAACTCCGTCTTGTGAACTTAAATCTTCAATCTCAAGTTGACGAATTATTTCATGAGGAAAGATATCGTCGATCTCAGTCAGAAGAGGGGAAAACATTTCGTCGTTCTCGGGTCAACGAAATTTTTCTAAAGCAGTATTATCGATCTCCATTTGATGAATAGAACTTCACACACAAAGAGTTTGTCCATCTCAGGTTGACGAATTTTCTCAAGAACTTTTCTCAGTTCGTCGATCTCCGTTCGACGAACTGTGGCAAATTCTTCGACCACAGACAAAAAGTTAAATTAATGCATCTCCATTTATCATACCTAGCTGATTCATAAAGAACAGATGTTTCTTCTCATCTAAGGGTTTGGTGAAGACATCTGCCTTTTGCAAATCAGTAGAGACAAAGTTGAGATTAATTTTCTTTTTGTCAACACACTCTCTAATAAAATGATGTCTTACATCTATAGGCTTAGTTCTACTATGATGCACTGGATTCTGTGCAATAGAAATTGCACTGGTATTATCACAAAGTCGAGTTAAATCATTTAAGTTGACACCATAATCTAGGAGTTCGTTCTGAATCCACAGCATCTGTGAACAACAACTATCAGTTGCTATGTACTCAGCTTCTACTGTTGAAGTGGACACAGATGTTTGATTCTTGTAAAACTAAGACACTATCTTATAACCAAGTAACTGATATGTCCCTGATATGATCTTTCTTTCCACTCTATATCCAGCAAACTCAGCATCAGAGTATCCAGCTAACTCAAATTATGGCTCAGTTGGATACCAGAGTCCTAAATTAGGGCAACTCTTTATATATCTCAAAATTCTTTTTAGGAAAATAAGGTCAGATTTTTTAGGGTTCACCTGGAACCTAGCACAAAGACATGTAGCAAACATAATGTCTGATCTACTTGTTGTGAGATACAACAGGGACCTAACAATGGACCTATATAGTTTCTGATCTACAGGTTTCCTGTGTTCATCAGAATCAATCACAACATTTATAGCCATAGGTGTTTTCTTAGCTGAAGCATCAGCCATCCCAAACATTTTTATCAGCTCCTTAGCATACTTGGATTCGGATATGAAGATGCCATCAGGGGACTGCTTCACTTGGAGACCAAGGAAGTAGGAGAGCTCACCCATACTACTCATTTCAAACTTGCAATGCATAAGGTCAGAAAACCTTTTGCATAGTTTGGAATCAGTAGAACCAACGATAATGTCATCTACATATATTTGTACTAACAAAATTTTATCATGATGATGCTTTATGAACAAAGTCCTATCTACAATGCCTATAGAAAAGTTATGCTCTAAGAGAAAGCTAGTTAAGGTTTCATACCAAGCTCTTGGACCTTGCTTTAGACCATAGAGAGCCTTATGCAATTTGAAAACATAAGAGGGATGATATGAAGAGATAAAACCTGGTGGTTGTTCCACATAGACCTCTTATTTGAGTTCACAATTTAGGAATGCACTTTTGACATCCATTTGGTGTACTGTGAACTTCTTGTAGGCTGCATAAGCTAGAAACATCCTTATTGCTTATATCATTGCAACAGGGGCGAATGTTTGGTCATAATTTATGCCTTCCTCTAATCTATATCCTTGAGCAACTAATCTTGCTTTGTTCCTTATGATAAGACCTTGAGCATCTAGTTTGTTTCTAAATACCCATTTAGTTCCAATGAGTGGGTAGTCTTTGGATCTTGGAACGAAATCCCAAACTCTATATCTCTCAAATTGGTTGAGCTACTCTTGCATTGCAATAATCTAGTGTGGATCTTGCTCAGCATCTTTTATGGATTGGGGCTCAGTTTGAGATATGAAGCAGGCATGCATCATGTCCTGGTGGAGTTGATTCCTTGTTTGCATACCCACTGATATGTCTCCAATCACTTGAGATATAGGGTGATCTCTAAGTGTGACTAATTCAGTAGGAGGAGTTAGTTGTGCAACAGCTTAGGGAATTAATTCCTCTTATGGAATTATAGTTGTTGTTGGCTCTTCACTGAGTTCAGTGCCATCATCTTCACTATCTTCAGCAACATGTGGAGAAGGTTGTGTAACAGCCTCATTGGTGTGGGTCAATTCATCCAACTTCTCACACAGATGTGGTTCCTGCAAGTTCTCACTGGTGGAAAGGTTCTTCTCCTCATAAGACATGTTAGTCTCATCAAAAAAAATATGAATAGACTCTTCCATATTCATAGATGATTTATTGTATACCCTATAAGCCTTGCTTACTTGGGAATATCCAAGAAAAATTCTTATTTCAGCCTTGGCTTCAAACTTTCTAATGTGTTTCTTGTTGTTGTTATGAATGTCACAAATACAACCAAAAATTCTAAAATAATCTACTTTAGATTTCTTCCCTTTGAGTAGTTCATAGGGGGTCTTGCCCTTAAGCTTGTGTATCAAACTTCTATTCAGTATATAGTTTGTTGTGCTCGTAGCCTCTGCCCAAAAGGATAGGGGCAAATGAGTATCTGCAAGTAATGTGCCTGCAGCTTCAATCAGTGTTCGGTTTTTCCTTTCAGCTGCCCCATTTTGTTGAGGAGTTCTAGGAGCAGAAAAACAATGCTTGATACTTTCCTTCTCACAGAATTCTTGTGTGGGAAGAGACTCAAACTCAGTTCCATGATCACATATGATCTATACAACTGGAGTAGAGTACTCAATCCTTATGCTCTTAAGAAAATTTGTAAGAACCTTGAAGTTATCTGACCTGTCTCCCAAAAAAGAACACCCAAGTGAATCTTGAGAAGTCATCAACAATTACCAAGTTATAAGACTTCCCTCCAAGGCTCTGTACAGCAATGGGTCCAAAGAGATCCATGTGTAACAAATACAGAATCCTAGGTGAATCACTCTTATTAAATGACTTAAAGCTATTTTTAGTTTACTTGTCTAATTGACAAGCCCTGCAAAGGCTTTCCTTTTTATAGGGCAAGAAGGTAATCCTCTAACAAGGTGGTCGCTAGAGAGTTTAGTAATGTTTTTCAAGTTTACATGTTCTAATCTCTTATGTCAAAGATCATTATTATTACTAGTTTGGTTAAACAGGCATATTTCAGTTTTAGCTGACTTATAATTAACTACATAGATATTTCCTACTCTAGTGCCAGTTAATACTACTTGGTTATCTACATAAGTAATAATACAGCAGGTTTTATTAAAAGATACCTGAAACCTTTCATCAGTAATAATATCAGGTTGTGCTTCAGTCCACTTACATAAGCAACCTTCCTGAAGGTGACTGCTCTAATTTTGACCTTTCCATATACTTCAGTCTGGCCACAATTGGAATCACCAAATATTACTTTGGGTCCTAGCTTTGACTTCTAGTTGATTAAGTTGTCCTTTTTTCTAGTCATATGCTTTGAACAGCCACTATCCAGATACCATTGTTGCTCTGTGGTGGGATAGTATTTCACCTGCAATAAAACAGATTAGCTATTCTTGACCCAGGTTACCTTGGGTCCTTGTTTATTTACATAATTAAAGCTAGAAATGTATGAGTATTCTGGTTGATTTTTATAACCTAAGGGGTGAAATCTTCTAGGTGGAATTATCCACTGGGTGAATGGATTAACGTATTCTCTTGGTTGATTAAATGATCTGTAGGAATTAAGATTTCTGTTATTCTAAATTGGGGTTGACGAATTCTGGTAAGTTCATCGAGCTGAGGTCGACGAATTGGGATGAGTTCATCGAACTCCGCTTAGAGAATGGAAGTAATCATTCTTTGTGCCCCAATATCGTCGATCTACATTCAACGAACCATACTGGTTTCGTCGATCGTAGTTCAATGAATAATTATAATAAAAGTTTGTGTTCAGACTTCGTCGACTTGAGTTCGACAAACTGTACAGATTTAATCAATCTGAGTTCGACGAAGTCTGCTGAACATTATTATAGTTGAGAGCTTTCTTATTCTTTCTCTTTTTCTTATTCTTTTGTTTTAATTCTGTTTGTTTAACATTATTATCATTTACCTTTTCCTTACCCTTTTATGAAACAAATTTTATTGGAGTTGTTAAAATATTCTTCTGAATCAGTGGGGGTTGGCTTGATGAAGCACCTAAGCCCAGCTTGCCATTAAGCCTGGCATTCACTGTGCTTGTGATGTCCATCAGCTTGATACTTCTCCCATTTAGGGATTCTTCAAGTTTTTATCCTTAGTTAATTTACTTTATAATGTGATTATATGTTCATTAGCTAGGGTTAATTCATCTTTTAATTTGATATCTTCAGAAACAAGTTTTCTTGTTCAGTCAATTTTTCTCTAAGTTGTTTAATCTCTTTTTCAGAATTAATTAAATCAATACTTAAAGATTTAAATTCAGTTCTAAAATTTTTTGAATTTAAATCAAAGGAAGACAGTACATGATCCTCTTCAGATAGAGGATCTTCACTGTCTGATTGCTCAGCTTCAGATAGGCTGCTTGATGCATCAATGGCCATCAAGCAAATCTCCTTTGTTGGAACACCCTATTACTAATTTGGGTCAGGATCACTATGTCTTTAGGAAACCTATTTTGACCTCCTGTATAGCTATAAAGGTCAATTATAATTGAGTCTAAGGGTTAGTACTTAGGTTTGGAAGCTGCCCTCAAGACCAAGGATTTTCAGTTTGAAGACTAAGTCATATCGTCGAGCTCAGTACGACGAATCGTCGAACTCCAATCGACGATCGTCTAGCTCAACTTTGACGGATCGTCGAACTCCATTCGACGATCGCTGAGCTCAACTTCAACAAATCGTCGAACTCCATTCGACGATCTTCGAGCTCAGTTCGATGATCTTGACTCAGTATTGATTCTCTATCTCTGAGCTTAGTTCGACGATAGTTGAGCTCAGATCGACGATCTCTGTTGCTGTCTAAATCCAAATCGCTGAGCTCAGTTCGACGATAGCAGAGCTCAGTTCGACAATTTTCTGAAAGAGTTGAATGTTTTTCAAGATTCAAATTCAGAACAGTTAAGGAGTTATTCAGCAATTAATTTAGAAGATTTTCTAGCCATTTTCATTTATTTCTGGACCAAGTTTCAAGGGATTATCAAGGAATGTTTCTTTGGACTTTCCCCCAGAAGACATTTGCAATTAAAGATGCAATTAATGACAGACGAACGGCTATTCTTGACAGAGGATCATTTTCTATTCAGAACCAGGGAATAAAACTCAAGATTTTTGACTCTCTCAGACACACAAAACAAAACATTCTCTGGACAACATCTTTCTCAACATCAACTATTCACAAGAGAAAGAGCTGTAGACATTCTCTGTCGAAAAGAATTCATACAGAACACACAACCAAGGAGATCAACCATCTGAAATCTTCTGATCTCTTTTGATTCAAGTGTTCAAGGCCAACATCTTTCAAGACTCCAGACACCTAACATTTCAGCTGTTGCTGAGATCATCAATTGCTGGAGATCATTTTCTGAAGGCCTATCACCCTATAGCAAAGCTTCATTTCCTGAACATCTCAAGAACTCAGGGGGAGCTTTGACAACATCAAATCCACATAGTCTTCTCAGCTGCTTTGAGAAAGAGAAGACTTCCATCATTCTCTCATCCCCATCTCTGTAAAGGGTTTTTCAAACTCCCTTCAAAAGTTTGTGCTTGGTTTTTGAGCACCTTGTCAAAAGCTCATTGGTGGCAAGACACCTGATCAAAAAATCTGATTTGGTTTTTGAGCACCTTATCAAAAGCTCATTGGTGCCCAGGACACCTGATCAACTCATCCTGCAGTGGATTCCTACCTAGGGTGGTAGAAGAGTGGATGTACCCAAGTTTAGGGGAACCACTATAGCTCCTTGTGTCTTCTGGCTTGCTTGTCTTTATTTTTGTTTCTTGCTGAGATTGATCTGTGATTAGTTAGGATCTGTGATTAATTTCTTTTGTAGGTTACTCTGTGATTAGATTTAATATTTGCTTCCCTGTTCACTCAGATTACAACAATTGTTGTAAAAAGTTTTTAAGCACCATACTCTATTCACCCCCCCCCCTCTAGAGTATATCAGATCTAGCTGCACTTTCAATTGGTATCAAAGCCAGGTTGGTTAAATATACCACACCTTGGTGGTTGCATAGGCTAACACCTGAACCTAAAGATTCCTAGTTAGATCTATTTTCTTTTGAGTTTATTATTAGATTTTGTTTTCACCAATCATGGCCCAAAACAAAGATTATGCTAGCACCAGACCTCTAGTGTGCAATCTATCTAAGTTTGCACTTTGGAAAGCAAGGATTAGATTATACATGAATTCTATTGACGAGAATATTTTTAATTCTGTTTTGACAGTTTGTCCAAGACCCCCAGAGAACACAAGTACAAATGCTGTTCCACCTCCATCACAAACAGATGCTGATATCAAGAAGTGGAAGGTAGCTGATGCAAAGGCTATGAACATCTTAGCCCAGACCATGTCTGATGACATCTTCCAAAAGGTGGCTGAATGTAATTCAGCAAAGGAAATCTCGGATAAACTCTCTGAAATAGTCTCAGGCTCAGCCGATGAAAGAAAGGACAGGAGATCCCACCTCATATCTCAATATGAGAATTTCAAGAAGGGAGAAGCTGAATCAGTTGGAGATATGTATAATAGACTCAGTTTGATAGTCAATGAACTCAAGACCTTGGATAAGGAGATCTCACTGACTGAACTTAATGACAAAATCCTAATGTGCTTCCCAAGCACTTGGGACTCAAGAATCTGGCCAATCAAGGATGCCAGAAGTTTGAATGAGATCACCACAGAAGCTCTTTTGGGCAAGCTCAAAATCTTATGAGCTGCTCATTAAGAACAGAGAAGAAGAGCAGAAGGCTGCCTCACCAGCCACAAGAAAAGAGAAGATAATAGCTTTCAAAGCAACTGAAGATCAGCCTGAAGACAAAGTCATAGGCAATGATGAACTGCTCAGTCTATTGGCCAAAAGATTTTACAAGATGGACAGAAAGGACTTCAGAAGGAGATCATACAAGGAGCATGATAAGTCAAGGTATGATAAGTTAATTAACAATAAAGAAATTGTCTTATTTGGCTGCAGGAAACCAGGGTACATTGTACCTGACTGTCCAGAGAATAAAAACAAGGACTGAAGGGATAAGAAAGAAAGAAGAAGAGAAAAGGACTTCAAGAGAAGTAGCAATGGCAAACCCTCCACAAGCAAGAACAAACACACTAGGAAGGGATTTGTTGCTGAATCCTGGAGTGAAACTGAAGAGGAATCAGAAGCCTCATCCAGCTCCAGTGATGATGAAGATGATGCAGAAGAGAAGGAGTTCTGCATGATGGCAATCAATGCCTCACAACATAATTCAGATGAAGAAGAGTCAGAGTCAGACTCAGAGACTCAACCTGAAGAAGACCAGGTAATTAATTCTTTTGATTTCAATTCAGAGGACTTTAAATCTGAATTTAAAGCATTATGTTTAGACTTGCTAAAATCTGAGAAGGAAATTATCTCTCTCAGAAATCATTTATCTGAACATAATATCTTAAAGTCAGAAAACCTCAAACTCTCTAAGGAGTTGGAGTGATGTAGGGAGCAGATACCTTCACTGAAAGGTGAGCTATCAGAGGCCAGGAAGCTTGAAGAATCCCTTAATGGGAGAAGTATCAAGCTGATGGACATCACAAGCACAGTGAACTCCAAATTTAATAGTACACTGGGCTTGGGTGCTTCATCCAGCCAACCTATAGTTCTAACAACCCCAATCAAGTTCATTTCTGATAAAGGGAAGGGAGTTGTAGAGGTAGCTAGGAAAAATTCTAATCTGCCTAAGAAAACTAAGTTCCAGCAGAAATCATCGAACGAAGCTCGACGATCGCCGAATGCAGATCGACGATCTCTGGCAAAATCGTCGAACTCAGGTCGACGATCTCTAATTCCTGAACTCTACCATAGTCGACCGTCGAACGGAGCTCGACGATCTGACCCAAGATCATCGAATGCAGCTCCACGATCGTCGAACAAAGATCAGAGCTCTGGAAATTCCTTCAAGGGTAAATCAAAATCCAATCCTAGGGGTCCTTCATCCCAAGTCTTTAACCCTTATACTGAATGGATAATACCTCCAAGGAGATATCATCCTGAAGGTTATAAGAGTCAACCTGGGATGTCTTTTATTTCTGAGTTTAAAGGTTATCAGCCTAGGCCCAAGGTAAACTGGGTCAAAAACAAATGAATTATTTTATATGCAGGTGAAGACCTATCCAACATCTAACCAACAATGGTACTTGGATAGTGGGTGCTCTAAGCACATGATAGGAAACAAGGACAACCTCACATCCTTTAAAGCCAAGCTTGGACCCAAAGTTATTTTTGGTGATTCAAACTTTGGACAAACTAAAGGATATGGTGCAGTCCAGATTGGGACAATAACATTCAAGAAGGTAGACTATGTGGAAAGACTGAAGCACAATTTGATAAGCATCAGTCAGCTATGTGATGAAGGCTACCAGGTGACTTTCAGCAAAGTATTATGCAAGATCAAGTCAGAGGACAACACAACTGTGTTGACAGGTAAAAGAAAAGGTAACATCTATCTAGTATATTTTCTTTCAACAGATGTAGACATTTGCCTATTTAATTCTGTTTGTAGACCAAATATTTTATGGCATAAGAGACTAGGACACTTAAATCTTAGAACTATTGCTAGGCTATCCAAGGACAACCTTGTTAGAGGACTACCTTCTGGCCCCTACAAGAAGGAAGGACTCTGCAGGGCTTGTCAATTAGGCAAGCAAACTAAAAATAGTTTTAAGTCACTTAATAAAAGTGATTCACCTAGGATATTGTATCTGTTACACATGGATCTTTTTGGACCCATTATAGTACAAAGCCTAGGAGGGAAATCTTACACTTTAGTAGTTGTAGATGACTTCTCTAGATTCACATGGGTGTTCTTTCTGAGGAAGAAGTCTGATAACTTTAAGTGTTTGACAGAGTTTCTCAAATGTATACAGATTGAGTTCAATACTCACATTGCCCTGATCAGAAGTGATCATGGGACAGAGTTTGATTCTCTTCTTATGCAAGAGTTCTGTCAGAGTGAAGGGATCAGGCATACTTTCTCAGCTCCTAGAACTCCTCAACAAAATGGGGTAGCTGAAAGGAAAAATAGAACGCTTATTGAATCTGCCACTACATTGTTGTCAGATGCTCACATTCCTCTATCTTTTTGGGCAGAGGCAGTGAACACCTCCAACTATGTGCTGAATAGAAGTTTGATACATAAACTAAAGGGAAAGACTCCCTATGAATTACTCAAAGGGAAGAAACCTAAAGTTGATTATTTTAAAATTTTTGGCTGCATTTATTATATACATAATAATGACAAGAGATATTTAACAAAATTTCAAGCTAAAACTGATGAAGGAGTGTTTCTGGGATACTCCATGATCAACAAGGCTTATAGGATTTATAATAAATCATCTCTAAAAATTGAAAAATCTATTCATATATCATTTGATGAATCTAACATGTCTTTCAAAGAGAAGAACACTTCTACCATAGAACCTTTGCAGGTACATTCTCTTGTTGAAGACTTGAACAAGTTACAGGTTACTCAAAAAGAGGAAAGCAGTGAAGATGAAGAAAGCATTCAACATATTGAAGAGAAATAACTTGAAGAGCCAGTTGTTGTACCATAAGAGGAAACAACAACACAGGTTGGTGAACAATCAACACCCCCCCCCCCCCCCGTTGATTTAGTAACATCAAGAGACCATCCAATTTCCCAAATAATTGGAGACATCTCAGCTGGTGTGCAAACCAGAAATTAGGTCAACCAAAACCTGTTGCACACTTGCTTCCTATCTGAAATTGAACCTCAGTCCATTCAAGATGCAGAGCAAGATCCACACTGGATCATTGCAATGCAAGAAGAGTTGCATCAATTTGAAAGTAACAAAGTTTGGGAACTAGTGTCAAAGCCTAAGGATCACTCCATTGTTGGAACAAAGTGCGTGTTTAGAAACAAATTGGATGATCAAGGAGTAATTGTAAGGAACAAGACAAGGCTAGTTGCTCAAGGATACTCTCAAGAAGAAGGAATAGACTATGACCAGACTTTTGCACCAGTTGCAAGATTGGAAGCCATCAGAATTTTCTTAGCTTATGCAGGACATATAGGCTTCAAGGTATATCCGATGGATGTGAAAAGTGCATTTCTAAATGGAGACATCAAAGAAGAAGTATATGTCAGACAACCTCCAGGTTTTATCTCTCTAACTTATCCTGATTATGTTTTTAAGTTGAACAAAGCATTATATGTTCTCAAGCAAGCTCCTAGAGCATGGTATGAGACCCTAGTATGCTTCCTTCTAGAAAATGGATTTATAAGGGGTAGAGTAGACCAAACTCTTTTCATTAGAACCCATAAGTCCCATACCCTACTAGTACAAATTTATGTAGATGATATTATTTTTGGTTCTACTGATTCAAAATTGTGCAGAAGGTTCTCCAACCTAATGCATTCTAAATTTGAAATGAGTAGCATGGGTGAGCTATCCTTCTTTCTAGGATTGCAAGTCAAACAACATGCTGAAGGCATCTTTATTTCTCAAACCAAGTATGCAAATGAATTGGTTAAGAAATTTGGCATGTCTGAAGCATCTTGCATGAAAACACCTACGCCTACTAATGCTATATTGGATGCTGATGAACATGGGAAACCTATTGACCAGACAACATATAGAGCAATGATTGGCTCTTTACTGTACCTTACAGCTAGTAGACCAGATATAATGTTTGCTACATGCATATGTGCTAGATTCCAAGTAAGCCCTAGAGAGTCACACCTAACATTAGTAAAAAGGATTCTCAGGTATGTTAAAAGTTGTCCAAATCTAGGTCTCTGGTATCCAAAAGACTCATCATTTGAATTAACTGGATTTTCTGATGCTGATTATGCTGGATGCAGAATTGACAGGAAAAGCACCAGTGGAACTTGTCAGTTCCTTGGTGACAGACTTGTCTCTTGGTTTTGCAAGAAACAAACTTCTTTGTCAACTTCAACTGCTGAAGCTGAATATATGGCTGCAGGCAGTTGTTGTTCACAAATCTTGTGGATTCAAAAACAACTCCTAGACTATGGCTACAACTTCGAGAAGTCTAAAATCTTTTGTGATAACACCAGTGCTATTTCTATAGCTCAAAATCCAGTCCTCCATAGTAGGACAAAACACATAGAAATTAGGCATCACTTTTTAAGGGATAATGTTGAGAAGAATAAAATTGAACTTCAATATATCCTAACTGATTTGCAAAGGGGAGATATTTTCACCAAACCCTTGGATGAAAAGAAACACACCTTCTTTCTAAATCAGTTAGGAATGTTAGATGGAGGAAATCTAAAATAATATCCAAGATTTTAAAAGTTTAAAAATTGACCAAGACTAGGTAAACATCTTGATTTTTCTTAGTGTCTAGAGTTTATTTCTGGTCTCTGAACTGTGCTCGACGATTTTCTCCCAGATCGTCGAACGGAGATCGACGATTTCCGAAATCGTCGACCTGAGTTCAGCGCTTCTCAGATAGTCTGAACTATCTCTTCAGGTCAACGATCGTCGAACGACGCTCGACGATTTTGTTCTCTGAACTATCGTCGAACAGAGCTAGACGCTCTCCAATATCGTCGAACGGAGATCGACGATATTGAAGACCTTTCAGATTCCTTTAGAAGCCCCGATCGTCGAACTGATTTCAACGATCTTTCCTTTCCTGCGTCGAACCCTAATATAAAATTCATTTTTCGCCGTCATTCTCCTTTTGCGCTTTCGATTTCTCTGCAAAAATTCTCTTTCCCTCCAAACATCTCTACACTTGGTCATTTTATTTGTTGATTTTTGCAGGTAACCATGGCTGTCTTTGTTGCTGTTCTTGCCGCAATGAAATTCGATGTCGGATTTGATATTGACATGGAATCCTTCAGCACCACTGATCAGGTGTTTCAAGATATTCTGGAACTATTCAAGGAGCAGAAACTTGCTACCATTATGTCCACCAGAATCAAACTTGATGCTGATGAGATTAAGGAGTGGGTCTACACTGCCCACAACCAGGATCAAAACACAATAGTTTGTTCAATTTCTAGAACCCAGGTACCCTTGACTCCAGTTATTCTGACAGATGTTTTTGAGTTAAGCTCTGGAAGAGATTCTGCTGATTTATCTGGAGAGGAATTTGCTGATATGCTTGCAAGAATGAGTCACTCTGATGCTAACCCTAGCAAGCTGCTGAAGAAGAACCTAGCTGTTGAATACAGGTTCTTAGCTGATGTAGTGGGCAAAGTTTTGCTGGCCAAGCATTCAGCACATGATACTATCTCTAGGTATCAGCTATGCTTGATGGGAGCCATTGTGGATAAGAAGCAATTGAACTGGGGAGAGGTCTTCTTTGACCTGATTAAGAAGAAAATCAATAAGAGTTTTGTGAATTTTGGGAGGATCCTAGGGCTCTTTCTTCAGAACAGATGCCCTACTCTGCATGTATCTTCTAGGATACATATCAATGCATCAAAGAGATTATCCTGTGCCCTATTTGGCAAATGGGACAGGCAGATAATAAAGCCCAGCAGGCCTTCTGCAAGAACAACTTCAGGCACCAGGACTGTAACAGTCACTTCCCCTCAAGTCTCTGCCCCTGCAGATGACTTTCCTACTGCTTCTTCTCCTCCTCCAACTCCAATTTCATCTCCTCCAGTTCCATCCACCATTCAAACCCCATCCACTATCATCATTTCCAGCCCATCTCCAACATCAATACCATCTCCAATTCCAACTCTACCAGTCATAAAAGAAATCTTCTATCCATTATATTCCTACCCTCAACCAGATATTGAAACATCATCAACCATTCCCTCATTTAATCTTCTTGATGATTCCTTCATGGATGACTCACCCTCATCTCCTCCTGAGCTACCCTCCTCATCAACATCCTACCAACAGTTGCTACAAGATATTATTCATCAACCCACCTTCACACCCTCTATATCCATACCACTGTCTTCCATCTCCACAATCCCCTCCCCTCAACCATCACTTCCCCCTTACACCAGCTCTCCATCACCATCACCTGTTGCTCCACCTCCATCCTATACCTCTGCTCAATTGCCTGCTGAGCAAGTAGATATTCCAGCCCTAGCTGACCAGTTATATGAACTGCTAGCCCCCAGGCTATCTCTTCTATTGTAGACCTCCTTGGCTCCATTACTTCAGTCAGTGGCAGCCCTTTCTGCCAGGCTATCCTCCCTAATTCCTCAGGCAATCCCTTCATCAGTGTGCCTTGATCCAGCCTTATCTGAATCCAGGCAGGGGGAGATGCCTAATGAAGTTGTGAGATTGCCTGCTGCTATTTCTTCAGTTCCTGCTGCAGCTGCTGCTATTTCCCCAACTCAAGCTTCAGTTCCACCTCAAGTTGCTATCTTTTCAGTAGACCTCAGGTCCCTGCTCTCAGATTTTGATTCTGTTTATTTCAGTTATCTTCCACAGAAAGTTGTAGTCCACCCCTCAGAGGATCTTTCCAAGGCCATTGTGCCCTTCTCTAGTTGTGACACCAGGATTATAACTTCTTTTGTCAATTCAGTTTATGCTGCAAATATTGTTGCTGAATCTGTTGTTGCTGCTGTCAGTAATGATGATGTTGTTGTTCCAGTTCCTGAGGATATGCAGACAGAGGCATATGAATTTGAGCCTGCTGCTATTACTTATGATATTGATGCTACTAAACCTATTATATCTGAAACTGCTGTTGCTGATATTTTTGTATCTGAAAAAGTTCTTTCTGAATCTGTTGCTGCCCAAATTACTGTTGACACTACTGCTGCTATATCTTCTGCAAGGATTGCTCCAGAAAGCTCTATGACTGTTGTTACTACTGCCCCTACTACAACCTCTGTTGTTACTAGTGTTGTATCTGTTGCTGTTACCACTGCTGCTTCATCTGCTCCACTCAACTTCAAAAAGAATATTTGAAAAAGATTGATGCTCTATATGATGAGCAAAGTTCTGAAAGTGATGAATTCAAGACTGTTTCTGATGATTCTTTGCTACCATAGCCAGTAAAATAAAGGCAAGGAGTAAAGCCATGAAAAGAGTGCCTCCAGCCAAAGTCAAAGACACTAATAATATTCCATATTACATTCTTCATGACTGCCCCATTACTGAGCATTGGATGTAGTATTCCAAGAACCAACTTAAAGCTATGAAGAAGAAGAGGAAGTATGAGAAAGGATCTTCTCAATTTCATCATCCTCATCCTCCTCCACCACCTCCTCCTGATGCAGGTGCAGGTGGAAGCTCAGCTGCTCAACCTTCTGCCAAAAGCCAAACCCCTTATCAGCCCCATGCAAGATCTTATTATAGGGGAAGCCAGTCCAGGGGTTCTCAGTCTAGAAGAGGAAGCTACAGAGGAAGCCAAAGGGAATTCCAGGTTTACTCAAAAGGCTACTCCAGGCAACGTCCAAACTCCAGGGAAGGACAAGCTTCATCAGATACAACCTCAGGTCCTTTTCCCTATAAGCTGAAGGAAGTAGTCTCATCCAGAGCTCCTCCAGACAATCCATCTAACAGATATGAGCCACCTGTGCCCTTTGAAGATCCTGAAAATAACCATACTGCTTGGACTGCCAGGATGAAAGAGCTAGCTGCCCTGGATCAAATTAAGAAAGCTAAAGAGCAAGGCAGAGATTCTTCCAACATTACTACTTTGTCTGAACAAAGAAAGAAAGAATTGGAAAGATATGGCTCAAGCAAATTCTTTGACTCTGATAGATATATGGAGCTGCATCCTGAAGCGGTGCTTCCCAGGCCCAAACAACAAACTTCCTTAGGTGCAGCAGATGACAGAAGGTCAAAGAAAGAAGCTCTCAATCCTAATAGAGAACTCAAACTTATAAAGAGCAAGGAGAAAGAATAATTATGTAAGGTGACAATCATTCTGAATTCTGAATTCTGTCTGAGATAATATATATCTGTGCTTCTGCAATGACCTGCTTATTACATTTCTGCATTGTTGCTTTGTATGTTGTTTTTTCAAGTTTTCCAAATTCTGTAAATAGTAATCCTAACCCAAATAGGGGGAGATTGTTGGAACACCCTATTACTAATTTGGGTCAGGATCACTATGTCTTTAGGAAACCTATTTTGACCTCCTGTATAGCTCTAAAGGTCAATTAGAATTGAGTCTAAGGGTTAGTACTTAGGTTTGGAAGCTGCCCTCAAGACCAAGGATTTTCAGTTTGAAGACTAAGTCATATCGTCAAGCTCAGTACGATGAATCGTCGAACTCCAATCGATGATCGTCTAGCTCAACTTTGACGGATCGTCGAACTCCATTCGACGATCGCTGAGCTCAACTTCAACAAATCGTCGAACTCCATTCGACGATCTTCGAGCTCAGTTCGACGATCTTGACTCAGTATTGATTCTCTATCTCTGAGCTCAGTTCGACGATAGTTGAGCTCAGATCGACGATCTCTGTTGCTGTCTAAATCCAAATCGCTGAGCTCAGTTCGACGATAGCAGAGCTCAGTTCGACGATTTTCTGAAAGAGTTAAATGTTTTCAAGATTCAAATTCAGAACAGTTAAGGAGTTATTCAGCAATTAATTCAGAAGATTTTCTAGCCATTTTCATTTATTTCTGGACCAAGTTTCAAGGGATTATCAAGGAATGTTTCTTTGGACATTCACCCAGAAGACATTTGTAATTAAAGATGCAATTAATGACAGGCCAACATCTATTCTTGACAGAGGATCATTTTCTATTCAGAACCAGGGAATAAAACTCAAGATTTTTGAATCTCTCAGACACACAGAACAAAACATTCTCTGGACAACATCTTTCTCAACATCAACTATTCACAAGAGAAAGAGCTGTAGACATTCTCTGTCTAAAAGAATTCATACAGAACACACATCCAAGGAGATCAACCATCTGAAATCTTCTGATCTCTTTTGATTCAAGTGTTCAAGGCCAACATCTTTCAAGACTCCAGACACCTAACATTTCAGCTGTTTCTGAGATCATCATTTGCTGGAGATCATTTTCTGAAGGCCTATCACCCTACAACAAAGCTTCATTTCCTGAACATCTCAAGAACTCAGGGGGAGCTTTAACAACATCAAATCCACATAGTCTTCTCAGCTGCTTTGATAAAGAGAAGACTTCCATCATTCTCTCATCCCCATCTCTGTAAAGGGTTTTTCAAACTCCCTTCAAAAGTTTGTGCTTGGTTTTTGAGTACCTTGTCAAAAGCTCATTGGTGGCAAGACACCTGATTAAAAAATCTGATTTGGTTTTTGAGCACCTTATTAAAAGCTCATTGGTGCCCAGGACATCTGATCAACTCATCCTGCAGTGGATTCCTACCTAGGGTGGTAGAAGAGTGGATGTACCCAAGTTTAGGGGAACCACTATAGCTCCTTGTGTCTTCTGGCTTACTTGTCTTTATTTTTGTTTCTGGCTGTGATTGATCTGTGATTAATTTCTTTTGTAGGTTACTCTGTGATTAGATTTAATATTTGCTTCCCTGTTCACTCAGATTACAACAATTGTTGTAAAAAGTTTTTAAGCACCATACTCTATTCACCCCCCCCCCCTCTAGAGTATATCAAATCTAGCTGCACTTTCATCCTTTTCCTTAGCCTCTTCTTCATTTTCACTGGAGCTAGAAGATGAAGATTCATCTTCATTTTCACTCCATGTTTCAGCCACAAAGCCTTTCTCCTTCCTTTTATGCCTGTTGGAGGAGGGCTTGCTGTAGTGCTGCTTCCTGGGTTCCTTTTCTCTTCTTCTCTCCTTCTTTTGGTTCTCTGGACACTTTGATATAAAGTTTCCTGGCTTCCTACAACCAAAGCAAACAACTTCTTTAGTTGGGGTCTTGTCATACCTTAGCTTGTCATCTTGCCTAGATTCCTTTCTTCTGAAATCCTTCTTTGCCATCTTATAAAATCTCTTGGCGAAGAGACTTAGAAGTTCTTCATTAGCTGTTGGAGCTTCTGATTCTTCAAATGCTTTGAATGCTATGCTTTGCTCCTTTCTAGATGCTGAAGGAGTCTTCTACTCTACAGCTTCTCTTATCTTTATTAGTTATTCATAGGACTTGAGCTTTCCAAGAAGTGATTCAGTGGAAATCTCATTTAAACTTCTGGCTTCCTTGATAGGCCATATTCTGGAATCCCATGAGCTGGGGAAGCACATGAAGATTTTGTCATTGACTTCTGTGAGGGTGATGTCATTGTCTAGATTCTTCAGCTCATTATTAATTGAGCTTAGTCTATTGTACATGTCATTCACAGACTCTAACACGTCTTTCTTAAAGTTCTCATATTGTGAGATGAGATTTGATCTCCTGTCCTTTCTCTTATCTACAGAACTAGCAACCATCTGGTTAAGAGAATCCCAGATATCCTTAGCTGAGGTGCACTCTACCACTTTCTAGAAAATTTCTTCTGACATTGTCTGAGCTGTTGAATTTTCTCAAGGTAATCAGCAAGATAGCCTAAAGCCAAATTAATATTCTCAGAACTATCTAGTTAACACCTTGATCATGCGGAAGCCCAAGAGCAAACTTAACACCAAACACAATGGAAGCACAAGCAGGTTTTATATTCATTCACACTTCTTTACAAGGCGAGGTATACGTAGCGAGACATGATTTTACTAGTACACAAGCTACAAACAGAAAGTACAAAACAAGCCGGGTAGACAGCACTGGAGACCGCCGAGACCGCCTAGTCTGCCAAGGTCGCCGAAGTCGCCCGAGCTGAAACTGATACAAGCTGAATAGCACACGGAGTCCGCCGAGACCGCTAGGTCGAGCAGACACACCAATATTCGCAGCCTGCTGAAGAACTGAGGAACAGACCGCCTACCCGCCTGAGACCGGCGGACAGATTATTGGAACTTGATCAAGCTGAAGTAGAAAACTGAGAAGCCGCAGAAGTGGCCAGCTGAGACCGCAGAGACCACACACTTCAATGCCCAACTCCTGGCTACTTGAAGCTAGCCGGGCGACCTGCACACAGCAAACCTTCAGCACTACTCAACCCGCGCGGACAGAAAACTGCAGACCGCAACACTTGCCCAAGCCCAACTTACTGTTCACTCTGTTACTGTAGACGTGTCAGGGGGTTCTATTTATAGGCGAGGTGAGGAGTGTGGTCACCACCCTAGTGAATAGAATCACCACCCCAGCCCGTGCACTAGCAAAACATCCATCCGCTGAGTCCACAAAGACTTAGCCGGATTCCAAGAAAACCGCCAGGAGCAAGACAGCTGTTCACAACTAGGCAGCCATGCACCAGACCGCCTATACTATGCGGACAAGATATAGTCCGCAAAGTCCGCGAACACCATTACACATGGACAACCACAACTCCTTCAGCAACAGTCCGCACAGGAAAGAGGCAGTCTGTATAGTACAAAACCAAAGCCTCCATCCGCCACAAGTCCACGACCAAAGGCAGTCCGCCCGGTCAACAACGGACTTGGAAGATACAGTGGACACACTGGACTTGTCACCGAATGTGACCAAGTCCAGTAAATCACCAAAAGCCTAGCGCGAGCTTGGCGGACAAGGCCTAGTACGCCAACCCCAAAACAGATCGCCAATTCCACCAAGGTAAGGCAGATCGCCAGTTCCACCAAGGTAAAGCAGTCCGCAAAATATACTCGTACAGCTGCCCAAGACGGCCAACTGCTGGACTCCGACACCAATCCGCGCAGTCCTCCACAGCAGTTAGCACCTGTTGTACCACCAAAGCTCAGTAAGGGCCACAGCCAAACTCCAAGGCCAGTCCGTCATAGTTAACACCGCGGACACACCAGTCCACAAGCCTCCCGCGGATAGGGCACCCAATCTGCCGGTTAACACAAGCTTACAACACACAAGGCCGCTGAACAAAGCACTTCCTACAAACCACAAACCGCAGTCCGCTCAGTCCGTTTCGCCATAAGCCGACATCCTTGGTCATAGGCTAACCAGGCCGCACAACAGACCGATCAAGCCGCATACCAGGCCGCACAGGCCGCTCCTCAACAAACAAGCTAACAAGACCGCCAACACCCAGGCCGCAACCCGTAGTCCACCCAGGCTGCGTACTCAGGCCGCTCAGGCCGCACAGTCTGCCCGGCCTGCCCATCACCCACTTCCACTTCAAAAATTTCAACACTCCCCCTTGAAGTGAGAAGTGGTGATCAAGCCCAGCAAGCTACGTAACCGCTAAAAAGGCCCCTTCGATAGCAGCTTCGTGAAGATGTTAGCAAGATTATCTTCACTCTGAACATGCCCGACCAGAAGTGATCCCTCCAACACCTTCTCCCTTATGAAGTGGTGCTCGATCTCAATATGTTTGGTCCTTGCATGACACACTGGATTATTTACCAGTTTTAGAGCACTCTCATTGTCACCCTGGAGTAAAGTAGGCCCTTGCACTTCTTCATGAGCATCCTCTACAAGCCTCCTCAACTAGATAGCTTCCCGAGCAGCCAAGGCCGAATCCTTATACTCAGCTTCTATAGTAGACACCGACACAGAATCCTGCTACTTGCTACACCATGAAATGCAAGCTAATCCACAAGTGAACACAAAACTCGAAGTTGATCTCCGATCATCCGAGTCACCACCATAGTCAGCATCCGTGTATCCAAGCAAAGCAAAGTCCGCATATCCACTATAGAGGAGTAACATATCAGAAGTTGTCTTGACATACTTCAGGATGTTCTTCGCCACTACCAGATGAGACTTCCTTGGTTCAGCCATAAACCGACTTACTCGGCCAACATCATAAGCAATGTCTGGCCTTGTTATCGTCAGGTAGATCAAGATCCCTACAAGATCCCTGAACACCAAGGGATCAGGAAGAATCCTTCCTTCATCTCATCGAAACTTCAGCCCATGTTCCAGTGGAGTAGAGCAACTCTTCCCTTCGCTAATACCAAATTGACTTGCAATGCGATCCGCATATCCCTTCTGTCAAATGAGAATTTCACACTCCTTCCTCTCCACTTCAAGACCGAGAAAGTGATGAAGCTCTCCCAAGTCTTTCATCTCGAAGCATATAGCAAGCTCAGCCCTGAGCCTTGCTACTTCCTCCTCCAAATTCCCTGTGACAATCATGTCATCCACATACAGCAGGACCAAGACTTGAAGCTCCCCCTTCTTCTTGACGAACAAGCTAGAATCTGAGTTGGAAGCAAGATAACTGCAGAATTGCAGATACTCTGCTATCTTCCCACACCAAGCTCTAAGAGCTTGCTTCAACCCGTAGAGAGCGTTCCTGAGCTTGCAGACATAGTCCGGATGAACTTCAAAAAAAAATCCAAGTGGCTGATCCATGAAGATGTCCTTGTCAATTTCTCCGTAAAGAAAAGCGGTCTTTACATCAAGCTGCCACATCCTCCATCCCTTGCAAGCAGCTAAGGCAATCACCACTCTAATTGAAGTCATCTTTGAAACTGGACTAAATGTCTCCTCATAGTCTTCTCCATACTACTATGAGAATCCTCGAGCAACCAGGCGAGCATTGAACCTATCAATGCTCCCATCAGCCTTCTTCTTCGACTTATACACCCACTTGCAAGTCACTGGAGTAATGTCATCAACCTTGGGCACAAGTTCCTAGGTTTCATTCTTCTTGAGAGCAGCAATCTCTTCCTTCATGGCAACATCCCACTCCTTAACTCCAGTGGACTCATTGAAGTTTACAGGCTCTCGCTCATCCAGAGGACCTATAAAGAAGCAGGAGACAAAGCTCACTGCATTCCCTTCATACTACCGAGCAGGTGGCTTCACAACCCTCTTTGATCTCCGAAGAGGTTGTTCCTTGCTCACTACGTTCATTGCTCCATCAAGCTCAGCACCACCTTCAAGCAATCTTTGAGCAATGCTCCCCCTACTTCCTAAGCTAGAAGCCTCAGCACCAGAACTTAAAGCAATAGGAGCTGCTGGTGAAACAGCAAGCTCCTCTTCCAGACCTTCAGCAGCCACCTTCTACTCTTCATCAACCTTGCTTCCGGTTAGCTCAACCGAGCCACCTCCATACGACATCAGTTTGTCAAAGACTACATCTCTTGACACAACAAACTTCTTCGTTGGAGGATCCATGCATTTCCATACCTTCTTCCGCTCATCATAGCCAACAAAGACAAGCTTCCTTGCCTTTGCATCAAGCTTTGTCCGTGAAGCATCCGGGACATGCACATAGTAAGTTGATCCGAACACTCGAAGGTGTTCCACACTGGGCTTCTCCTTTAGCAACCGCTCAAAAGGAGTCTTCATGTTGATTGCGCTAAGCAGCATCTGATTGATGACGTAAGAAGCACAAGACATCCCCTCCGCCCAGAAGGACCTTGGAATATCTTTCGCATGAAGCCAGCATTTGCAAGCCTCCGTCAGATGACGAATCTTCCACTCCGTTACTCCATTTTGTTGTGGAGTGTGAGCACAAGTAAGCTCTCTGTGGATCCTGTGCTTCCTGCAGAAGTTAGAATATTCGGAGGAGACAAACTCACCACTGTTGTATGTTATAAGCTTCTTGATCCGCAAGCCAAGCCGGCCCTCCACCAACTCCTTGAACTCCACAAACAAACGGAAGGCTTCAGACTTCTCCTTCAAGAAATATACCCAAGTGTATCTTGAGTAGTCATCAATCAGCACAAGCATGTATCTGCTCCCACCAAGGCTTTCAGTGATGGTTGGTCCCATCAAGTCTCCATGGATGCACTCCAATGTTTTCTTGCTCCTCGTTTGTGATTTATCAAAGGGAAGGCGATGAGCCTTGCCGTACTGACATCCCGCGCAAACATGACCGTCGCCAAATGAGGATAGCTTAGGCAAGCCCCTTACAAGACTTCTGTTAGCCATAGCCTTCAGCTTATCCATTCCTACATGCCCCAGCCATTCATGCCATATAGCAACGCTATCATTTGCTGTCATCCGATCAACATAAGAGTTAGTAGCAAGAACAAACAAGTTCTTAACTCTCCTCCCAACATGAGCAATATCAGCCTTCATCGCTGATACATTGCGAAGGAACTTCACTTCTATTGGCCCAAACAGAACGTGATAACCCACGTCGACCGCATTGGTCACAGAGAAGAGGTTCTTCTTCATGCCCAGTACGTGATACACACTCCTTAACGTGAGTGGCCCCTTATCACTACCCAAAGACAAAACCCCCTCCTTCTCTACTGCATAAACAGTATTATCAGCAGTTATAATAGCTTCATTACCTGACTAGGCTTGCAGAGAAGAGAACTTTGACTTGTCTCCGGTGAGGTGATGACCACACCCGGTGTAACACCCCGAAGTCAAGAGGATCATTTTGAGCAAAATCAGGTTCAGGCATGGGTGACACGGCCTGGGACACGGGCGTGTCCCAGGGCATGTCCGTTGACACGGCCTGCGACACGGGCGTGTCGCAGGGCGTGTCAAGGTTGTGTCGACGATCGGCTTTGGTGTCGACGATTTTCGCTCGACATCGTCGAGAGGGGGCACACGGCCCAGGACACGTCCGTGTCGGATGCCGTGTCGTATGCTCGACGAGTGTTACGCGACTATCGTCGAGTATCGAGTTCCAGTGAGGACACGGCCTGGGACACGGGCGTGTCACAGGGCGTGTCAGTGGGCGTCAAATTCAGCTCGACGTCTCGGGTTAGGGCGTGTTTGCGGGACAGGTGTGTCCTGGTGCACACGGCCATGAACACGGGCGTGTGCCAAGCCGTGTGCCAGGCCGTGTGAAGTCTCGGGTTGATTTGGGATTATTTCTGTTGAGGTACACGGCCTCAGACACGGGCGTGTCTGAGGGCGTGTCGGGTACACGGCCGTGACACGGGCGTGTCACACGGGCGTGTACTGGCTAGATTGAGTCGGTTGTCTGCCGCTTAGAGGGACACGGCCTGTGACACGGGCGTGTCACAGGGCATGTCAGGCCGTGTTCAGGGTTTTCTGGCCAGATCTGAGCCGTTTGTTTCCCTCTTCCTGGATCCAAGGGCTGGGCTTTGTCCAGGTGTCTAGGAGGCCGAGAATTAGAAGATAAATTCTCTTATCTTCTCTTCTTCTTCTTCATCTTCATTCCAAGAAAGAAAGGGGAAAGGCCTAAGGGAGAGAGAAGGGAGGAGTCTTCCAGCTGCTGTAGGAGCTGCGGAGTGCGGAGCGAAGATCCGAGAGCGGATTCGTGAAGGCAAGGCCGAGGCGGTGATTTCCATCCGGCTACTTCATGGCGCCGAAGCGATCTTCAAGGGTAACGATCTCCTTCTTGGACATCGAAGTCCTTTCTCTATACATGTGCTTGGAATCCTCCACCAAGAGGTGGATCGCGGAAGTGATTCCTTTGTTGTGTCTGCATTTAGAGCCGGAAATATAGAGTACGGCGTAGGCATGCTGTTTGAAGCCCATCTAGACCGGTATTCTGGATTGGTGATGTTCATGGGTAAACCGGAGAAGACTCCGTGGCTTTGATGCTGTGCAAAACGGATTTCTGTTGTGATGAATGTATGGATGTGATGATTGTGAGGAGGCTTTGGTGAAGCTCCTGGATATGAGATGATCAATTGGTAGCACGCCTGGGGAGCTCGTGATAAACCCGGCCTGTTACACCACAAGGGTGGGTTGATCCAGTTAAGGGAGGGATCGATTGGTGGAAACACCAGGGGAGCCGAGATAAACCCGGCTTGCTGCACCACAAGGGTGGGTCGATCGGACTAGGAGGGGGATCGATGGGTAGACAATGCCTGGGGAGCTTAGATAAACCCGGCTTGCTACACCACATAGTGTGGGTCGGTCTGCTCTGTTTGTGATGCTGTGAGGATGGACCTCTGAGTGGCTTGGGCGGGATGTCGCCAGCCTGCGAGCTGGTGGACTATGGCCGGTCAACCAACAAGTTAAAACCTCGAGAGACAGCAGTGTACGACGGTGGATTCCGGTACGCCAAGAAGGTGCCCTGAGTGCACGGAGCGTTGGTGGACTCCAGCGTTTGTGATGTAATGTGTTTGTTAGTGGAATAAAGAGAATGATCTAGCTATGATGTGATTTGGTGATGTTTGTTGATGCTTGATGAGAAAGGAATCACTGTATACAGGGAAGGAACCACTACCCCGGGTAGGGGGTAGGGTCGTTATAATGGGTCAGCAATGCTGACCGTTACTTTGTTTTCTGTGTTTGTTTGGATGATGAATTGCAGGTGCTGCGGTTTGGAAAGAATAAGTGGTTTGGCTAGCCTGGTGTTCTTAGTCCTTGAAGGCTATGTGAAGAACTGTGTTTGGATTTCATGTGTGGCCGGCCTGCGTGCCGATGTACGAAATTGTTGTTGTGTAAAGAGGAACCTGTAAGGCCATAAGGCCAGGGTGTGTGAGTTGTATACATTCCTGGTGTTTGTGATATATAAATGTGGCATTTATATAGTGGACATTCTGGTTGGAGTTCATGTTAACAAAATAATGCTGCGCTAGAATGGAATGAGTTAAGGACACGCATAGATTTGATTTCCACACGTGATTCCTTCGCTTGTCCGTGCTATATGGCGTGGGGCCCCGGCCGGACCCACCGTTATATGTCATGTGACAGGTGGGGGCGTTACAAAGTGGTATCAGAGCGAGGTTGAGATTGTTTGGGAGGAGAGAACATAAGTGAACTCATGAATGTCCACGAGGAATGTATGTCATGCACATGATGTGCGTGCGTGTGTAGTCAATGTACCAGTACCGTTATGATTTGGAAGAATTTAATGGTGTTATGTACATTGATAGGTGGCGAGGGATGGAGCTCGGCCGTTTGAGCCCCAGCGGTCGGATGAGAGTGCAGCACCCGTGGAAGCGCCGATGCCTCCCTCGGCAGAGGCCATACGGGTGGTAGCGGAGACAGTGCTTGCAGTGTTACAAGCACAACCAACTGGACAGGTAAGACCTGGTGGAAGACAAGAGCATGCTGCCGAGGTGGTGGAAGTGCAAGCAAGTGACGATGCCTTGTCACGTTTTATGCACTTTCACCCACCGACGTTTGGTGGAGCGCTTTCGCCAACGCAGGCAGAAGATTGGTTGGCAAGAGTCAAAAGGATCCTAACTGCAATTAGGACGGTCGAAGAACAGAAAGTGATGTTGGCCACTTTTCTGTTGGAAGGAGATGCGAGATTATGGTGGGATGAAATTGAAGTGCACCACTTGGCAGGTCGAGGTTTAACGGAGATTTCAATGGAGGAATTCTCCCAAATATTTTTAGCCAAGTATGTGCCAGTGTCGCAGAGGATTGCGATGGAAAATGAGTTTCTCCACTTGGTGCAGGGTGAGCGAGATATTGATACCTACCTGCATGAGTTTACAAGATTGGGGAGATATGCGGGATCTACCTTTACGGAGGAAGTGCGAAAGACGAATCGGTTTTATGGAGGATTGCGGGATGAATTGAGGTTGGCACTTCCGAGTTCGGTGAGTCAAGGCTTTCAGGCGTTAGTCGATACAGCTCGTGTCTTGGAGAAGGATATGAAGCGAGCACAAGAGAATAAGCGACTGGCAAGGGAAAATTCGGAGTTGAAAGTGTCGCAATTGGATCAATCGGAGTTTCGACGACGAGAGAAGAAAAGATTTAGGCCGGTGAAATCAGCACTGTCGACTGTTTCTTCGGGGGCAACGTATGGGCCAGGACGTGTATGCTATAACTGTGGGCAACAAGGACACATAGCAAAATTCTGTTGGAATGCCCCTCCAGGGAGTGAGAAAAAGACAGGTGCGTCATATGAAGAAAAAGGGAAAGCAGTGGCCGAATCATCTGCACCCCGGACGCAACCTCGCTTGCATGCAATGGAAGTGCAAGAGCCGCAAAGCTCAGTTGGTGAAATTCAGCCTCGAGCGTTTCATTTATCTTTAAATCGCGAATTTCAAAATCGGGAGGCTGAGCGGAAGTGAACTGTGATGTGAATTATGTCGATGTTATGAATGTTGTGTAAACTATGTTTCTATATCAGCTGTGATGAATAATCGCTGATGTGCATCACTTTTGACTGAATAGGGAATCGGATCTTGATGAATCATCCATAGTGATGTCTGTACATCATAAATAGTTGTAGATCTCTATAATAGTTTGGTGCACTTGTGCTTGTGACGAGTTAAATCAATTATGTTGTTTTGTTTTGAGGTTTTATGTGGCTGAATGTGCACAAGTGGAAGTTAGGGATGTTTGTTGTGTTGTCTGTTTGTTAGTGTGTGCGGAGGCTATGATTTTGTGATGTTGCGACCAATTGGCTATTTGGAGTCAAATTTCGAGGACGAAATTATTTGAAGGGGGGGAGGATTGTAACACCCCGAAGTCAAGAGGATCATTTTGAGCAAAATCGGGTTCAGGCATGGGTGACACGGCCTGGGACACGGGCGTGTCCCAGGGCGTGTCCGTTGACACGGCCTGCGACACGGGCGTGTCGCAGGGCGTGTCGAGGTTGTGTCGACGATCGGCTTTGGTGTCGACGATTTTCGCTCGACATCGTCGAGAGGGGGCACACGGCCCAGGACACGGCCGTGTCGGATGCCGTGTCGTATGCTCGACGAGTGTTACGCGACGATCGTCGAGTATCGAGTTCCAGTGAGGAAACGGCCTGTGACACGGGCGTGTCACAGGGCGTGTCAGTGGGCGTCAAATTCAGCTCGACGTCTCGGGTTAGGGCGTGTTTGCGGGACACGGGTGTGTCCTGGTGCACACGGCCATGAACACGGGCGTGTGCCAAGCCGTGTGCCAGGCCGTGTGAAGTCTCGGGTTGATTTGGGATTATTTCTGTTGAGGTACACGGCCTCAGACACGGGCGTGTCTGAGGGCGTGTCGGGTACACGGCCGTGACACGGGCGTGTCTGAGGGCGTGTCGGGTACACGGCCGTGACACGGGCGTGTCACACGGGCGTGTACTGGCTGGATTGAGTCGGTTGTCTGCCGCTTAGAGGGACACGGCCTGTGACACGGGCGTGTCACAGGGCGTGTCAGGCCGTGTTCAGGGTTTTCTGGCCAGATCTGAGCCGTTTGTTTCCCTCTTCCTGGATCCAAGGGCTGGGCTTTGTCCAGGTGTCTAGGAGGCCGAGAATTAGAAGATAAATTCTCTTATCTTCTCTTCTTCTTCTTCTTCATCTTCATTCCAAGAAAGAAAGGGGAAAGGCCTAAGGGAGAGAGAAGGGAGGAGTCTTCCAGCTGCTGTAGGAGCTGCGGAGTGCGGAGCGAAGATCCGAGAGCGGGTTCGTGAAGGCAAGGCCGAGGCGGTGATTTCCATCCGGCTACTTCATGGCGCCGAAGCGATCTTCAAGGGTAACGATCTCCTTCTTGGACATCGAAGTCCTTTCTCTATACATGTGCTTGGAATCCTCCACCAAGAGGTGGATCGCGGAAGTGATTCCTTTGTTGTGTCTGCATTTAGAGCCGGAAATATAGAGTACGGCGTAGGCATGCTGTGTGAAGCCCATCTGGACCGGTAGTCTGGATTGGTGATGTTCATGGGTAAACCGGAGAAGACTCTGTGGCTTTGATGCTGTGCAAAACGGATTTCTGTTGTGATGAATGTATGGATGTGATGATTGTGAGGAGGCTTTGGTGAAGCTCCTGGATATGAGATGATCAATTGGTAGCACGCCTGGGGAGCTCGTGATAAACCCGGCCTGTTACACCACAAGGGTGGGTTGATCCAGTTAAGGGAGGGATCGATTGGTGGCAACGCCAGGGGAGCCGAGATAAACCCGGCTTGCTGCACCACAAGGGTGGGTCGATCGGACTAGGAGGGGGATCGATGGGTAGACAATGCCTGGGGAGCTTAGATAAACCCGGCTTGCTACACCACATAGTGTGGGTCGGTCTGCTCTATTTGTGATGCTGTGAGGATGGACCTCTGAGTGGCTTGGGCGGGATGTCGCCAGCCTGCGAGCTGGTGGACTAGGGCCGGTCAACCAACAAGTTAAAACCTCGAGAGACAGCGGTGTACGACGGTGGATTCCGGTACGCCAAGAAGGTTCCCTGAGTGCACGGAGCGTTGGTGGACTCCAGCGTTTGTGATGTAATGTGTTTGTTAGTGGAATAAAGAGAATGATCTAGCTATGATGTGATTTGGTGATGTTTGTTGATGCTTGATGAGAAAGGAATCACTGTATACAGGGAAGGAACCACTACCCCGGGTAGGGGGTAGGGTCGTTATAATGGGTCAGCAATGCTGACCGTTACTTTGTTTTCTGTGTTGGTTTGGATGATGAATTGCAGGTGCTGCGGTTTGGAAAGAATAAGTGGTTTGGCTAGCCTGGTGTTCTTAGTCCTTGAAGGCTATGTGAAGAACTGTGTTTGGATTTCATGTGTGGCCGGCCTGCGTGCCGATGTACGAAATTGTTGTTGTGTAAAGAGGAACCTGTAAGGCCATAAGGTCAGGGTGTGTGAGTTGTATACATTCCTGGTGTTTGTGATATATAAATGTGGCATTTATATAGTGGACATTCTGGTTGGAGTTCATGTTAACAAAATAATGCTGCGCTAGAATGGAATGAGTTAAGGACACGCATAGATTTGATTTCCACACGTGATTCCTTCGCTTGTCCGTGCTATATGGCGTGGGGCCCCGGCCGGACCCACCGTTATATGTCATGTGACAGGTGGGGGCGTTACAAAGTGGTATCAGAGCGAGGTTGAGATTGTTTGGGAGGAGAGAACATAAGTGAACTCATGAATGTCCACGAGGAATGTATGTCATGCACATGATATGCGTGCGTGTGTAGTCAATGTACCAGTACCGTTATGATTTGGAAGAATTTAATGGTGTTCTGTACATTGATAGGTGGCGAGGGATGGAGCTGGGCCGTCTGAGCCCCAGCGGTCGGATGAGAGTGCAGCACCCGTGGAAGCGCCGATGCCTCCCTCGGCAGAGGCCATACGGGTGGTAGCGGAGACAGTGCTTGCAGTGTTACAAGCACAACCAACTGGACAGGTAAGACCTGGTGGAAGGCAAGAGCATGCTGCCGAGGTGGTGGAAGTGCAAGCAAGTGACGATGCCTTGTCACGTTTTATGCACTTTCACCCACCGACGTTTGGTGGAGCGCTTTAGCCAACGCAGGCAGAAGATTGGTTGGCAAGAGTCAAAAGGATCCTAACTGCAATTAGGACGGTCGAAGAACAGAAAGTGATGTTGGCCACTTTTCTGTTGGAAGGAGATGCGAGATTATGGTGGGATGAAATTGAAGTGCACCACTTGGCAGGTCGAGGTTTAACGGAGATTTCAATGGAGGAATTCTCCCAAATATTTTTAGCCAAGTATGTGCCAGTGTCGCAGAGGATTGCGATGGAAAATGAGTTTCTCCACTTGGTGCAGGGTGAGCGAGATATTGATACCTACCTGCATGAGTTTACAAGATTAGGGAGATATGCGGGATCTACCTTTGCGGAGGAAGTGCGAAAGACGAATCGGTTTTATGGAGGATTGCGGGATGAATTGAGGTTGGCACTTCCGAGTTCGGTGAGTCAAGGCTTTCAGGCGTTAGTCGATACAGCTCGTGTCTTGGAGAAGGATATGAAGCGAGCACAAGAGAATAAGCGACTGGCAAGGGAAAAGTCAGAGTTGAAAGTGTCGCAATTGGATCAATCGGAGTTTCGACGACGAGATAAGAAAAGATTTAGGCCGGTGAAATCAGCACCGTCGACTGTTTCTTCGGGGGCAACGTATGGGCCAGGACGTGTATGCTATAACTGTGGGCAACAAGGACACATAGCAAAATTCTGTTGGAATGCCCCTCCAGGGAGTGAGAAAAAGACAGGTGCGTCATATGAAGAAAAAGGGAAAGCGGTGGCCGAATCATCTGCACCCCGGACGCAACCTCGCTTGCATGCAATGGAAGTGCAAGAGCCGCAAAGCTCAGTTGGTGAAATTCAGCCTCGAGCGTTTCATTTATCTTTAAATTGCGAATTTCAAAATCGGGAGGCTGAGCGGAAGTGAACTGTGATGTGAATTATGTCGATGTTATGAATGTTGTGTAAACTATGTTTCTATATCAGCTGTGATAAATAATCGCTGATGTGCTTCACTTTTGACTGAATAGGGAATCGGATCTTGATGAATCATCCATAGTGATGTCTGTACATCATAAATAGTTGTAGATCTCTATAATAGTTTGGTGCACTTGTGCTTGTGACGAGTTAAATCAATTATGTTGTTTTGTTTTGAGGTTTTATGTGGCTGAATGTGCACAAGTGGAAGTTAGGGATGTTTGTTGTGTTGTCTGTTTGTTAGTGTGTGCGGAGGCTATGATTTTGTGATGTTGCGACCAATTGGCTGTTTGGAGTCAAATTTCGAGGACGAAATTATTTGAAGGGGGGGAGGATTGTAACACCCCGAAGTCAAGAGGATCATTTTGAGCAAAATCGGGTTCAGGCATGGGTGACACGGCCTGGGACACGGGCGTGTCCCAGGGCGTGTCCGTTGACACGGCCTGCGACACGGGCGTGTCGCAGGGCGTGTCGAGGTTGTGTCGACGATCGGCTTTGGTGTCGACGATTTTCGCTCGACATCGTCGAGAGGGGGCACACGGCCCAGGACACGGCCGTGTCGGATGCCGTGTCGTATGCTCGACGAGTGTTACGCGACGATCGTCGAGTATCGAGTTCCAGTGAGGACACGGCCTGTGACACGGGCGTGTCACAGGGCGTGTCAGTGGGCGTCAAATTCAGCTCGACGTCTCGGGTTAGGGCGTGTTTGCGGGACACGGGTGTGTCCTGGTGCACACGGCCATGAACACGGGCGTGTGCCAAGCCGTGTGCCAGGCCGTGTGAAGTCTCGGGTTGATTTGGGATTATTTCTGTTGAGGTACACGGCCTCAGACACGGGCGTGTCTGAGGGCGTGTCGGGTACACGGCCGTGACACGGGCGTGTCACACGGGCGTGTACTGGCTGGATTGAGTCGGTTGTCTGCAGTTTAGAGGGACACGGCCTGTGACACGGGCGTGTCACAGGGCGTGTCAGGCCGTGTTCAGGGTTTTCTGGCCAGATCTGAGCCGTTTGTTTCCCTCTTCCTGGATCCAAGGGCTGGGCTTTGTCCAGGTGTCTAGGAGGCCGAGAATTAGAAGATAAATTCTCTTATCTTCTCTTCTTCTTCTTCTTCATCTTCATTCCAAGAAAGAAAGGGGAAAGGCCTAAGGGAGAGAGAAAGGAGGAGTCTTCCAGCTGCTGTAGGAGCTGCGGAGTGCGGAGCGAAGATCCGAGAGCGGATTCGTGAAGGCAAGGCCGAGGCGGTGATTTCCATCCGGCTACTTCATGGTGCCGAAGCGATCTTCAAGGGTAACGATCTCCTTCTTGGACATCGAAGTCCTTTCTCTATACATATGATTGGAATCCTCCACCAAGAGGTGGATCGCAGAAGTGATTCCTTTGTTGTGTCTGCATTTAGAGCCGGAAATATAGAGTACGGCGTAGGCATGCTGTGTGAAGCCCATCTGGACCGGTAGTCTGGATTGGTGATGTTCATGGGTAAACCGGAGAAGACTCCGTGGCTTTGATGCTGTGCAAAACGGATTTCTGTTGTGATGAATGTATGGATGTGATGATTGTGAGGAGGCTTTGGTGAAGCTCCTGGATATGAGATGATCAATTGGTAGCACGCCTGGGGAGCTCGTGATAAACCCGGCCTGTTACACCACAAGGGTGGGTTGATCCAGTTAAGGGAGGGATCGATTGGTGGCAACGCCAGGGGAGCCGAGATAAACCCGGCTTGCTGCACCACAAGGGTGGGTCGATCGGACTAGGAGGGGGATCGATGGGTAGATAATGCCTGGGGAGCTTAGATAAACCCGGCTTGCTACACCACATAGTGTGGGTCGGTCTGCTCTGTTTGTGATGCTGTGAGGATGGACCTCTGAGTGGCTTGGGCGGGATGTCGCCAGCCTGCGAGCTGGTGGACTAGGGCCGGTCAACCAACAAGTTAAAACCTCGAGAGACAGCGGTGTATGACGGTGGATTCCGGTACGCCAAGAAGGTGCCCTGAGTGCACGGAGCGTTGGTGGACTCCAGCATTTGTGATGTAATGTGTTTGTTAGTGGAATAAAGAGAATGATCTAGCTATGATGTGATTTGGTGATGTTTGTTGATGCTTGATGAGAAAGGAATCACTGTATACAGGGAAGGAACCACTACCCCGGGTAGGGGTAGGGTCGTTATAATGGGTCAGCAATGCTGACCGTTACTTTGTTTTCTGTGTTGGTTTGGATGATGAATTGCAGGTGCTGCGGTTTGGAAAGAATAAGTGGTTTGGCTAGCCTGGTGTTCTTAGTCCTTGAAGGCTATGTGAAGAACTGTGTTTGGATTTCATGTGTGGCCGGCCTGCGTGCCGATGTACGAAATTGTTGTTGTGTAAAGAGGAACCTGTAAGGCCATAAGGCCAGGGTGTGTGAGTTGTATACATTCCTGGTGTTTGTGATATATAAATGTGGCATTTATATAGTGGACATTCTGGTTGGAGTTCATGTTAACAAAATAATGCTGCGCTAGAATGGAATGAGTTAAGGACACGCATAGATTTGATTTCCACACGTGATTCCTTCGCTTGTCTGTGCTATATGGCGTGGGGCCCCGGCCGGACCCATCGTTATATGTCATGTGACAGGTGGGGGCGTTACACCCGGAGTCCACGATCCAGTCATCGTTGAAGTCGACAGCGAACAAGGCACAGACACAAGTGCCCATCATGAAGGCTCCGCCCCATCCAGCTTCCTCGCTCTTAGAGCAAGCTTCCTCCTTTCCTGCAGCATTCCCAGGCTGCAGTTTGACCTTGAAGTCATGCTTGAAGTGTCCCCGGTGATGACACCTGTAGCATTTCAGGTTCTTCTTCCAATCCTTCTTAGGAGCAGTGCTCCTCTCTGGTTGATAAGAAGTTAAAGGCTCATTTTCAGCAGCGGTCTTCTTCTTCTTCCCTTCCCATCCCTTCTTCTTCTTGCCTGAGAAGAGAGCTTCACTTCCTTCCTTATTGATATTGACTCCAGTCATCTGCCTTGCCAAACTTTCCTGTGAAGCAAGTAGGTTCTCAAGCTCCAACAGAGATGGCTGAGTAGCCCAGCCTTGAACAGATGACATAAAGGCAACATACTCCTTCCGCAAGTCGCGGATTATGTGCCTTTTCATCTTGGCCTTAGAGATAGGCTCATCTGGATCAAGCGCTAACAACTCTGCACACAAGCTTTTCATCTTCAGAAAGAACTTTGAGATGGTTAGTTCTCCTTGAGTTGTTCTAGCCAACTCATTCTCCAGAAACTGAAGTCTCGCCACATTCTTCCTATTAAATAACTCATCAATAGTTGTTCAAATGTCAGCAGCAGACTAACATCCAATGATGTGATCAAAGAGTTCTAGTGACACGGCCCTCTTGAGAACATACTCTGCCTTTGCATTTGTTTTTCTCCAGAGCCTCACCTGCTCAGCAGTACCAAACGCAGCAGTCACTTCATGTCTGTCGTCACCACCGATGACCTCCCATAGCTCCTCACCCAGAAGGTAACTCTTCATGCATGACTTCCACTTCTTAAAGTTAGTCGGCGTTAAAAGTTCAATACCAAGACCTCTTGCATAGCTTACTTCCATCGCAACAACTGTTGGTTAAGCTAACTTCCAGAAGCACAGAGCAACAACAACAGGTTGATCACCGCTCAAGGCACAGAGCAACAACACTGGTTGAACACTGCTCAAGCAACTGAACCTCCCTCTGATACCATGTTGAATTTTCTCAAGGTGGTTAGCAAGATAGACTAAAGCCAAATTAATATTCTCAGAACTATCCAGTTAACACCTTGATCATGCGGAAGCCCAAGAGCAAGCTTAACACCAAATACAAATGGAAGCATAAGCAGGTTTTATATTCATTAACACTTCTTTACAAGGCGAGGTATACGTAGCGAGACATGATTTTGCTAGTACACAAGCTACAAACAGAAAGTACAAAACAAGCCGGGCAGACAGCACTGGAGACCGCCGAGACCTCCAAGGTCACCGAAGCCGCCCGAGCTGCAACTGCTACAAGCCGAATAGCACACAGAGTCCGCCGAGACCGCGAGGTCGAGCGGACACACCGATATTCGTAGACTGCTGAAGAACTGAGGAATAGACCGCCTACCCGCCTGAGACCGGCGGACAGATTATTGGAACTTGATCAAGCTGAAGCAGAAAAATGACAAGCCGCAAAAGCGACCAGCTGAGACTGTAGAGACCACACACTTCAATGCCCAACTCCTGGCTCCTTGAAGCTAGCCGCGCGACCTGCACACAACAAACCGTCAGCACTACTCAACCCGCGCGGACAGAAAACCGTAGACCGCAACACTTGCCCAAGCCCAACTTACTGTTCACTCCGTTACTGTAGACGTGCCGGGGGGTTCTATTTATAGACGAGGTGAGGAGTGTGGTCACCACCCTAGTGAATAGAATCACCACCCCAGCCCGTGCACTGGCAAAACATCCATCCGCTCAGTCCGCAAAGACTTAGCCTGACTCCAAGAAAACCGCCAGGAGCAAGACAGTTGTTCACAACTAGGCGGCCATGCACCAGACCGCCTATACTATGCTGGCAAGATACAATCCGCACAGTCCGCAAACACCATAACACATGGATAGCCACAACTCCTTCAGCAACAGTCCCCACACGAAAGAGGCAGTCCGCATAGTACAAGACCAAAGCCTCCATCCGTCACAAGTCCATGACCAACGGCAGTCCGCCCAGTCAACAGCGGACTTGGCGGATACTGCGGACACACTGGACTTGTCACCTAATGTGACCAAGTATAGTAAATCACCAAAGGACTTGCGCGTGCTCGGCGGACAAGGCCCAGTCTGCCAACCACAAAACAGATCGCCAATTCCACCAAGGTAAGGCAGATTGCCAGTTCCACCAAGGTAAGGCAATCTGCAAAATATACTTGCACAGCTGCCCAAGACGACCAACTACCGGACTCTGACGCCAGTCCGCACAGTCCTCCACAACAGTTAGCACCTACTGTACCACCAGAGCTCGGCAAGGGCCACAGCCAAACTCCAAGGCCAGTCTGCCATAGCGAACCCTGCGGACACACCAGTCTGCAAGCCTCCCGCGGATAGGGCACCCAATCCGCCGGTTAACACAAGCTTGCAACACACAAGGCTACTGAACAAAGCACTGACTACAGCCCGCAAACTGCAGTCCGCTCAGTCTGTTTTGCCATAAGCCGACATCCTTGTCCATAGGCCAACCAAGCCGCACAACAGACAGATCAAGCTACATACTAGGCTGCAGAAGCCGCTCCTCAACAACCAAGCCAACAAGACATCCAACACCCAGGCCGCAACCCGCAGTCTGCCCAGGCCACGGACTCAGGCCGCTCAGGCCGCATAGTCCGCCCGGCCTGCCCATCACCCACTTCCACTTCACAAATTTCAACATGAGCCAGAATGTTCATGGCCTTGGCATCAGCTATCTTGGCCTTTTTTTGAGCATCTATCCACTCAGGTGGTGGAACAGCATGAGTACTGAAAGTAGAAGTAGATGTAGTCTCTGGAACTGGTGGTCCTGTCAAAATAGCATTAAAAATATCTTCATCAATAGAATTCATATATGATTTAATTCTTTCCTTCCATATAGCAAACTTATTCAGCTTGCGAACTAGAGGTCTGGTCTATGCATAATCTTTGTTCTGTGCCATGAAATAAAATAAATAGAAAATCTAGGAAAAAGGAAAATCAGATCTAACAATGATCTTTTGGTTCAAGTGTTAGCTTATACAACCAAGTGAATCTAGCTCTGATATCAATTGAAAGACAACTTAGGCAATTGATAATCTACTGATACCAATTATAAGTTAGGGGATAGACCTAATTTACTCTAGAGGGGGTGAATAAAGTAACTTAAAACTTTTTGGCTAAAAAATTTTATCAGAGAAATAATTGATAAAGGTGTAGTAAAAAAGAAATGCAAACTAAGCTAAACTATACTATCACAGCATAACAAAATAAAGAGAAAATGAACAACCAGGCCACAAGAATTTTATAGTGGTTCCCCAAACTGGGTACATCCACTCTTCTACCACCCTGGTAGGAATCCACTATCAGGTTTTTTAACAGGTGACTGCCACCACAAGATCTTTTTACAAGGAGATCTCACAACCCTTTAGGCTTTTGATCAGGTGCCCAAAAACCAACAATAAACTTTTGAAGGGAGTTAATAAACCCTTTGTACAAGAGGTTGACAGAGTTGATGGTTTCTTCTCTTTTCTCTATTCAATAAAGAAGACTTGTGGATTTTTGTTGTCAAAGCTCCTTCTGAAATAATGAATGGTTCAGAAAGCTTGGAGCCTTGCTCAGGGTGTAGGTCTTCAGCCTTGTCATGAAGAGATCCAGGAACTTTCTGGCTGATTCAAAGTTGTTGTCCTTGAATATTCCTAGAGTAGAAGTAGAAGAAGATTCTTGATATTTGATGGTTGTTCTTCTTCAGTCTTCAAATAGAATAAGGAGAAAACAGAATGTTTTCAGCACAGAGAAGAAGATATTCTTCAGTATATTTCTGTATCTCTTCTCTATATATTACTGTGTGTCCTTTTTGATTTTCTTGCTTGCTTGTATCACCTCTGTGTTGTTGTCTGAAAGAAAATTCTCTTATATATTCTACTGTCAATTTCTCCTTTTTGAATTTTGAATTCCAAGCATTAATTGCTGACTAATTCTGGAGAATGAAACAGCTGGAAAATATTCTTTAATGAGTTTCCTCAACTGTCCATTAAAATAAGCAAGCAATTAACTCTAATCAAGATCATAATTAATGTTGCCAATAACGGCTATATTCTTGAGAATATAAGCATTAATTACTCAGAGAATTACTGCTAAATAATATAAGAAATTGGGGACAGAAATAAGGAAAACTTATCAATCTGACTTGGGACAGAAATCGTCGACCCGTGGGTAGAATTCGTTGACTTGAGTTCCAAGTTCCTCGAGCTAAGAAATCCTGTTTGTCGACCTGGGCTCAGCGAACTGCATTCTCGAAATATCTTGCCAAATTTGCGCTCCAAGATCGACGAACAAAGAATCTGTCTTCGTCGACCAGAGTTCAGAGAAAATAAACTGGAAATAATCTGTTGAAGGTGAACTCCAGATTTCGTCAAGTAGAGAATCTATCTTGAGGAAGAAATCGTCGACCTAAGCTCGAATATCATCGAGCTCAACCAAGAGAAAGATTTCTGAGTTCGTCAATCTGTGATCGACGATCGTCGAGCTGAGTTCGAAGAATTTCGAACTGATAATTTTGAACTCTGAATTCTTCTAAGTCTGAGTCTACTGAAGTCCTCAGCTGGCTGGTCCATGAAGGTTGAACCTAATGACTAGCCTAAACTCTAGGACTAATAGACTTGACCCTGGTTATACAAGGTATGTCAAACATCCTAATTATTGAACCTAGCCCAAATTCAAACTAGGGATCCAACAGGAGTAATCCCTCCTTTTGCACCCATAAAATTTTTTTAGAAGAACGCACTCATAAAACCATTCAACCTCAATGTCGGCTAAATCCTAACATGAAGGAGGTAGTTAAGGCGGAGGTAATAAAATTATTAGATGCGGGCATAATCTATCCGATTTCGGATAGTACTTGGGTAAACCCGGTCTAAGTGTTGCCCAAGAAAGGAGGGTTAACGATAGTGCCTAACGATAAGAATGAATTAATCTCTACTCGAACTGTTACCGGATGGCGGTTGTGCATCGACTACCGTAAATTAAATGATGCAACCCGTAAGGATCATTTTCCTTTGTCGTTCATTGAACAAATCCTTGAACGGTTACCCTGGCATTCATTTTATTGTTCTCTTGATGGTCTTTCAAGATATTTCCAAATCCCAATCGCGCCCGAGGACCAAGAGAAAACAACCTTCACTTGTCTGTTTTGCACCTTCGCCTATCGAATAATGCCTTTTGGTTTATGCAATGCGTCGGCAACATTCCAATGGTGTATGCTAGCTATTTTTGACGAACTTGTGGAGGATATCATAGAGGTCTTCATGGACGATTTCTCCATTTTTGGAGATTCATTTGATTTTTGTTTGTTAAACTTTTCCCGTGTACTCCAAAGATATGAGGACACGAACTTAGTTTTAAACTGGGAGAACTGTCATTTTATGGTACGGTAAAGTTTGGTTTTAGGCCATAAAATTTCAAGCAAGGGCATAGAGGTAGATAAAGCTAAAATTGAAACTATAGAAAAGCTACCCCCTCCCCCACTTCAAATGTCAAGGTCGTTCGTAGTTTTTTGGGGCATGCCGGTTTCTATTGTCGGTTTATTAAAGATTTTTCTAAAATAACTAAGCCTCTTGCTCACTTATTAGAAAAATATGCGCCGTTACTTTTTGATGAAAATTATTTGCGTGCTTTTTCTCTTATTAAAGAAAAATTGATTAACGCTTATATCATGATCACTCCAAATTGGGAACTTCCTTTTGAGATCACGTGTGACGCTAGTATTTTTATCGCAGGAGCGGTCTTAGGACAATGCATAAATAAAAATTTTCATCCTATATATTATGCGAGCAAAACACTCACCGTCGCACAGGAAAATTACACGACTACCAAAAAAGAATTATTAGCCGTAATTTTCGCATTTGATAAATTCCGCTCATATCTAACCTTATCCAATATTATTGTTTTTACTGATCACTCGGCTTTGAGATATTTGCTAGAAAAAATATATGCAAAGCCACGATTGATTAGGTGGATCTTACTCCTCCAAGAATTTGACTTGGAGATTCCCGACAAGAGAGGAGCGGAGAACTTAGCGGCTGATCATCTTTCTCGGTTGAAAATCCCAATTCGGAGAAGCTCATTGAGGAGGACATTGACAACACTTTTCCTGAGCAACACCTTCTCGCTATTCATAAGGTAATTACTCTCCCCACTCCTTGTTTTTCCGATTTTGCAAACTATCTTGTTGCGAGATTCCTCCCGAATACTTTTTATTATCAAGAAAAAATGAAATTCTTTTCCGATTTGAAAAATTATTTTTGGGAGGATCCCTTTCTTTTTCGTGTTTGCGCGGACCAAGTAGTGCGGAGGTGTGTTTCTCATGAGGAAGGCGCCCAAATTCTAAAACATTGCCACGAGGGACCCGCCGGTGGGCATTATAAAGCTAATCGGACGGCTTGGAAAATACTTGAAGCAGGCTTCTATTGGCCAAGCATCTTCAAGGATGCTTACGGCCATGTAAGTCGTTGTGAACAATGCTAACGCTCAGGTAATATTTTCTGTCATGATGAAATGTCATTGAATTCATTTTTAGAAATTGAAGTTTTTGATTTATGGGGGATCGACTTTGTTGGACCGCTATCACTGTCCTATGGAAATAAATATACTTTGGTAGCGGTCGACTACGTGTAAAGGTGGGCGGAAGCGCAAGCCCTTCCCACTAATGAGCCCTAGTCGTGACCCAATTTCTTAAAAAATTATTTTCACGATTTGGAGCACCGCGGGCAATAGTTAGTGATAGGGGCACCCACTTTTGTAACGCACAATTTGCTAAAGTTTTGTCTAAATACGTTGTTACACATAGGTTAGCCACCCCCTATCACCCTCAAACAAGTGACCAGGTAGAAGTAGTTAACAGTGAAATCAAATGTATATTAGAAAAAATGGTTTCTACTACTAGGAAGGAATGCTCGGTAAAGCTTAATGATGCTCTGTGGGCTTATCGGACCGTGTATAAGACCGCTATTGGTTGTACGTCGTATTGATTGGTCTATGGGAAAGCATGTCATTTACCATTTGAGCGTGAACATCGTGCCTTTTGGGCACTTACATTTTTAAATCTTGCTGAAAATTTGTCCTCCGAGATCTGTAAATTCCAAATTAACGAGCTCGATGAGTGTCGCTCCCTCGCTTATGAGAATAATAAACTCTATAAGGAGTGCACCATATTTTATCATGATAAAAAATTAAGCACCCAAAAAACTTCCAAGCAGGAGACCAAATCCTTCTATATAACTCAAGCTTACACTTATTTCCGGGTAAACATAAGTCCCGTTGGTCTGGCCCCTTTATCGAAAAGGTGTCCCTATGGGATGGTACTTATCTCGCACCCGGAACAAGGTGAATTTAAAGTAAATGGGCACCGACTGAAATTATTTTTGTCCGGTGATAATATTAACGAACATTTGGACAACATAATGTTGTCAAACTCATAATAAGTGCACACCACTAGGGTCGAGCTCAATGACTATAAACAAAGCGCTTGTGGGAGTCACCCCACGGTTATCCTTTCTTTTTATTTTCATTTTCCATTTGAGTTTTTGCATGTTTGAAGGTTCATTGCTACATGACGATCGGTCGGGTTCGAACGTCAAGTTCATGTGATTCCTTCATGTCGGTAATTTTATTTAGTTTATTTTATTTTTGTCAAAAAAATATGAAAAACAAAACAAAAACAAAAATGAAGAAACAAATAAAGAAACTTTTGTTCGTACACGCCCATGTCACGGCCGTGACCTATGGGTCACGGGCGTGACAGAGGCGTGTTTATTTTGTCTTGCGAAATCCGTACTGGTTTCGTTAAGCGCGGTTTTCGTTCGTCACCCGTTGATGTCACGGTCGTGACCAATGGGTCACGGGTGTGACAAATGCCGAGACCAGTTTCGTCGGATGCTGTTTTAACTTCGTCGATCGCAGTTCGTAGTTCTCAGTCACGGGCGTGACCTTTATTGGTCACAGGCATGACGGTACGGAATTCCGTTCAACGAAAAATTATAGGAAAAAAACGAACTGTTCTTTATTTCGCAGTCACGCGTGCGACATTACATGTCACGACCGTGATTTTCTTGGGAACCCCCAAAATGAAAAACAACAAAAAAAACCTTTTTTATCATTTTCAGTTACACGCCCCAGGGTCGTGACTGTGGGTCGTGTCAACCGAATCCGAGGCAACGACCCAGGTCAATGCCTCGGATTCCTCTTTTTTATCAGTTTAGTTACACGCCCCAGAGTCACGGGCGTGACTCTGGGGCGTATCCCGCGAATCCGATGCAGGCAGCCTCAGATTCCTTTTTCAAAATTTTTGAAGTACACGCCCCATGTCACGGGCGTGACAGGGGGCGTGACCGACTCGAGAAATCCTATAAATAGGATTTCTCCCCCTATATTTTCACCACACAATCCAGCCGTCCTCCTTCCCTTAGCTAACCCGAAAACCTATTTTCTTTTCTCCTTCCACAATGCCTCGCCACCACCCTCCCTCCACCGCTTCCTCCTCCGAGCACGCTGCGAATCCCGTAGAGGCGGAAGCCATGCTCCTTTTTGATAACTCCACCTAGCAGGTTTGCAGCAATCGCCTACGCGCCGAACCCTTTGGCGTATTCGCATCTTGGATTGGGCGATCCTTGCGAACTTTGGAGCTGCTGATTTGGTTAGGGGATTTATATCCACCCCTGGATTGAGTTCCCTCTTCTCCATTTCAGATCCCGCTTTCCTTGAGCTCACCGTCGAGTTCTTGGTGTCCTTTGAGTTCTGTTGGGTGGCAAATGATGATTTCATCATCTTTTGCATGGGTCGGGTGATGCATCAGCTCACCATCCGCCAGCTCAATGTCGTCATGGGTTTTTGCTCGGAGGTCTTTTCCCATTCTCCCGTCTATCTTGATCTCCTTACTGATTTTCCTCCTGGTTTCAACCTTCTCACCTTCTGGGTGGAATTCAGTAATGACACAGCACCCTACACCACTATGAAATTTAAAGTTAGCCACCTCATTTCCCCTGCTTTGCGCATTCTCCACAACCTCCTCACCTTTACTCTTTCTGGTCGCGGCGACAGCCATGGGGTGGTGACTCGGGTAGATTTACTATATTTATATAGTATGTTCTACCAGGTCCCACTCAACCTTGGTTATATGCTCGCAATTTACTTTTGGCACCAGGCCGAAAATGCGAGGATGGGAGCGATGCACGGCGGGAACTTCATCACTTATCTCGCCAAGCAGATCAGTCTTTAGGATACTCTTCCGCAACTGAGATGCGTTCAGACGCTGCAAGTCATTCAATTCCAGACCATCCAGGCCATCGGCTTAGCGTGGCGACGTGATGGCGAGTTTGAGTCTATCCCCCAGCATTCGGTGGAAGGGATCTTGATCTTGATTTCGGTGTCAGTCCCAGCGGTGCTCCTCACTCTCCCCAGATTCCGCCATCACCTTTACACGCTACCCCAGTGCCCGGTCCTTTAAGCTATTGGGATCATCAATTTGAGTTGAATCACACTCGTCTAGACCAGATGCAAACTTATTTTGACGGTCATTTTACTCAGTTTGATGCACGCTTTGCCGTGCTGGAGCAGTGTCACGCTTCTTCCATGGCGCATATTACACGTGAGTTCATGGATCTGCAAACTCATTATCCTCCGCGGGAAGGTGATAGCGATGAGTAGTT
This sequence comes from Platanthera guangdongensis, assembly GCA_039583875.1. NCBI lineage: Eukaryota > Viridiplantae > Streptophyta > Magnoliopsida > Asparagales > Orchidaceae > Platanthera > Platanthera guangdongensis. Next base: position 73,938,399 of record CM077153.1, on the reverse strand, counting down.
CTTTTCTTTGGGGTTATAGTCGGTCAAATATCTCTGTATCTTTTCTTTTCAGTTGCTATGTATCTTTTGTTTATTAACAAATATCAAAATTATGTTTTGCTTCAGTCATGTCTTACAGGTACACTTTGGTGCTGATTTGCCCTCTTCAGGGAAGTCTCCTTTTCTTTTCTTTACTTATTTTTTCATTGGGGACAATGTATTGTTTAAGTATGGGGGGATATTTCTTAAGCAAAACATACAAAAAAACATAAAAAATTTTCAAAAAAATCGTAAAAATTTAAAATTTTATTTTTAGATAATCTTCACAAAAATACAAAAATTTGAAAATAAAAGAGAACAAAATTATTCAAAATTACAAAAAAATTATCGAAATTAAATTTCTTAGAAAGGGGAATTTGTGATATCACTCCACTTACATCCTAGTACCGGTGAGAGCCCTTCACAGGGTATACCTCGGGAAGTCTAAGAAATAACAAAAAATTTGGGTTAATTTTAAATTAGAGAAATCTTTATTTCAATATTTATTCACATGCGACATTCACAGTATTCAACTTTTACATAGTGTTTAGAAGATTTTGATGCTTTAATTGAATTTTGAATTTTGGAGTAGAACTGTTGGTCATGCTGTGTTTCTAGTTAAGTGCACATGTAAGTAGAATTTTATGTAGAATTAAAAATACAGCATACAATTAGAGTTTTCATTTTTCTAAATGCGTAGAAACAGTTTATTTTACTTTTACTTTGAAACCAGAAAAATCTAAGAATACTTTAGGAGAGTGTGTAGAAGTTTACTAGAGCGATATTTCACGGATCAAGAAAGAGGTATTCTTTCTCGATGTCTAGAATTTGCCCTCCAGCTATTCTCAAGACTTTGCATAGGTTGAACCTATTAGCATAAATATGATTTAGGCATTTCTTTTGGCAAGTTTGAGCCTTTGCACCCGTACCTAAACGTTTTATCTTTTGTAAGCTAATTTGAGCCTATACCCTATCTTTTGTTTTAGCTTCACCAAACACTTTACCAAAGCCTAAAAAGCATCTTAATTACACACCTAAGACCGAGCTTGAAAATATATATACAAAATGCTTTATGAGTGATTAGGAGCCATTTTATTTTGGTGGCTAATTGAGAAAAAAAGAGTTGATTTATTTTTCCTTCCTCCTCAAAAAAAAATCGAAAAAAAAATAAATATGAAAATAAATAGAGGAAGTGGAAAAATCTTCATTATGTTAAGTAAAAGAAACAAAAAAGGATTTAGTAATTGGCTGTGTTCTTCAAGCCATGGCAGTTTATTTCTTTTGTGCAAGCTCTTTTTAGGTTTTGGTGTGTCTAGTCATCGTTTTTATCTTTGATTTTCCAAACCAAAAAAAACCTAAGCCTATGTTTCAACCTAGTTAAGTCTTATTGATTTGTGTTTATGAGTTAAACTACTATCGTGGCGAGAATGTGAAAGGGCAAGCCTATGGCCATCGACATTGATGGATTTCTTTCGAGGGTATCTCGATCTTCGATTAGTGCAATGTTATCGTAGTAAGCACGCTACTTTCTCCCTAAATGTGATTTCAAGATTTACCGGGTTTTCATTTTCGAAGTAAAAACAATAAGTGAAAACACATTTTAGAAAAGTAAAAACTAATATGTATGTTGAGTAGGTTTTTCTACAAAAATAACTGCACGCATAGGCATAAGACTTCGCATTCTACTCCTTAGGTTCAATTTTCTTTGCTAGTGTTAAAACTTTTCTACTCCCTATGGAACGTTGTTTGCTCGGGACGAGCAAACGAGTAAGTATGAGGGTATTTGATAACTCTAATTTTATCTTTAATTTCTGTCTAGTTTTTATTTAATAATTAACTGGATTATAATTATATTACATTAATTTTTTTACTAATGACGTTCTTTTCTTATTTTAGGTCACACTGGGCTGCCAATAGCATTTTGGAGTTTCGAGAACTAATCAGGAGACAAAGCTAAACAAAACTCAAAAAATGCAAACTACACGCCCAGGTCACAGGCGTGACAGACAGGCATAACCCCGGCTCGTGATCCGTAGTACATTGCCACGTAAATTAAAATTATACGCCTTCAGGTCACGGGCGTGACCATGATGCCATGGGCATGATGACCAGGCGTGACCTGCACATGACATTCTAGGCCTCGACTCCACGTCGGATTAAAGTTAAATGACCTGGTCACGGGCGTGGCCTATTCGTCATGGGTATGATTCTAAGGCGTGCCATCCAGGCGTGTCGCATTTAATGCTACAGTTTTAGATCTCGACGGTTTTTGCCTTACACGCCCTAGGACACGGGCGTGCCCAGGGGGCATGACCCTTCCATCAAAGGCCAGAGTTACTCCCGCCATTTCTGTATCCCTCCATTTCCAACAACCGATAAGACACGCTCTAGGTCACGGGCATGACCTAGGGGTGTGACCCGACAATTAATGATTTTTGGCAGTTTCTAGTGAGGCAATATTCGCAAAGAGAATAAAAACCGAACTAGCAATCCAACAAGGCATGTATACCTATCGAAATGCAGCTAGGGAACACAAGTGTCCTATTAAAATCGGGGAACTGTTGAGTAATCTTACTCACACGAAAACTATTATCTTATCGAAGATTGTTTTAGACTTTAAGAGAAAGCTAATTGCTATTAAGAAAAAAATATTATGCTAAAAAGAGAAATTCTTGTGGTTAAATAGAGAGCTACTAAAAGCGATTACAACGAGGGGTTGAACTATGATAAAGAAAAGCACTCGATCGAGAATCACCTCGGCTAAAGTTGATTAAAAATGCGATAATAAACAATAACTTAATAAGGTAAAAGACCTTGACCGTGGAGGTTCCATAAGCATGAACACGCTTCTCTTGAAGCCATGCCCACCTGAGTTTAGGAAAGTCCGACCGAACTCTGATCCAAATCGGAGACCTAAAGCTCGCTTTATGATGTGAACCCCTCTATTGGATTTCACTCTAATCCGGGAGATTTAACGTTTGCCTCTCTCGAGGGGTGCATGCAACTCTCTTTACCCTTGAGTGTTCATTTCAAACTACGACCCTCTCAACTAGCTAAGAATGAAAACAAATATGGAAATTATATATCGATGATATAACTCCAAACATGATTTTTCAAGAGTAAATCAAGGTCTAAACCCTAAAAAGTAAAAAGTAAAAAAGAGCATCATAACTTAATCAACTCGAACCTCGGATCAACAAGATCGAGTACAAAGAGGATTAGTTATTCATGGAGAAATGGAGGAAGAGAGATGAGTAGAAATACATTAAGAAAACAAAGTAGAAACAAGTAAGAGTAAACAAATTTTTTATTAATTTAATAAGAGAGCTACAACTTGAAATAAAAAGATTACATGTGCAATGAAATAAAAGCTATGCTAGCATTAACATTAAGATACTAAAGAACTTACAAAAACTAATACAAAAAAAGTAAACTTAGTTATGATTAAAAGCTTAAAGTGAGAAAGGGGGAGAGGAGAAGCATGGAAAACTACTAGAAAACAAAAGGGCAGCACATCCCCTCTCACTCCAAAACTGTTTTGGACTCAACGGGGGGTCTGAATTTACAGAAAATCTGGCGGGTTGGTCATGCCCCCTGTCACGCCCGGGTAGGGCATGTCAGGAGGCGTGACATGTACGGGGAAGACTTCGGGAGGTGAAATCTGACGAAATTGTTGATTTGATTTGTACGTCGGTGGACACGCCCAAGGACATGCCCGTGTAGGGGGTCGTGTTAAGCACGTCAAGCTTAATCGTTGGTTAGAAATCCATCAAACACCGAAAATTGCAAAACACGCACTGGGTCATGCCCGTGTAGGGGGGCGTGTCAGTACTATTGACGTGTAGCGATGGAAATGCTTTAAATACGGCAGCATGTTTTGGGAAGTGGGCGGCATGCCCTGTGACATGCCCGGTGACACGCCCATGGAGGGCGTGTCAGGTAGGGCGTGTTAGGGGGTTTTCTCGGGATTTGGGTTCTGGGCAGCAAGCATCCTCGAGATCGGGTGACATGCCCGACGACACGCCCAGGGAGGGCATGTAAGGGGGGCGTGTAAGGTCATTTTTGGCCGAAATCATAGGAAACCTGCAAAAAAGAGAAAACATTAGTGGCATTAATATATATACAAAACGAGATCAAAATAAAATTATACAAACATGATTTCTATATTAAAAATTATTAATTACCCAAGTAGTTTAAACTACAAAATGAACTATCAAATTCTCTCAAGCTTAAGCTTTGCTTATCCCCAAGCAAAGATATAAAAAGTAGCTAGCATAAAATTAACTAATCAGGAAAATTATAATTATGCTAACACAAGTAACATGTGAAATTTTAAGTAGGGAGAAGGTGAAAAGTAAATCTAAAATAGTTATTTAAATATGGTTTAACAATTTATAAACTTTACTAACGAAAATAAATCATCCAAAATTTTAACAAAGTTTTTTAAATAAACTTAAGCAAAGCAACGAAATGAAAAAAAACACATTGAGTTGTTACTAGATCCAAGGGACACATTGTAACTATATCAATCAAAAAACAAAAATCTAAATTTAAATTCAAAACTATACTATTTTGCTTTTCTTCTTTACTTAGGTAATAAATAAAAATTACTAGCATGAATCAAAATGACTTATTAGGACTGAAATGTTTGTTTTATGCATATAATTAGGATGGAATTCAAAGATAAATATGAAGGCTTAAAATCACAGTAAACCAAAATAAAAAAGTTTCAAAAAATTTCATCATAAATAAAATATTTTTCTTTCTTTTTTTCTTTTCTTTCTTTTTTATATTTTTCTTTCCTTTTTTCAAAACAAAATAAAGGCCATAAATAAATTTTTTTCATTTTGAAATTGGCCAAAAAAAAGTAAATATTTCTTTTGAGCATACTTTTTTCCAAAAATAATTCTCCAAATATATCACAAAAATAACCCTATCATAATCATGAAAATTTTTAATGAAACTCAAAAAAGCTTATGTGATTAGAATATGTTGGAATATTTAAGCTTTGTGAAAATTAAATGATAAGTGGAGATGTCAAATGGAATAGGAAAAAGGCTCAAAAGCTGCTAACTAAGGAAAAAAATTTAGGTTGGAAAGAAGGCTCAAACGAAAATAAAAACGGCCTAAATCATTTTCATGTTTTTAAAATTTATCTAAAACATAGTTTTGAAAAATTTCAAAATGCAAGTCCTGGATAATAAAAAAAGACTAATGAAATTATCTTGAAAATAGAAATAATATGCGCCTTGGATCGTTTACATCTACTACGCTAATCAAGAGTTGACATTACAAAAATTATCCAGAAATGAAATGGAAAATAGTGGATAAATTATTTTTGAGAAAGTAAAGAAAATAAAATACGAAAACCATAATAAAAATGCGAGTTTAAGAAAAACTTTTCACGTTAACATGCTACCATGAATTAGAAACACAGCAAGGCCAACATTTTACATATGAAACATAATTAAAAAGAATGATTAGAAAGATTATAATTAGCTAAGTCATTAATATGGAATTTTGAGAAAAATAAAACAAAAGTAAGGGATACTATAAAATGTCAAAATTTGTTTAAACTATAAAGACAAATAATATATAAATATAATTTTATTTTTGATTTTGAAATAGTTTTTATTTTTTTGAATTTTTAAGATATTCTCTTTTTTTGTTTTTTAAGATAAATAAAATTTTTTTTATTTTGATTTTTAAAGGAAACAAAAATAAAGAAAAGAGAGGGAGGAAATTCTCCCCATGCTTAAAATAGAAATTGTCCTCAATGGAGAAAGGAGGGGTATAAGAGAGAGAAAAAAATTAAAACATAAATAAAAGTACAGAATTGAAAAATAGGTACTTCCCCAGATTTATGCGCCGCGAATGTTGATTGATGTCGCTCCCCCATGCTTGCACCTTAGAATTTCTTGAAATATCTTCTTTGGACTTTGTGATGGATTCAACAGCATTGGAGCAGGCGATCGCAGAAGCTTCAGCTTGTCAGAACTGTCCGGTGCAAAAAGTGTAAAATAAAGAAAACAGAAAAATAACTTGGGTTGCCTCCCAAGAGCGCCATTTGTTTAAAACATCATTTGAGCTCGACGCAATAAAATAATATTATCCAAGAGATTATTGTCCAAAATAATAATTAAAGTTTTTAATAAAAATAAAAAAAGTCTTAAGTTAGTTTAAAGTTAGGATCATGCAGAATAAAATTAATACAGTTTGGACTGACATCACCACAAAAATAAAGTTTAAGACACTGACCATTCACTTTAAACTCGCCCTTATCAGGGTGTGAAATTAAAATCATGTCATACGGAAAGACTTCTTTAATGGTAAACGGCCCAGACCATAGTGATTTTAACTTTCTAGGAAATAAATGTAAACATGAGTTATATAAAAGAAATTGGTCACCCGGCTTGAAGGTTTTTGGGTGCCTTAAGTGTTTATCGTGAAAACATTTCGTCCGCTCTTTATAAAATTTGTTATTTTCATATGCGTAAGAGCGTCACTCGTCGAGCTCGTTAAGTTAAAATTTTCTAAGGTCACCGACAGAGTGGGGATCGAAATTAAAAAACCTTAAGGCCCAAAAAGCGCGGTGTTCTAATTCTATGGGTAAATGGCATGATTTTCCATAGACCAACCGATATGGCATACAAACGATGGCGGTATTGAATGTTATACGGTAGGCCTGTAGAGCATTGTCTAATTTGGTTGGCCAGTCTTTTCTAGAGGTGGATACAGTCTTTTCTAAAATTCTTTTAAGCTCTCTGTTCACTACTTCGACTTATCTGTTAGTTTGGGGGTGGTAAGAAATTGAAAGCTTATGTGTAACGCTGTATTTAATAAGAACTATTAAAAAATGCGCGTTACAAAAATGCGAACCCCTATTGCTAATGATGGCTCGTGGCATACCGAATCGAGAAAATAATTTTTTTCTAAAACGTAATTACAACTCGGGCGTCGTTAGTAAGAAGAGCTTGGGCTTCAACCCATCGTGAAACATAATCAATGGCAACTAAAATAAATTTATTGCCGAAGCTAGAAGGAAGGGGGCCAACAAAATCAATTCCCCAGAGGTCGAAAACTTCGCACTGAAGGAAATAATTTTGCAGCATTTCATTTTTATTGGAAATATTTCCCGAACGTTGGCAACTATCACACCTACTCGCAAAGGCTTGCGCGTCTTTAAATAGGCTAGGCCAGTAAAAACCTGCGCAGAGCACTTTGTGGGTGGTGCGAGCAGCTTGATAGTGACCACCAGTCGGTCCTTCATGCAAATGTTTTAAAATATCAAATCCTTCTTCAAAAGAGACACATCTCCTTATCACTTGGTCCGCACAGACTCGGAAAAGATGCGGGTCCTCCCAAAAATAGTTCTTCAACTCAGAAAAGAATTTCTTCTTTTGCTGAGAGGAGAGCTCTTTCGGGAGGACACGAGCCACTAAATAATTTGCAATGTATGCAAACCAAGGAGAGGGGGATGTGTTAATTAAAAGAATCTTCTCATCGGGGAAGAAATCATTAAAAGAATTTTTCATCTAATGTTCTATATAAGGATTATCTAAGCGTGAGAGATGGTCGGCGGCCAAATTATCGACACCTCGCTTATCACGGATTTCTAAGTCAAACTCCTAGAGGAGTAAGACCCAGCGAATCAGGCGTGGCTTGGCATCCATCTTAGCAAGAAGATACTTGAGGGCCGAGTGGTCCGTAAAAATGATAATTTTGGAAAGCGTGATATATGAACAGAATTTATTAAAAGCGAAAACGACGGCTAGGAGTTCCTTTTCGGTTGTGGTATAATTCTCTTGTGCCGATGTAAGTGTTTTACTTACATAATAGATGGGGTGGAAGTTTTTAGATATTCATTGTCCTAGTATGACTCCTACCGTGAAACTACTCACATTGCACATAATTTCAAAGGGCAGGTCCCACACCAGAGCTATCATAATAGGGGCATTAATTAACTTTTATTTTATTAATTCAAAGATAGATAGACAAAGGTCATCAAAAATAAATGGTGCGTCTTTTTCCAGAAGATGAGTAAGGGGTTTGGTGATTTTGGAGAAGTCTTTTATGAAGCGGCGGTAGAAGCCAGCGTGTCCTAGGAAACTTCTTATAGCTTTGACGTTCGTATGAGGCGGTAGCTTCTCGATAACTTCTATCTTAGCTATGTCTACTTCAATTCCTCTCGCAGAAATCTTCTGACCCAAAACTAACTCTTCCCTCACCATAAAATGGCATTTTTTCCAATTTAGGGCAAGGTTAGTTTCTTCGCATTTTTCTAGGACATTTTCGAGGTTTTCTAAACAACTATCAAAGGCATCGCCGAAGACGGAGAAATCATCCATAAATACCTCCATAATGCTTTCTACATACAGCATTCTTCTGTAAGTGAAGGTGCCGAAGGGACAAGTAAATGTAGTTTTCTCCTGGGCCTCGGGAGAAATGGGGATTTGAAAGTACCCCGAGAGACCATCGAGAAAATAGTAAAAGCTTTGGCCAGATAATCGTTCTAAAATTTAATCGATGAACGACAAGGGAAAGTGATTCTAAAATTTAACTTATGATAGGCAATACACATTCGCCACCCCGTCACCGTCCGCGTCGGGTTTAAGTCATTATTTTCATTACTAACTACAGTTATCCCTCCCTTTTTCGGAACTACCTGGACAAGGCTAACTCACTTACTATCAGAGATAGGATAGATAATTCCTGCGTCTAAAAGTTTCATAACCTCGCCCTTTATGACTTCTTTTATATTTGGATTTATACGGCGCTAGGGTTGGATTGAATTACGTGAATTATCTTCCATTAGGATTTTATAGGTGCAGAAAGATGGGCTTATGCCCTTGATATCATATATCTGCCAGGCAATAGCTCGGCGATGTTTACGTAGCACTACTAGGAGCTTATCATTTTGCACTTCGGTTAGGTAGGCCGAAACTATTACTTGTAGCTTGGAGTCTTTTTCTAAGAAGGCATACCTAAGATGTTCGGGTAGTTCCTTTAATTCCAGGGTGGGGTGTTCTTCATATGACGTTTTGGAAATTTTGTTTCTTTTTCAACAACAATTTCTTCGTAGACCTTTACTTTATACGGAAAATTGGAAAGGGTGGAGTCCGCGGCCATGGTCGTCTCTTGCAGAGATTCATTTGGAAGAGTAGAGGAAAAACAAAAATCAGAAAATTTATTTTCACTTTCAGAAAGGTAGTAGGAAGTTTCTTCACCTAAGGCATCTAAGAAAAAACATGAGTAATCATTCTCTAGGGTATTCATCATCGAAGGTGTGATAGAGAAAATCATTTCATCGTCACCTACTCGTAGGAACAGCTTGTCATTGCTTACGTCAATGATAGCTCGGGAGGTGGCAAGGAAGGGTCTGCCAAGGATCAAGGGGACCTCGACGTCTTCTTAGATGTCCAATATGACAAAATCCACCGGGAACATGAATTTGTCGACTTTAACTAAGACATACTCCACGATTCCTAATGGGTATTTCATGGATCTATCAGCGAGCTGAATACTCATGCGGGTGGGGTTGAGTCTACCAATTCCTAACTTCTTGAATAGCCTGATGGGCATCAGGTTGATACTCGCACCTAAGTCGGGCAATGTGTGCTTGACAAAAAGATCACCAAAGACACGTGGAATAGAAAAACTTCTCAGATCACTGATCTTCTTTGGTAAACCGTTTGTCAAGACCGCAGAGCACTCGGCATTTAGTGTGACATGCGATAAGTTTTCTAACTTGTTTTTATTAGTCAGGAGGTCCTTAAGGTACTTAGCATACTTCGGCATTTGGGAGATTGCTTCGTGGAAGGGTAGATTTATGTGGATTTGCTTAAATATTTCTAGGAAGCGGGAGTTTGATCATCCTGATGTTGCTTGCTAAGTTCAAAAGGGTATGGTGGAGTTGGAATATTTTTAAATATGGGTGGTGGAATGAGATCTTTTCTTTAACAGGGAGAGGGGTGATAACTTCTTCTTTAGTAGAGGATGAAATGGTAAAATTTTTCTCAACAGAGGGTTGATTTTTTAAAATGGAGGCGGAGCTTTGATTTTTTAAAATGGAGGCGGAGCTTGTCTCGGGCTCTTAGCTAACCATACTGGAAACTTGCTTCCCACTCCGAAGAGTTATAGCTTTCGCTTACTCTCTCGGGTTGGGCTCGGTGTTGGTAGGAAGAGACCCGGTGGGTGGGAAATAATTTTTGCGAGTTGACCTACTTTGTTGGAACACCCTATTACTGATTTGGGCAAGGATCACTATGTCTTTTAGGAAATTTGTTTTGACCTCCTTGTATAGATCTAAAGGTCAATTAGAATTGAGTCTAAGGGTTAGTATTTAGGTTTGAAAGCTGCCCTCAAGTCCAGATCTTTCAGTTCAGGAGACTAAGTCATTTCGTCGAGCTCAGGACGACGAATCATCGAACTCCATTCGACGATCTCTGAACTCACCTCGACGAATCGTCGAACTCCATTCGACGATCTCTGAGCTCAATTTCAACGAGTCGTCGAACTCCATTCGACGATCTTCAAGCTCATATCGACGTTCTTGTCTCTAATTTGTTTTCCTATCTCTGAGCTCAGTTCGACGATAGTTGAGCTCAGATCGACGCTTTCTGCTTCAGTCTAAGTCTAGTCTCTGAGCTCAGTTCAACGATAGTTGAGCTCAGGTCGACGTTATTCTGGAGAGATCGACGTTTTTCAAGATTCAAATTCAGACAGTTATGGAATTATTCTCAGCATTTATGTCAAAGATCTTGTAGCCGTTTCAATTAATCTGGAGCAAGTTTCAAGGGATTTTCAAAGGAATGTTTTATTGGACTTTCCTCCAGAAGACAAAATGCAGTTAGGGAAGTCATTTATGACAGGCTAACGGCTATCTTGGATAGAGAAATATTCTATTCAGACCTAAGGAATAAAAGATCAGTTTTTTATTTTTCTGCTGCACATCATCAACAACAACTCTTACAACAATCACAACACCAGAAAGAGAAAGAGTTGCAGACATTCTCAGTTTTAGAATTCATACAAGAACACACATCAAAAAAGGAGATCAATATTCTGAAATTTTCAGATCCCTCTTGATTCCAGTGTTCAAAGGATATCATCATTCAAGACTCCAGACAACACACATTTCAGCTGCTGCTGGAATCATCTTTTGCTGGAGATCAAATCTTCTGAAGGCATATCACCCTATTGCAAAGCTTCACTTCCTGAACAACTCAAGAACTCAGGGGGAGCTTTGACAACATCCACTATCTTCTCTCTGATTGTTGACAGAGAAGATCATCTCTTCCCTCTCTCTCTCTCTCTCTGCTGTAAAGGGTTTATCAAACTCCCTTCAAAGGTTTGTGCTAGTTTCTGAGAACTTGTCAAAACTCAGTGGTGGCAAGACACCTGATCAAAAAATCTGGTTTGGTTTTTGAGTACCTTATCAAAAGCTCATTGGTGCCCAGGACACCAGATCAACTCATCCTGCAGTGGATTCCTACCTAGGATGGTAGAATGGATGTACCCAGATTGTTTGGGGAACCACTATAGCTCCTTGTGTCATCTGGTTGCTTATTTTCTTTTGTTTTCTAGCTGTGGTTTGTGATTGTTCTGTGATTGCTTTGTGTTTAGTTAGTTGTTGTGTTTACTATATGTTATTTGCTTCCTTGTTCACTTAGGTAAACAACAACAGTTGTAAAAAGTTTTTAGCAAGCACCATACTCTATTCACCCCCCCTATAGAGTATATCAGATCTAACCTGCACTTTCAATTGGAATCAGAGCCAGGTTGGTTAAAAATACCACATCTTCCAGGTTGGTTAAAATACCACACCTTAGTGGTTGCACAGGCTAACACCTGAACCCAAAGATCCCCCTAGTTAGATCTGTTTGTTTAAGGTTGTTATTAGAATTATTTCTTCACAAAACATGGCCCAAAAAAAAGATTATGCTAGCACCAGACCTCCAGTGTGCAATCTATCTAAGTTTGCACTTTGGAAGGCAACGATTAGACTGTACATGAACTCTATTGATGAAGACATATTCAATTCTGTTTTGACAGTGTGTCCAAGACCTCCAGAAAATACAAGTACAAGTGTTGTTCCACCTCCTTCAGGAATAGATGCAGAAATCAAGAAATGGAAATTGGCTGATGCAAAGGCTATGCACATTCTAGCCTAAACTATGTCTGATGAAATATTCCAAAAGGTAGCTGAATGCAACGCAGCAAAGGACATCTGGGACAAGCTATCTGAGATATTCTCGGGATCTACTGATGAGAGAAAAGATAGAAGATCTCACCTCATAACCCAATATGAGAATTTCAAGAAAGGAGAAGCTGAGTTAGTAGCAGATATGTATAATAGACTCAGCCTTATAGTCAATGAACTGAAGACATTGGACAAAGAGATCTCATTGACTGAGCTCAATGATAAAATCCTAATGTGCTTCCCGAGCACTTGGGACTCAAGGATCTGGTCAATCAAGGATGCCAGAAGCCTAAATGAGATCACAACTGAAGCTCTCTTGGGCAAGCTCAAGTCTTATGAGTTGCTCATCAAGAATAGAGAAGAAGAGCAGAAAGGTGCCTCACCAGCTACAAGAAAAGAAAAATCAATAGCTTTCAAAGCCATTGAAGATCAGCCTGAAGACAAGGTCACATACAATGAAGAGCTGCTAAGCCTACTGGCAAAAAGGTTTTACAAAATGGCCAAGAAGGATTTCAGGAAAAGATCACACAGAGAGCATGACAAGCCAAGGTATGACAAATCAAATAACAAAGAGATTATTTGTTTTGGATGCACGAAACCAGGCCACATTGTGCCTGACTGTCCAGAAAATAAAAACAAGGACAATAAGGATAGGAAAGAAAGAAGAAAAGACAAAGACTTCAGGAAGAACAGCAATGACAAACCCTCCTCCAGCAAGAGCAAACACACCTGGAAGGGGTTTGTAGCTGAAACTTGGAGTGAGACAGAAGAAGAATCTGAAGCTTCATCCAGCTCAAGTGATGATGAAGATGATGCTGATGAAAAATAATTCTGTATGATGGCTATCAATGCCTCACAACAAAGTTCTGACACAGAAGAGTCAGAGTCAGAATCAGAGACTCAATCTGAAGAGGACCAGGTAATAAGTTCTTTTGATTTCAATTCTGAGGACTTCAAGTGTGAGTTTAAAGCACTATGTTTAGACTTATTAAAATCTGAGAAGGAAATCATTTCTCTCAGAAATCAATTATCTGAACACAGTACTTTAAAATCAGAAAACCTCAAACTCTCTGAGGAGTTGGAATGTTGTAGGGAGCAGATAGCCTCACTGAAAGGTGAGCTATCAGAGGCCAAAAAGTTTGAAGAATCCCTCAATGGGAGAAGCATCAAGCTAATGGACATCACAAGCACAGTGAACTCAAGATTCAATAGTACACTGGGCTTGGGTGCCTCATCTAGCCAACCTATAGTATTAACAACCCCAATCAAGTTTATCTCTGATAAAGGTACGGGAGTTATAGAGGTAGCTAGGAAGAATTCTGACTTACCTAAGAAAACAAGAGTTCAACAGAAATCGTCGAACGGAGTTAGACGATCGTCGAATGAAGATCAACGATCTCAGGCTAAATCGTCGAACTCAGGTCGACGATCTCTAAACCCTGAACTCTGCCACAGTCGATCTTCGAACGGAGCTCGACGATCTGACCCAAGATCGTCGAACTCAGCTCAGTGATCGTCGAGCAGAGATCAGAGTTTTGAAAAAAATTTCAAAGGTAAATCAAATTTCAAACCTAGGGGTCCCTCATCATAAAGATTTAACCCTTATACTGAATGGATAATACCTCCAAGGAGATATCATCCTGAAGGCTATAAGAGTCAACCAGAGATGTCTTTTATTTCTGAATTCAAAGGTTATCAACCTAGGCCCAAGGTAAACTGGGTCAAAAACAAGTAAATTTCTTTATGTGCAGGTGAAGACCTATCCAACATCAAACTAGTAATGGTATCTGGATAGTGGGTGCTCAAAGCATATGACATGAAACAAGGATAATTTCACATCGTTCAAAGCTAAGCTTGGACCCAAAGTAATATTTGGTGATTCAAACTTTGGACAAACAAAAGGATATGGTGCAGTCCAGATTGGCATAGTCACATTCAAGAAAGTAGCCTATGTGGAAGGACTGAAGTATAATTTAATCAGCATTAGTCAACTATGTGATGAAGGCTACCAAGTGACTTTCAGCAAATCCTTATGCAAGATCAAATCAGAGGATAACATAACTGTGTTGACAGGTAAAAGGAAAGGTAACATTTATCCTGTAGATTTTCTTTCAACCAAGGTAGATATTTGCTTGTTTAACTCTATTTGTAGACTTAATGAACTATGGCATAAGAGACTAGGACATATAAACCTTAGAACCAATTCTAGGCTATCCAAGGACAACCTTGTTAGAGGACTACCTTCTACCCCCTACAAGAAGGAAGGACTCTGCAGGGCTTGTCAATTAGGCAAGCAAACTAAAAATAGTTTCAAGTCACTTAATAAGAGTGATTCTCCTAGGATTTTATATCTGTTGCACATGGATCTTTTTGGACCCATTACAGTACAAAGCTTAGGATGGAAATCTTATACTTTAGTGGTTGTAGATGACTTCTCTAGATTCACATGGGTGTTCTTTCTGAGGAAGAAGTCTGATAACTTTAAGTGTTTGACAGAGTTTCTCAAATGCATACAGAGTGAGTTCAATACTCACATTGCCCTGATCAAAAGTGATCATGGGGTAGAGTTTGATTCTCTTCTTATGTAAGAGTTCTGTCAGAATGAAGTGATCAGGCACACTTTCTCAGCTCCTAGAACTCCTCAACAAAATAGGGTAGCTGAAAGGAAAAATAGAACCCTTATTGAATCTGCTACTACATTGTTGTCAGATGCTCACCTTCCTCTATCCTTTTGGGCAGAGGCAGTGAACACCTCCAACTATGTGTTGAATAGAAGTTAAATACATAAACTGAAGGGCAAGACTCCCTATGAATTACTCAAAGGGAAGAAACCTAAAGTAGATTACTTTAAAATTTTTGGTTGTATTTGTTACATTCATAATAATGACAAGAAATACTTAGCAAAATTTCAAGCTAAAGCTGATGAAGGAGTGTTTCTAGGATACTCCATGATCAGTAAAGCTTATAGGGTATATAATAAATCTACTCTCAAAATTGAAGAATTTGTTCATATATCTTTGATGAGTCTAACATGTCTTTCAAGGAGAAGAATACTTCTACCATAGAACCTTTGCAGGTACACTCTTTTGCAGAAGACTTGGACAGGTTACAAATTATTCAAAAAGATGAAAGCAGTGAAGATGAAGAAGACATTCAACATCTTGAAGAGAAACTTCTTGAAGAGCCAGTTGTTGTACCACAAGAGGAAACAACAATACAGGTTGGTGAACAATCAACATCTCTTGTTGATTTAGTAATATCAAGAGACCATCCAATCTCCCAAGTGATTGGAGACATCTCAGCTGGTGTGCAAACCAGAAATCAGGTCAACCAAAACCTGATGCACACTTGCTTTCTTTCTCAAATTGAACCTCAATCCATTCAAGATGCAGAGCAAGATCCACACTGGATCATTACAATGCAAGAAGAGTTGCATCAATTTGAAAGGAACAAAGTTTGGGAACTAGTACCAAGGCCAAATGATCACTCCATTGTTGGAACAAAGTGGGTGTTCAGAAATAAATTGGATGATCAAGGAGTCATTGTAAGGAACAAGGCAAGGCTAGTTGCTCAAGGGTACTCTCAAGAAGAAGGGATAGATTATGACCAGACCTTTGCACCAGTTGCAAGGTTAGAGGCCATAAGAATCTTCTTAGCATATGCAGCACACAAAGGATTCAAAGTATACCAGATGGATGTAAAGAGTGCTTTTCTCAATGGAGATATCAAAGAAGAAGTCTATGTCAGACAACCGCCAGGTTTTATCTCTTCAACCCATCCTTATTATATTTTCAAATTGCATGAAGCATTATATGGTCTAAAGCAAGCTCCTAGAGCATGGTATGAGACTCTAGCATGCTTTCTTCTGAAAAATGAGTTTATAAGGGGTAGAGTAGACCAAACTCTTTTTATTAGAACCCATAAGTCTCATACCCTACTAGTACAAATCTATGTAGATGATATTATATTTGGTTCAACTGATTCAAATTTGTACAGAAGTTTTTCCAACCTAATGCATTCTAAATTTGAAATGAGTAGCATGGGTGAGCTATCCTTCTTTCTAGGATTGCAAATCAAATAACATGCTAAAGGCATATTTATTTCTCAAACCAAGTATGCAAAAGAATTGGTTAAGAAATTTGGTATGTCTGAAGCATCATGTATGAAAACACCTATGCCTACTAATGCTGTATTAGATGCTGATGAACATGGGAAACTTGTTGATCAGACAACATATAGAGCAATGATTGGCTCTTTATTGTACCTTACAGCTAGTAGACCTGACATAATGTTTGCTACATGCATATGTGCTAGATTCCAAGTGAGCCCTAGAGAGTCACACTTAACCTTAGTAAAAAGGATTCTTAGGTATGTAAAAAGTTGTCCAAATCTAAGTCTCTGGTATCCAAAATATTCAGCATTTGACTTAACTGGATTCTCAGATGATGATTATGCTGGATGCAGAATAGACAGGAAAAGCACCAGTGGAACTTGTCAGTTTCTTGGTGACAGACTTGTCTCCTGGTTTTGCAAGAAACAAACATCTATGTCAACTTCAACTGCTGAAGCTGAATATATGGCTGCAGATAGTTGTTGTTCACAAATCTTGTGGATTCAAAATCAGCTCCTAGACTATGGCTACAACTTAGAGACGTCAAAAATATTTTGTGATAATACTAGTGTTATTTCCATAGCACAAAATCCAGTTCTCCATAGTAGGACAAAACATATAGAAATTAGGCATCACTTTCTAAGGGATAATGTTGAGAAAAATAAAATTGAACTTCAATATATCCCAACTGATTTGCAAAGGAGAGATATTTTCACCAAACCCTTGCATGAAAAGAAATATACATTCTTCCTGAATCAGTTAGGAATGTTAGATGGAGGAAGTTTAAAATAATATCCAAGATTTTAAAACTCTAAAATTGACCAAGACTAGGCAAACATCTTGATTTTTTTTCTAGTGTCTAGAGTATGTTTCTGGTCTCTGAACTGTGTTCGATGATTTTCCCCAAGATCGTCGATCGGAGATCGACGATTTCAGAAATCATCGACCTGAGTTCAGCGCTTCTCAGATAATGCTAACTATCTTTCTTCAGGTCAGCGATCGTCGAACGGAGCTCGATGCTCTCCAATATCGTCGAACGGAGATCGACGATGTTGATGACCTTTCAGTTTCCTTTAGAGGCCCAGATCGTCGAACAGAGTTCAACGATCTTTCCTTTTCTGCATCGAACCCTAATATAAAACTCATTTTTTCGGTCGTCGTTCTCCCTTTGCGCTTTCATACTCTCTACAAATTTTTTCTTTCCCTCCAAACTTCTCTACACTTGGTCATTTGTTTGTTCATTTTTGCAGGAATCAATGGCAGTTTCAGTCACAATCTTGGCTGTAATGAAGTTTGACGCAGGCTTTGGTATCGACATGGATTCTTTCAATAACAGCGATCAAATATTCAAGGATATTCTGGAATTTTTCAAAGACCAACAGCTAGTTACCATAATGACTACAAGGATCAAATTGGCTGCATATGAGATAAAGGAATGGGTGTATACTGCCCACAATCTGGATCAGAATACAGTGGTTAGAACCATCTCAGGAACACAGGTATCTCTAACACCTGCTGCTTTGACAGAGGTTTTTCAATTGAATTCTGGAGAAGATTCTGTTGAGCTTTCTGGAGAGGATTTTTCTAATATGCTTTAAAGGATGGGACATTCAGAAGCAAACCCTAGTAAATTGCTTAAGAAAAATCTGTCTGTTGAGTATAGATTTCTTGCTGATGTTGTTGGAAAAGTGTTGTTGGCCAAACACTCAGCTCATGATACCATATCTAGGTATCAGCTCTGTTTGATGGGTGCCCTGGTGGATAAGAAACAACTGAACTGGGGAGAAGTCTTCTTTGACTTAATCAAGAAGAAAATTAACAAGAACTTTGTTAGTTTTGGGAGGATCTTAGGGCTGTTTCTTCATAATAGATGCCCTGCACTGCTTGTTTCCAGTGGGATGCACATCAATGCCTCCAAGAGGCTTACATGTGCCCTATTTGGGAAATGGGACAGGCAGATTGTAAAGCCCAGCAGGCCCTCTGCAATCTCTACTTCAGGCACAAGGACTGCTTCAGTCTCTTCCCCTCAGGTTTCTGCCCCTATAGAAGACTTTCCTGCTTCTTCTCCTCCTTCTCCACCTCTTGTTTCATCTACAACAGTCACATCCACCATCACAATTTCCACCCCATTTCCAACTTCAATCCCTTCTCCAACTCCACCATTCACTGAAGAAATCTTCCATCCTCTACATCACTACCCACACCTTGACATTGATTCATCATCTCATATTCCATCTTTCACTCTTATAGATGATTCCTATATGGATGATTCTCCTTCATCCCCTACTAAGCCACCATCTTCATCCACTTCTTATCAACAACTCCTTCAGGACATCATTGCTCAACCATCATTCACACCATCCATTTCCATTTCATTATCTTTCATCTCCACAATTCCAATATCTCAACCCTCACTTCCACCATCCACAGGTTCTCCACCAACATATCCTGTTGCTCCAACTTCCATCCCTACCTCTATGCAAGTCCCTCTTGAGCAAGTAGACATTCCAGCTATTGCACACAGGCTATATGAGCAGATAGCTCCAAGGCTATCACTATTGCTGGAGACCTCTTTGGCTCCACTTCTAAAAACAGTTCAGGAGGTGTCTGCCAGGCTATCTTCTTTTCTTCCTCCTCAGGCAATCCCTTCTTATGGGTGACTTGATCCAGTTCTCACTAAATCTAGGCAGGGGGAGATGCCTTATGAAGCTGAGAGATTGCCTGCTGAAGTAACTTCAGTCCAAGCTCCAGTAGCTCCAGTTGCAGTCATTACAGTGGACCTCAGGTCACTGTTGTCAGTCTTTGACTCTGTATACTTCAACTGCCTTCCAGCCCAGCAAACTGAAGATCTTACCAAGGCCATTGTGCCTATTTCCAGCTGTGACCCCAGCTTAATTAGTTCTTATATAAATTCCTTCAATTCTGTTGAAGTTGCTGCTGCTGCTGTTTCAGTGTCTGAGGATGTGCATATGACAGAGGCATTTGATTTTGAGCCTACTGTTTTTATCTCTGAATCTATTGCTTCAGACACCTCTGAGCTTGCTGTTTCTATTTCTGAAATTATTGTATCTGAACCTGCTATCATAGCTCCTTCTTCCAGTGTTGCTTCTACTCCACTTCCTGCTGTTGCTGCTGCTACTGTTGCTGTTTCTGCTGTCTCTTCTGCTCAGTCTCAACAATAGAAAGATTATCTCAAAAGGATTGATGCAGTGTATGATAATCCACAAAGCTTAGACAGTGATCAGTTTAGAACTGACTCTGATGATTCCTCTGCAACAATTGCAAAGAAAAGGAAAGCCAAAAGCAAAGCCATAAAGAGAGTTCCCCCAGAGAAAGTGAAAGATACAAATGATATTCCATATTACATACTGCATGATTGCCCTATCACAGAACCATGGATGCAGTACTCCAGGAATCAACTGAAAGCTATGAAGAAGAAAAGAAAGTATGACAAAGGATTATCCCATTTCAATCCTCCTCCTCCTCCTCCTTCACCTGATGCAGGTGCAGGTGGAAGTTCTGCTTACCAATCTACTACCAGAAGCCAAACTTCATATCAACCTCAAGGAAGATCCCAGTACAGAGGAAATCAATCTAGAGGTTACCAGTCCAGAAGAGGACAGTACAGAGAAAATCAAAGAGGACTCAGAGTGTATTCCAGGTAACATCCTTATCAAAGGGAAGGACAAGGTCCCTCTGACACTACTTCTGGTCCCTTCCCTTATAAGCTTAAAGATTTAGTCTCTTCCAGAGCCCCTCCTGATAATTCTTTAAACAGATATGAGCCTCCTGTTCCGTTTGAAGACCCAGAAAATAATCCCATCTCATGGACAACAAGAATGAAAGAATTGGCTGCACTAGACCAAATTAAGAAAGCTAGAGAACAAGGAAAAGATACTTCAAATATCACTACTCTATCAGATCAAAGAAAGGAAGAACTTGAGAGATACTCCTCCAGCAAATTCTTTGATTCAGAAAGTTATATGAAGCTGCATCCAGAAGCTGTAGTCCCCAAGCCAAAACATCAAACTTCTCTAGGTGCAGCTGATGACAGAAGATCTAAGAAGGAAGCTCTCAACCCCAACAGAGAAATAGTTCTTATAAAGAGCAAGGAAAAGGAATGATTCTGTAAGATGACAGTATATTTTGTTTTCTGAACTATCTGTGATAATGTCTGTGTTTCTGCAATGTTCTGTTTGTTATATTTCTGCTTTGTATGTTTTTATTTTTCCAATATCTGTAAATAGTAATCCTAACCCAAATAGGGGGAGATTGTTGGAACACCCTATTACTGATTTGGGCAAGGATCACTATGTCTTTTAGGAAATCTATTTTGACCTCCTTGTATAGATCTAAAGGTCAATTAGAATTGAGTCTAAGGGTTAGTATTTAGGTTTGAAAGTTGCCCTCAAGTCCAGATCTTTCAGTTCAGGAGACTAAGTCATTTCGTCGAGCTCAGGACGACGAATTGTCGAACTCCATTCGACGATCTCTGAACTCACCTCGACGAATCGTCGAACTCCATTCGACGATCTCTGAGCTCAATTTCAACGAGTCGTCGAACTCCATTCGACGATCTTCGAGCTCAGATCGACGTTCTTGTCTCTAGTTTGTTTCCCTATCGCTGAGCTCAGTTCGACGATAGTTGAGCTCAGATCGACGCTTTTTTGCTTCAGTCTAAGTACAGTCTCTGAGCTCAGTTCAACGATAGTTGAGCTCAGGTCGACGTTTTTCTGGAGAGATCGACGTTTTTCAAGATTCAAATTCAGACAGTTATGGAATTATTCTCAGCATTTATGTCAAGGATCTTGTAACCGTTTCAATTAATCTGGAGCAAGTTTCAAGGGATTTTCAAAGGAATGTTTTATTGGACTTTCCTCCAGAATACAAAATGCAGTTAGGGAAGTCATTTATGACAGGCTAACGGCTATCTTGGATAGAGAAATATTCTATTCAGACCTAAGGAATAAAAGATCAGTTTTTCATTTTTCTTCTGCACATCATCAACAACAACTCTTACAACAATCACAACACCAGAAAGAGAAAGAGTTGCAGACATTCTCAGTTTTAGAATTCATACAAGAACACACATCAAAAAAGGAGATCAATATTCTGAAATTTTCAGATCCCTCTTGATTCCAGTGTTCAAAGGCCATCATCATTCAAGACTCCAGACAACACACATTTCAGCTGCTGCTGGAATCATCTTTTGTTAGAGATCAAATCTTCTGAAGGCCTATCACCCTACTGCAAAGCTTCACTTCCTGAACAACTCAAGAACTCAGGGGGAGCTTTGACAACACGCACTATCTTCTCTTTAATTGTTGACAGAGAAGATCATCTCTTCCCTCTCTCTCTCTCTCTCTCTCTCTCTCTCTCTGCTGTAAAGGGTTTATCAAACTCCCTTCAAAAGTTTGTGCTGGTTTCTGAGACCTTGTCAAAACTCAGTGGTGGCAAGACAACTGATCAAAAAATCTGGTTTGGTTTTTGAGTACCTTATCAAAAGCTCATTGGTGCCCAGGACACCTGATCAACTCATCCTGCAGTGTATTCCTACCTAGGGTGGTAGAAGAGTGGATGTACCCAGATTGGTTGGGGAACCACTATAGCTCCTTGTGTCATCTGGTTGCTTATTTTCTTTTGTTTTCTGGCTGTGGTTTGTGATTGTTCTGTGATTGCTTTGGGTTTAGTTAGTTGCTGTGTTTACTATATGTTATTTGCTTCCCTATTCACTTAGGTATACAACAACAGTTGTAAAATGTTTTTAGCAAGCACCATACTCTATTCACCCCCCCCCCCCCTCTAGAGTATATCAGATCTAACCTGCACTTTCATACTTGATTCTCTAAACTTTTAACAGTCCTTGTTAGGGTTCTTATAGTAGCATCATTAACGTTCATATATTTTGAAAACATCTCCTCCAAACTTGGAGGTTTTGGAAAATTTTGAGGAGGTGGTGGTGGTGCAAAAAAATCATTTTGTGCTGGCGGATGCATTGCGTTCGAGGGATTACTCTACGAAACGTTCGGGTGGTTACGTAAAGCGGGATTATAGCTATTCGAAAAAGCGAAACCTGGAGCAGGAAAATTAGCAGCAGAAAAATTATGAAAAGCGTTTCTAGGCATATTATTAACATAATCTAATTGTTTGGGAGCAGGAGTTGCAGATTCTCATACCTGAGGGGCGGAGGCAGCAATCATCTGCGTTATCTTTGTACTTAAAATTTCCACTTGCAGAGCTAGCTGGGAGACGTTGTCCACTTCAAATATACCTGCAAGTTGTTTGAGCGGGACCTAGGCACATTCCACTGGTATGTGTTCATGGCCATGTCCTTGAAAAGCTCAAGAGCTGCTTCCGGGATTTTGTGGTTTAAGGTACCACCGGAAGCTGCGACTATCATTTGCTTTATGCTTTAATTTAGCCCGTTATAAAACTCATGCACTTGTAACCATACAAGCAGCGCGTGATGGGGGCATCATCTTAGGAGTTCTTTAAATCTTTCTCAGGTTTCATACAAAGTTTCAGAATCTATTTGTCCAAAGTTAGAAATATCATTCCTAAGTTTTGCGGTTTTAGCTGGCGGATAATACTTCGCCAAAACTTTTTCAGTTAGTTGATCCCAGGTGGTGATGCTATTTTTTGGTAGATTGTTCATCCATTGCTTAGCCTTAGTTCTAAGGGAGAAAGGGAAGAGTCTTAGCCTAATAGCATCATTTGTAACACCATTGATTTTAAAGGTGTCATAAATATCAAGAAAGCTTGCTATGTGTGCGTTCGGATCTTCATCTTGAAGTCCGTCAATTTGCACATACTGTTGCACCATTTGAATTATGCTAGGCTTAAGTTCAAAATTATTATTAGCTATAGCAGGGTGAACTATTCTTGATTCTGTACCCTCTAGATTCGGTCGTGCATAATAGGACATAGGCCTATGCACGACTTCCTCTACTTGGTGTTCTTCCATTCTTAAGGTATAAAATGACTCGGAATCCTCAACCGGTATTTGGAGAGTAGGGCCTTGAAATCGCTATCTTCTCCGAAGACTACGCTCAATTTCGTGGTCCAAGTCCAAAATAACCGACGGATTCTCGCGGGTCATGCACTAAAAGAAGAGAAGATGAAGAAAGAGAAATAAAATAAACTAGAACAAGAGTTAAAAAAAATTTGAAAAAGATTTTTTTATGTTTTAACTCCCGAACTTCCCCAGGGCTACCCGGTGAATGGTTCGCAAGGTACTAGACAAGATAGTGTCATTTATAGCCACATTTCCCTTTTCTAGAGAGTTAGGTGGTGTAGAAAAATTATGATGTGGGTTTTTATTGAGATTATATTATCCAGCAGGACTCGTGTGTGTGGGACCACGTGTTTGGCTTCCCCATCGCGTTCCTGGTCTGGGTGTTGACCCTGGTGGGCCCCTTGTGGCAGAATATCCCTGCGGTTATGTGGTTGGGGTTAATCCCATGCCTCCTGCAGTCTTCTACCCTTTGTGTTCATGTACCTCGCCACCCTTCATCTCAACACTTGGGTTTTGAGATGAACTGTTGGGTTGGCGGGTTCTAACTTGGTATCAGAGCGGGTTGTCCTGTTGCGGGGGTATGTTGAGATTATATTATCCAGCAGGACTCGTGTGTGTGGGACCACGTGTTTGGATTCCCCATCACATTCCTGGTCTGGGTGTTGACCCTGGTGGGCCCCTTGTGGCAGAATATCCCCGCAGTTCTGTTGTTGGGGTTAATCCAACACTGCCTGCAGTCTTCTCCCCTTTGTGTTCATGTACCCTACCACCCTTCATCTCAACACCTGGGTTTTGAGATGAACTGTTGGGTTGGCAGGTTCTAACTTGGTATCAGAGCTAGGTTGTCCTGCTGCGGGGGTGTGTTGAGATTATATTATCCAGCAAGACTCATGTGTGTGGGACCGCATGTTTGGTTTCCCCATCTCGTTCCTAGTCTGGGTGTTGACCCCGATGGGCCCCTTGTGGCGGAATATCCCCGTGGTTCTGTGGTTGGGGTTAATCCCACACCACCTGCAGTCTTCTCCCCTTTGTGTTCACAAGCAGTCGTGCACGGGGGACCCCGTGCAGGCAACATTCGTCGTGGGTGCGACATTCATCGTGGGTGCGACATTCGTCGTGGGTGCGACATTTGTCGAGGGGGCGACATTCGTCGTGGGTGCGACATTTGTCGAGGGGGCGACATTTGTTATGGGAGCAACATTTGTCATGGGGGCGACATTTGTCGGGGGCGACGACATTGATCGGGGGCGGCGACTTTGGTCCGGGGCGGCGACATTGTTCAGGGGCGGCGACATTGGTCAGAGGGTGTGACATTTGTCGGGAGCGACGACATTGGTTGAGGGAGGCGACATTGATCATGAGCGGCGACATTGGTGGAGAGAGAATGCATTGTCGTGGGGGGGGGTAACATTGGTGAATGCCACATTATGTAAAATCACTGGCCGATGTTGATACAGATATCCACTTGAGCAATAAGTGAATGCCACATTGAACATCAAAATTGCAATTATAAGATCACACGACAGCGACATGATCACCGTCCTCTTCAGTTGGAGATTTTGTTGTAGGTCAATAACATTGAGAATAAACTCAATAAAATTATGTGTTATCATTTTTAAGCACGTAATCATCAATCAATATAATATAAGATCACAAAAACTAACAACATAGTCTGCAAAAAAATTAATTGTATGTGCAGAGACAACAGAGTCTCCAAAAACTATAAGGTATCTTTACAATATATTTCCTTATATAATAAAGATATACCTCCAGTTATAAAGATATATAAATATTTAATCTATATAAATATAGCTGTTTTGATTAAAAAAACTGATATCATCGAATTTTAAACACATATCTGATCTCTACTTCCCGCCATAATTCTTACCAAATCAGCCATAAATCTAAAGAGCTCAAAGTATTTTACCATCCAGATATATCACGCAGAATATATAGCAACTAATGAACAACTTAACTTTAATAAAGCGACAACTTTACATAATTTACACATTGCAAACTCTAAAAAAAATTAAGGATTGCAAATTGTTTTGCATCAGATTTGCAAATTTTTGGTAAACTGATCGGCCTCCAACATCAAAAATTGAGAACCACATTTGTAGTACTAAGACAATAATCATTCTCTAGCATTCTATAACTATCTCTGGTTTAATTTGTTATAACTATCTCACATAATAGTGCATATCACATAATAGTGCATCTCACATGCTGCCAAACCGCGGTGTGACCATAGTGCATCTCACATAATATTCACTAAATGAATATTACATATCATACTACCACTAAATGAATTAAGCACAACTCATCAAGGAAATGTAAACATGTTCAAACATGAATGGTGACAATAAGACCTATAGATCCTCAGTTGATTTCTCAAACATCAACTTAAACCCAAACAGTATTCACAAAAATGGTGTATGAACACCAGGCTAAAAGTATTCACAAAATGGTGAAAAATGCACTTAAGTCACATCTAAATTCATGTTGCATTCATGTTTGAACATGTTTACATTTCCTTGATGAGTTGTGCTTAATTCATTTAGTGGTAGTATGATATGTAATATTAATAACTTTTGGGGGGTTTATAACTAAGAGATCTTTGAGAAACTTATTAGTAAATTGCTTTTTAAATATGAATTAAATGCTAAAACTAACTTGTGTTTGCATGAATCTCCCCCCAAAAGCTTCATTTGCTTATTTTGCTCCAACAAAATGGATTGACTTTTTGTAGAGCATGTGGTTGTTTCCACCAAGCAACTCTAAACTTAACCAGTAGCAGAAAACCAGAATCACTATTTTTTTTACTTGTAGAAGCCTGTACAAAGCAGCGTTAGCAACCTTAATCAGTTTCATCACAGTCTTATCTATGAAGATTGACCATCAAAGTCCAGGGAAAAAACCATTTTCAGCTTCTAGGCATTGCATTTCCCCAACTGCCGCTGATATTGTCTATGAAGAGTGACCATCAAAGTCCAGGGAAAAAACCATTTTCAGCTTCTCAGCATTGCATTTCCCCAACTGCCGCTGATATTGAAATGCCATCCTCATTTCCTCCTCCTAATGAAGGACATGTAAAATTCAGGGAGAGCAGAACAAAGAGACATGGGAGAAGAGTTTGAGACCTGATGAGCAAGAATAGTGGGAGCTGTGGCGAAAAGCAAGATCGCGAGTTCTTGATACAGAGCTTGCATAATAGGAAGGAGGATTCGCACCTGGAGGGCAGTTCGAAGAAGTCTGGGAGGGCAGTTTGAAGAAGCCATGGAGAAAAGAGAAAATGGTAGCATGGAGAACTGAGAAGGGGGGAAATGGTGGTCGCAGTAGAAGGGGTAAAATGGAGAAAATGGTAGCATCGAGAACTGAGAAGTGGGAGAGCTTACCAGGGCAGCGTCGGTATGGAAGCATTCGTAGGGCATCGTCGCCAGAAGGTGCGTCGGGCTTGCGATGGTCCAGTGGGAAATTGCGTGGAAGGTGCGACGGCGGCAGGATTGCGAGGACGACGGTCTTGCGACGGCGACGGTCTTGCGACGGGCAGGAAGAGGAGGAGATGATGCGGGTAGGAAGAGGAGGAGATGACGCTGTAGGAACTGCCCTACCTGCGCTGCGTAGAAGAGAAGACGGTATCGGGCTTTTGATTTGGGTGAACAGTGCGGTTCTGTTTTAATTAAGCCCTAATTCGTCCAAATGACCGAAATACCCTCAAATTAACTCACCAAAACTGGTTTTTTGAGGGCATTTTGGTCCAACGAATGTTACACCATGAGGGATTAGGCCTTTCCTTATAGTATAAAGATTTACCACGCCACCCTTCATCTCAACATCTTTCATCTCAACACACACGAGTCCTGCTGGATAATATAATCTTAACACACCCCCGCAGCAGGACAACCTGCTCTGATACCAAGTTAGAACCCGCCAACCCAACAGTTCATCTCAAAACCCAGGTGTTGAGATGAGGGTGGCGGGGTACATGAACACAAAGGGGATAAGACTGCAGGCGGTTTGGGATTAATCCCAACCATAGAACCGCGGGGATATTTCGCCACAAGGGGCCCACCGGGGTCAACACCCAGACCAGGAACGCGATGGGGAAGTCAAACACACGGTCCCACACACACGCGTCCTGCTAGATAATATAATCTCAACAGTTTCTATTAAGAGCGGTAATATATTTTTTGAATTTTAAATTTTTTAAAGATAGTGGGTGAGAAAGAGAAGCGATAAAAGTAATAGGTTCGTGTTTTCAAATTATCAACAAAAGTTGCTCCCCGGCAACGGCTCCAAAAACTTGGTGAGACAATATTCGTAAAGAGAATAAAAACCGAACTAGCAATCCAACGAGGCAAGTATACCTATCGAAATGCAGTTAGGGGACACAAGTGTCGTATTAAAATTCGGGAACTGTTGAGTAATCTTACTCACATGAAAACTAATATCTTATCGAAGATTGTTTTAGACTTTAAGAGAAAGCTAATTGCAATTAAGAAAAGAAATATTATGTTAAAAAGAGAAATGCTTGCAGTTAAATACAGAGATACTAAAAGTGATTACAATGAGGGGTTGAACTATGATAAAGAAAAGCACTCGATCGAGAATCACCTCGGCTAAAGTTGATTAAAAATGTGATAATAAACCCTAACTTAATAAGGTAAAAGACCTTGATCGTGGAGGTTCCATAAGCATGAACACTCTTCTCTCAAAGTCGTGCCCACCTGAGTTTAGGAATGTTCGACTAAACTCTCGTCCAAATCGGAGACCTAAAGCTCGCTTTACGCTGTGAACCCCTCTATTAGATTTCACTCCAATCTGGGAGATTTAACGTCTACCTCTCTCGAAGGGTGTGCGTAACTCTCTGTACTATTGAGTGTTCATTTAAAACTACGAGCCACTCGGCTATCTAAGAATGAAAACAAATATGGAAATTATATATCGATGATATAACTCCAAACATGATTTTTCAAGAGTAAATCAAGGTCTAAACCCTAAAAAGAAAAAAGTAAACTAGAGCATGATAACTTAATCAACTCAAACCTTGGATCATCAAGATCGAGTATAAGGAGGATTAGTTAATCATGCAGAAATGGAGGAAGAGAGATGTGTAGAAATACATTAAGAAAACAAAGTAGAAACAAGTATGAGTAAACAAAATTTTAATTAATGTAAAAGGAGAGCTACAACTTGAAATAAAAAGATTACAGGTGCAATGAAATAAAAGCTAAGCTAGCATTAACATTAAGCTACTAAATAAATTACAAAAACTAATACAAAAAAGTAAACGAAGCTAGGATTAAAAGCTTAAAGTGAGAAAGGGGGAGAGGAGAAGAATGGAAAACTACTAGAAAACAAAAGGGCAGCACCTCCCCTCTCACTCCAAAACTGGTTTGAACTAACGGGGGTTCTGAATTTATAGAAAATCTTAAGGGTTGTTCATGCCCCCCTGTCACGCCCGGTTAGGGCGTGTTAGGGGCATGACATGTATGGGGAAGACTTCAGGAGGTAAAATCTAACGGAATTGTTGATTTGATTTGTACATCGGTGGGCACGCCCAAGGATATGCCCGTGAAGGGGGAGCGTGTCAGGCACGTCAAGCTTCAATCGTTGGTCGGAAATCCATCAAATGCCAGAAATTATGGAACATGCCCTGGGTCACGCCCGTCTAGGCGGGTGTCAGTACTGTTGACGTGTAGCGATGGAAATGCTTCAAATACGCAGCAGGTTTTGGGAAGAGGGCAACACGCCCGGTGACACGCCCATGGAGGGCGTGTCAGGGGGGCATGTCAGGGGGTTTTCTCAGTATTTGGGTTCTTGGCAGCAAGCATCCTCGGGATCAGGTTACACGCCAGACGACATGCCCAGGGATGGCGTGTAAGGGGGGCGTGTAAGGTCATTTTTGTCCGAAATCATAGAAAACCTACAAAAAAGAGAAAACATTAGTGGCATTAATATATATATACAAAACGAGATCAAAATAAAACTATACAAACATGATTTCTATATTAAAAATTAGTAATTACCCTAGTAGTTTAAAATACCAAATGAACTATCAATTTCGCGCCAATGTTCCCATATCTTGAGGACGACGGTCTGAACCTGACACGCCCTAGGTCATCGATGTGACCTAGGGGCGTGTCTCTCCAGCAAACTTGCCTATAAATTCTAGACAATTACAGAAGCTGCTCATCAGAAATTTGAATTCAATGGCATTGTTTCAAATATGAAGTCGTTGTGAATTCTAGACAACTTTGTAAGTCGTTTCATCATGCAAGCAACCGACTTTGAATTCAATGACATTTCATCATGGCATGAAATATTACCTGAGCGTTGGCATTGTTCACAACAACTATCAGTTTTGCACTTTATGGATCACGCTGCGGCGGAAGCCATGCTGCTTTTTAATAACTCCACCCAGCAGGTTCGCATGGATTGCCTACGCGTCAAACACTTTAGAGTATTCTGCATCTTAGATTGGGCGATCCTTGCGACCTCTGGAGCTGCGTATTTGGTTAGGTAATTTCTATCCACCCTTGGATGGAGTTCCCTCTTCTCCATTTCGGAACCCGCTTTCCTTGAGCTCATTGTCGAGTTATTGGCATCCTTTGAGTTCTATTGGGTGGCGAATGACGATTTCATCATCTTTGGCATAGGTGGGGTGATGCATCAGCTCACCATCCGCTAGCTCAATGTCGCCATGGGTTTTTGCTCAGAGGTATTTTCCCATTCTCTCGCCTATCTTGATCTCCTTAATGATTTCACTCCCGATTTCAACCTTCTCACGTTCTGGGAGGAACTCAGTAATGACACCGCACCCTACACCCCTAAGAAATCTAAAGGTAGCCACCTCATTTCTCCCGCTTTGCGCATTCTCCACAACCTCCTCACCTTTACTCTTTCTGGTCGCGGCAACAACCATGTGTTGGTGACTCAGGCAGATTAACTATATTTATATTGTATGTTTTATCGGGTCCCACTCAACCTTGGTTATATGCTCCAATTTTCTTTCGGCACCCGGCCGAAAATGCGAGGTTGAGAGCGGTGCACGGTGGGAACTTCATCACTTTTCTTGCTAAGCATCTCGGACTTTAGGATACCCTTCCCCAACTTTTCTTGCCAAGCATCTCGCAAGTCATTCTGTTCCAGACCCTGCAGACCCTCGGCATGGTGTGACGACGTGATGGAGAGTTTGAGGCTATCCCCCTAGCGGTTGGTGGCGGGGATCTGGATCTTGATTTTGGTGCCGGTCCTAGCAGTGCTCCTCACTCTCCCCAGATTCCGCCATCACCTTTGCACTCTAACACAGCGCACGGTCCTCAAAGCTATTGGGATCATCAATTTGGGTTGATTCACACTCGCCTAGACTAGATGCAGACTCATTTTGACGGTCGTTTTACTCAGTTTGATGCACGCTTTGCCGCGCTGGAGTAGAGTCACGCTTCTTCCATGGCACATATTACACGTGAGTTCACGAATCTGCGAACTCATTATCCGTCGCGGGGAGGTTCTAGCGATGAGGAGTAGTTTTTTTCTTTGGGGTTGTAGTCAGTCAAATATCACTATATCTTTTCTTTTAAGTTGCTATGTATCTTTTTTTATTAACAAATATCAAAATTATGTTTTGTTTCAGTCATGTCTTACAAGTACACTTTGGTGCTGATTTGCCCTCTTCAGGGAAGTCTCCTTTTCTTTTCTTTACTTATTTTTTCATTGGGGACAATGTATTGTTTAAGTATGGAGGGATATTTCTTAAGCAAAACATACAAAAAAAACATAAAAATTTTCAAACAAATCATTAAAATTTTATTTTTAGTTAGTCTTACAAAAATACACAAATTTGAAAAAAAAAGAGAACAAAATTATTAAAAATTTCAAAAAAAATAGAAAATCAAAATTAAATTCCTTTGAAAGGGACGTTTGCGATATCAACCCATCTTACCTCCTAGTACCGGTGAGAGCCCTTCACAGGGTATACCACGGGAAGTGTACGAAATAACAAAAAGATTAGAGTTAATTTTAAATTAAAGAAATCTTTATTTCTATATTTATTCACATGCGACATCCATAGTATTCAACTTTTACATAGTGTTTAAAAGATTTTGATGCTTTAATTGAATCTTGAATTTTGGAGTATAACTGTTGGTCATGTTATGTTTCTAGTTAAGTGCACATGTAAGTAGAATTTTATGTAGAATTAAAAATTCAGCATATAATTAGAGTTTTTATTTTTCAAAATGCGTAGAAATAGTTTATTTTACTTTTACTTTGAAAACGGTAAAATCAAAGAATAATTTAGGAGAGTGTGTAGAAGTTTACTAGAGCGATATTTCCCGGATCAAGAAAGAGGTATTCCTTCTCGTTGTCTAGAACTTGTCCCTTAGATATTCTCAAGACTTTGCATAGGTTAAACTTATTCGCATAAATATGATTTAGGTATTTCTTTTGGCAAGTTTGAGCATTTGCATCCGTACCTAAACATTTTATCTTTATTATGGCAATTTGAGCCTATACCCTATCTTTTGTTTTAGCTTCACCAAACACTTTACCAAAGCCTAAAAAGCATCCTAATTATACACCTAAGACCATGCTTGAAAATATATATACAAAATGCTTTATGAGTGATTAGGAGCCATTTTTTTTTGGTGGCTAATTGAGAAAAAAGAGTTGATTTATTTTTCCTTCCTCCTCAAAAAAAATATCGGAAAAAAAAATATGAAAATAAATAGAGGAAGTGGAAAAATCTTCAACATGTTAAGGAAAAGAAACAAAAAGGATTTAAGAATTGGCGGCGTTCTTCAAGCCATGATAATTTATTTCTTTTGTGCAAGCTCTCTTTAGGTTTTGATTTGTCTAGCCATCGTTTTTATCTTTAATTTTCCAAACCAAAAAAAAACTTAAGCCTATGTTTCAACTTAGTTAAGTCCTATTGATTTGTGTTTATGTGTTAAACTTGTGTCGTGGCGAGAATGTGAAAGGGAAAGCCTATGGCCATCGACATTGATGGATTTCTTTCGAGGGTATCTCGATCTTCGATTTGTACAATGTTATCTTAGTAAGCATGCTACTTTCTCCCTAAATGTGATTTTAAGATTTACCGGGTTTTCATTTTCGAAGTAAAAATAATAAGTGAAAACACATTTTAGAAAAGTAAAAACTAATATGTATACTGAGTACGTTTTTTCTACAAAAATAACTACACGCATAAGCATAAGACTTCGCATTCTACTCATTAGGTTCAATTTTCTTTTCTAATGTTAAAACTTTTCTACTCCCTATGGAAAGTTTTTTGCTCGGGACGAGCAAACGAGTAAGTATGGGGGTATTTGATAACTCTAATTTTATCTTTAATTTCTATATAGTTTTTATTTAATAATTAACTGGATTATAATTATATTATATTTATTTTGTTACTGATGATGTTCTTTTATTATTTTAGGTCAAACTGGGCTACCAACAGCATTTTGGAGTTTCAAGAACTAATCAGGAGACAAAGCTGGACAAAACTCAAAAAATGCAAACTACACGCTCAGGTCACGGGGGTGACCTATTGGTCACGGGCATGACAGAGAGGCGTGACCCCGGCTCATGCTCCGGAGTACATTGCCACGTAAATTAAAATTACACATGACCAAGATGCCACGGGCGTGACGACCAGGCGTGACCTGCAGATGACGTTCCAAGCCTCGACTCCATGTCGGATTAAAGTTACACGCCCCGGTCATGGGCGTGACCTATTCGTCACGGGCGTGATTTTGAGGCGTACCATCCAGGCCTGTCACGTTTAATGCTGCAGTTTCAGATCCCGACGGTTTTTGCCTTACATGCCCGAGGTCACGGGCGTGCCCAGGGGGCGTGACCCTTCCATCAATGGCCTGAGTTACTCCCGCCATTTCTGCTTCCCGCCATTTCCAGCAACTGACAAGACACGCCCAATGTCATGGGTGTACCCATGGTGCATGACCCTTCCATCAACGGCCAGAGTTACTCCCGCCATTTCTGCTTCCCGCCATTTCCATTAACCGACAAGACACGCCCTAGGTCACCGGCGTGACCTAGGGGCGTGACCCGCCAATTAATGATTTTTGGCAGTTTCGCACCAATGTTCCTAGGATTTGAAGACGACGGCTCCGAACCTGACACACCCTAGGTCACGGGTGTTACCTAGGGGCGTGTTTCTCCAGCAAACTTGCGTATAAATTCCAAACAATTCCAGAAGCTGAGAGGAGATTTTGGGAGCTAGAGTTATGTTTTCTTTGCTTTATTTCTTGCATTTTCCAATTCATAGTATAACTTTTGTTTTTGCTATTTCAAGTCTTTTTTGTTAATTATGTCTCTCTCCTCCCTATTTTGTAATTCTCTCATCATAATGAGTAGCTAAACTTCTTTTAGCACTTGATTATGATGAACCTTGGAATAAAATAAGCTTTCAAACGTTATCAAATATATCAAGTTTTTACTTTACTCACTAACGATTTATCTTTGATATTTAACGTATCGAATTCATATTTCACGAATATGTTCTTTGATCTAAGATTCGTATCATAAATGACCGAGAGGTTGCGGATACGAGGAGATCACTCAAAGATAAAAGGAGTTGATTGCACTCCTCGAGAGAGGACGGCATAAATCTTCCATATTGGAGTCAAATCCAATAGAGGGGTTCACCGCCTAAAGCAAGCTTAGGGCTTTCGACTGGCCGACAGGTCTTAATCGATCAACCTAAGGTTAGTCAAAAGCATGAGCTCTAGAGAGACGCTTTTGTACTCTAGGAACCTCCACGGTCGAGTGAGTAATGTAAGAGTCTTGCGTACTTTATGTTCATGAAGGTTTATTTTAATCCAAGGGGATTCTAGATCAAGTGCTAGATTTCCCATCATCGTATTCTCCCTTAGTTGTTTAAAATTTTCTTTTCCGAAATCGCAAATCCAACTTTTGTCTGATAAGATAATAGTACTTCCTTGTGAGTACATGTACTCAACGGTCCCCGAGTTTAAATATGACATTTCCTATACTATATTTTGATAGGTGCACTTGCCTAGTTTGGATTTATTGTAAAACTATATAAATTCTCCATCAAACCACTTCGAATGCGAAGAGCTAGTGAATTTATGTGTTAGTGTGTAGCTTCCTTAATTTGTTGACTGATTTCGTGGAACCATCTCGTGTGAGGGAGCGATTTAATTCCTTCGTGCCCGTGTGCGATAACGGTCGACCTCAAAGTAGAGATCGAAGGTGACGAGGAGTTTCTCGCGTGATCTCCATCGACTTAGAATACGGAAGACACCTCTTTTGTGGGTAATTATTCCATCTCTTCCTTTGTGTATGCCTCAATATTTTCTCGTATGTTAATAGACTCTTTGCTTGGTTTCCGTCCGAGTTTTGTTATTGAACGCTATGTCGAAAACTCCAAACGGAAACGTATTTGGAGTTCACGATTTTCATTGTGCTACGACAAGGGGAAAAGAACGAAAGTTGCGAACTTCCTTCCCCAGATTTAAAATCAAACCATTGTTTTAGAAAATTCGTTTTAAAACGAAAAAGTAAATTTGTGCTTTTCACAAAAATTCCAAGTTGCATAAGTTCTTAAGTGTTGCGCCCGCTCTAAATTTTGCAAAATTAATTTAAGAATCTCATTCATTTAGGGTTTCCTAGAAAAAAGTGGACAGGCGCGTAAACCCTACACATCATCCTGCATTAAATTGGTATCAGAGGGAGATTCCAAAAATTTTCTAAGTTTTGGGATACGCCCTGTGTAGAACAGGAACCCACATATCATTTTAAAAAATTTCAAAAAAAGTGAGAATTTTTTTAAAACATCATCATTGCAATTGACTTATGTGTTAGCATGTATCTGCATAGAGATAGGATGTGTCGCATTGAACATGGCCTATCGAGCCAAGGGAACATAGGGTGAGAACCACACCAGTCGTTTATACCTTTCGCCCACCAAATGATGACGTTAACTGAGAGTACCTACCAGATGCGTGAAAGGTTAGAAAACCTTAGGGGTAGGGTGAGTAGATTAGAAATACCCCCTCAAGCCTCAATGTCCACCATCACTACGTGGAAATATTACACTAAGCAGAAATCCTTTATTTAAGGATCATTACTTCACTTATACCCACTCCTTTGGTACTCCATCACAGAGATCTGTGCGATACTTTGATGAATCTCATCGATCACCGTACATCACTGCGAGAGATCGTGTTGACTCACCAATACATTCGTGTTATGCTAGAGACGATCAGTACAAATAGTTTCATCGTTATTATCCTCATACTCGAGTGGATCATACTGTTCTTCGACACCATATTATGAGGATAGAGTTCAATATGATGCCCGTTATCAATACTATACGTCACCCTTATATGAGGAACCCGAGATAGAAAATTTGCGACCACCACCACCTGTTCGTAGGACTCATGATCATCCATGAGCACGAAATGATTTTGATATGGATGATCATCATGACTACACTCATGAATACCATATAGGTCACTATCGTCAAGAGTACATCACACCTAGTGATCCTCCTAATTTTTTGAATGTGAACATGATGATAGACGTTAAGGGTCAGCAAGAGCATTCCACTGCCCACACCAGAGAAACGTCACCCACTCTGTCTGATGTTCTAATATAAGATGTGTGGAGTCAACCCCCATGTGAGTCTGCTCCACTTTATCGACCCACCATTGATTCGATATCTACTAGTTCTCTTTTGAGTGTAGATTCCTTGCACACTTCACCTAGTGATGTACCGAGTCACATCACCACACCCGATGGCGCATCGAGTCTTATCACCACACCTGATGGCACACCGAGTGATATTACGATCGTGATTCGAGAGCCTAGTAGTGATCTCGAGGTAGTCACCCATACCCTTTCTGGGAGTATGACCCCTTCTGATGGTTTATTTCTGGAGGTCCATCACTCTACTGATGGGTCATTTGACGACAATCCTATTGAGCCTCTAGATGATCCACCTCGTCTTTATGTGAATGAGCTTTATCTGGATAGTACACTTGCGAATTTTAAGACATGGATACATACTTACATGGTCTCACATGTTGTCGATAGTGATTGGGTATAACCGTCTAGTGACTCGCACTCTAGATGAGTAATGGGAAGTACCACCTATTGATCATCGTCTTCACGATGAGTTTTCATATGTCCCGCCCGGTGGGCCTCCTGATACCTCACTTTTCCTTAGCATATATATTATAGTTGTCACACTTCGTGCACATTAATCTGAGAGCACTCCATCTATTGTTAGAGCCTATGTTTGCACACATCACATTTGCGACAAATTTTATTATGCCACTCCTGGT
Organism: Platanthera guangdongensis; assembly: GCA_039583875.1. NCBI lineage: Eukaryota > Viridiplantae > Streptophyta > Magnoliopsida > Asparagales > Orchidaceae > Platanthera > Platanthera guangdongensis. The sequence continues at coordinate 73,901,719 of CM077153.1, read as the reverse complement.
GAACCCCTAGATGAAAAACTTATGGTTTCACCACGCATTTGAGATGTATCTATCCTTTGTTGCACAATCGAGTTTATGGGTGCACTCATTGATTTTTTGATGTTATATCTTGTCACCCGCACTTTCAGAGACAATCTCCACACCAAGTTGACACATCTGATCATTGATGCCCCTAATTTGCACTTGAGTGTTCATTGCCCCCACGATGAATTCTTTTATGATCCACCCTCTGAGCCTCCTGATCATGTACCTCTTTCAGGAGTTGCTCTATATATCTGAAACCATCGGTTTGTGGCGTTATTCATATTAGTAGTTTATTCATTGCATTTGCATGATTTGCATACAAATTTTTGGGAAGAAAATTGCATAGTCCTTTGGTTTTATGCAACTCAAGTTAACAAGCATAAAAGACCTACTAGTTTTAAATGGATGACTTGATTATGGTTCGGCTAAATCCGAAAATTGTTACCTAGGCCTTCTCGTACCGTAAAGAAGTTAGCCTACTGTAGAACTGGACCCTTTCGAGTAATAAATCGGATTAGGCAAAATGCGTATGAACTTGAGATGCCTTCTGTTTGGGGAGCAAATCTTGTTTTTAACGTAGACAATCTGACTTTATTCCCCGATGATCCGCATGAGTCTTTATAATTTCCATTGCCTTCTCCTTTATTTGTTTCTTCTAGGTTGGTGAGTAAGAGTGAGGAGCAACATACAGGACATACCGACATTCATTTCGCTACTGACACTTCCATCATAGTTCCTTCTATTTTCGCTGCGAGTTTCAGGTTACACCAGGAGATTATTCTATTACAATTCTCGAGCATATATTGGACAACGATCGCTACAGTTGATGATTTTCAGAGATACTTGGTTCATTGGCATGAATGCTGATCTTTTACAACACTATCACTTAGAGCACTCACCAGAGATGAGTGATTTCGAGAGGGGGAGAGTTGTTGGAGACCAACCTAGGTCAGGTCTACGAAAAATGTCTTACGCCGCACCCGACCGATCTCTTTCAACTTGAAGTGTTTTATCGCATTTTAATTTTAATTTGCAATTTTTATTTTGATGAAATTTCAATTTGGACTATTTGTAATGCACACCTGCGCGTAGCCGTTGAAGTTGTATGTTACTCTATTAGTATTATATATATATATATATATATATATATATATATATATATATATATATATACATATATATATACATATATATATACATATATATATATACATATATATATACATATATATATACATTTATATATACATATATATATACATTTATATATATATCTTTCACTTTTATAAGGGAAAGTTGTCATTGGTGAAACATTCAAAAATACCAATTATGCCCTCATTTTATATTTTAATGACTTAATATATATTATAATCTATTTCAAAGAAATTAAAATACAGTGTCCATTCAAGTAATTACACTATCAAAAAATTAGAAGTAATGATGAAAATCCATTTAAATTCAAAACGTTTTTTAGTAGAACTCCTGCACCTATTATGGTAGGTTGTCATTAGGCATGTCAGCGGTCTATTGAAGGAAGGTTGTCATTAGGCATTTCAGTGGTATTTTCGAGGTGATGACATTAAATCAATCAACTTTATTAAACTCAAAATTAATATTTTTAGGTCAAAACATATACTGTTTTACAAAATAAAAATTGTAATATTTATGTATATTTTTTACGGTCATTTTGAGTACACATATGTATATGTTGCTGGTGAAACCCGCCTTGATGGGGCGGGCGAAGCCCTTCAACGCTGGTCGGGAACTGTCGTGCATGGCCATAGGATTGGAGCCCCATGTCGGGCACTCATATATATATATATATATATATATATATATATATATATATATATATATATATATATATATATATATATATATATATATATATATATATATATATATATATATACGAGTGATAGGCACGGGCCTCCGGCCCGATGGCTACGCGCCACAGTACCTGGTTGGCGCCCCTACTGCCAAGCGCGACTGTACCCACCCAGCGGCGGCGTGCTTCACCCACCCGCGCCCGCCCCCACATTTTTTGCGTACCCTAAATTTTGCCTTTAATTCTTCCTACTTTATGTGATAGGTGGACCCATTTATAATGTCTTAAAATTATGTAATTTGCACTTCCACACATGCATAGAACACAACTAATATGTACCATAATTTGAATATGATGGATAAAAATTTTTGATAAAAAAGATATGTTGAAGAGAAATAGATAAGAACGATGAAGTGTAAATGTTGTGATTGAGATGGAAGAAACATACCGTGTTCTCGGAGGAGGTCCGCTTATATCTGCGACCTGGAATATATCTTATTTGAAGCTTACATTCAGAGAAGTGGCGGCCCATAAGAGCAATACATTAACCTCAGAATGTTTTTTAAAACATCAAAAGTCGTGGTAGACCAGCAAACCTGAAGTGAATCAATGAAGAAGGGGAATATCAGGACGCAGTATAAATAACCTAGAACCATCATCTGACATGCGTGTGTTCCAAAAATTATGTATCTCTTGAATATTTTATCAAACATATTGTGAGCATGTGAAAGAGAATTAGCTTACCAAACTAAAGATGTCAATATCAAACTGTGATTAAGAAGCTTAATATTTACAGCAGAGACCATGAAACTTTTTTTTAAATTAGATTAACAATATAAATAACAATGGCAATGGAATATTTTAGGTCAACAGGCTGCAGTGTTGCAGCTCAAGAAGTGCAAACGGAGTGCTCCACAAAAGTAATTTATAAAATTGGGAGAAAATAGTCAAACTAAAGTAATCAACCTGGGTTATAAATTACAAATGGGAATCTTACGAAAGTCACCGTTCAGAATGTAAATCAGAATATATATACTGCTACCCGAAATCAGAATGTAAATGGAGTACTCGATTGTTCTTCTTCCTCCCTCTTCAAGTTCATAGTAATTCAAATTTTAATTCTATTGAGGTTCAGACCAACCACACGAAGACAAAGTACAAAAAAATGATGGTTTAGAGTTAGATTTGATTTTTTAGAATTAAGGCTGGAGAAATGAAAGGGAGCGGAATGATTTACCGAATGTAATTTCACTGATGAAAATGATGATAAATTATTTATGGTATGTAATTTTGCTTATAGAGAGAGGAATGATTTGATTTTTTTACCTGAAGGAGAAGCAGTCCCAGATCAGTGCGTCGTTTGGGTTGCCGTTGGAGGTTGGGTTTCGATCTAGGTGAATCTCTTCGAGGTCGTGAAGAAGAGGTGTCCTCCTCCATCAGTCGGGGTTGGTTGTCGGGGAGGCAGGGAGCATCGATGTCTTCGGCAGCAGAGGGCAGAGTGAAGAATAAGCGTCCTCCTTCGTCGGCTAGAGGAATATCGCGGGCAGATGTGTGAGTGGGAGCCGCGGATGGGAGGGAAAAGGGACCGTCATTCGAATGTGGATGTTAGGGCTGAGGGATGTCGGGGAGTTTTTTGTTGTTGCAGGCGGTGTATATAGATTTTCCATTTGGTTTGAACGGTCCTCAATTAGCATATCATAATGGACGTTCAAGATTTTTTTCATGAATTTTTATTTCATGGCTATTGCAAGACCAATATATATCTTTTTAATATAGTATAGATATATATATATATATATTTAAGTGGGTTAAAGGAGAATCTGGTTTAGGTCAACATGTCGGTTCACTATTCAACTTCTCCCTTTCTAATCCAGAGTTGCAGAGCACGGTAGCACCTCTTCCGACTTTGGCACTGTACCTGGGATGGGCTACCCATGTTGCGTCATCCATATGCCCACATACAGCTAGCTTGCTTTGTTCGTGCATCCAAAAGCCTCTCCAGCCCTACGATGCCGACTCTCACAACCACCCTCGACCATGATGTCGCAAGTTCACCTCCAGCAAACCTTCTACCCCATGCCCGCCTGTTGTCTAAGCTCTATAAATGGTAGAGAAGATGAGCAGTGAAAGGGGTAAATGAAATGTATTGGTGAAAAAGAAAAGAAAAGTTGTGTGAGGAATTATGTGTGAATTCCTGTTAGGGTTAGGCGCGTTAGAGAGGTGTTGATAATTGATGTCGATTGAATGTTGTTTAGCTTGCTCTGTTTCTTAGTTTCCTCTAAGAAGTTGTCAATGAATGAACTTCATGTTCACTGGTTCTATGTTCGTTAGGGTGAAATTGAAGAAATTAATTTTTTTTGAAGTGTGCTTACTTGCATTTCCCCCTTCCCGATGGATTGCTATCATGAGATTGAGTGGTGGTAGATGTTACTTTGTTGTAGGAATCAGGAGAGAGTTTAGATAACGTGAACAGTGATTTCATTCACTATTGTAAGGTCTAAAAATTAAGGAATAGTAACATTTAGGTTGTTATGAAGTCGATTCCCATATGAGATAGGGATTGGTTGTAGTTCATTATAGGATTTTAGCGTTAGTGAATAGATAAGAACTTGGGATTTTGATTCTAAAGTGGGAATCTTGTTCCACTTAAGTGTTAGAGATTTTGTGGAGCCACTGCGAGTGATAGAGATTTCGTGGAACCACTTCGAATGCAAAGAGTGAGTGAATTTAGGTTGTTAGTCTATGGCTTCCTTAATTTGTTGAGTGATTCTGTGGAACCACCTCGTGTGAGGGTGTGATTTAATTCCTTGGTGCACATGTTGTATAACGGCCAACCTCAGAGAGGAGATCGAAGGGGACGAGGAGTTTCTCGCGTGATCGCCATAGAATTTGAATGCGGAAGACGCCTCTTCCGTAGGTAATTGTTCTACTTCTTCCTTTGTGTGTGCCTCAATATTTTCTCGTAGGTTAATAGACTCTTTGTTGGGTTTTCGCCCGAGTTTTGTCAGCGAACGCTACGTCGAAAACTCCAAACGGAAATGTATTTGGAGTTCACAATTTTCATTGTGCTACGATAAGGGGAACAGAACGAAAGTTGCGAACTTCCTTCCCCGGATTTAAAATCGAACCATTATTTAAGAAAATTCGTTTTAAAATGAAGAAGTAAATTTATGATCTTCAAAAAACTTCCAAGTTGCGTAAGTTCTTAAGTGATGCGCCCGCCCTAAATTTTGAAAAATAAATTTAAGAATTGTATGCATTTAGGGTTTCCAAGAAAAAAGCCGACAGGCGCATAAACCCTATGTGTCGTCCTGCATTAAAGAGCATTATGGAATTTACACTTTTGGAATAGGTCACAATGTTGGACATAATCCTGGACATTTTTGATAAGGCCACCAAAAATATTTTGATAAGTGTTTGAAAGTACCTGTAATACTGGAATGTCCACTAATTTTTGTATCATGATGTTGGGTATTGCATCCACAGTAGCCCAAATTTGTATGAAGTCATCCTTAAACTAAGATGAATTAAGTTTGTATTTGATGCTCTTTTTGTTAAGTGCTTATAGGACTTAATTGCTAAGTGTAGACCAATGTCAGTCTACAATGTGTCCCCAAACACAGGACCATACAATGTAATCTATCATTGTGTGATCCATGGTGTTGACTCATGTGTAGCATCTCTATTGTGACACACTTCCTTTTCAAGCACTGAGGGCAAGAGAAAAGAAGGATGTTGATTTTTATGAAGAATTAAGATTTTTAGTTTTTCAGAAAAAGTCTAAGTCTTCTTCTCGAGTACTATATTTGTACTCAAGAAGGAATTATGATATTTCTCGAGAAGACTTGTCTTAATTTTGAGTGGCAGAAGTTGTTCTCGAGAAAGCTTCTTGTTGTTCTCGAGAAGGGCTTTTGTTCTCGAGAAATATATGACATTTCTTCTAGGTTTGTTTCTTTTTTAGTCTATATTTGTCTAAGTCTTTTTCTCGAGAAGAATGAAATTATTCTCGAGAAGACTATCTTTTGTTCTCGGGATGCAGAAGTTATTTGTCGAGACCCAGAGTACTTTTCTTGAGAGCCAGACTTTTGTTCTCAAAATGATTATTTGTTCTCGAGTAACAGAATGTTTCTTCTCGAGAACAAAACGTCTTTTCTCTCGAGTACTTCTGTCATTCTCAAGACTACAGATTTCCACCTCCATATATTTTTCGAAGTAATTTTTCTCCAGATAGCCTTTTGTTCTCGAGTACAAAATATTTCTTCTCGAGAACAATAAACTATTTTTCTCGAGTACTTTCCTTCATTCCCGAGAATGCTTTTTTCTCCCTCCACACTCTTTTTCTCTAAGTCTTCTTCTCGAGAACTTCCTTATTGTTCTCGAGAACAAAATTAATTTTTTCTCGAGTAAAAATCTTCTTCTCGAGAACACCTGATCTATTTTTCTGAAAATTGCTAAGCCCAGACAGACGTGTATTTCAAATATCATTAACACGTGATTGGTCCACGTGGATGTCATTAATGATGATTATGACCATTAGGATAATCCTATAAAAGGTCTTGTCATTTTTGACCAACCCTAAGAAGAAATAAGAAGAATTATAAGCCGCCACAAGACGTAATTCTAAGATTTCTTTGTCCGACATTTCATTCCAAATCGAGAGCCGCTGATCTTCATCTTCATCGCCTAAGCGCTTTCGATCCAGATCGATTCAGAGAAGTTGATTCACAGATCAATATTCTTTTCAAACAACAGATCTTCTACTTGATCATGTGAGTCCAGAGAATTTTAGATCCGAGATATTGTCGATTCTTCTTCAACAAATTCTGATAAAGCCGCAAAGATCAAAGAAAGAAGAACAGGCAGGAGCATTTTAGATCTGAGATCAAATCACTGTTTGTATTTGTTATTTCATTCTATTCTTATAGGAGATATTTCTCCGAGTTGTAGGAGTTGTATTCTCCGAGTTCTTGTAGGAAGTTTTATCCTTCGAGTGTAGATCCAGTTTTGGGATCGATTTGTAGGAACGTTGTTCCGAGGTGTAGGATTGTTTTCAATCCGAGATTAGTGGAGTAGCCGAGTCTAATGCTTTGCTAGATCAGTGAGTGGAAAGTGGATGTACCCAAAGTTGGGGAACCACTATAATTCTTGCTGTCGTCTATGGTTGTTTGGTTAATTTTCTGTGCATAGATCGTTAATTTTTATTCTGCAAAAGACACGCAAATCACCTATTCATCCCCTTTAGGTGATTTAGGTAAGACAACTAAATATTTTCAATTGGTATCCGAGGGAGGTTGTTCATAAAAAGGTTAACACCGTGAATAGATCTGCCCCAAAGTTGTCTTTAGAGCTATCCAAGAATGGACAAGACCAAGGATTTTGCAAAGCTTCCTCTATGCACAAAGACAAACTTTCTCGTGTGGAAAGAAAGGATTAATTTCTTCATGGAAGCTGTGGATCCAAGGATCTTCATGATTGTTGAAGAAGGTCCTTATGTTCAAATGACCATCTCCACCATTGATCCTACCAAAAAGTTTTCTAAGAAATTAATGAATCTTGATAAAGATGAGATTGCACTTGTCTCGTTGAACAAGAAAGCTAAAAATATTATAGCAAGTGTAGTCGATGATTCTATGCTGCAGAATCTGATTCACTACCAATCTGCTAAGGAAATGTGGCAGTCTCTTATCACCTTGATGGAAGGCACTGAAGAAGTTAGGGATGACAGAAGATCCCTATTGAATCAAAAGTATGAAGCCTTCTGACAAGGATCAAAGGATTCAATTGCAGATACCTTTGAAAATTTCTTCAAGATTGTTAACGGCCTAAGAGTTTATGACCGGGTCTTCACAAATGGTGAGATGAATGATAAGTTTCTAAGGTCCTTGACTAAGGAATGGGACAATAAAGTCTGTGTTATCTGTGAGTTTTGGAAGTTGGTAGAGACTGACCCTCAAAATCTCTTCAAAAAGCTGATGTTATATGAGCTGCAGATCAATTCTAGAAAAGCTGAAGAAGAGAAGAGTCGGTCATCATCCAAGGAGAAGTCAGTCACACTGAAGGCAGATAGCTCAAGGAAGGTTAAAGCTGCATCACCTGCTCCTACACAGGAAGATAATGAAGAATAAACTTCAGATCCAAGCACTTCAGGCTCAGAATTATCTGAAGGAGAGTTTTCTCTACTCTCAAGGCAGTTCAAGAAATTCTTGAACAAGAATAAGCAATAGAGAGGCAAGGATGCCTCGCACAGAAGATAACATCATGTTGGTGATCGACACAGAAAAGGGTCAAGCATCCATGACAGGAATCAATCGAAACAGAATAAACATATTTCCTCTGACATCGTTTGCTATTGCTGTAATAAGCCAGGTCACATCATCGCTGATTACCCTCACAAGAAGGACGATGGAAAGAAAGAGGAAAATAAATCTTTATATAATAAGAAGAGAACAAAAAGAAGCCTCGTAGCCAAGAAGGGCAAGACTCTTAGCGACTCTGACTCATCTGAGTCAAGTGAAAAAGAGGAAGCCTACTTTGGGCTAATGGCACAAACTGATGATGAACAAGAGCCCCAGTTCACTGGGAAGGTAAATTCTCACACCCCTCTTTCTGAATCTGATGTTTCTGATCATGATCATGAGTACAGCTCTTCTGACGATGAGTCTGAACTCATGGCCCAGTATAAAGAGTTAATCAAGACTTACGACAAATGTCGAAGAGCCGTGAAAACTCAAGCCAAAGAGATAAAGTCTCTCCAGGCTGAAGAGAGCACTTTTAGAGAGGAAGTCGCCAAGACGAACTCACTCAGAGAGAACTTCAATGCTGTTATTGAAGAATATAACAAGGATCTCGAGCACCTAGATCTGAAGGAGAAGATCATAAAAGAACTGGAAGAACAACTTGCAACGGAAAAGAAACTTGTCTAAAGTTTCTTAAAGCCCAATACTGTCCTTCCCTTCGTTGTTGAATTCTCAGCTCAGGCCAAAGGTGCTTGCCTAGGCCATGTTGATGCTCCTAGTAAATCTTCTAGGAGAAATAAGGCTCGGAGAAATAATAAGGTGGCCAAGAAGGCTTTGGCCAAGGAGAAGGGGAAAGCTCATCAAGATCAGACTTCTTTTAAGAAGGTTATATTTCCAACGAACGAGTTTGATCTTGATTCGTCCTACGGTCACTTTACTAGGCCTACTTATGTAAAGCCCAAGTCTCGTTACCAAAGAATGACCCGTCCCCAGAAATTTGGTGAGAGTGTCTTTAAGGCACCTTATGAAGAGATTACTCTTCAGATCTATGGACCTTATAATCATGGTCATAACATCAAGAAGGCACCCAAAGTAAAGCCTATTGTGGAAAAGCATCTCAAGGAGAAGAAGACATGTGATTGTAACACCCTTGATTTTTTCGATGATTTTATTTGAATTGGCATCGTCATATTTATGACGTCGTGGCGTTACTTTTAACATCGAGTTGACGGCGCAATGCCGTTAAGGCATTTTCGCGTCCGTGCGGTCGAGCCGGCCGAATTCTTGTTGTAATGGAAAATTTTTGCATTTGGAATTTAAGTTAGGTAATTTTGGACTTGCTCGTCAAGTTTCGTCGCGATCCGAGCGATATTTGGGCCTCGGCGATTTTCCGAAGTTTTGTGAAATTTATGTTCGTCGTAAACTTTGAAAATTTATATCTCGAGAATGGCTCGTCGGATTTTGGTTTTGACTTCGCCGTTGTGTTCGTAGCGTAAGTGTTCGCCTACGGTGCGAATTTCGTTTGATTCGGCGCGCGTTCGGGGCTCCGTTTTGAACTCGTGTTTTCTTATTCAAAAATATATAAATATGATTATTTTAATATTATAGTACTATTCAAAAATGTCTTTTACTATTCATTTATATAGTTTAATTTCTTTGGATATATTTGTAAAAAGAACATTTGTTCTGCAATTTTATTCTCAACAATTCCTGCCTTCTCTAGTTATTCCTGCCTTTCTCGAGTAGTGTTTGTGCACTTCTCGAGTAGTGCCTGTGCACTTCTCGAGTAAGTTGTATTCTCTCGTGTACTCTGAATTCTTCATTACACGAGTGCACGTTTTTATACACGAGTGATTTTTTACAATTACTCGAGTGATTTTTATATATACTCGAGTGATTTTTTCCTGATCTACTCGAGTGACTTTTCTCTCCTACTCGAGTGACTTTTTCTCCTACTCGAGTGACTATTCTACTACTGGAGTGATTTTTTTGGAACTACTCGAGTGATTTTTCTGGACCTACTCGAGTACCTGTAACTTGTTCTCGAGTAGTCTGTTGTATTTTTGCGTTCGGGAGCCTTTTTGAGTGTCAAAACGATGTCATATGGAAAAATGGTTTACATAAAATTTATTCGTCTCGACGAGATCTACAACTTTAGTGTTGGAAACGTTTTGATTTGAAGCAATCCTAAACCTCTATTTTCGTCTTCGGCGCACTCGCTCGTAGATAGTCCGTTTTAGACAAAAAATTTATAAAAATATATATATTTATATATATATATATATATATATATATATATATATATATATATATATATATATATATATATATATATATATGCATATTTATACTCTTATTAGAGAAAACTTCATCTTCTTCAACATTCTGAACTGACCCAGAGAAAATTTTGCATGAGAGACGAAGCTGTTCGTGAATCTTCCGGTGGCCGCCGACGGTGCTCCGGTGCTCGAAATCTCCAATCGAGTATAGATCTACATTGCTCTCATCGAGAGCTGCGCCATCGTGATAAAACTTTCCCCATTCCTTGAGTTTTCCCGTTAGGGTTTTTTCGGTCCTAACCTCTATTTTTGTGATTTTTGTCTAGATTTCAACTTCCCTCATCATCTTTTGCCCTGATCTGCGACGTGGACTGATTCGTAGAATTTTTCCGGAAAAACCAAGGCAAGTGGTCGTTTTCCCTCGTTTCTCCTTGTCCGATTTGACGGTAACGGCTAAGTTTTTTATGTTCTTTAAAATTTTCTGCACTTTGTCTTCCAATTTATTTCTATGATTAACCTTCTTAATGATCACTCGATGTTGTAAGGTTTTATCATGATGAACTCGATCTTCTTAGGTTATGATTAATCGTTCGTGAAGTGTCTTATTGATGGCTTTAAATGCCTTATTTATCGTTATCGAACGTATTAGAGTTTATCTAGTATTATAAATCATCCATAAGGGTTGATCCACCGCATCTTGAATCTAGTAATTTCAAGTAGAATCTGACGAGCCAAATCTCAAGATATGTAGTGATTTCTTTGTGGTTTTTCTTGATTGTGGGAGTTAGTGGATAAAATCACCTCCGCAATATTTGATGCCTTTATTAGTACCTTGTGGAAGTCTACCAGGTTTTTGGGCATCTGCGGTGTATGGTGGAGAGTATAAGACTCCCTCGCAGTTAGACGGATATTATATTCGTGAGGGTGTGTCTAGTTGATTTACCACCTCGCCCGTGTTTTTGGATAGAGTCGACCATAATTGCCTAATAAAGGTTTTGTACTTTTTCCTTATGATTTATTCATGTCGTCACCTTATAGCATCGTGCGTTTGGTGTACTCTTGTTGTACGTGACGAATCATGTAAGAGTTCTTTTCCTGCGGATGCCTTGTTTCTTTTTGTACTTTACTTCAGTGCTTTTGGTCTTGGGTTGGTACCCTTTTGACCTTTGTTTCTTTTTGCTTATCTTTCTGCCACCATTTGTACCTTCTTGCTGAGGTGTTCTGTCTTTGGAATGCCTCAGGTTCAGAGCAGTAGCAGATAGCAGTGCTCGTTTTGTAGTTTCTAGGTAGCAGTGTTGGCCATGGTTGCTGCCTCGTCTTAGCGAGGTAGTTTGTTGTTTATTTTATTTTACTGGTTCAGACATACATATCTGTTTGTGGGTTCGTGTCAGTTTGTTGACGCCCATAGAATTGTTACTTTTAGATACTTGCTAGCTGTTTAGTTTTCTATATGTGGATGTGGATTACTTTCTCTCTGGGAGGATTTATGCTAGAAATGCATGTTAAGTATTTTTCAAGTATAAAACCTACTATTATTACTTCATGCATTGCATAATTTAAAACTCTAACTTGTTGTCTTTAGCGACCGTAAAAGCTACCTTTACTACTATTATAAATTTAGGGTCTTGCAAAGCATGAGTTGTTCTTTGGGGACGTTTATACTCATGTAGGATGTTGGAGTCAATCCAAACAAGTATTTTCTGCGGCGTATAAATATATTTTGATTCGTGTACTAGATAAATCACTAAGACGAGGGATACGGCTAACTACTACACTTAAACTGATTTTTTACCTTAAAATAATTTAAAAATCTTTCTTCACAATTAAGTAGGTATCCTCCTGAGCATCCACAGTTATACCCTACTGATGTGGCATCATGACTCGCATTTTCCCTTACTCTGATAAGTTATTATATGTGGTGAAAATGTGGGTTGTGATAGTTGGTATCAGAGCTAGGTTGCTTGATAATTGGTCGGGCAACCTTCCCTTATTAGTGTTAGTTGTTTAGTGTCATATCATACACACACCGATGTGTCTGATGAGTCCAAATATTACACTGATTTTTGGACTCATCGGGGTCAGTTTTATCGTCTTAGCACTGCACTTGAGAGCTATAACTACTTATATTTGCTTATTTGCCTATTTCATGATTAAGTGCACTTTAGGACCGTTTTCTGTGTGTTTTAGTTGTTTCTGTATTTCCGTTTGTTTTACTTGTTCTCTCGCCGTATCTTGAGAATGTGGTGTGCACTTTTGGTGGTCTATCTTCCTCTTATTCTTGTGCATGGGTCGTGTGTGTGCTCCGGAACCTCTCGGGAGACCCCGAAGATACAGGAACACTGCGCACGATCACTGGACTCACTGCGCACGACCACTGGTCGTACGCCACTGATCGTGCGCATTACATTCTCCTTTTCCCCAGTTCTGTCTTAGCCAATCGCACGATCAATGGATTCAGTGTGCACGACCATCGGTAGTGCTCCACTGATCGTGCGCATATCTGCTGATGTATATGTCCAAGTTGCAGGTTTAATTGGAAATTGAGCACAATCATCGACCGACAGCGCGCACGACCACTGGTCGTGCACCACTAATCGTGCGCTCTGCTTATTCTGCCTCCGTATTTAAGGGCCTGCTCCGCGATTTAGGTAAACGCTGGTCATTTCTATGATCGGAGAGTGCACTGGAAGTGTCGTTCTACTTCTTCAGCTGTTCCATCCACCTCCGCCTTCATCGGGAGTCCGTAGCCGGTGATTTTGAAGGTTTCCAAACCCTCCAGCGAAGCTCCCAGCCATTGATGACCTCAACTCCAAGCTTTCCACCGGAGTTGGAGAAGAAGACAACCTAGAGATCAGACTCAAAGGCCTTCGAGGTGACAGCTCGTTGGTACCGGAAGCTTCCTCGGACTGAGCCCAGAAGCGGATTAACAACTCGCTATTCCGGCCACGACCTGCAGTGGACCTTCACCCTCTAGTGGTTTTCTCCTCTTCCCCTTCCTCCGTTGTATGGAATGATTTGATATTATAATGAACTACATTTTCTACTATATATCTAAGTGGATGTTGTAGTTTTCATTTGCTTTTGAGTTGTGTGTTGTGAATGTGCCTCGCCCACTCCACATCCACTCCACACCCTTGTTTCACCTGATTTCACTCCACACAAGAACACTTCCATCCATTAGCTGTCTGTCCACTCGCCCAACCGAAGTTCGGCATCGCGGCCGATACACTCACCTCACCTTGTGAAGCGGTGTCTTCGACCCGCATAGCCTTAATTAGTTTATTAGTTCAAGAAACCACAATCTCACAAGCCCCCTTTTTAATCTTTTCTAAGTATAACCCTCATAACGATATTTTCTGAACTGTCGCCGCTCTATGCTAATTGCATTCCTCAAGATACCAACACTCGGGGATTTATTCCCAAATTTTATTACTTGTGCGACCGGTGCGGTTGCCGATTTCCATGCATCAATTTTTTGGCGTCGTTGCCGAGGAATGCAACTATAGAGCGACTCAGGTTGACTGAAAATTTCGTTATAAGAGTTATTTGTGTCGCTAAAAGTAGTTTTTAAGAGTTGTTTTGTTTTGTTTTGATCCCTTTTCTCTTGTGTTGTTATTCTGTCAGTTGTAATTGTTAGTTTTATTCTCAGAATCTATGCAAAGTAGTTGTATCATTTATATTTGAAATCTCTGCAATGTGGGCCAATTTCAATATCCATTGCCGTCATTATGGAGTCATCTCTCATGCTAGTGATAGATGCCCTCAGAAGTATAGTAGCCAGGAAATTCAGGCGTCTATATATCGTAGACATAAGCCTGTTAGCTACCGACCCGCGGAGCCATTGCCGCACTACTTCTGTTTGGCTTCAGCACCCGTTGCACTGCTGAAGCCGGCTAAGCAGTGACTTTTTTGTCGAAGCTGGGATCATGCATTGAAGGATTGCGCCTCTTACCTAGCTGAGCTAGAAGTGGATGACGAGCCGGATCTTCGGATTGTCTCCACTTCAACCTTGGGCAGCACCCCTTCCATATCGGGTTGTGCACCATTGCCATCTCTATGTTATGGAGAAGGCATCCCAAGTATATGCGCCGATACATGTGTTTATCCCCATTCCGACACGGATATTTATACTCCTGAAGTGCATACATCACCTAGCATGGAGTCTATTAGTTGCGAAGAGTCAGCGCTCGACACCCTACCGAGCTCCATGCCTTCACCTTCTTCTTTACATAGCATTCTTTCTTTTTCTGACAGTGCTGTTGAGGTTGATTCGCAGGTGGACATTAGCATTTCTAGCATTCTGTTAGATCCAGTCGAGGAGGACGACTCCGTGGCCGAGGTTGCGACCTCTACACCATGTGAGGATGCCCGATGCGCGGACGAGCCAGATGCAGCTCTAGAATATTCTTGCATCAGCCTAGACAGCTGTGTAGAAGCACCCACAATTCCACCGATGGGGGATGACTCCGGGACCATCCCCAAGATTGAGGTTCCTTTATGTTATTGTTCTAGTTTATTTCTTGACCCCGCTCTCGTGTCTACTTCCCTATAGGACCACATCGTGGAATCGGTCCAATCAGTACAAGGGCCTGTAATGAGTCCTAGGACTTATAGTGACCAGATGCAGGTGGAGTTGGAGCTGACGAGCTTCCCAAGTTACTTTCTGCCCATGTCTGACACACACGACAGGTATACGTATACAGGTATTAGGGATTCGGTTCTGTCTCCGTTCTGGTACCCACTACCAAAATGCGAACATGAACCACTGCCTGAGCATTTCAAGTTTCATACGCCAATCAGTTAGGAAATGGTCAGATTTTGAATAAGTCCTGTTGGGAGACAATAAACCCAACAGTTATCAAGGGTAGTGTTTCTTTTGTTTTAAATATATGTATGTATTTTTTGTCTCTATTTTAGGATTGTTGTTAAATTTATCTATCAAAAGGGTGTGGTATCCCAGCTGCGTGATGAGCTCTCTGTTGCACCACGTGGTCAGCAGTGTTAAATTTACTGAAAAAATCGAGCGTGTGAAAAATTTCACTACGCACGACCACTGGTCGTGCGCACTACTTATCATCGCAAGACCACTGGTCGTGCGCCGGCCTAGTTTCTTTAAATTTCAGTCGGTCGTCCACTGTGCGTGCGCCCTAATCTCTCGCTTGGTCCGCTGCGCATGCATTATTCGTTGCTCCTACCGTTCTGATTTCTCTCCGGTGATCCTGCCCTTTCTCCTCCGGTAGGCTCCCGCAATCTCAGATCTCTCTTCCTCCTTGTGCTGTAATGGAGCCTGGACGCCGCCAAGTGGTAAAGTCCTACCAACTCTCCGGTCGTGCTTCGACAACCCCTGCTCAGATCTTGGGGAGAATGGGAACCTTCTCGAAGGCAGAGCATACTCAGCGCTACAATTCCTTGAAGGACAAGCCATTCCTCTCTCAGCGGCTTGTTGACTGGAACGAGCTGCGTTCAATTGGGGATGATGGTGCGTTGGCGGAGGCCGTGCTCATCCTCTACTCCTTCAATTTTTGGAGCAAGTTGTCCGAGTGTGACGAGCTTGGATACCGAGAACTGACATTGGAGTTCCTTTCCACATTCGATTGGGAGACAACGGCGGACAACTGCTATTTTCCCACTTGTTCATTCCGGATGATGGGAAACGTCTTCATTATCACATTGTCGGAGCTTTCCATTCATGTCGGCGTCTATACTGAGGCGGAGGCGTCCAAGATTAACTTCCCCCAGTTATGCATTGATTTTCCAGAGGGTGTGACTCCGCGTGCCGCTTGGCGTTCTCTGACCGGAGGGAATGAGGAGTACTTCGCCCGCCGTGCCAAATCAACGAAGATTGTCTCCCCCGCTCTAAGGTATTTACAGCATTTGCTTAGTCACTCACTCACCATAAGGGCCCTGAGCAAGAATGTGGTGGGGTGGCAGGATTTGATTTCCCTGTTTAGTATGCAGCAGCAGTACCCCATCCATCTGGGGTACATGCTGGCCTATTTCTTCCACCATGAAGCCACTTATGGCCTCGCGGGCACGATCGGGGGTGCTTACTACATTACCCGCATCGCTAAAAGTTTGGGAGTTTGGAGCCAGCTACCTCCGATGGTGCAGGTCACTACCCCTTCCATGATCTCCAGGGCCAACCTGGTGAGTTGTCATTTGCTGCGAGTGATTGGGAGAAAAGTTAGCCGGAAGTTTGTCATCAGCATGCCTGGTGATGCGCCTGAGGGTAGAGATGAGGAGGAAGATGAAGGAGAGCCGGATGAATCTTTCGCTATGGGTAGGCAGAGTGCGGGAGTGCCACTACATCAGAGTTAGCAGCAACTGAGGCCTCTAGTAAAGCATGAGGGGCAATCTAGCCGCCAGTTCAGTCCAGCTTAGGAGCGGGGCATCCCATATTTGTTTGAGCGCCTTGCTGATCTGGAAGCTTCACAATTTTGGATGCAGGACTTTATTTATCAACAAGCGGTGAGAGGCGGGTTGGACATTCGACCACCACCTACTCGTGTCACTCTGTCGGCGCCTGCTCCTCGTTCGTCTCCCATCGAGATTCACGACAGTGATAGTAAGGGGGAGTGAGTGGAGTTCACCACGGAGCTAGTCTACCACGCCTTCTATTCTTATTTTTCGTGCTTTATTAAATTGGAGAAATTTTTGTACTTTATTTAGCAGGGTTAGACATGAGACAATTATATTTTTGTGGGTGCCCATCTGGGTGCCGAATGTTTTTTTATATAGACTATATGATCTGCTAATACACGTATTTTATCCACCTTAAGGACGGTAAACAAAGGGCTTTTGTGAGACAATCCATGTTGGACCATTTGGTCCTGTGCTGTGTTTTGAGCTCTTTATATATATATATGTCCATCTTTTGTTTTGTGTAGGTATTTAAATTGCAGGTGCAGGAATTTTTGAGGCGCGGCAACTTGGCCACACTTGGATATCTCGTCGCACGACCGGTATGCTCAATTTTGAGCATGAGTACTTCTTCCCATAGCCCTTTATTTTTATTTACATGTCTTACTTTTTCGTATTGTCATATTCTAGTCTGGGGGTGGAGTTGCCTGTGATCACTACACAACACAGTTTATTGCATACTAGTCTGCATTTATTTATTTCATGATCACTAATTGCACACACTGAATCACCCACATGAGTGCACACTTAACCATGCGCGCGGCTCAAGGCAAATGTATTACTTTTGTGTAAACTCTAAAAAGTGGTGCTGACTTAGGATTTTGGGATATAGTAGTTCGAAACTCATGCAGTGCACCTAATCGAGTACTCTTGATTTGCATAGAAATAGTATAGGATTACTTTTTCTTCATGCTCGTAGACTTAAATTTATTCTGCAAAAGTAAATTTTGTTTGTGCTACTTAAAATTGTAGAATCTGGAGTAATCAAACGGTAGTGTAGAGATAAGTGTAGCTGTCACTAGACTCGTATTGCTCGAGTTGGGGGGGGGGGGAAGGATCGTCTTTTTCGGGGACTGAGAACTTGCCCCAAGCTACTCTCGAAGCATTGGTGCCTGGTTAGTCGAGTGTGAGCGTGAGGTAGGCCATCATTTTCGCTAGTTTAAGCCTTTTTGTACGTAGTCCTAGCAGCTGACCATTGCAAACCAAATTTGCGCCTACCCTCCTTTTGTTTTCGCTCCACCTATATTCACCAAAACCTAAAAGCCAACCCTTTTTGTCGCAACCAAAACCTTGAGCTTGATCGATTTCAAAAAATTGATATGTTGTGATATTTGGGATTCATGTGATGTGGAGATGAATTCAGGAATTGCTAATTTTTAGATTTGGGGATTGCTGAATGAAAAAAGAAGAAAAATGAAAAAGAAAAAGATGAATAAAAAAAATTTAAAATTATTACAAGGAGAATTGCAATCCCCATCTTGTGTGTTAGTTTTTGGTCGGGATAGGCCGTGTGCATACCCGGTTTTCAAGCCAAGTCTGGGGGTGTGTCACACATAAATTTCTTAGTGGCTATTTGGGTTTAGCTCTTGTTCGCTCGCTTTGGTTGTGTGTAGCCTCCTAGTTTATCATTGACTACCACACCTTAGCCTTAGCCTCATTCAAACCTACAAGTCCTGCTGATTCACATTTGAGTCTACTTAGCATCATGGAGAGAGTGTGAAAGGGCAAGCTTATCGTTCCCGACATTGATGGATTTCTTTGGACGTGATCATGAGCCCCGGTCTTGGGCAATGCTCACCTTAGTGGCCTGTCTACTTTCTCCGTACACATGACCGAACGATTCTCCAAAATTCTAATTTTAAGTAAACACAATATTTATTTACCTCTATCGAATAATTTAAGCTCCGTAGTATAATTAAAAACTTTTCTATTCTACTTTCTACGCGCATGATGTATTTGATTTCTCGTCCTACTTTATTTTGAAGTTTCTAAATTAGCTAGCTGTTTTTACAATCCACGGAGTAATGATTTGCGCAGGACGCACAAATAGGTAAGTCTGGGGGTATGATGAGTCCAAATATTACAATGATTTTTGGACTCATCTGGGCCAGTTTTATCATCTTAGCACTGCACTTGAGAGCTATAACTGCTTATATTTGCTTATTTGCCTATTTTATGATTAAGTGCACTTTAGGCATGTTTTCTGTGTGTTTTAGATGTTTCTGTATTTCTGTTTATTTTACTTGTTCTCTCGGGAATGTGGTGTGCATTTTTGGTGGCCTATCTGCCTCTTATGCTGGTGCATGGGTCGTGTGCGTGCTCCGGAACCGCTCGGGAGACCCCAACGATAAAGGAACACTGCGCAGGATAACTGGACTCACTACGCACGACCGCTGGTCGTGCGCCACTGATCGTGTGCATTACATTCTCCTTTTCCCCAGTTCTATCTTAGCCAATCGCATGATCAGTGGATTCAGTGCACATGACCACCGGTCGTGCGCCACTGGTCGTGCGCATATCTACTGATGTTTATGTCCAAGTTTCAGGTTTAATTGGAAATTGCGCACGATCATCGACCGACAGTGCGCACGACCACTGTTGGTGCGCCACTGATCTTGCTCTCTGCTTATTCTGCCTACATATTTAAGGGACTGCTCGGCGATTTAGGGAAACGCTGGTCATTTCTGCGATCCGAGAGTGGACGGGAAGTGCCGTTCTACTTCTCCAGCTGCTCCATCCACCTCCACCTTCATCGGGAGTCCGTAGCCAGTGATTTCGAAGCTTTCCAAACCCTTCGGCGAAGCTCCCATCCATTGATGACCTCAACTCCAAGCTTTCCACCAGAGTTGGAGAAGAAGACGACCTAGAGAACGGACTCAAAGGCTTTTGAGGTGACAGCTCGTTGGTACTGTAAGCGTCCTCGGACTGAGCCCGGAAGCGGATTGACAACTCGCTATTCCGGCCACGACCTGCGGTGGACCTTCACCCTCTAGTGGTTTACTCCTCTTCCCCTTCCTCCATTGTATGGAATGATTTGATATTGTGATGAACTATATTTTCTACTCTATATCTAAGTGGATGTTGTATTTTTCATTTGCTTTTGATTTGTGTGTTGTGAATGCGCCTCGCCCACTCCACATCCACTCCATACACTTGTTTCACCCAATTTCACTCCGCACAAGAACACTTCCATCCATTAGCTTTTCGTCCACTCGCCAACCGAAGTTCGGCATCGCGGCCGATACACTCACCTCACCTTGCGAAGCGGTGCCTTCGACCCGCATAGCCTTAATTAGTTTATTAGATCAAGAAACCACAATCTCACAAGCCCCATGTTTAATCTTTTCGAAGTATAACCCCATAACGATATTTTTTGAACTGTCGCCGCTCTATGCTAATTGCATTCCTCAAGAGACCGACACTCGGGGATTTATTCCCAAATTTTATTACTTGTGCGACCGGTGCGCTTGCCGATTTCCATGCATCAGTGTCATCAGTACATCTTGGCTGAAGCATGAACACTACACTCATAAGCATGATTAGAAGTATACGGGGCATATTATGTAGTATGTGATGCCTAATATGTATTTGTATATGGATCCACCATAGGTGGCAACATGTGAGGCTTATGTAGTATGGGATGCATAACCTCACCACATGAATGCCCATTAGCACGTTTTCTTTTTCATTGCATGCAATGTTATGTAGTATGGGATGCATAACATTTCATGTGTACGCAGCTCATGTATGCATTAAGGCCTTTTTAGAATGAATAGCACTGCATACAGTGCATATCATCGCATAAGCACGCGTGCTAAGTTAAGGTTTACATGATGACACATGTACACACATGATTTTAAATAAGAATAAAGAATCCATGCATTCATGTCATAGGCACGGGAGTAAATAGGATGGGAGGATGCCATCCTAAGTAGGACATAACATCATTATAAAATCCAGAGCAAGTTGCAGCGTAAGCAAGCGTCTTTTAAGTATGGTCTGAACTAGTAGTGTGGCTTTGTTGTAAGCTAGGATTTTGATGAGTTGTTCGTTTGCATTTAAAAATGCTGCCAAAGCATCCTGCGATGAGGTCAACTCCCCAGTCGGAGGGTGAGTCATCAGGTGCGCAAAGTGATGTGATTATCGAGAGTCTGCGTCTGAGCAATGAGGCTCTGTCGTGACAATTAGTTGTGATGCAATCGCAAATTGAGTCTTTGTTTTATCCCACACCCGCGCAGGAACCTTTAGTGGAAGAGCCTGCCTTGGGCCAAGCCGTTCTCGATACCCCTGCTCCTCTGGTGCCCCCGATGGCAATACCACCAGAAATGAATTTCATATCGCACTTCCAACAGTTGGGACCTCCCACTGATGACGGGAGTGCTGACTTTATGATTTTAGATGATTGGATCATCTCCATCGAGGAGATGTTTTCGTATTCCGGAATTCTAGAAGCCCAGAAGGTTATTATTGTTGCCTATCAGTTAAAAGGCCTGGCAAAGAGTTGGTGGTTTTGGGAAAGAGAGAGTCTGAAGGAAGGCTATTCTTGGGAATCTTTTAAGAAGATGATGTTGAAGAAGTTTCTACCCTCAGTTGAGCAGGACCACCTGAAGAATAACTTCCTGCATCTGAAGCAGAGACAGCTCACCGTGAGCAAGTACGAGATTGAGTTTAGCAAACTGAGTAGGTTTGCTCATGATTTGGTAACTTCTAAGGAGGGTAGAGTGAAGCGTTTCCTGGGAGGATTAAGAAGCGATGTCGCATGCGCTTATCGAGCTGAAAGTTATGCTGAAGCAGTGGAAGCCGCTTTGAAGGTCGAGCCGATCAAGAACGACAAGAATCGAGGTGTAGCAGTGAGAAAAGAGAAAAGGAAAGTTGTTGAGGATGGTAGCTCCAAGCCATCTGGCCCTTCTTCGAAGAAGAAAAGTAAGGAAGTGTGTAACTTCTGTGGTCGTCCTGGCCACCCTTACGAAAGGTATTTCAAGAGGAATGCCACCCTGAAGCAGCAACAGGTGTACGACATCCAAGGTGCACCCAAGGGAGAGCTAGTGTGCTCGTACTGTGCATGGAAGGGTCATGATGTGAGTCGTTGTTGGATGAAAGAAAGGACTTGATTCTAGTGCGGGCAGAAGGGACACTAGAAGTCTTCGTGCCCCCAGGCTCAGCCCCCACTGCATCCGGCCCCGCTTCGAGCTCTGCCGCCGCCACCAAACCTGGATAAAGGAAAAGGAAAGCTGAATGTGATGACCAGCGAAGAAGTTCATACCTCTACGCAAGTGATATCAGGTTAGCCTCAGTTTAATGTATCCTTATTATTTTGTCGTTGTTTCCCTAGTTATCGTTCGTTTAGTTATGTATGTTATGGTTTTAGGGGAGTTTAAGGTGCAGAATAGGTGGGTGCGCGTTCTTTTCGATTCGGGTGCCACCCATTCCTTTGTGGCCCGGAGGTTTGTTGATAAACATCGCCTGGATGTGGATTAATTAGGAGACTCCTTTAATATCAAGCTTCCCTCTGGTGATTCGGTGATATCTAATCAAGAAGTTCTGAGATGCCCTATTTATCTTGGCAATTTTTTGTCCTTTGCGGATCTGATGATTTTAGATCTGGCTGATTTCGATGTGATTTTGGGCATGGACTGGTTGTCCAAGTATGATGCGGTCATCTAGTGCAAGGCTAAGCAACTGGATTTCGGGATGGACAACGGCCAACCTATGAGCATCTATAGATTTCAGGACAGAGTTTCCCATGTCATTTCTGAGGTGCGTGATTGTCGTGCCATAGAGTCTAGTTGCGAGCCGTTTTTAGTTTCTATTTCTGCTCTGGAAACTGCTTTTGTTACACCACGTCTTGAGGATGTCTCGATGGTGCGAGAGTTTCCAGATGTCTTTCCTGATAGTCTTCCAGGACTTCCTCCTGAAAGGGAGATAGAATTTGTGTTAGACCTCGAGCCAGGTACTCGCCCGATTTCTAAGGCACCATACTGTATGGCTCCATGTGAGTAGGATGAGTTGCGTACTCCGCTCGATGAGTTGTTGAGATGTGGTTTTATTAGACCAAGTTCTTCTCTGTGGGGTGCTCCGGTTTTGTTTGTAAATAAGAAGGATGGATCTATGAGGCTTTGCATCGATTATTGGGAATTGAATAAGATGACCGTTAATAATAGATATCCCCTGCCAAGGATTGATGATCTATTCGATCAGTTGCGTGGTAGCTCGGTATTTTCAAAGATCGATCTTCGCTTAGGCTACCACCAGTTGAGAATTCGTGAGGCAGATATTCCACGAACCGCTTTCCGTTCACGGCATGGATATTATGAGTTTTTGGTGATGTCTTTCTGTTTAACCAATGCACCCTCTGCTTTCATGGATTTGATGAATAGGGTGTTTAAGGATTTCTTGGACCGATTCATTACTGTGTTTATAGATGATGTCTTGGTGTATTCCTGCAATGTTGTGGAGCATACTCAGCATTTGTGTTTGGTTTTGTCGACCCTGAGGGAGCACACGTTATATGTGAAGTTGAGCAAGTGTGAGTTCTGGCTACCTCAGGTGTCATTTCTGGGTCATGTTGTAAGCAATGACGGTATTTTTGTAGACCCGACCAAGATTTCTGTTGTGATGGAATGGGAGAGACCTTCTTCACCTAAGGAGATTAGGAGCTTATTAGGTCTGGCTGGCTATTATAGAAGATTCATGGAAGGGTTTTCGGTGTTGTCTACTCCTCTAACTAGACTTACTCAGAAGAATACTGCATTCATTTGGAGTGATAAGTGTGAAGAAGCCTTCCAAGAGTTGAATAAGAGATTATGTACTACTCCGATTTTAACCCTACCTATTGAAGGAGTTGAGTATGCTGTGTATGTTGATGCATCACACATCAGACTTGGTTGTGTTTTAATGCAAGATGGTAAGATGATCGCATATGGATCGAGGCAACTAAAGGTTCACGAGAGAAACTATCATACGCACGATTTGAAGTTTGATGCTGTAATTTATGTGCTGAAGCTTTGGCAACACTTATTTTATGGCGCGATGTGCAAGATCTATATGGACAATAAGAGTTTGAAGTACGTCTTCACTCAGAAGGAACTAAACCTGCGCCAGCGCCGGTGGTTAGAATATATGGCTGATTATGAAGTGGAAATTCTTTATCATCCAGGAAAGACTAATGTAGTAGCCGATGCTTTGAGTAGAAAGACCGCCAAAATTTTTAATCTACCGGTACAGTCCTTGGTAGAAGAATTCTTGTTGATGGATATTGAGGTTGGTAGTAGTACTGTGCCTGCTTGTCTAGAAGCAGAAGAATCCTCTTGGATTTCCCTTACTCGAGCACATCAGAAGGATGATCCTAATTTGTTGCACCTCCGGAATAGAACTGTGAAGGGAGAGCTATCGGATTTCTCCTTGGATGAGTTGGATACCTTGAAGTATCGGGATAGATTTTGCATCCCTGCCTTTGGAGACATTCGGACTAATATCTGTGCTGAAGCTCATGGTTCCAGTGTAGCCTACCACCCTGGTTCTATTAAGATCTATAAAGATCTAAAGCAAATTATTTGGTGATCAGGAATGAAGAGTGATATCGCGAAGTTTGTATTGGAATGTTATACGTGTCAGCGTGTTAAGGCTGTTCATAGAAGGCCTGGTGGTAAATTGACACCGCTTGATATTTCAAGTTGGAAATTGGAGAGTATTTCAATGGATTTCATCACTGGTCTACCAAAATCTCCCCGTGGGCATGACTCTGTTTGGGTGATAGTCGATAGATTGACAAAGAGTGCTCACTTTGTTCCATTTAAGATTGGGTATTCGATGAAGAAGATAACTGAGTGATATCTTGAAGAGGTTATTAGGTTACATGGAGTGCCTATTAGCATTGTATCAGATCGGGACTCCAAATTTACGTCTCGCTTTTGGAAGAGTTTACAGGAGGGGTTGGGTACCGATTTAAGGTATTCCACCGCCTATCATCCGCAGATGAATGGTCAGACGGAAAGAGTAAATCAGATCGTAGAATACATGATCAGGTGTTATATTTTGGATCATGGTGGTGCTTGGGATGAGCGTCTCAGACTCATGGAGTTTGCATACCATAATACTTATCAAGAGAGACTACAGATGGCCCCGTTTGAGGCCTTATATGGGAGGTGTTGTACAACTCCTTTGTTTTGGGCTGAAGTTGGTGAGAGTCCATTGCTAGGTTCGGAAGCCCTTGAGGAGATGAATTGTGTCGTGACTCATATTCGAGAAAAGCTCTATGTGGTTCAAGAGCGCTATGAGAAGTATGCTAATCAACGAAGGGTTGATCTGGAGTTTGCCGTTGGAGACTTGGTTTTCTTGAAGGTTTCTCCGATGTCTGGCGTTAAAATGTTTGGAAGAAACCACAAGTTAGACCCCCGGTACGTGGGACCTTTCCAAATTCTTGAGCGCATCGGAGTGTCAGCTTATAGGCTGGATTTGCCTGTGACCTTCCCTGGTGTCCATGAGGTGTTCCATGCGAGCTAGTTGCGGAAGCGTGTTCGTATAATCGTCAAGTCATCGACTCGATGCCCCAGATTTAGCCCAAACTTACGTTTGTGGAAGAACCTGTTCGTATTCTGGATTCTCAAGAGCGTGTGTTGCGAAGAAAGACCATCCCCATGGTCAAGATTCTTTGGAGAAATCAAGACATCGAGAGCGCGACGTGGGAATTGGAATCGGCGATGAGGGAATCTCATCCGCAACTCTTCTCTTAGTTTCGGGTATGTCTTTTTGTTTTCGCTCATGTTTGATTTTTTATCGTTTTGGTTTGGTTTTAGAGTTGTGTTATGTTTCGGGACGAAACTTCTTTTTAGGGGGAGTGACTGTAACGCCGCCGATTTTTTTGATGATTTTATTTGAATGGGCATCATCATATTTATGACGTCGTGGCGTTACTTTTAACGTCGAGTTGACGGCGCAATGCCGTTAAGACATTTTCGCATCCGTGCGGTCGAGTCGGCCGAATTCTTGTTGTAATGGAAAATTTTTTGCATTTGGAATTTAAGTTAGGTAATTTTGGACTTGCTCGTCAAGTTTCGTCGCGATCCGAGCGATATTTGGGACTCTGCGATTTTCCGAAGTTTTGTGGAATTTACGTTCGTCGTAAACTTTGAAAATTTATATCTCGAGAATTGCTCGTCGGATTTTGGCTTTGACTTCGTCGTTGTGTTCATAGCGTCAGTGTTCTCCTACGGTGCGAATTTCGTTTGATTCGACGTGCGTTCGGGCCTCCGTTTTGAACTCGTGTTTTCTTATTCAAAAATATATAAATATGATTATTTTAATATTATAGTACTATTCAAAAATGTCTTTTACTATTCATTTATATAGTTTAATTTCTTTGGATATATTTGTAAAAAGAACATTTGTTCGGCAATTTTATTCTCAACAATTCCTGCCTTCTCGAGTAGTGCCTGTGCACTTCTCGAGTAGTGCCTGTGCACTTCTCGAGTAGTGCCTGTGCACTTCTCGAGTAGTGCCTGTGCACTTCTCGAGTAGTGCCTGTGCACTTCTCGAGTAGTGCCTGTGCACTTCTCGAGTAGTGCCTGTGCACTTCTCGAGTAGTGCCTGTGCACTTCTCGAGTAGTGCCTGTGCACTTCTCGAGTAGTGCATGTGCACTTCTCGAGTAGTGCCTGTGCACTTCTCGAGTAGTGCCTGTGCACTTCTCGAGTAAGTTGTATTCTCTCGTGTACTCTGAATTCTTCATTACTCGAGTGTCTGTTTTTATACTCGAGTGATTTTTTACAATTACTCAAGTGATTTTTATATATACTAGAGTGATGTTTTCCTGATCTACTCGAGTGACTTTTCTCTCCTACTCGAGTGACTTTTTCTCATACTCTAGTGACTATTCTACTACTCGAGTGATTTTTCTGTACCTACTCAAGTGATTTTTCTGGACCTACTCGAATACCTGTAACTTGTTCTCGAGTAGTCCGTTGTATTTTTCCATTCGGGAGCCTTGAGTGTCAAAATGATGTCATATGGAAAAATGATTAACATAAAAATTGTTCGTCTCGACGAGATCTACAACTTTCTTGTTGGACACTTTTCGATTTGAAGCCATACTAAATCTCTATTTTTGTCTTCCGCGCACCCGCTCGTAGATAGTACGTTTTAGACAAAAAAAATTATAAAAATATATATATTTATATAACTTATATATATATATATATATATATACTATTATATAAAGAAGAAACCCTCTTTGGTGTAACATTGAGCTTTCCAATTTTGCCCTTGCACCAAAGGGTGATTCACCTTAATGCCATGGAAATTGCGGCTAGGCCGGGCGGGTTGGTGTTGGCTTCGCGCGGGTGGGCGGGCGAAGCCCGACCTGGTGGGCTGGGGCCAGCTTCGGGCGGGTGGGCGGGCGAAGCCCGCCGTGGGCGGCTGGGTACTGTCGCGCTTGGCCGTAGGGGCAGAGCCCCGTGTCGGGCACTTGTGTATATATATATATATATATATATATATATATATATATGCATATTTATACTCTTATTAGAGAAAACTTCATCTTCTTCAACATTTTGAACCGACCCAGAGAAAATTAGGCGTGAGAGACGAAGCTGTTCGTGAATCTTCCGGTGGCCGCCGACGGTGCTCCGGTGCTCGAAATCTCCAACCGAGTATATATTTGGAAAGCTGTCGTCGAGAGCTACGCCATCGTGGTAAAACTTTCCCCATTCCTTGAGTTTTCCCGTTAGGGTTTTTTCGGCCCTAACCTCTATTTTGGCCATTTTTGTCTAGATTTCAACTTCCCCCATCCTCTTTTGCCCCGATTTGGGACGTGGACTGATTCGGAGAACTTTTCCGATAAATCCAAGGCAATTAGTGGTTTTCCCTTGTTTCTCCTTGTCCGATTTGATGGTAACGGCTAAGTTTTTTTATGTTCTTTAAAATTTTCTGCACTTTGTCTTCCAATTTATTGATATGATTAACCTTCTTGATTATCACTTGATGTTGTAAGGTTTTGTCATGATGAACTCGATCTTGTAAGGTTATGATTAATCGTTCTTAAAGTGTCTTATTGATGGCTTTAAATGCCTATTTATCGTTATCGAACGTATTAGATTTTATCTAGGATTGTAAATCGTCTGTAGGGGCTGATCAACCACGTCTTGAATCTAGTAATGTCAAGTAGAATCTTACGAGCCAAATCTCGAGATATGTGGTGGTTTCTTTGTGGTTTTTATTGATTGCGGGAGTTAGTGGACGAAACCACCTCCGCAATGTTTGATGCCTTTATTAGCACTTTATGGAAGTCTACCAGGTTTTTGGGCATCTGCGGTGTATGGTGGAGAGTATAAGACTCCCTCGCAGTTAGACGGATATTATATTTGTGAGAGTGTGTCCAGTTGAGTGACCACCTCGCCCGTGTTTTTGGGTAGAGTCGATCACAGGTGCCTAATAATGGTTTTGTATTTTTTCCTTATGATGTATTCATGTCGTCACCTTATAGCCTCGTGCGTCTGGTGTACTCTTGTTGTACGTGACGGATCATGTAAGAGTTATTTTCCTATGGATGCCTTGTTTCTTTTTGTACCTTACTTCAGTGCTTTTGGTCTTGGGTTGGTACCCCTTTGACCTTTGTTTATTTTTTCTTATCTTTCTGCCACCATTTGTACCGTCTTGTTGAGGTGTTCTGTATTTGGAATGCCTCAGGTTCAGAGCAGTAGCAGTTAGCTGAGCTGGTTTCGGAGTTTCTGGGCGGCAGTGTTGGCCGTGGTTGTTGCCTCGTCTTAGCGAGGTAGTTTGTTGTTTATTTTGTTTTACTGGTTCAGACATACATTTCTATTTCTGGGTTCGTGTCAGTTTGTTGACGCCCACAAAATTATTACTTTTAGATATTTGCTAGTTGTTTAGTTTTCTATATGTGGATGTGGATTACTTGCCCTCTGGGAGGATTTATGCTAAGAATGCATGTTAGGTATTTTTCAAGGATAAAACCTACTACTATTACTTCATGCATTGCATAATTTAAAACTCTAACTTGTTCTATTTAGCAACCGTAAAAGCTATCTTTACTACTATTATAAATTTAGGGTCTTGCATTGCATGAGTTGTTCTTTGGGGAAGTTTATACTCATGTAGGATGTTGGAGTCAATCCAAACAAGTATTTTCCGCAACGTATAAATATATTTTGATTCGTGGACTAGATGAGCCACTAATCCGAGGGATACGGCTAACTACTGCACTTAAACTGATTTTTTTACCTTAAAATAACTTAAAGAATCTTTCTTCATGATTAAGTAGGTGTCCGCCTGACCGTCTGCAGTTATCCCGTGCTGATGTGGCATCATGATGCGCATTTTCCCTTACTCTGATAAGTTATTATATGCGGTGAAAATGCAGGTTGTGATAGTGATTGCCATCACCATGAAGCCTCTTCCTCCAAGACTGCTGCCCCTACTAGACCACAATCTCAAAAGGTCAAGCAGGAGAATTTCAGGCAAAGATACAATAGGTTTTACTGTTGGTGTTGTGGCAAAATTGGTCACTTTACCATTGATTGCTTGTTTAATTCCAAAAATTATGTAACTCCTCAAGTTAGCAATGTGAGAAAGACCACTCATAATGTTAATACTCATAGGTGGAGTGTTCTAACTAGAGACCAAGGACCCAAATGTGTTTGGGTTCCTAAGGCAAATTGATTGTGCTTGCAGGTATGTCCAAAGGCCACCAAAACTCCTATCTGGTATTTGGACAGTGGATGCTCTCAGCATATGACCGGGACAAGAAGCCTTCTCCAGAACTATTATCCAGTCATGAACGGGCCAAAGCTCATCTTTGGAGGTTCAGACCGAAGAATTACTAAAGTCTACGGTATGATTACTAACGGTAGTGTATCTTTCTCAGATGTGGCTTATGTTGAAGAATTTGAACACAATCTTATAAGCATAAGCCAGCTCTGTGATAAAGGATACGTAGTTGAATTTCATGCATATAAGTGCTTGATAAAATCGGTTGATAATATGGAAATGATTTTATCAGGCACTCATAGTAGGAATATATTTTGTTTAAATTTCATTTGCATAGACTCTTCTACACCAGTGTATTTTTAGCTAAAGATAGTGATTCTCTTGGTGACCAATAGCACAAGAGACTAGTACATATTAATTTCAAAACTATTAATAAATTATTTTCACTTAATTTGGTACGTGATGCCCCAAATGTCAGGCGCGTTAAAGATAGACCTTGTCATGCATGCGTAAAAGGCAAGCAAACAAGAGCTACTTTTAAAAGCATTATTGGCAAAGATTCTAATAAATGTTTACATCTACTTCATATGGACTTGTTCGGTCCACTGCAAGTTAGAAGTTTGGGAGGTAAGGATAATATATTGGTTATTGTTGATGGTTACTCGCGCTTTGCGTGGGTGTTCTTTCTAAAACACAAGTCAGATACTTTTGACATTTTTACTAATTTTGTCAGGCAGGTCCAGAATGAACACAACTGTTCCGTAGTCAAAATCAGAAGTGACAATGAAATAAAGTTCAAGTCTAGGGCCATGACATAATTTTGTGAAAGCTTAGGTATTTTTCATGAGTTTTCCTCTCTTCGTACTCCCCAACAGAACGGAGTAGCTGAGAGAAGCAATAGAACACTCATAGAGGCCTGTAGGACCATGTTGATTGATGCCTCACTACCGGAATACTTCTGGGCTGAAGCCGTCAACACTGCATTCCACATGCAAAATCGATCACTCATAACCAATAACCACAATAAGACACCTTACGAACTTCTAAAGGGCAGGAAACTGACTGTTTCATATTTTAGAATCTTTGGCTGTAAGTGCTTCGTCCTTAACAATAGCAAGTATCACACTACCAAATTTAGCGAAAAGAGTTTTGAAGGTATTTTTGTAGGGTATAGTAGCCAAAGTAAGGCATACAGGATATTTAATAAGAAAACCTTGGTTGTAGAAGAATCTATTCATGTTGTATTTGATGAGACGAGCTTGCTGCAAGGCAACTCTTTTAGTGTGTTCATTGAAGATGCAGGTTCAAAGCTGAAAGAATTAAACTTGGATGAGCTAATTGAAGAAAAAGGTGAAAAGTTCATCAAGATCACCACTCCAACCCCAATTGGAGAGATTGATGATCAAGATGAAGAAATAATTCAAGTTGATGAAGTCAATTCTGTGGTTGAAGAAGCTCTAGATGCAAGGACCTTAGAGCTCAAGCACTTGAAGGATCACCCAAGGGTCCAAATCATAGGAGATCCTCGGGATGGTGTCATAACTCGTAGAGGTACAGCTAATGAGAATTTATATTTGAGTTTTCTATCACAGGTTGAACCGAAGAAGTTTAAGGAAGCAAACTCAGACGCATCATGGGTAATGGCGATGGAAGAAGAATTGAATCAGTTCACGTGTTTCCAAGTCTGGAAGCTTGTTCCAAGACCCAAAGGTAACAATGTCATTGGGACAAAATGGGTCTACAGAAACAAGATGGACGAGGATGGAACAATCATAAAGAACAAGTCCAGACTCATCGCCAAAGTATACCGACATGAAGAAGGAATCGACTTTGACCAGACATATGCTCTAGTGGCAAGGCTGGAGGCAATTAGGTTGTTCCTAATATATGCTGCACTTAAGGGATTCACCGTCTATCAGATGGACGTGAAGTCTGCCTTCCTTAATGGTGACATAAAGGAAGAAGTGTATGTGGAACAACCTCCAAGTTTCATTGATTCAAGCTTTCCTGATCATGTCTATCTTTTATTTAAAGCATTATATGGTTTGAAACAAGCTCCTCGAGCTTGGTACGAGATGCTATCTAACTTTCTTCTTGAGAACAAGTTCATAAAAGGAAAGATAGATAAGACATTATTTCTTAGGGAAATAAAATACAAGATTTTGCTAGTGCAAATCTATGTTGATAACATCATTTTCGGCTCTACTGACGACAACCTCTACAAAACGTTTTCCAATCTTATGCAAGGGAATTTCGAAATGAGCAGCATGGGAGAGATGAAGTATTTCTTAGGAATTCAAGTGAAACAATCTGAAGATGGAATTTTCATCTCTCAGACGAAATTCACAAAGGAGTTGATTAAGAAATTCGAAATGGAGAACGCAACCTCTATGAGGACTCCAATGGGTT
This sequence comes from Platanthera guangdongensis, assembly GCA_039583875.1. Lineage (NCBI taxonomy): Eukaryota > Viridiplantae > Streptophyta > Magnoliopsida > Asparagales > Orchidaceae > Platanthera > Platanthera guangdongensis. The sequence continues at coordinate 73,869,802 of CM077153.1, read as the reverse complement.
CGACTATGTCTCTGGATAAGGATGAGAAAGGGAAACCTTTCGATGAAACCAAGTACAGAAGCATAATTGGATCCTTGCTTTACCTTACTGCTAGTAGACCTGATATAATGTTTTCAATATGTGTGTTTGCTTGATTTCAAGTGAACTCTAAGAAATCTCATTATGCTGCTACAAAGCAGATTTTGAGATACATTAAAGGTACACCAAATCTTGGATTATGGTACCCAAGAAGTAATGACAGTGAACTAATTGGTTTCTCAGATGCAGATTTTGCAGGTAGTAAAGATGATAGAAATAGCACTTCCAAGACTTGCCAATTCCTTTAAGGAGGCTCATATCATGGAGCAGCAAAAAGTAGAATTATGTTGCAATCTCAACGGCCGAGTCAGAATACATCTCTGCCGGCAGTTGTTGTGCACAATTGCTGTGGATAAAGAACCAGCTTGAAGATTACAACCTATAAGTCCAAAACATTCCTTTGTTTTGCGACTCATCCAGTGCGATTGCAACAGCCAACAATCCAGTCTCTCACAGCCAGACAAAGCATATAGAGTTGCGATACCATTTCATCCTGGAGAATGTTGAGCATGGGGACATAGATCTGCAATATATCCCAATAGACAGGAAAATTGCAGATATCTTCACGAAGCCGTTGTATGAGGACAAGTTCTCTTTCTTCAAAATATAAATTGGCATGCTTAACAAGGATGAAGGAGAATGAAGACAAAAGGTAACAGACAAGGTCAAGATCCGGTTTTACTTTAAAAATTAGAAAATTTCAGATTGTGGACTTCATTTCTCGAGTACAGCACTTGTACTCGAGAACAACAGACTTCCTCTCGAGAACAAAGAAATTACTTCTCGAGTACAAAAACATTATTTCTCGAGAACAATAATTCTACTCAAAAACAGGATATCTCTACTCGAGGACAAGGCTCATTCTACTAGAGTCCAAATATTATTATACTTGAGTGCTACTGAAATTCTTCTCGAGAATAATTTTATTCTTCTCGAGAACAAGTTGTTCTCTCGAGAAATCTGGTGGACAATTTTTCTTAAAGGTCAATTTTTCATATCGTCACACAGGCACTTAGTCGCCTCATTCAAGGTATTTTTAATGATTATTTATATATTTAATCATCAAAATTAGAGGTAAATATAAATAGAAATCAGTCAAAGGAATTTTTTTACTCTCAATTTCAAAACCCTTCTCGAGAAAAGCCGTTTTGTCTTCCTCCGTCTCCGCCGTCTACCACAAATCCATTCTCTCTTTTGCCGGCAATTCAGTTTTATTTCTCGACATTCATGGCTTTGTCCTCAAAGCTAGGGATCGAGAGTGAACTCTATTCTACTGGGATTGCAGAGCTATCAGATGATTTCAAGAATGTCCTCCTTCTGCTAGATATAGCTGGGTTGTCCTTTATTCTTGAACATCCATGCTGAATTCTCTCTTCTGAAGTTGAAGAAATCTTCCAGAACGCCAAGGTTAAGAGGCATGGCAATGTAAACAAGTCTAAAGTTCAGAATATTAAGGTAAAGATGTCTGCTCTATCTGTTTCTCAACTTCTGCAGCTACCAATAATAGATATGGAAGATGATCTGATAGGCAGTGATTATGAGATATCCTATAGTTTCTATGGAATCTCTCAATCCTCTAACACAATTAGAAGGCAATTTATGAATGCTGAAAGCAAGTTATTGGCTGACATCCTAGGCAAAGTGATTATGTGCAAAACTAGTTCCATAAGTTATATCACTCCGGAATATTTATATCTAATGATAGCAGTTATATGTAGAAAGAAATTCCAGTGGGGAATGATGCTTTTTGAGAAGATAAAGGCATGCATTAAGAGCCCCAACTATGGCAGAATAATTTCCCTTTATCTGAATCAAATGCATCAAGATGCTTTTCCCATGAAAAAGGACATAGCCCTCCATCACATGAAAAAGGTTTCCATACCTCCATCTAGAGATGGGAGGTCAAATTACAGAAGTCAGATAAAGCTGCCAAGGAAATAGAAGATGTGGACAGGACCTCATCTCCTCCTTCACATCAAATAATTGATTCAGTTATTGAGGGGGAGCCTGCACCATCTTTCTCAGCCCAGCCTACTCAAATTCCTGCTCTAGCTACCTCAGTACCTCCAGCTCCTGCTCCTTCAGCCATTCCTGCTAAAGATATTCCAGCTGCTGCTTCAGAAATTCCAGCTCCAAACCATCCACCTGCTGCTACAAATCTTCCATCTACCTATGTTGTTGCTACCACTTCCTCCTTACTGCATTCAAACACAGAATTTCCTGCTACTGAAGACATTCCATATTCTAATGCTCTGACAGATGCCCAGACTCAAGCTCAGATTTTGTCTACTAAAGAAGACATAAATAAGATGATAGAGGAACTTTCTTCCAAAGAAGGTCCTTTCCATATCCCTAAAGATCACCACTCTTCTCCAGCAACACCAGCTAAGTCCCCAGCACAATCATCTCCTCCTCAACTAGAAAACTCTAGCTCCAGCACAGTCTCCAGAACATCAAGAATCATCTCCTCCAGCTGATAAATCTCCTGTATATGAAGCTGAGAAATCTCTTGTAGAACATGTACATGATGATGAAGTAGTTTTAATGCATGATTCAGATGATGAAATTCCAGTTGAAGCTGCTGAGCAAAGACTCCCCAGTCTTCATTTCTAGATTCCAACCATACTGCCCACAAATAATATAGATGAAATCAGCACAGTACAAAGAAGGAAAGCCTCTACTTCTATAGCTGTGATTGAATAAATTCTTCCATGGACTGTTCCTGCTCAGCCTCCTCCATCTACTCAAAAAGAAATCTTCCCTAAAGGTACCATTCTCCACAAAATTGAAGCTATGCTTGCTGCTTAGAGAAAGTACTTTGATGATTCTCTAAAGGTTGTCACTGATAAAGTAAGTGCATTAGAGAAAGAAATGAGTTGAGGATTTGCTGAAATTTAAGATAATACAGATGAGTTTAAAAGGCTCCTACAAATAGGTGGTAAAGCTATTGATCACATAATTACTAGCATTGGTACTGTTATGGAGCAATCAGTCACCCTTACTAATAATCAAATTCTCCTATACAAGAGAGGTGATGAAAGAAATTTTAAAACTTGTGAAGAGGTTGGAAAATTTAAAGAAGATGTCATCACCACCCTCTCCCTAGAAGTCAGAAAGGGGAGGATAAAGTGAAAGAACTGCTAGAAACACAAGCTCAGATAATGAAAAATCAATGGGAAGATCAGCTAAAAGAGATTCAGACATCTGTCCTCAAAGAAATCAAGAGTACCAAATTATATACCTATGATACTTCTATATGGATGCACAATCAGTTATTTCCTGAACTAGTCATGGATCCTAATGCACCTCCTCCTACAAATCTAGATGTTAACAGGCCTACATTTTCTCCACCACCAGAATATTTTGAAGGACCACCTCCAGCATACTTTGAAGGACCTCTTCTAGATTACTATGAAGGTCCTCATCCTACAGAAGTTCAAAAAACCAAGAGAAGGAAGTATGGTGATGGAGCCTCTGCTAGTAGATCAACTCCACATCCAGAAGCTGAAGGGAAAAGACCTCGAGAATATACTGAAGTTTGGATCCCTACTTCTAAGTCTCTTATTCTTGAAACTCTAAAGTTAGTAGTTGATTTCAATGAAAACAGAAGCTTGCATTACAGCTCAGATGAATGGGAGTTATATGAGAATTCTCTTATAAAGAGAAGGATTTATGATAGAATTTACGGCAGAAATAATCCTAAGGCACCACCTAGACATCCTAAGTATTTCCCAAAGCCATTCAGTTATCAAAAGAGACAACAGGAGAAGCTTGAGAAATAAGGAAAGCAACATTCACAGGATCTGTAAATTGAAGATGCTGAAAGTTCATTTTTGCAATTGTAGAATTTAATTCTCTTGGACAATTTTCTTCTTATATGAACTTCTAATTCTGATCTGATTTTTACATATTACTGCATTTCTTCCAATTCTCGTGCTATTAGTATCTTTATTTGTTTTTCCCTTAAGGTAGTTCACCTTAGTATAGAGGGTTCTGACTTCTACAAATAGGGGGAGATTGTTTGTATTGCATCCACAATAGCCCAGATTTGTATGAAGTCACCCTTAAACTAAGATGAATTAAGTTTGTATTTGATGCTCTTTTTGTTAAGTGTTTACATGACTTAATTGCTAAGTGTATACCAATGTCAGTCTACAATGAGTCTCCAAACATAGGACCATACAATGTAATCCCTCATTGTGTGATCCATGGTGTTGACTCATTTGTAGTCTCTCTATTGGGACACACTTCCTTTTCAAGCAATAAGGGCAAGAGAAAAGAAGGATGCTGATTTTTATGAAGAATTAAGATTTTTAGTTTTTCAGAAAAAGTCTAAGTCTTCTTCTCGAGCACTATATTTGTACTCGAGAAGGACTTACAAAATTTCTCGAGTAATACCTGTCTTATTTTCGAGTGGCAGAAGTTGTTCTCGAGAAGGGCTTTTGTTCTCGAGTAATATATGACATTTCTTCTCAGTTTGTTTCTTTTTGTTGGATCCCTAGTTTGGATTTGGGCTAGGTTCACTATTAGGTTGTTGACCCTTCATGTATAGCCTAGGGTCATTTTGTTAGATATAGGTTAGTCTGACTAGGTTAGTCAATCTTTGATCCAACCCATAGAAGAATTCAGAGATCCAGACTGAGAATAATGGGGGTCACTAAGTGTTCAGAAAATCAGTTTGAAGTTCTTCGAACTTAGCTCGACAATTGTCGATCTGAGATCGACGAACTCAGAGTCCCTACTCTGAGTAGAGCACGACGAACATAGAGCTCAGGTTGACGAACTTCTCTCTTCTCTCAAGTTCTCAGGTTGACGAACTTCAATCTCTAGTCGACGAACATGGAGCCCAGCTTTGACAATTTATTTTTTCTAGATCAACTTTCTCTGATCTCAGCTCAACGAAGACGATTTCTCAGCTCGACGAACTTGAAGTTCAGGTCGGCAAAATCTGTCAGTTCATTATTTCTCTGCAGTTAAATTTCTGGATTGACCAAGGCTTATGTAATATATTATTGCTTATATTGCTCTGAGTAATTAATTGTATATATTCTTATGAATATAGCCGTTCATTGGCAGCATTAATTACTGGATTTCACAGAGTTAATATTCGGCTTAATAATTAGGATAGTGAAGGAATTAATTTATTGCCCTTCTAGCCGTTTGTTCGAGTTCCAATATTTCAGCAATTAATCATGGAGTAGAATTCAAATTCAGAGATAGAATTTCTGCAGGAAATAAAAAAGGAGAAGAGAATTCATAAAGGGTAGTAGACACAGGCAGATAAAGAACAAATTCATTCAGTCTGCATATTCATACAGTCTTCATCAATCTGCAACCCTTCACCAAGTTTTTAGAGACATCAAAATACAATCAGTCCAAAAAGCTTCTGTAGTTCATCAAAGAAGACCTACACCCTACAAAGCTTCCAGCAAATTCCTGAACAATATTCATCTCAGGGGGAGCTTTGACATCATCAAGCAATCCACTAAAGTCTTCTCAGTTGTTTTGAGAAAGAGAAGACAATATTATATTTTTCACCCCACTGTACACAGGGTTTTAACTCCCTTCAAAAGTTAATCACCTGGTTCTTAAGTCTCCTTAACAAAAGACTTAGCTTGGTTTTGGGGCACCTGATCAAAAGCCTAAAGGGTTGTGAGATCTCCATTAAAATAGATCTTATGGTGACAGGGCACCTGAGAAAAAACCTGTTGGTGGTAGTGCACCAGATCAAAAACCTGTCGTGGATTCCTACCAGGGTGGTAGAAGAGTGGATGTACCCAAGTTTAGGGGAACCACTATAAATTTCTTGTGTCGTTTGGATTGCTTCCTATTTTCTTATTGCTGTGTGTTGTGTATTGTGATTAGTTAGATTTTCTTCTCTGCACTCGCTTAAGATATATATATATATCACTAGTTTTAATTCAGCTATAAAAATCTATTAAGTTTTTTTTAAAAAATATTCTATTCACCCTCCCCCTCCCCTCTAGAACATATCTGATATCTCTTTCAATTGGTATCAGAGGGTCAAGGTTGCTTTGATTTCACAGTCTTACATCTGAACCAAGATCCTTCGATATATCTTTTTACTCTCTAGCCTCTTGTTTATAGCATGACACAGAATAAGGAATATTCTAGCACCTGACCTCCTGTGTGCAACCTGAATAAATTTGCACTCTGGAAGGTAAGAATCAAACTCTACATGAATTCTATTGATGAGGACATTTTCAACTCTATCTTGATAGGTCCCCCTACTCCCTCTACATCAACTTCAATCAGTACTTCAGTAGTTCCATCACCTGAGTGGACTGATGCACAAAAGAAAGCCAAGATGGTTGATGCTAAAGCAATGAATATTTTGCCATAGACAATGTCAGATGACATCTTTTAGAAGGGCTGAGTGCACCTCTGCAAAGGCTATTTGGGACTTATTAAACCAAATTGTTGCTGGCTCATCAGATGAAAGAAAAGACAGGAGATCCCTCCTTATATCACAATATGAGAATTTCAAGAAGGATGAATCAGAGACTATTGCTGAGATGTATAAAAGACTCAGTGTCATCATAAATAAACTGAGAACCCTGGACAAGGACATCTCATTAACTGAGATAAATGACAAAATCCTAATGTTATTCCCCAGCACTTGGGATTCCAGGATATGGCCAATTAAGGAGTCCAGAAGTCTAAATGAGATTTCTACAGAATCTCTCCTTGGCAAGCTCAAGTCTTATGAGCAGTTGATCAAGACAAGGGAGGCTGCTAAATAGAAGGCTTCCACATCTTCAAGGAAGGAGCACAGTATTGCTTTCAAAGCAACAGAAGATTCAGAAACTCTTCCAGCTAATGAAGAACTACTGAGCTTGTTGGCTAAAAGATTTTATAAAATGGCCAAGAAATACTTTAGAAGAAGGTCATCCAAGAATGATGACAAGACAAGATATGACAAGACTCCTACCAAGGAGATTGTTTTCTTTGGATGCAGAAAACCTGGGCATATTCTACCTGAATGTACAAAGGCACAAAAGAAAGACAGAAGAAAAGAAAAATAGAATAAGAGACAATCAAGCAAGCACTCCTCCAGCAAACACAAGAGAAAGGAGAAAGGCTTCATTGTTGAGGCCTGGAGTGACACAGATAAAGAATCCTCATCTTCCAGCTCTACTGAAGATGAAGAGGAGGCAAAGGCAAGGGAAGTTTGCCTTATGGCTATTAATGCCTCCAGCAGAAAATCTGATGCTGAGGAACAAGCTGAAGAATCAGAAGAGGAATCTGAATCTGAAGAAGATCAGGTAATCTCTTCATTTGATTTCAATTCAGAAGATTTAAAAATTGAATTTAAATCCTTATGCAATGATTTAATCAAGTCAGAGAAGGAAATAAAAATTCTTAGAGATAGACAGTTGAATTTGATAACCTATTTGCTAAAAATATCAAACTGAAAAATGATTTAAACTTAGCTAATGAACAAATCATGTCACTAAAAATTAAATTATGTGAGGCAAAGAAACTTGAGTAATATCTCAATGGGATAAGCCTTAAGCTGATGGCATCACATGCACAGTCAATGCCAGATTAAATGGCAAGCTAGGCTTAGGTGCTTCATCAAGCTTACACCCCATATTAAAGAAAAATATTCTTTCAACACCAACTAAATTTATCTCTTAAAAAGGTAAAGAAAAATTTTGAGAAACTACACAACCAAATGTTTCTCAGAAATATGTAATTAAGAAGAAAAAGAATACGAATTTGAATAAAAACTATGTTCAACAGATTTCATCGAACTCAGATCGACGAAATGTGTATAGTTCGGCGAACCCCGATCAACGATCTATGAATGCCTATTATAACTATAATAATTCGTCTTATTGCGATCGACGAACTGTATATGGTTCTTCGAGCAGCGATCGACGAACTTGGGGCACAGAAAATGACTATGTTCATTTTTTGAGCAGAGTTCGACGAACTCATCCCTATTTGCCGAACGCAGATCGACGAACTTATAATAATTTGTCGAACCTAGTCAGTTTTAATAAAAACTATAACTCTATTAGAAACTTTAATCAATTTAGAGCATTTACTAATCCTTTTACTCAATGGGAAATACCACCTAGAAGATACCATCCCTTAGGATATAAAAAACAACCATAATTTTCGGTTATTTCCAGTTTCTCTTATCAAAAGAAACAAGGACCCAAGGTAAACTTGGTCAAGAACACATAATTCCTTTCTATGCAGGTGAAGGATTGTCCAGTCTTTAATCAGCAATGGTATCTGGACAATGGATGCTCAAAGCATATGACTGGCTGTAAGGACAATCTAACAAACTACAAATCCAAGATAGGTCCAAAGGTGGTTTTTGGTGATTCCAACTGGGGCCAAAATAATGGCTATGGAGATGTTAAAGTTGGAGCAATCACCTTCAGGAAAGTTGCTTATGTGAGTGTCTTAAAGCATAACCTAATATCCATAAGTCAATTATGTGCTGAAGGTTATCAGGTATCTTTTCACTCATCTTCCTATATTATTTCTTGTAAAGAAAACAAACATGTTTAACTGGTCTTAGACAAGGCAATATATATGTAGTAAATTTTCAATCAGCTAGTTCAGAACTTTGTTTATTTAATCAGGTTAGCAATCAAAATGAACTTTGGCATAAGAGATTAGGACATGTAAATCTTAAAAATATTATTAAGTTATCTAGGGACAACCTTGTTAGAGGATTGCCTTCTGGCCCCTATAAGAAGGAAGGCCTCTACAGGGCTTGTCAGTTAGGCAAGCAAACTAAAAATAGCTTTAAATCCATAAATAAAAGTGACTCACCTAGAATATTGTACTTGTTACATATGGACCTTTTTGTCCTTGTTGTTGTACAAAGTCTAGGAGGAAAATCTTATACTTTAGTGATTATAGATGACTTCTCAAGATTCACTTAGGTATTCTTTCTGAGATCTAAGTTAGATAACTTCAAGGTTCTTACAGATTTTCTCAAGAACATATAGATTGAATACTCTACTCCAGTCGAATTGATCAGAAGTGATCATGGTATTGAGTTTGAGTCTCCTCTTATGCAAGAGTTTTATGAGAAGGAGGGTATCAATCATTGCTTCTCAGCTCCTAGAACTCCTCAACAAAATGGGGTAGCTGAAAGGAAAAATAGAACCCTAATTGAATCTACATGTACATTACTTGCAGATACTTACTTGCCCCTATCATTTTGAACAGAGGATGTGAGCACAGCAAACTATATACCGAACAGAAGTTTGATACACAAGCTTAAGAATAAGACTCCTTATGAGTTACTTAAAGGGATGAAACCTAAAATCACCTATTTTAAAGTATTTGTATGTCTATGTTATATTCACAATAATGACAAGAAATAAACTAGAAAGTTTGAAGCAAAAGCTACAGAGGTAATATTTCTAGGATATTCCCAAGTCAGCAAAGTTTATAGGGTGTTTAATAAATCTACTTTAAAATTTTAGGAATCTGTTCATGTTACATTTGATGAAGCTAACATGTTTTATATGGAAAAAAGAAGTTTCTACCAATAACATTTTGTAGGTACCTCACTTGTGTGAGAGATTGGATGATCTAAACCTCACCCAAGAGGTTCCATCACATCCTTATCCACAAGTTGAAGAAGAAAGTGAAGAAGAAATTTTGGAAGTGGTTGAACTTCCTCCAACAGCTAATTAATTCCACAATAGGAATTAATTCCGTGAGCTGTTGTTCAACAAACTACTCTCACTGATCTTGTCACACTTAGAGATCACCTTATATCTCAAGTGATTTGAGACATTTCAGTTGGTGTGCAAACAAGACATCAACTTAACAATGATGTGATGCATGCTTGTTTCATTTCTCAACTTGAGCCCCACTACATCAAAGATGCAGAGCAAGGTCTCCACTGGATCATTGCAATGAAAGAGGAGCTCAATCAGTTTGAGAGGTGTAGAGTTTGGGATTTGGTTCCTAGACCCAAAGACTATCCAGTCATTGGAACCAAATGGGTCTTCAGAAACAAACTGGATACTGAAGGAAATATTATAAGGAACAAAGCAAGGCTAGTAGCTCAAGATTATTCACAGGAGGAAGGAATAGACTATGATTAGACCTTTGCTCCAGTGGCAAGGCTTGAGACTATAAGGATTTTATTAGCCTTTGCAGCTTATAAAAGATTCAAAGTCTAACAGATGGATATAAAGAGTGTTTTCCTAAATAGAGAATTAAAAGAAGAAGTGTATGTGGATCCACCACCAGGTTTTATCTCTCCAACTCATCCTTCTTATGTCTTTAGATTACATAAAGCACTCCATGGTTTAAATCAAGCTCCAAGAGCTTGGTATGAGACCTTAGCTAGCTTTCTTTTAGAGCATAAGTTTTCTAGGGGCATAGTAGATATGACTCCTTTTATTAGGCATCATAAAAATAAAATTTTGTTAGTTCAAATATATGTAGATGATATGATTTTTGGCTCTACTGATCGCAAACTATGCAAAAGATTTTCTGATCTAATGCATTCAAAGTTTGAGATGAGTAGCATGGGTGAACTTTCATACTTTCATGGTCTCCAAGTGAAGCAATCACTTGATGGTATCTTCATCTCCCAATCCAAGTATGCTAAGGAGCTTATTAAAAGGTTTGGGATGTGTGATGCCTCAGCAATGAAAACACCTATGGCTGCTAATGTTGTGATTGATTCCGATGAACATGGCAAGCTTGTTGATCAAAAAACTTATAGGGCTATTGTTGGGTCTCTATTGTATCTCACAGCAAGTAGGCCTGACATAATGTTTGTCACATGTATTTATGCTAGGTTCCAAGTGAACACTAAAGAATCTCACTATATTTTATTAAAAAGGATTTTGAGATATATAAAGGGTTTTCCAAATCTAGGACTCCTATATCCATCAGAGTCAGAATTTGATTTAACTGGATTTTCTAATGTTGACTATACTGGATGTAGAGTGGATAGGAAGAGCACATCAAGAACTTGCTAGTTTATTGGTGATAGGTTTGTGTCCTAGTTTTGTAAGAAGCAAACCTTTGTGTCCACATTAACTGCTGAAGCTGAATACATAGCTGCAGGCAACTGTTGTTCACAGATTTTATGGATACAAAATCAATTGCTGTATTATGGAATCAACTTAAATAATTCAACACACTTTATGATAGTACAAGTGCAATATCTATTGCACAAAATCTAATGCATCATAGTAGGACCAAGCATATAGAGATAAGAAATTATTTCCTTTGAGATTGTGTGGACAAAAAGAAAATTAATCTTGACTTTATCTCTACTGATTTTCAAAGAGCAGATATCTTCAATAAACATTTAGATGAGAAGAAACATTTGTTCTTTTTGAATCAGCTAGGTATGATTAATTGAGAAGTTTAATTTGATTTTGGTCCAAGGTCGAAGAATTGATCACATTTCTCCGAACGGAGATCGACGAACTGAGAACTGTTCTTAAGAATTTTCATTGACCTTAGATCGATGAACTCTTTGTGTGAAGTTATTTTCGTCGAGTGGAGATCAACAATTTTCCTTAATAAAAATTTTCGTCAACCTGAGAATGACGAAAAATTTTCCCCTCTTCTAACTGAGATCAACGATATTATTTCTTCATGAAATTTTTTGTCGATCTAAGAACGAAGATTGTTTATTTTTTCGTAGGATAGAGCCCGATGCTTCATATTCTGAAAACCTTATAACTAGGTTTTCGTCGTGCTCCATCCCACACTTACTTTTCTCTTGCTCTTGCTCTCTCTTTTGTTTTTGCAAGAAAACCTATGGCGATTATGGTTCTCTTTCTCAAGCATGAAGTTCGACAATGGCTTCGACATTGATTTTGACTCCTTCTCCCACACTGATCAAATTTTCATAGACATTCTCAAGCTGTGTGAAGAAAAACGTCGGAAGAAATTCATGGCAACAAGGATCAAGATACCAGGAAATGAAATCAGAGAATGGGTTTTTACTTCAACAGCTCCTGACGCAAACACGATGACTGGCACCATCGGCGGCAATTTGGTCTCTCTAACTCCTGAAATTTTGTCTGAGATTTTTGATTTGGCTACTGGAGAAGATGATATTGAATTAGATAATGATGAATATGAGAATATGATGAGTATAATGGGTCACTCTGAAGGAAACCACAATAAACTTCTGAAAAATACTTTATCTATTAAATATAAGTTTTTGGCTGGCAATGTTGGCAAGGTGCTGCTGGGCAATCATACAGCCAATGATTATATAACCAGATACCAGTTTCTGGTGATGAGTGCTCTGGTAGAGAAAAAATCAGTAAACTAGGGAAAGATTTTGTTTGAGCTGATAAAGAAGAAAAATACTAAGAAAGTGGTGTGTTTTAGGAGGATTTTAGGAATTTTTCTCCAAGAAAAGGCACCAGAATTATTGGTTTCCCAGCCAATATTCATTAATGCCTCAAAGAGGATCACCTCTGCCTTATTTGGCAGATGGTAGAGGACAATTCCAAAGCCCTCCAGGGCCTCCTCTTCCTCCAGGACTTCTGAGAACACAAGGGAAGTTACAGCCTCTCCACCACCTTCAGAAGAAATTCCTCAATCCACCAGCATTCCTTCTCCTCCTCTACAACAACAACAACAACAACTAAAACAACCACTTTCACCTCTTTCTCAACCATCACCTCCACATTCTCCCACCATCATTCATGAGGAAATTCCATCTCCACCTCCTCCATCTCCTCCTCAAACTCATGTATCTAACATTCCATCTACCTCCTCACAGCCTACTTTCAATCTACTGTCTCCTCAAACATCTCCACATCACTCTCCAATTCAGGAACCCACCTCCACACCCACTACCATAGTTTCCACTTCTACCACTAAAATTCCAACCAACCCTCCTTCCACTTTTCCAGAATACACCCACACAGACTTCTCTCATGACTTCTCTGTGTGTTCAAACTGTGGACATCACACCCTTACACCACTTCTGCTCCTGAACCTCTCTACCTCAATTTTTCTGACATTGCCCATGATCTTCTTGCTTTCATCTCTCCCACTCTTGAGCAACTAATAGGAAATGTTATTGCTCCTCTCTCTGCTTCCATCATCTCTCTCTCTACCAGTCTTACTAGTCTCTCTTTTGTTCCTTCTTCTGGAGGACTGGCTTTAGGACCCTCTGAACCCAGCTAGGAGGAGATGTTCTATGAAGAAGCTCCAGTTCCTCCTCCTGTAGTGGTAGCAGTAGCAGCAGATTCTGACATGATTGATCATTCAGCAAATGCATCCCATCCATCTAAAATAATAGATATACTTGATTCTGATACTGACATGGCTGAGACAGCTGTAGAAATAATCAATGCTAGTTATTTCATTTTAAATCCCACGATTGATCTATATTCTTTACTAGATTCTTTTAATCTTGCTTACAGAAATATTTTACCAAGTTTTGATGTACTGAATTATAGAGCTATTGTAGTTTATACTACTCCTATAAGTCCTGAAGTTGTAGAACAACTAAAGGCAAGTTTTGCTGTTAAAAATTTTGCTAAACCAGCTCCTGATCACAAAGCATTCTCTCCACCAATCTTTGGCTGGTGTGAGTCTCCTATGCCAGATCTAGATGATATTTTGTTTGCTAACATGGAAGAAGAAGTAGGAAATATTCAGACTGCTACAGATATCTTTGTAGAGCCAATAAGCTTAGCACAGCCATAGATTTTTGGAATCTCAGTTGAACTGCTAAAGCAACTAGATGCTCTCTATAATAATCCTAAAAATTCTTCTTAAGATGATGATACTGATAATGAGTCAGATGACTCGGATAATAAAAGTTCAAATAAAAGGAAGGCTCCTGCTAAATCTGCTCCTCCAAAGGCTGTTCCTAAGCCAAATCTATCTGCTGATGTTCCATACTACATCCTACATAATATTACACTCACTCCAGATACCCCAAACTGGATGAGGTATTCTAAAAATGAGTAAAAAGCTAGGAAGAAGAGTAGGAGGTACTCTCCACCTCCTAAATACAGGAGAGGTCCTCCTCCTCCTACAGCAGGATCCTATGGAAGTATTTCTTAGGTTGAAATAGGTACATCTTCCCATCAGTCAAAATCCTCCAGCAGCAGACAGCAGCAGCATTTTTCAAGTAGCAGCAGGCAGCAACAGCAATACCAGAAGCACAGCAGGCAACATAAAATATCTGAAGATGATCAACCTGATAAAGCATCTCCAAAAAGGCCTTACTCTCCACCAGTTCCTTTTGTTGATCCAGAACAGGAAAACATTTCTAGCATGGCTAGATTTCAAGAGCTGGTTGGACTCTCTTAAATAAATAAAGCTAAAGAAGAAGGCAAAGATGCTTCTCAATATGCTACAATGTCTTCTTATATAAGAGAAGAATTAAAAAGGTATGACAAAGCTAAACACTTTTTCAATGTTGATGCTTATATGAGTTTACATCCAGAGGCAGTTGTTCTAAGAGAAACTGCTGCAATATTATTGGAGGAGTTGATATGACTATGTCTAAAAGAGAAGCAGCAAATCCCAATAGGGAAATCATTTTCAGGCAGCCATTAGAGAAAGACAGGTCTAAGAAGTCTAAATAGTTTTCTGATTAGCTTATTTTCCCTCTGAACTATTTGTTTTGATTAATTTATCATAAAGCACTTGATGTATATATATCTGCTAGACTTTTCCTTCTGACAGATATTTGTTGTTATGCTTTGTGATTGTATTTTATCATTTTAATGCATTGTACATAGTGATCTCACCCAAATAGGGGGAGATTGTTGGATCCCTAGTTTGGATTTGGGCTAGGGTCACTATTAGGTTGTTGACCCATTATGTATAGCCTGGGGTCATTTTGTTAGATATAGGTCAGTCTGACTAGGTTAGTCAATCTTTGATCCAGCCTTAGAAGAATTTAGAGATCCAGACTTAGAAGAATGGCAGTCACTAAGTGTTCAGAAAATCAGTTCGAAGTTCTTCAAACTCAGCTCGACGATTGTCGATCTCAAATGGACGAACTCAGAGTACCTACTCTGAGTTGAGCTCAACGAACTTATAGCTCAGGTCGACTATCTTCTCTCTTCTCTTAAGTTCTCAGCTCGACGAACTTCAATCTCTGGTCGACGAACTTGGAGCCCAGCTTTGACAGTTTATTTTTTCCAGATCAACTTTCTCTGATCTCAGCTCAACAAATACGATTTCTCAGCTCGATGAACATGAAGTTTAGGTCAACGAAATCTGTCAGTTCATTATTTCTCTGCAGTTAAATTTCTGGATTGACCAAGGCTTATATAATATATTATTGTCTATATTACTTTGAGTAATTAATTGCATATATTCTTATGAATATAGCCCTTCATTGGCAGCATTAATTACTAGATTTCATATAGTTAATATTCGTCTTAATAACTGGGACAGTTAAGGAATTAATTTATTGCCCTTCTAGCCGTTTGTTCAAGTTCCAAGATTTCAGCAATTAATCATGGAGTAGAATTCAAATTCAGAGATAGAATTTCTATAGGAAATATAAAAAGGAGAAGAGAATTCACAAAGGGTAGTAAACACATGCAGATAAAGAACAAATTCATTCAGTCTGCACACTCATACAGTCTTCATCAATCTGCAACTCTTCACCAAGCTTTTAGAGACATCAAAATACAATCAGTCCAAAAAGTTTCTGGAGTTCATCAAAGAAGACCTACACCCTACAAAGCTTCCAGCAAATTCCTGAACAATATTCATCTCAGGGGGAGCTTTGACATCATCAAGCAATCCACTAAAGTCTTCTCAGTTATTTTGAGAAAAAGAAGACAATATCATATTTTTCACCCACGGTACACTGGGTTTTAACTCCCTTCAAAAGTTAACCACCCGGTTCTTAAGTCTCATTAACAAAAGACTTAGCTTGGTTTTTGGCCACCTAATTAAAATCCTTAAGGGTTGTGAGATCTCCCTTAAAATAGATCTTGTGGTGACAGGGCACCTGAGCAAAAACCTATTGGTGGCAGGGCACCTGATCAAAAACCTGTAGTGGATTCCTAACATGGTGGTTGAAGAGTGGATGTACCCAAGTTTAGGGGAACCACTATAAATTTCTTGTGTTGTATGGATTGCTTCTTATTATCTTATTGTTGTGTGATGTGTGCTGTGATTAGTTAGTTTTTCTTTTTTGCACTCTCTTAAGATATATTATATATATATATATATATATATATATATATATATATATATATATATATATATATCACTATTTTTAATTCCGCTATAAAAATCTATTAAGTTTTTTTAAAAATACTCTATTCACCCCTCCCCCCCCCCCCTCTAGAGTTAAATAGATTTATCCCTCAATTGGTATCAGAACATATCTGGTATCTCTTTCACTTTTTCAGTCTATATTTTTCTAAGACTTTTCTTGAGAAGAATGAAATTATTCTCGAGAAGACTATCTTTGTTCTCGGGATGCAGAAGTTATTTGTCGAGACCCAGAGTACTTTTCTCGAGAGCCAGACTTTTGTTCTCGAGATGATTATTTGTTCTCGAGTAATAGAATGTTTCTTCTCGAGAACAAAACGTCCTTTCTCTCGAGTACTTCTGTCATTCTCGAGACTGCAGATTTCCACCTCCACATACTTTTCAAAGTAATTTTTCTCGAGATATCCTTTTGTTCTCGAGTACAAAATATTTCTTCTCGAGAACAATAAACTGTTTTTCTCGAGTACTTTCCTTCATTCCTGAGAATGTTGTTTTCTTCCTCCACACTCTTTTTCTCTAATTCTTCTTCTCGAGAACTTCCTTATTGTTCTCGAGAAAAAAATTCATTTGTTCTCGAGTAAAATCTTCTTGTCTAGAACACCCGGTCTGTTTTTCTTAAAATTTCTAAGTCCAGACAGAAGTGTATTTCAAATATCATTAACGCGTGATTTGTCCACGTGGATGTCATTAATGATGATTATGACTGTTAGTGTAATCCTATAAAAGGTCTTGTCATTTTCGACCAACCCTAAGAAGAAATAAGAAGAATTACAAGTCGTCGCAAGAAGTAATTCCAAGATTTCTGAATCCGACATTTCATTCTAAATCGAGAGTCGCTGATCTTCATCTTCATTGCCTAAGCGCTTTTGATCCAGATTGATTCAGAGAAGTTGATTCACAGATCAAGATTCTTTTCAAATGATAGATCTTCTACTTGATCGTGTGAGTCTAGAGAATTTCAGATCCGAGATATTGTTGATTCTTCTCCAACAAATTCTGATAAAGCCGCAAAGATCAAAGAAAGAAGAATAGGCAGAATAATTTCAGATCTGAGATCAAATCACTATTTGTATTTGTTATTTCATTCTATTATTGTAGGAGATCTTTCTCCGAGTTGTAGGAGTTTTATCTTCCGAGTGTGGATCCAGTTTTGGGATCGAGTTGTAGGAACATTGTTCCGAGGTGTAGGATTGTTTTCAATCCGAGATTAGTGTAGTAGCCGAGTCTAGTGCTTTGCTAGATCGGTGAGTGAAAAGTGGATGTACCCAAGGTTGGGGAACCACTATAATTCTTGTGGTCATATGTGGTTGTTTGGTTAATATTTTGTGCAAAGATAGTTAATATTTTACTCTGCAAAAGACGCACAAATCACCTATTCACCCCCCTCTAGGTGATTTAGGTAAGACAACTAAACATTTTCACATGAGCTTTGCTTAATAGAATGGATTGTATAGAGGAGTTCAGTATGTATAATTTTGTTTTGTAAAATAGTTTTGGACCTATGAGGACCCAATCTAGTACCGCAGAGGGTTGTGTATCAAGTGAGTGAATAAGCTCTTTAGCTTTGGAATCTTGTTGATATAATAAGTCTAAATCCTTAAAAACTGTAGATATAGTGAAAACAATGTTTTGATCATTGAAATCATTTGATGTGGTTGCATCATACATTTGCAAATAACAAAGTAAACCATTAAGAGATAAATTAGGTTGTCGTGACTGGGCATCAGTTGCGCGGTTGTTGTGTCCTTGTTTTTACTTTATAATGTATTTGAAACGGAGCATTTTTAGTAAAAAAATTTTGTTATTCTGGCAGTGTTAGGACTTGGGACGATAGATTATATAACATTTTATGGTCGGTCAATATCGTAAAGGTTGTTCCTATTAGATATTGACGCCATTTACTAATTTCCATGATGACTGCAAGAAGTTCACGTGAATATGTGGACTTTGCTTGTTTCTAAGAGTCAACTTTTTACTAAAGAAAGCTATTGGATGGTTATTTTGAGATAAAATGGCTTCTATGCCGATTCCATAAGCATAACATTCTAAGGTAAATGAGAGTGCAAAATTTGGTAGAGTTAGGGCTGCTGGAGTCATAATCAGTTTTTGGAGAGTATGAAAAGCTTATGTAGCCAAAAAAATTATCTTAAGCTAACAGATCAGTTAATGGAGCGCAAATAGCAGTGTAGTGATGTATGAACCATTGGTAGTAACCATCTAAACCTAAAAAAGTGCACAAGTGTGACATTTTTAGGTTCCAGCCAATTTTTAATAACCTCAAGTTTTGAAGGGTTTGGAAGGACTCCATTTTCTAAAATTATGTGACCTAAGAATTCAATTTGTGGAATAGCAAAAATACATTTAGAATTTTTTTAAAATAATGTGTACTGTTTCAAGATTTAAAAAAATAATGGATAAATGGCGTAGGTGATCCGTACTGTTAGCACTGTATATAAGAATATCATCATAAAAATGTCAACGAAATGGCGTAGATATGGTTTAAATATGGAATTCATTAGAGCATGAAAAGTTGCGGGCATATTGGTTTGCCAAAAGGGCATAACAAAAAATTCATATAATCCTAAATGTGTTCTAAACGCAATTTTGTGAATATCCTCTAAATGCATACATATTTGATGATATCCGGAGCGGAGATCATGTTTAGAAAAAAAATACTTGCGCCTTAAAGTTCATTATGCAATTCTCAATCATTGGCATCGGTAAACTATCTTTTAATGTAAGAGCATTTAAAGCATGATAGTAAATGCAAAACCTCCAAGTACCATCCTTCTTCTTAATTAAAAGCACAGGTAAACTAAAAGATGATGTGCTCGGTTGAATGAAGCTATGATGCATCATTTCGTCTATTAAACGTTATATTTTGTTTTTATGAAAGTAAGGTCAATGGTTTGGTTTTACTTTGGCTATTTTGGTTTCATCAATAAGTGGTATTTTGTGATCAAAGGATCGGGCAAGTGGGAGGGATGAGGGAACATAAAAATTTTGTAGAAAATCTTTTAAAGGAGTATTAATTTTGGTGCAATAATGAATAAGTGGAAACTGTTGTTGAAGGAAGATCTGGTGGGTCAGATTGAAGACTGAGTAAAAGAGAGTGGATAGAATTTTGGTCTATTAATTTGTTTAGTTGGGTTGTCGAAATGTCTCCAGAACTTGGGGAGCGCAAAGCAGAATTGGTGCAAATTTTATAATTATAGAAAAATGTAATTTAGAAAGTTTTGTAATCAATGTAATTGAGAACAATATTTCATACCAATGAAATCCTAAAATTATCTCAGTGACATGTAAGTCTGTAATAAAGAGATTAACTAAGAAATGAATGTCTTGAATGCATAAGGAAACATTTAAGCAAACTTCATCACATAACATTGCATTTCCATTTCCAACATGAATCTTAAATGGACAAGGAGATATAGGTAATTTATGGAATTATGTCGCACATTTGGTAATGAAGTTGTGTATGCTTCCATTGTCAAGAAATACATGATCTAAACAATATCCTATTGAACCTAGACATGTAATGATCTTTGATAAAAACTTCCAGTTAAAGATTTTCCACTTATCTCGAATTCAATGTGAGGAATAGGAAGTGGTTCATCTATAACGTCGACAGGATCAGAAAAATCATTTGACTAAGCTTGTTAGAAGTAAGTAGAAGAATGATTTTTTACATTTGTGGTTGTGAGTATATTTTCATCATACGTGAAGCAATGTCCTTTTCCCGACGCATTTGAATTTCAGTAGGGGTTAAACATTTGATAAATGTTTTGTCTGCACGGTTATGTTTGAATGTGTTAATGTGTTGTGAGGTTTTGTGTTCCCATGACTTATTGGATTTATAATCATTCGCAAATTGATCTTCAAAAGGCGGGCTAACTTAATGTATTGTATAATGATGTGATTTGTTGTACAATTACTGAACGTTTAATATATGGTTTAAGACCAAAAATAAAATTTCGACGTAAAATGCCCTGAGATAATCCGTCAATTTGATAAAACAATTCTTCAAAAGCTTCTTCATAAACCATTTTGCGTTAATTTGTTAAATTTACCTAAAGGGACTTCATAATTTGTTGCTCCAAAATGATCATGGATGGCATATTTGAAAGATTGCATATCAGGGCACATTCCATCATTGGAACCATGTAGCCACTAGTTTTTATAAAAGCATCGAAGCCAAAAAAAAAAGATAATCAAAAGGGTTAGTGTGATGATAATGAAAATATTATTCTGTCTTCTATAACCAAGTTGTTGGGTTGCTTGTCGAAAATTTTGGAAATTAGAATCAAACTTTAAGGGGTTTAGTGGACTCGTGCAGAGCAAGATGAAAATCTGGACAAGGTGACAAAAGATGTGGATGAGTGGGAATCTGAGAAGAACATGGTCGGAATTGAAAATTAAGATTTGAATACATGGGATTCGGTAAGGGGGAAGGTTGAGTAATAGAATATGATGAAACCTGAGGGGATGGAAAGACAGGTCTGGTGGTGTGAATTGAAGCAGAAATGCCCAATTAGATAAAATCTATGTCGGTTACAATGAGGACTGCCCTCGAACAAGAGTACCCCTCACCCACAAGTGGATTGGTAGGAAGGGTTGGAACGGAGATTTGTAATGTGGATGAAAGACCACCTATTTGTATGGTAGCAGGTTACGAAGGGGGATTCAAAGCCTCTTTGCTAAACGTGGACATCAGACAAAGCTTTGCATCTACGTTCGAAACTATATGAATTCTTGATAGAAATCCAGATTTGCTACCGTTGATCTTTCTTGTTGTTGCTAGGTAAGTGTGACTTCATCTTCCATTTTTTTTAGTTATTCAGAAAACTAATCATTATGTGTTTCAATGACACCCTTGAGAGTAGAATATTGCTCCATATAATGTAGGTGACGAAGCTCCAAATCGTGTCATGTGACTGGGTGATTGGACAACTGTATGTTTGGAGAAGATGCTTGCCCATGAATGAGTTGGAATTCAACAAAGTGCACCAAATATTAGAGTGCAACGAGGAAGAACTGAGGCGCACCGGCCATGAAATGGCGATGAGGAATGAGACAAAACTCTAAAACAATAAAAGGAGTAAAACATTTCTTCATGTTGTTCAATAGTTTGTATTTACAATATATATATATAGCCATTCTCGGATAATATGACTGTTAGGATTTCATATGACTATTAAGCTCTAATAATATCTATCTTAATATTAGGCACAAGTTGCGAGCTAATGTTTAAGTAACATAGAAGATTCTCATGTAGCAGAGACCGCTACAGATACACTCTTACGATAAAGAATTGGTGGTGCTGAGATTCGCCGATGAGGAGCAGTGAGACGTGGAACCTTAGATGCGTGCTCGCGGTGAAGTAATGAGACTATAAGAAGAGGAAGAAGAGAGCAAAAAAAGAAGTAATGGCACTTAACACCCTCCAATTTCGGGTGTTTGGCACATTGCACCCTATGTTTCATTTTTTTGCACTTTGCACCCTCCAAATTGAATTTTTGCGCACTTTGCACCCTCCTGTATTTTTCGGTTTATTTTTTGGTTTATTATATTTATTTTTGAAATGTAAGAGGGGTATTTTAGGAATTCTAGAAAAGACTATTATAAAATGCCAAAAAAATGAGATTATAATCTGACTAGTATAAAGGGATTTTTGGCACTTAAATATTGCAAAGTCATTTATATGCTACTGTAATTATTCGTATAATTTACTGGTAGCTCTCCCAGACGAAAAGTTTTTATGTTGAACCTGACTTATTTTTAATTTCCTGACTTATAAAATTTTTAAACCTGATTATATTTTCCTGACTGATTTAGGGTGCAAATTTTTCTATGTTGAACCCGGGCTCTCTCCCCGACGAAAAGTTTTGGCGAGTTCTCTGGCATGCTCTATCCCAGACGAGAACAACAACACTTCAATTCTTTGATCGCACCTTTAAATTTTCCATTTTCCAGTTTGTAACGAGCCTTCAATGTTTTTTACGATTCATGTCATTCAATGGCTCAGGTTTTTCTGATTCCATCACAAAACCCAGGTTCAACATACAGCAATCTAATTATAGAACATTTTGCACCTTCATACAGGAAACAATTTAGATATGCTTGATAGAATCTCAAGCTTAAATGACATTGAATGTATCTTCGGTCAGCATTAATTAATTAAAATTTGAACAAGTATTAACCAGGCTCAACATACAAAAACAACTAAATACTAATAAAATTTATGCACTGCCAAGCACAATACAAATAAATATCACATGTTTTTGGCCAAGGTAAATAACAGTACAACAAAACTTAAATTGCATAAATTCTTGATTGGATAAAGATCGGCAGGAAGTTGTGGCATCCAGACTGCAGCAGCAACAACATCTACCGTCATCGTTACAAGAAGTCCTCAAAGCTTGAAAAAAAACTTAATGTTTACAATGTGTAACTACAAAAAAATAGCATTAAAATGTGAATTTAACGCATGGAATTCTCACCTATTATAAAAGATGGCATTGATGAATTTGATGGCTCGGCATATGCTCCTTGTATTGCAACTTTTTTTTACCTACACAAGAAAAATTCATTAGCTTATTTACTAGTACATTAATAATATAAATTATCACTAATAATAAATCACTAACCTGTAGTTTTGATCTTGACGTTGACGTTGTTGGCTGATGCACTCTCGGCAAGTGTACCGATCGTTGTCAAGTGATAAAAGTGAGGAGTTTAATCCCTGGATATCGATCTCTTACGAAGTGCAAGTAGGGAGTGTGATTTCGTTATATGAAAAAGGGATTGCAAGAGGGAAAGTAACCAAAGTGGATTTTTGATTTGTATTCCTAAGTTAACAACAATAAGAAAACTATTGCGGGTCGCCATCACCGCATCTCTTTGGTGGATTAATCTAGAGAGTAAAAGGGAAGATGGATGAGCTAATGAGGGTCGCAATCACCTCTTCATCTCACATGCTTCTAGCAATCGCTAGAACGGCACAATCACAACATGCATAGGAAAAACTAAAGCTTAACAACATAAGCAATGAATAAGACATAACAACATATCGACATGTTGAAACCTTAAGCAAAACATTATTCTGAAGCAACAATCCCACTATCACAAGTTCAGAATGAAGTAACCACAAGAAGAGGTGGAGAAATACAACTGAGAGCACGAAGGCTTTCCGAGATTCACGGCCGGAGTCAAGGGTTGTCGGGCCTTGTCCGAGCTTGGTCTATGAATGACGTCCGTGAACCAAGAAGGGTTGTCACTTCCTTCAAATATCTCGTCTTCTTCATGAATGATCGTTGGGCTAGTTCTGACCGAAGAACTCCGCAAGTGCAGCAACAGTGAGCTCGGATGGTAGCATGGAGGTCGGAGAAGATGAAGGTGGTCGGAGGCGCAACTATTGTATGATTTCTGAGGAGAAACGGTGACCGGATCAACTCTCCAAAGAGGAGAGAGAAAATGGAGGCTGGTGGTGAGTTTTCCCGCTCGGAGGAGAGGAAATGGCGGGGGAACGGAGCTCGATCCTTGGAAAGAGGAAATCTGAACTTAAATAGAAAAGTCAGAAAAAATGGTCACGCACGGTTTGGCGCACGGTCGTGCGCAAATCGTGTGATATTAACTTTCAAGATAGACACGAGGAAGGAGAAGCGTTGACCTGTGCATTTTCCTTCGCGCCCGTGCGTGAAGGACATTGCACGGGTAGCGACAAAGCGCTAGAAAAAAGGGACACACTGGAAAACCGTGTGTTCTACTCGCGCACGGGTACTGCTGCCCGTGTGTGAACAAATCGCACGATTGGCCACAGAAAGGAACAAACTATAAAGCTACATGAAAATCGTGTGTTTCCTTCACGCATGGTTTCGATGAAACCGTGCGTCAACCGTGTGTGAGGATTGTCGAACTCAGCTCGGCGAAATACGTCCAACTGAACAAAATGCACGATTTAGCGCAAACCGTGAATAAACGAAACGCACGACCGTGTGTTTTCCTTGCGATAGAATTCCTGCCTTGGGGGAAAATGCACCACCTGCACAATAAAACCAAAGCTGGAACACAAGCACCCAGCAAGAAATACTGCAAAGAAAACACCAGGAAAGAGCCACAGGGAATACCATGTGCATACCCCCAATAACAGAATGTGCAATTGGACACCCTCGGGCCAAAATAGTGCACAAAATGGTCCATGACCGAATGATGCAAATATAACCGATATCCGGTTGAAATGTAGTGAACGAGTGAGAAAACCAGCCCAGATGAGTCCGATAAAACCAGCACAGATGGTCATAACTAGCCCAGCGATCATTCACGAAGAAGACGGGATATTTGAAGGAAGTGATAGCCTTTCTTGGTTCCCGGACGTCATCCGTAGATCGAGCTTGGACAAGGCCCGACAACCCTTGACTCTGGCCGTGAATCTCAGAAAGCCTTTGTGCGCACCGTTGTATTTCTCCACCTCTCCCGGTGGTTACTTCATTCTGAACTTGTGATAGTGGCATTGTTGCTTGAGAATAATGTTTTGCTTAAGGTTTCAGCATGTCGATATGTTGTTATGTCTTAATCATTGCTTGTGTTGTTAAGCTTCAGTTTTTCCTGTGCATGTTATGATCGAGCTGTTCTAGCGCTTGCTAGGAGCGTGCGTTGTGAAGAGGTGATTGCGACCCTCGCTGTTTCGTCCATCATCCATACTACTCTCCGTAGTAATCCACCCAAGCTACGCGGTGACGGTGACACGCAATAGTTTTCCTATTATTATTAACTTAGGAATCCCAATCAAAAACCCCCTTTGGTTACTTTCCTGCTTGCAATCCCTTTTTCATATAGCGAAATCACACTCCCTACTTGCACTCCTTG
Organism: Platanthera guangdongensis; assembly: GCA_039583875.1. Taxonomy (NCBI): domain Eukaryota; kingdom Viridiplantae; phylum Streptophyta; class Magnoliopsida; order Asparagales; family Orchidaceae; genus Platanthera; species Platanthera guangdongensis. The sequence goes on along the minus strand of CM077153.1, from coordinate 73,844,611 downwards.
AGAGATCGATATCCGAGGATTAAACTCCTCACTTTTATTACATGACAATGATCGGTACACTTCCCGAGAGTGCATCAAATTTTTGGCGTCGTTGTCGGGGAAACGCACGGTTGATGCACGAGCTAAGTTCGACGATCCTCACGCACGGTTGACGCACAGTTTCATTGAAATCGTGCGTGAAGGAAACGCACGGTTTTCCTGTAGCTTTCTAGTTTGTTCCTTTATGTGGCTAATCGTGTGATTTGTTCACACATAGGCGGTAGCACTCGTGCGCGAGTAGAACGCACGGTTTTCCTGTATGTCCCTGTTTTCTAGCGCTCTGTCGCTACCCGTGAGATGTCCTTCACGAACGGGAGGAACTGCCCGTGAGCGAAGGAAAACGCACGGGTCAACGCTTCTCCTTCCTCATGTCTATCCTAAAAGTTAATATTGCACGATTTGCGCACGGCCATGCGCCAAACCGTGCGTGACCATTTTTTCTGACTTTTCTATTTAAGTTGCATATTTCCTCTTTCCAAGGATCCAGCTCTGCTCCTCCGCCATTTTCACTCCTCTGAGTGGGAAAACTCGCCTCCAGCCGCCATTTTCTCTCTCCTCCTTGGAGAGTTGATCCAGCCACTATTTTCCCTCAGAAATCTTGCAATAGTTGCGCCTCCGGCCACCTTCATCTTCTCCGACCTCCAAGCTAACATCCGAGCTCATTGTTGTTGCACTTGCAGAGTTCTTCATTCAGAACTAGCACAGCGATCATTCACGAAGAAGACGGGATATTTGAAGGAAGTGACAGCCCTTCTTAGTTCCCGGACGTCATCCGTAGACCAAGCTCGGACAAGGCCTGACAACCCTTGACTTCGGCCGTGAATCTAGGAAAGCCTTCGTGCGCTCGGTTGTATTTCTCCACCTCTTTTTATGGTTACTTCATTCTGAACTTGTGATAGTGGGATTTTTGCTTGGGAATAATGTTTTGCTTAAGGTTTCAGCATGTCGATATGTTGTTATGTCTTAATCATTTCTTGTGTTGTTAAACTTCAGTTTTTTTTCATGTGCTTGTTGTGATTGTGTCATTCTAGCGATTGCGAGAAACGTGCGTTGTGAAGAGGTGATTGTGACCCTCATTAGTTAATCCATCTTTCCTTTTACTCTCTAGAGTGATCCACCTAAGAGACGCGGTGTTGGGTATTGTATCCACATTAACCCAGATTTGATGAAGTCACCCTTGAACTAAGATGAATTAAGTTGTATTTGATGGTTTGTTTAAGTTATGTATGTACAAGACTCTAATGACAAGTGTAGACCAATGTCAGTCTACAATGGGTCACCAAACACAGGACCATATGATGTAATCCCTCATTGTGTGATCCATGGTGTTGACTCATGTGTAGCCTCTCTATTGGGATACACTTCATATTCAAGCACTAGGACTAATTGGAGAAAAGACTTGTTGTTGTATTCACCTAAGAAGAAGAGAATTTTGTTTAAAGAATTTTACTAAGTACTTTACTTGAGTAGATCCCTACATACTCGAGTGAAATACTTAGTCTATACTTGAGTGAGAATCTTTGTACTCGAGTAAGGAAGTTAGATCTCGAGTAGTCAAGTTAGATCTCGAGTAGTCAAGTTATAACTCTTGAGTAGCTAAGTCAACTACTCGAGTGAATTCCTTCCCATTCTCGAGTTAACAGAATTTCTTCTCCATAAGTTTTCTAAGTAAATTACTCGAGTAGTCATAAAAGTACTCGAGTAGTTTAGTCTTCTGTCTCGAGTTATAGAAGTCTGGATATCGTGTAATCTTTCCTTACTCGAGTAGTCAAAGTCTTGTACTCGAGTAGGTCAGCTACTACTCGAGTATTCCAAAGTTAATACTCGAGTAACAAGATTCTCTTCCCTCAGAATTTTTCTAAGTCCATTACTCGAGTAGCTAATTCTAAACACTCGAGTAGTTCTTATTCTCTCGAGTAGTTCAGTTTCACTACTCGAGTAGCCCAGGATTCTATTCTAGAAAATATTCTAAGTCCCTGACTCGAGTAGTTACTCTACCTCTCGAGTAGTCAATTTCTCTTCACTCGAGTAGTACTTATTATACTCGAGTAGTCCAACTTCACTTCTCGTGTAACTGTTTTAAGCACTCGAGTAAGTCTCTTTGTACTCGAGTAGCTACTCTTCATTTCACATTTTATTCGATTCTTTACTCTAGTAGTTATCTTTTGTTTACTCGAGTAGTCCTATATAGTACTCGAGTGGTCTTATCTTCACTCGAGTATATCAGTTTCACTTTCTCTGAAAATTCGTTAAGTCCAAAATTGACAGATTTCTTAATCTACCTTGATGTGATTGGTCCATGTGTACCTCATTAATAATTAATTATGATTGTTATTGTAGATCCTATATAAGGTCCTGTCAAACCGACAAAGCCTAAGAAAAAGTTTTGCAGTCAAAATTATTTCTAAGTTCTCCGAATCTCTCTCTCTCCAAGAAGCGAAAGTCGCCACCGCCGATCTTCATCGTTCAGATCCGGCTAGGGTTTTCGATCTCAGAGGATTTAGATCAAGAAGGTTTACAGATCAAGATCGTCGTTTAGTTCCTCATCTTCTATCCGATCGTGTAAAGCCAAGAAAGTCCAGATCTAGCTTTGCCGAGATTTTCTTCAACCTCTCTGATAAAGCCGCAAAGTTTAAAAGAGGAAGATCCAGGCCGATTATTTGCAGATCTGAGATAGCGTTACTGTTTGTATTTCTACATACTTTCTATTTCATTCTTGTAGTAGAATTCTCTCCGAGTGTAGGAGCTTTTGTCTTCGAGATTGTAGGAAGTTTTACCTTCCAAGTGTAGATCCGTTTTGTGGATCGACATTGTAGGAACTTTGTTTCGAGCTGTAGGATTGGTTTTCAATCCGAGATAGTGGAGTAGCCGAGTCTAGTGTATTGCTAGATTGGTGAGGGAAAGTGGATGTACCCAAGGTTGGGGAACCACTATAAATCTTTTGTCGTCTGTGATTGATTGGTAGATAGTTATGTGCTTAGATCTTAAATTTTTATTCCGCAAAAAGACACACATCTCACCTATTCACCCCCCTCTAGGTGATTTAGGTAAACAACTAAACACTTTCAATTGGTATCAGAGCTAGGTTGATCATTAAAAGGTTAACACCTTGATCAGATCCTACTATAGTTGTTTTTTGAGATCTACTAAACATGGACGAGGCTAAAGATTTTGCCAAGCTTCCTTTGTGCACCAAGAATAACTTTCCCATGTGGAAAGAGAGAATCAAATTTTTCATGGAAGTTGTGGATCCAAGGATCTTCATGATGGTTGAAGAAGGTCCTTACATTCCCATTACAATCTCCACAATAGATCCAACTAAGAAAGTTCTAATTAAATTAATGGATCTAGACAAAGACGAGATTGTACTTGTATCCTTAGACAAGAAGGCCAAGAACATAATAGCAAGTGCAGTCGATGACTCCATGCTGCAAAACTTGATCCACTGCCAGTCTACAAAGGAGATGTGGCAGTCCCTAGTCACTTTGATGGAAGGTACAGAAGAAGTTAGGGATGATAGAAGATCCCTTCTGAATCAAAAGTATGAAGCCTTCCGACAAGGAAACAAGGACACCATTGCTGACACCTTTGAGAATTTATTCAAGATAGTGAATGGGCTAAGGGTCTATGGTAGAGTCTTCACAAATGGAGAATTAAATGATAAGTTCTTGAGATCCCTAACTAAGGAATGGGATAATAAGGTCTGTGCCATCAGGGAATTTGGAAAGCTAGCCGAGACAGACCCGCATAACCTCTTCGGGAAGCTTATGTCATATGAGCTTCAACTCAACACCAGAAAGGCTGAAGAAGAGAAGAGCATGTCTGCATTCAAAGAGAAGTCTGTTGCTCTAAAGGCAGACACCTCAAAGAAGTCAAAGGCTGCTGCTCCTGCCCCAGCACAAGAAGTGAGTGAAGAATAAACTTCGGAGCCAAGTACCTCAGTCTCTGAGCTATCTGAAGGAGAGTTCTCACTACTCTCACGTCAGTTCAAGAAATTCTTGAACAAAAAGTAGCAATGGAAAGGCAAGGATGCCTCTTATAAAAGATCACGACATGATGGTGATCGTCAAAGAAAAGGCTCAAACAGCCACGACAGGTATACTCCTAAATAGAACAAACATATTTCTACTGACATCGTTTGTTACTGTTGTAATAAGCCAGGTCATGTCATTGCTGACTGCCCCCATAAGAAGAAGGAGGGTGGAAGAAGAGAGGAAAAGAAGTCATCATACAATAAGAAGAGGACAGAGAACAGCCTAATAGCCAAGAAGGGCAAAACTCTTAGTGACTCTGACTCATCTGACTCGAGTGAAGAAGAAGAAGTCTACTTTGGGCTTATGGCTCTGACGGATGATGAACAAGAACCCCAGTTCACTGGAAGGTAAACTCTCACACTCCTCTTTCAGAATCTGAAGTTTCTGAGCATGATCGTGAGGACAGCTCTTCTGACGATGAATCTGAACTCATGGCCTAGTACAAGGAGTTGATCGTGGCTTACAACAAATGTCGTCGAGTCGTGAAAACTCAGGCTAAAGATATAAAGTCTCTAAAAGCTGAAGAGAGCATCTTGAGAGAGGAAGTCGCTAAGACTGAATCACTCAAAGAGAACTTCAATAATGCTATTGAAGAATACAACAAGACTCTTGAGCACCTTGACCTAAAAGAGAAAATCATCAAAGAGTTGGAAGAACAACTCACTGCTGAAAAGAAACTTGTTGAAAGTTTCTCGAAGCCTAAGACTGTTCTTCCATTCGTTGCTGATTTCTCAGCTAAGGCCAAGGGTGCTGGATTAGGCCATGAAGAAGCTCCTAGTAAATCTTCTAGGAGGAACAAGACTCAAAGAAATAATAAGGCTGCCAAGAAGGCCTTGGCCAAAGAGAAGGGGAAAACCCCTCAAGATCAGACTTCATTCAAGAAAGTCATATTTCCAACTAATGAGTTTGATCTTGACTCATCCTACAGTCACTTGACCAGGCCTACCTATGTAGTGTCAAAGTCCCGTTATCAAGGATGGACTCACCCCAGAAACTTTGGTGAGAGTGTCTTTAAGGAACCTTATGAAGAAGTCATTCTTCAGAGCTATGGCCAATCATGGTCATAACTTCAAGAAAGCACCCAAGGTAAAGCCCGCTGTGGAAAGGCCACGGAAGGAGAAGAAATCATGTGATTGCCATCATCATGAAGCTTCTTCCTCCAAGAATGCTACCCTTGCTAGACCACAATTGCAAAAGGTCAAGCAGGAGAACATAAGGCAAAGATACAACACGTTTGACTGTTGGTTGTAACACCCCGGATTTTTGATTGCGTACGCTTGATGGGCGTTACGTTGGCTTTGACCATTGTTCGAGCATGGTTTTTTCCCGCGGGCTTGCGAGTGGCTGTTTGGTAGCCGAGTTGCACGATTCTCCAGCAAACCGGAGTCCAGATGGGGACTCGGTGAGGCCTCTTAGGGAATGCTTGCACTTTTTCGCGCCCGGGAAATGTCGCTCAAAATGAGTTGCTGGTACAGGAAACAAAAAGGGTAAAAAGTTCTTAAGGCAAAAATGGTCTAGGACGACACAGAAACATTTTTCAAAACAGGGAAAATAGGCATTTTTGTGCGTGACACGCCCCCCGACACGGGCGTGTCGGGGCGTGACCCAGGGCATGACCTGGGCGTGACCTCCTTGACTCGACGATTTTCTGGTGTCGAGTTGAGCTCGACGAATGGGGTACACGCCCCGTGACACGGGCGTGTCACGGGCTGTGTCCCGCAGTGTCGAGTGTCGAGTGTCGAGTGTCGAGTGTTGAGTGTCGAGTGTCGGGTGTCGAGAGAGGGGACACGGCCTGTGACACGGGCGTGTCACAGGTCGTGTCCAGCTGTGTCGAGTGTCGACACTTTGTGTCGACAAGGTGTCGAGACACGGGCTACACGCCCTAGGTCACGGGCGTGACCGACCCGTCACGGGCATGTACCCGGCCGTGTACCGTGTGGATAAACTTGGAATTGCCGACTTTCTGCGCCGCTTACGGTACACGCCCTGTGTCACGGGCGTGACACAGGGCATGACCGGCCCGAAAATCGATTTTTTCCCAGTTTGTTTGTGCCGTTCATTTCCTTGATTCTGCATCTAACGGTCCAGCTCTGTTCTGGAGGAAATAAGGCGGAAACAGAGTTTCTTCTCCTCATTTCACCTTCTCTTCATCTTCTTCTTCATTCTCAAAGAGAAAGCAAGAGAGCAAGGGCTCAAGCAAGGCAAGGAAAGAGAGGAGCAGCCGTCACGGCATCGTTTCGGTTCAGGCAAGCGGTGTTCTTCACCCTTGCCAATCTTCTTTCTTGTCTTTGATTGTGCAAAATAGCTAGTTTCTCTTTCAAGTTTCATGAGCTTGTTCTTCTTGTTTTGGGTGTTTCCTCACTAGCCTTAGTATGCTCTTAAATTTCCCTATGCTGAACGACTTTGATTCATGTAGCTAATTTCCCTATGCTCTTAAATTTCTCTTGTTCATGTGATTCATGTAGCTAATTTGATTCTTGTTCATATAGCCTTTCTAATTTGATTCCTGTTCATGTAGCATGTGATTCTTGTTCCAAACATGTGATTTATGTAATTAGATTAATCAAACTCTTTCATGTGATGAAGTGCATCAAACTCTACGTTGACAATTGGTCGTCATGTGTGAGGATGAAGGAAGGGAAAGTGGTACTTGGGTTACGGTTAGGTTCGTTTATGGTGAGATTTGATTGTGGGGTTACGGTTAGGTTCGTTTATGGTGAGTTTTGCGAGGCGAATGTGAACCATGGCAGAAGCGTGTGTGTGCGGATTTGGTAAGGGGTGGTGTGGGTTATGCCTTTGTGGCCACCGGGTTTGGATTTGTGGTGAAGAGCACCATTTTTGCCCCGGTTTGGGCTGGTTTTTATTGGTGCGTTCCACTTTAGGGCTGCCACCAAAATACCCTTGCTGAATCGCATGTAACCGCTGCTTATGTTTCACTTGTTTAGTTGTTTCTTGTACTAAGAATGATGAAATGGGCATGTGTTTTGCCTTTTGCTCCTGCGGGTTGAGCAGGACTTGATGAACCTTGTACGCACTTGGTGCGTTTGGCATGTGTTTTGGTGTGCTTGTTTTCTTCACTCATTTTACTTATATGAAACATTGCTTCGGGGTCGGTAAGCCCCTTCATGATATTGTATAAACATGCTGCTCTTCTGTTTAGTGTATCTTCGAGGATTGCTGCGGTATTCTTTCTTGAATGCCTCAGGTGCAGGTTGTAGCCGGTTGAGCGGCTAGGTTTGTTGGTGGCATTTCTTGGGAGCTAGCCGAGCTTACTGAGCAAGGTAGTTCTTTTCTTTGGTGTACAGACATACATGTGCCCCAATGGGTTAGTGTCAGCTTGTTGGCGCTCATTGGTGGTTTGCTTTACTTGTGATGTATGAATAATTGACTGCTAATATGACTCATTTGGATGATGTCTTCTTGCTCTTGGGAAGGATTTATGGTAGGTTGCATTAGGTATTTTAAAGCTAAACCAAAACTATTAGTGTAGACATGCATAACATGTTTTGGTCACCAAACACGTATTTTCCAAATGACGTAAACAAAGATGATTTCTTATAGTAGTATCACTATAGACTGCATATAGGAGAACGTCATATATAAACAAAGTATTTCCGCCGCGTACAAAGACAGTTTTTGATACCTAAGGCCGAGGGATACGGCCATTAAATCCAAAGGTTTTCTTACATGGAACTGTTGAATTTCAACTTTATTTATGCGTCAAAGGTTTCCTGAGCGTGTGCAGTTATCCCCTGCACGACGTGGCATCATAACCCGTAGTTCCTCTTGCTCTGATACGAGGTACTCGTTGAGGAAATGCGGGTTGTGACAGTTGGTATCAGAGGGAGGTTTGCTTGACAATTGGTCGGGCAAACTTTCTTTTTGGTTGTAAGCATCATATCATACACACACCGAGGTGCCATCAGTATGTCTTGGCCGACGCACGCACACTACACTCATGGCATGACAAGAAGTATACGGGGCATATTATGTAGTATGGGATGCATAATATGTGGTTGTATATGGATCCACCATAGGGGCAACATGTGCGGGTTATGTAGTATGGGATGCATAACCTTACCACATGGATGCGACTAGCACGTTTTCTTTTCTTCGTTGCATGCAATGCTATGTAGTATGGGATGCATAGCATTGTGATGCGTACGACCGCTCATGGCATGCATTAAGGCCTTTCTAGATTGCATCGCACAGTACGCATAACATAACATTGCATGAGCACAATGTGCCAAGCTAAAGATGTACATGATGACACCTGTACACTCATGGTTTTGGGTCAAATAACGTCATGCCTTCATGGGTTAGGCACGTCATCTTTAGGTTAGGCATACCATCATTCTCAAACTCCCAGAGCAAGTTAGCAGTTGATATTCATATTTATATATATAGGGTCTGTACATAGCCGTTGTGTGTTTTGTTGGGTTTGAGCTTGATAAGAGTGAACATGTGTATAGGATGTCGAAGCGTCCAGTGACAAGGCAAACTCCCCAATCCGAGGGCGAGTCTTCGGGCACGCAGAATAATGCCCTGATGGATAGTTTACGCCAAAGTAATGAGGATTTGACGAGGCAGGTGCAGGAAGTGCAGTCCCAGCTCCAAGCTATGTCATCAGCGATGTCTGGACTGGCACCAAGAGGGCAAGAGACGGTCCGAGGCCCCACCAGTTCTACTCCTTCCATGGCAATGATACCCCCAGTTGTGGTTCCTCCTGCGATGACTTTCATCTCGCAGTTTCAGCGACTTGGACCACCGATTTATGATGGAAAAGAGGACTTTGTGATCTTAGATGATTGGGTGATCACGTTGGAAGAAATGTTTGGTTATGCTGGCGTTACTGAGGACCATAAGGTGATGCTTGCCGCCTATCAACTCAAAGGGTTGGCTAAAGGTTGGTGGTTGCGCGAAAAGGAGAGCTTAGGGGAGGGATGTTCGTGGGAAGCCTTTAAGGACATGTTACGGCGCAAGTTTCTACCATCAGTTGAAAGGGACCGCCTGATGAATGATTTCTTGTACCTGAAGCAGAGGAAACTCACAGTTAGTGAGTATGAAATCGAGTTTAGCAAGTTAAGTCAGTTCGCTTCGAGCTTGGTGATGACGGAAGCTGACCGCATAAAAAGATTTCTTAGCGGACTCCACAGCGACGTGCAGCAGTTCGCAAGTGTTTATGGAGCGACGAGTTACACCACGGTGGTGGAGGCTGCTTTGAAGGTTGAAGCGATCGAAAATGCAAAACAAAGAGGAAAACTGATGAGGAAGGATAAGAGGAAGCTGATGGGAGGGAAAAGCTCCCAAGACTCAGATGTACGGAAGAAGATCAAGGAGACGTGTAGCTTCTGTGGCCGGTCAGGCCACCCATTTGAAAAATGTTTCAAGCGGTTGGGGATGCAAAAGAAGGAGCAGGTGCACGCCATTCAGAGTGCGCCAACTAGAGACTTGGAGTGTACAGCTTGTGGGGGGAGAGGTCATGATATGAGCCGCTGCTGGGTCAAGGACAAGGTGTGCTTCAAGTGTGGCAAACAGGGACATCTGAAGGCAAGGTGCCCACAAAACCAACCCGTGCTGCAGCCAATGCCACTCCAGGCTTTGCCTCCGCCTCTGCGTTTGGACAAAGGAAAAGGGAAGTTAAATGTGATCTCCTTAGAGGAAGCTCAGATGTCACCCTAGGTTATCTCAGGTTCGATTTATTCCTCTGGTTCACGTTTTGTTTCTGCCTTTTATGCGTAGTTCTTAGTTCCAGATATACCCTTATAGGAAACTTTAAGGTAAATAATCGTTGGGAGCGAGTTCTTTTTGATTCTAGCGCGACTCATTCATTTGTGGCTCGAACCTTTTTGGATCGATATCATCTGACACCAGATCGAGTGGGGAATGCCTTTTTGGTGAAATTCCCTTCCGGTGCTTCTGTGGTGGCAGACTGGGGTCTTCTTGATTGTCCCATTTTGTTGGGCAATTTCTTAGCAAAGGCTAATTTCAAGGTGATCGATTTCGAGGATTTTGATGTCATTCTGGGCATGGACTGGTTATCCCGCTATGACGCCATCATCCAGTGCAAAGGGAAGCGCTTGGATTTTATCAAGGACAATGGTCAGCCGGGAAGTGTTTATGGTGATTCATGTCAGGATACTCCAGGGATTTCGGCGGTATGTGTTCGGACGTTGTTTGTTTCCGATTATTTTGCTTGTTTAGTCTCAGTTGTGGGGACTAGTGTTGTTTTGCCGCGTTTGGAGGAGATTCCTGTTGTGCGTGAATTCCCAGATGTTTTTCCTACTGATCTTCCTGGTCTTCCCCCTGATCGTGATGTCGAGTTCGTTATTGATTTGGAACCGGGTACGCGGCCTATTGCGAAAGCGCCGTACAGAATGGCCCCGCATGAGCTATCAGAGTTGCGTATCCAGTTGGATGACTTATTGGCAAAAGGGTTTATCAAGCCGAGTTCATCACCTTGGGGTGCACCGGTGTTATTTGTGAAGAAGAAAGATGGGTCGATGCGGCTTTGCATCGATTACCGGGAGTTGAACAAGGTGACGATTAAAAACAAGTACCCACTGCCAAGAATTGATAATTTGTTTGATCAACTGCGTGGCAGTTCAGTATTTTCGAAGATTGATCTCCGTTCGGGCTATCATCAGCTTAAGGTCCGGGAGTCTGATATTCCGCGGACTGCATTTCGTTCAAGGCATGGTCATTTTGAATTTCTGGTGATGTCGTTTGGTTTAACCAACGCACCATCAGCCTTCATGGATATGATGAACCGGGTGTTCAAGGACTACTTGGATAAGTTTGTGGTGGTTTTTATTGATGACGTACTTGTCTACTCCCGCAGTACTGAGGAGCATGAACAGCATCTGCGATTGGTATTGGCCACTTTGTGAGACCAACGGTTATTCGCCAAACTAAGCAAATGCGAGTTTTGGTTGCCTCAAGTTGCTTTTCTGGGTCATGTTATTAATCAACATGGAATTTCAGTGGATCCCGAAAAGATTGCTGCAGTCATGGAATGGAGAAGACCGGAGACACCCAAGGAGATTCGAAGCTTCTTGGGATTGGCCGGCTATTATCGCAGATTTGTCGAAGGTTTTGCGACGTTGGCCGCACCTTTGACTCGCTTAACCCAGAATAATGTGGCGTTTGAGTGGCATGACAAGTGTGAGGCGTCCTTCCTGGAACTCAAGAACAGGTTATGTACCGCTCCTGTGTTGATCTTGCCGACAAAAGGGATAGATTATGACGTCTTTGTGGATGCGTCGCACGTTGGACTTGGATGTGTATTAATGCAAGACAAAAAGGTGATTGCGTATGGGTCTCGGCAGTTGAAAAGTCATGAAAAGAACTACCCAACACATGATTTGGAGTTCGCAGCGGTGATATTTGCCTTGAAGTTGTGGAGACACTTACTTTATGGCGCACAGTGTAAAATCTTTACAGATCATAAAAGTTTAAAGTATGTCTTCACGCAAAAGGAATTGAATCTGCGCCAACGGCGATGGCTTGAATATGTAGCTGATTATGATGTGGACATTCAGTATCATCCGGGGAAAGCGAATGTTGTGGCCGATGCATTGAGTCGGAAGACGGGGAAATTATTTCATCTTTCAGTCGACCGTCTTGTGGAGTAATTTCTATTGATGGATATTACTGTGGGCAAGTATGACCCGCAAAGTCATTCGATGGTAGAAGAACCTTCTTGGCTGGTGCTTGCAAGACAACATCAAAAGTATGATCCTGATCTGTTACATCTATTGCTTCGGACTGAAAAAGCGTGAATTACCGGATTTTTCTATTGATGAAGAGGGCACGTTAAAGTATCGTGGTCGATTTTGTATTCCCGCAGTTGGAGATATTCGCGAGAAGGTGTGTCGAGAAGCTCATGGCTCAAGTATGGCCTACCATCCAGGCTCAACCAAAATGTACCGTGATTTGAAACAAATTGTCTGGTGGTTTGGACTGAAAAGAGATATAGCGCGATTTGTAGCTGAATGTCATACCTGCAAGCGGGTGAAAGCTGATCATGGGAGGCCTGGTGGCAAGTTGACACCATTGGAGATTCCAACATGGAAGTGGGAAAGCATCTCAATGGATTTTATTACAGGCCTACCAAGATCTCCACGAGGACATGACTCCGTGTGGGTGATCGTGGATAGATTGACCAAGTGTGCTCATTTCATACCATGTAAGGTCAACTACCCGATGAAGACAATAACGGAGCTCTATTTGAATGAGATCATCCGACTGCATGGTGTGCCAGTCAATATTATTTCAGACAGGGATTCCCGATTTACTTCTCGTTTCTGGAAGAGTCTACAAGAGGGTTTGGGCACGGAGTTGCGGTATTCCACTGCGTATCACCCTCAGACGAATGGCCAAACAGAACGAGTTAATCAAATTGTAGAAGATATGATTCGATGCTATATTCTTGAGTATGGCGGAGCATGGGATGAACGTTTGCGGGTTATCGAATTCACATATAATAATAGTTATCAAGAAAGCTTGCAAATGGCTCCGTTCGAAGCTTTATATGGGCGTCGATGTCGAACTCCCCTCTTTTGGACTGAAGTTGGCGAGCGGCCTTTGTTGGGCCCAGAGGCGCTCGAGGATATGGAAGTTGTTGTACGACTTATTCGGGAGAAGCTCCGAATCGCCCAAGAGCGATATGAAAAGTACGCCAACCGACGAAGGTCGGAAGTCGAGTTTGCGGTGGGGGATTTCGTTTTCTTGAAAGTCTCCCCAATGGTTGGGATTAAAAGGTTTGGAAAAGAGCCCAAATTAGACCCAAGGTTTGTGGGTCCCTTCAAGATTCTTGCGCGAGTTGGTGCATCCGCTTACAAAGTAGAGTTACCCGTGAACTTTCCTGGTGTTCACGACGTGTTTCATGTTAGCCAACTTCTCAAGTGTGTGCGGCATGACACGCAAGTGTTGGATGTGGTGCCGCAATTGGCGCCAAACCTTTCTTATGTGGAGATGCCCATCCGGATATTGGACTCCCAAGATCGCGTGTTACGGAAAAAGAAGAGTCTTATGGTCAAGGTGCTATGGAAAAATCAGAATGTGGAAAGCGCGACGTGGGAGCTCGAGTCAACGATGAGGGCGGCTCACCCTCATTTGTTCCCGTAAACAAGCTGGTATGTGGATTGGTGTTTTTGTTGCATTGCTGTTTTTGGTTTGTTACCTTATTTTGATTGAGATCAAAATGATTGAAAAGTTTCGAGGCGAAACTTTTTGTTAGGGGGAGTGATTGTAACACCCCGGATTTTTGATTGCGTACGCTTGATGGGCGTTACGTTGGCTTTGACCGTTGTTCGAGCATGGTTTTTTCCCGCGGGCTTGCGAGTGGCTGTTTGGTAGCCGAGTTGCACGATTCCCCAGCAAACCGCAGTCCAGATGGGGACTCGGTGAGGCCTCTTAGGGAATGCTTGCACTTTTTCACGCCCGGGAAATGTCGCTCAAAATGAGTTGCTGGTACAGGAAACAAAAAGGGTAAAAAGTTCTTAAGGCAAAAATGGTCTAGGACGACACAGAAACATTTTTCAAAACAGGGAAAAATAGGCATTTTTGTGCGTGACACGCCCCCCGACACGGGCGTAACGGGGCGTGACCCAGGGCATGACCTGGGCGTGACCTCCTTGACTCGACGATTTTCTGGTGTCGAGTTGAGCTCGACGAATGGGGTACACGCCCCGTGACACGGGCGTGTCACGGGCCGTGTCCCGCAGTGTCGAGTGTCGAGTGTTGAGTGTCGAGTGTCGGGTGTCGAGAGAGGGGACACGGCCTGTGACACAGGCGTGTCACAGGGCATGTCCAGCTGTGTCGAGTGTCGACACTTTGTGTCGATAAGGTGTCGAGACACAGGGCTACACGCCCTAGGTCACGGGCGTGACCGACCCGTCACGGGCGTGTACCCGGCCGTGTACCGTGTGGATAAACTTGGAATTGCCGACTTTCTGCGCCGCTTACGGTACACGCCCTGTGTCACGGGCGTGACACAGGGCGTGACCGGCCCGAAAATCGATTTTTTTCCAATTTTTTGTGTCGTTCATTTCCTTGATTCTGCATCTAACGGTCCAGCTCTGTTCTGGAGGAAATAAGGCCGAAACAGAGTTTTTTCTCCTCATTTCACCTTCTCTTCATCTTCTTCTTCATTCTCAAAGGGAAAGGAAGAGAGCAAGGGCTCATGCAAGGCAAGGAAAGAGAGGAGCAGCCGTCGCGGCATCGTTTCGGTTCAGGCAAGCGGTGTTCTTCACCCTTGCCAATCTTCTTTCTTGTCTTTGATTGTGCAAAATAGCTAGTTTCTCTTTCAAGTTTCATGAGCTTGTTATTCTTGTTTTGGGTGTTTCCTCACTAGCCTTAGTATGCTCTTAAATTTCCCTATGCTGAACGACTTTGATTCATGTAGCTAATTTCCCTATGCTCTTAAATTTCTCTTGTTCATGTGATTCATGTAGCTAATTTGATTCTTGTTCATATAGCCTTTCTAATTTGATTCATGTTCATGTAGCATGTGATTCTTGTTCCAAACATGTGATTTATGTAATTAGATTAATCAAACTCTTTCATGTGATGAAGTGCATCAAACTCTACGTTGACAATTGGTCGTCATATGTGAGGATGAAGGAAGGGAAAGTGGTACTTGGGTTACGGTTAGGTTCGTTTATGGTGAGATTTGATTGTGGGATTACGGTTAGGTTCGTTTATGGTGAGTTTTGCGAGGCAAATGTGAACCATGGCAGAAGCGTGTGTGTGCGGATTTGGTAAGGGGTGGTGTGGGTTATGCCTTTGTGGCCACCGGGTTTGGATTTGTGGTGAAGAGCACCATTTTTGCCCCGGTTTGGGCTGGTTTTTATTGGTGCGTTCCACTTTAGGGCTGCCACCAAAAGACCCTTGCTGAATCGCATGTAACTGCTGCTTATGTTTCACTTGTTTAGTTGTTTCTTGTACTAAGAATGATGGAATGGGCATGTGTTTTGCCTTTTGCTCCTGCGGGTTGAGCAGGACTTGATGAACCTTGTACGCACTTGGTGCGTTTGGCATGTGTTTTGGTGTGCTTGTTTTCTTCACTCATTTTACTTATATGAAACATTGCTTCGGGGTCGGTAAGCCCCTTCATGATATTGTATAAACATGTTGCTCTTCTGTTTAGTGTATCTTCGAGGATTGCTGAGGTATTCTTTCTTGAATGCCTCAGGTGCAGGTTGTAGCCGGTTGAGCGGCTAGGTTTGTTGGTGGCATTTCTTGGGAGCTAGCCGAGCTTACTGAGCAAGGTAGTTCTTTTCTTTGGTGTACAGACATACATGTGCCCCAATGGGTTCGTGTCAGCTTGTTGGCGCCCATTGGTGGTTTGCTTTACTTGTGATGTATGAATAATTGACTGCTAATATGACTCATTTGGATGATGTCTTCTTGCTCTTGGGAAGGATTTATGGTAGGTTGCATTAGGTATTTTAAAGCTAAACCAAAACTATTAGTGTAGACATGCATAACATGTTTTGGTCACCAAACACGTATTTTCCAAATGACGTAAACAAAGATGATTTCTTATAGTAGTATCACTATAGACTGCATATAGGAGAACGTCATATATAAACAAAGTATTTCCGCCGCGTACAAAGACAGTTTTTGATACCTAAGGCCGAGGGATACGGCCATTAAATCCAAAGGTTTTCTTACATGGAACTGTTGAATTTCAACTTTATTTATGCGTCAAAGGTTGCCTGAGCGTGTGCAGTTATCCCCTGCACGACGTGGCATCATAACCCGTAGTTCCTCTTGCTCTGATACGAGGTACTCGTTGAGGAAATGCGGGTTGTGACATTGGTGTTGTGGCAGAATTGGTCACTTTGTCATCGATTGTTGGTTTAATCCCAGAAATGTTTCTACTCCTCATGTTGGCAATATGAGAAAGACAGCTCATAATGCAAATACTCATAGGGGGAGTATTCTAACACGATACTAAGGACCCAAATGTGTTTCGGTTCCTAAGGCAAACTGATTATGATTGCAGGTATGTCCAAAGGCCACCAAAACGCCAATATGGTATTTGGACAGTGGATGCTCTCGGCATATGACAGGGACAAGAAGCCTACTTCAGAACTACTCTACAGTCTTGAATGGACCAAAGGTCATCTTTGGAGGTTCAGACCGAGGAATCACTAAATGATATGGTATGATTACACAATCTTATAAGAATAAGCCAACTCTGCGATAAAGGATACATAGTTGAGTTTCACGCTGATAGGTGCTTGATAAAATCCGTTGACAATATGAAAACGATTATATCCGGCACTCGAAGCAAAAACATATTTTGTTTAAATTTCATTTGTATAGACTCTTCTACACCAGTGTGCTTTTTAGCAAAAGATAGTGCATCTCTTGGTGACCAATGGCACAAGAGACTAGCACATATTAATTTCAAAACTATTAATAAATTATTTTCACTGAATTTAGTACGTGATGCCCCAAATGTCAAGTACGTCAAAGATAGACCTTGTCATGCATGTGTAAAAGGCAAGCAAACAACCACTACCTTTAAAAGTGTTATTGGCAAAGATTCTAATAGATGTCTCCATCTACTCCATATGTACTCGTTGAGTCCACTTCAAGTTAGAAGCTTGGTAGGTAAGGATTATACATTGGTAATTGTTGATGACTACTCGTGCTTTGTGTAGGTGTTCTTTCTGAAACACAAGTCAGATACCTTCGACATATTTACTAATTTTGTCAGGCAAGTCCAGAATGAATACAACTGTTCTGTAGTCAAAATTAAAAGTGACAATGGAATAGAGTTCAAGTCCGGGATCATGATAGAATTTTGTGAAGCTTGGGTATCTTTCATGAGTTTTCCTCTCCTCGTACTCCACAACAGAACGGAGTGGCTAAGAGAAGGAATAGAACACTCATAGAGGCCTGTAGGACCATGTTGAGTGATTCTTCACTTCCGGAATACTTCTGGGCTGAAGCCGTCAACACTGCATGCCACGTGGAAAATCGAGCACTCATAAATAAAAACCACGATAAGACACCTTACGAACTTCTAAAGGGTAGGAAACCACCAACCGTATCATATTTTAGAACTTTTGGTTGTAAGTGCTTTGTGCTCAACAGTGGCAAGTATCATACTACTAAGTTTAGCGAAAAGAGTTTTGAAGGTATTTTTGTAGGATATGGTAGCTATAGTAATACATACAGGATATTTAATAGAAAAACTCTAGTTGTAGAAGAATCAATACATGTTGTATTTGATGAGACGAGCTTGCTGCAAGGCAACTCTTCTAGTATGCTCATTGAAGATGCAGGTACAAAGTTGAAAGAAATTAGATTGGATGAACCATCTGATGATAAAGGTGAAAAGTTCATCAAGATCACCACTCCAACCCCTATTGGAGAGGATGATGATCAAGATGAAGATGTTGTCCAAGTTGATGAAGTCACTCCGGTGATTGAAGATAATCCAGATGTAAGGAACCTAGAACTCAGACATCTGAAGGATCACCCCATGGACCAGATCATAGGAGATCCCCGGGATGGTGTCAGAACTCGTAGAGGTATAACTAACGAGAATTTATATTTAAGCTTTCTCTCACAGGTTGAACCAAAGAAGTTTGAGGAAGCAAACTCAGACGCATCGTGGATATTGGCAATGGAAGAAGAACTAAATCAGTTCAAACGCTGTCGAGTATGGAAACTTGTTCCAAGACCCAAACGTAAGAACATCATCAGAACAAAATGGGTCTACCGGAACAAGATGGATGAGGATGGAACGATCATGAAGAACAAAGCCAGACTCGTCGCTAAAGGATATCGTCAAGAAGAAGGAATCGACTTTGACCATACGTATGCTCTAGTGGCAAGGTTGGAGGCCATCAGGTTATTCCTAGCATATGTTGCACACAAAGGCTTCACCGTCTATCAGATGGATGTGAAGTATGCCTTCCTTAATGGTGACATAAAGGAAGAGGTGTATGTGAAACAACCACCAGGTTTCGTTGATTATAACTTTCCTGATTACGTTTATTTATTGCATAAAGCCTTATATGGTCTGAAATAAGCTCCTCGAGCTTGGTATGAGATGCTGTCTAGCTTTCTACTTGAGAACAGGTTGACAAAGGGAAAGATAGATATGACATTATTTCTTAGGGAAATAAAAGGCAAGATTTTGCTAGTGCAAATCTATGTCGACGACAATATTTTTTTCTCTACTGACGATAACCTCTGCAAGAAGTTTTCAAAACTTATGCAAAGGAAGTTTGAAATGAGTAGTATGGGCGAGTTGAAGTATTTCTTAGGGCTTCAGGTGAAACAATCCGAAGATGGTTTTTTCATCTCGCAGACCAAGTTCACCAAAGAGCTAATTAAGAAATTCGCAATGGAGAACGCAACCTCGATGAGGACTCCAATGGGAACTATGTCTCTGGACAAGGATGAGAAAGGGAAACCTTTTGATGAAACCAAGTACAAAAGCATAATTGGATCCTTACTCTACCTTAATGCTAGTAGACCAGACAATGTTTTCAACATGTGTATGTGCTAGATTTCAGGTGAACTCTAAGGAATCTCACTACGCTGCTGCAAAGCGGATTTTGAGATACCTTAAAGGTAGGCCAAATCATGGCTTATGGTACCCTAGAAGTAATGATAGCAAGCTCATATGTTTTTCAGATGCAGATTTTGCAGGAAATAAAGACGACAGGAAAAACACTTTCGGGACTTGCCAATTCCTAGGAAGAAGGCTTATCTCCTGGAGTAGCAAGAAGCAGAACTGTGTAGCAATCTCAACAGCTGAGTCAGAGTACATCTCTGTAGGAAGTTGTTGTGCACAGTTGCTATGGATAAAGAATCAATTTGAAGATTATAATATGAAGTTCAAGAACATTCCATTGTTTTGCGACTCTTCCAGCGCAATTGCAATAGCCAACAACCCATTCTTGCATAGCCGGACAAAGCACATAGAGCTGAGGTATCACTTCATCCGGGAACATGTGGAGCATGGGGACATAGATCTACAGTATGTCTATACAGACAGGCAGATTACAGACATTTTCACGAAGCCGCTGGATGAGACCAAGTTCTCATTCTTCAAAACAGAACTTGGAATGCTCAACAAAGAAGATTAGAGAAGGTGGACTCACAAGAAGGTTCAGAGATCAAGAATCAGTCAAAAGTTGGAATTCTACAAATCACTAACTTTTTGACTCGAGTAAGAAGCAAAGTACACTAGTAAGAAAATGATCTACTCGGGTAATCTACTTGACCTACTCGAGTAACCTATAAGACACTCGAGTAACCTACTCGAGTAACAGAATGACTTACTCGAGTAGTCGAATCATTTACTCGAGTAATAAAAGTTCACTCGAGTACTTCAGCATAACTACTCGAGTACTTCAACTTATCTGTTTGAGTACTTCTAGACATCACTCGAGTACTTCCAGCCATATCTACTCGGGTATCTCAATATTTTTACTCGAGTAATATCCAGTCTCTCGAGTATCTGTCAGCCAACTTGTTCTCCTTGATTCAAATTTCCTTATTCGCAACCCGAGGCTGATGTCGCCACTTCTAAGGTATGATTCCATCTGTTATCTCTTAATTAGACATAAACCTCGGGTTATATAAATCGGAAATTCCAAAATCATTCTCTACACGAAATCATTTTCCCTCTCGGGTAAGCCGACAGTCGTTTCGCCTTCCGCAAGAAGTTGCAGATCTGCATCATCTTCCTCCCCGCCATAGTTTTTCCAAGACCTTCTTTATCATGGCCTCTTCTTCAAAGATTGCATCGGTTCCGAACTGGTTGTCGCCGGTATCGCAGAACTTTCAGAAGATTTTCACAATCTTATGATACTTCTCGATACCGCCAGACTTACCTTTGTTCTCTAAGAGCCCTGTAAAATTCTATTTCCAGATGTTGCCGAGTTCTTTAGAAATGTCAAGGTCAAGCGACATGGAGCAGTTCTCAAGTCGAAAGTCAGAGGAATTAAAATCAAACTTACTAAGACCTCTGTTTCACAACTTCTTCGACTGACGATCGTGGATGAAGAAGATCATCTTGGGCCTGATGAATCTGACAGGACATGTATGTTCTGTGGCATTTCTCCTGATGAAGAATACATCAAAAGGTCTCAGCTGAATCCTGAAGGAAAACTACTGGTGGACATTATAGGGAAGGTCCTTCTCTGCAAAACTAGTTCTATCAGAGATATCTCACTCTCTTTCTTTGACATTATGCAAGCCATAGTTTGTTGGAAGAAATTTCAGTTGGGATGATGATTTTGGACAAAATAAAAGACAGCATTAAAGCTCCAAATTATGTCAGGATATATTCTCTCCTCCTTCGTGAAATCAATCCAGAAATCTTCAGCCTCTCCAAAGGAACAGTCCTCTATCACATGAAGAAAGTTTCTATATCTTCTATTCAAATATGGGAGTAAAAACTGCAGAATCCAACTCAGGCTGCCACGGTTCAAGAGATTACAGCCATAGAGGACAGGACCCCATCTCCCTCTCCATATCTGATTGCCAGCTCCTATGGTGCATCTATTGAGGGGGAGCTTGCTCCTTCTGTTCCAGCAAGGATACCTACACCTCCAGCAGTTACTCCTCCTCCACCTCAGACTCCAGAAGAGACTCCATCTGAAGAACAAATTCAAGAAGCCCTACTGTCAATTGAAGCTGCAATCAGTGAGATGATTGATGAGCTGACTGCAGATGAACCCCTTCCTCCTCTACAAAAAGTACCAACTGATGAAGTCCTCAAGCAACCCACTCCAGTACAATCTCCATCTCATTCTCCATCCCCCACTCCACAGTCTCCTACTGCAAATCAAGAGCAGGATGACATCATTTTCATTTCAAATGAGAAAGAGAAAACTCCTGAACCAGCTGAAGCGCCATTAAGAAATTTGGACTTCACCATCCCCATGCTCACTGATGAAGGGGATGCCTTGATTCATACTACTAGAGCTAAGAGCTCTGTAGTAATTAAAGAGATAGCTCCATGGGTTGCTCCTCCTCTAGTTCCCTCCTCTGTTGCTCCTCATGTTGTTGGTCCTTCAAGTGATTTGATGAATCAAGTTGTCCTTCTGCTTCAAGAACAGAGAACCTACTTTGATGCTGCACTCAAAGCTGTTACTGACAAAGTCACTGCTCTAGAGACTGAAATGAGCAGGGGATTTGTTGAGATCCAGCACAATACTGATCAACTCGGAGACCTTTTCCAAATTGGTGGAAAGGCTCTAGATCACACTATTACTAGTGTTGGTCAAGTGATGGAGCAAGGTGTAACCTTTGTAAATAATCATATAGAATTGGATAAGAGAGCTGAAGCTACAACGATGAAGATCTGTGAAGAAATTGGGACCTTCAAAGAAGATGCAATAACTACATTGACTAGTGAAGTAAGAAAGGGGGAGAGCCTAGTGAAGGAATACCTAGAAAAATCAGATACACTCAAGCAACAGCTCTGGGAAGCAAAAATGAAAGAGATCCATGATGATGTTTTAGGACAAATTCAGAGTGTCAAATTCCATACATATGACACTGGTGTCTGGATGCATAATCAAATCCTTCCTTAGTTTGCAGTTGATCCAAATATCATTCCTCACCACCTAAACCTCTTAGCCGTTGTTAATCCTATTCAAGCTCAACAGCCTTCCTTCTCTCCTAGACCTCAAGGCCATGAAGGTCCTCCTCCTGATTCATATGCTCAACTTTGGGAGGATGACCCTGCAGATATCTTTCTCCAGGCCCCTCCAGAAATCTAGACTTCAAAGAAGAAGAGAAAATATGGTGATGGTGCCTCTGCCAGCAGGTCAATCCCAGTTCCTGATTCAGAAAAGAGAAAAGCTCCAGAGTTTGCAGAGATATGGTCTCCTACCTCAAAGTCTCTCATTTTGGATACTCTCAAACTTGTTATGGACTTCCATGAAATCAGAAATATTCATTACAGCTCCCAAGAATGGGAATTATATGAAAAGTCTATGACTAAGAGGAGATTGTATGACAGATAATTTGGAAGGAACAACCCTACTACTCCTCCAAGACCTCCAAAGTACTATCCCAAGCCATTCAGCTACCAAAGGAGATAACAAGAGAAGCAAGACAGGCAGCACCACCAAGTCTAAGCTACAAGGATCATGAGAGTGTGGAAATGATTTTTATAGAAATGATATTTTGGAAAATCACATTTATATAATTCTAAACTTTCATCATATAATCTTGATTATATTCTTATGCTTGATTACACTCCTTTATCTATTTACATATATAGTTCTTTTTATGTCTCTATAATTCACCTTAGTGTAAAGGGTTCTGACTTCTATAAATAGGGGGAGATTATTGGCTATTATTTCCACATTAACCAAGATTTGATGAAGTCACCCTTGAACTAAGATGAATTAAGTTGTATTTGATGCTTTGTTTAAGTTATGTATGTGCATGACTCTAATGCCAAGTTTATACCAATGTCAGTCTACAATGGGTCACCAAACACAGGACCATATAATGTAATCCCTCATTGTGTGATCTATGGTTTTGACTCATGTGTAGCCTCTCTATTGGGATACACTTCAAATTCAAGCACTAGGACTAATTGGAGAAAAGACTTGTTGCTGTATTCACCTAAGAAGAAGAGAATTATGTTTAAAGAATTTTACTAAGTACTTTACTCATGTAGATCCCTACATACTCGAGTGAAATACTTACTCTATAGTCAAGTGAGAATCTTTGTACTCGAGCAAGGAAGTTAGATCTCGAGTAGTCAAGTTATAACTCTTGAGTAGCTAAGTCAACTACTAGAGTGGATTCCTTCTCATTCTCGAGTTAACAGAATTTCTTTTCCAGAAGTTTTCTAAGTAAATTACTCGAGTAGTCATAAAAGTACTCGAGTAGTTTAGTCTTCTGTCTTGAGTTACAGAAGTCTGGATATCGTGTAATCTTTTCCTTACTAGAGTAGTCAAAGTCATGTACTCGAGTAGGTCATCTACTACTTGAGTATTCCAAAGTTAATACTCGAGTAACAAGATTCTCTTCCCTCAAAATTTTTCTAAGTCCATTACTCGAGTAGCTAATTCTATATACTCGATTAGTTCTTATTCTCTCGAGTAGTTCAGTTTCACTACTCGAGTAGCCCAGGATTCTATTCCAGAAAATATTCTAAATCCCTAACTCGAGTAGTTCCTCTACCTCTCGAGTAGTCAATTTCTCTTCACTCGAGTAGTACTTATTATACTCGAGTAGTCCAACTCCACTTCTCGTGTAACTGTTTTAAGCACTCGAGTAAGTTTCTTTGTACTCGAGTAGCTTCTCTTCATTTCAGATTTTCTCCAAGTCTTTACTCGAGTAGTTATCTTCTATTTACTCGAGTAGTCTTATATAGTACTCGAGTGGTTTTATCTTCACTCGAGTATATCAGTTTCACTTTCTTTGAAAATTCATTAAGTCCAAAATTGACAGATTTCTTAATCTACCTTGATGTGATTGGTCCACGTGTACCTCATTAAGAATTAATTATGATTCCTATTGTAGATCCTATATAAGGTCCTGTCAAACTGACAAACCCTAAGAAGAAGTTTTGCAGTCAAAATTATTTCTAAGTTCTCTGAATCTCTTTCTCTCTCCCAGAAGTGAAAGTCGCTACCGCCGATCTTCATCGTTCACATCCGGCTAGGGTTTTCGATCTCAGAGGATTCATATCAAGAAGGTTTACAGATCGAGATCATCGTTCAATTCCTCATCTTCTATCCGATCGTGTGAAGCCAAGAAAGTCCAGATCTAGCTTTGCCGAGATTTTCTTCAACCTCTCTGATAAAGCCGCAAAGTTTAAAAGAGGAAGATCCAGACCGATTGTTTGCAGATCTGAGATAGTGTTACTGTTTGTATTTCTACGTACTTTCTATTTCATTCTTGTAGGAGAATTCTCTCCGAGTGTAGGAGCTTTTGTCTCCGAGATTTTAGGAAGTTTTACCTTCTGAGTGTAGATCCGTTTTGTGGATCGAGATTGTACGAACTTTGTTCCGAGGTGTAGGATTGGTTTTCAATCCGAGATATTGGAGTAGCCGAGTCTAGTGTATTGCTAGATCGGTGAGGGAAAGTGGATGTACCCAAGGTTGGGGAACTACTATAAATCTTTTGTCATCTGTGATTGATTGGTAGATAGTTCTGTGCTTAGACCTAAAATTTTTATTCTGCAAAAAACGCACATCTCACCTATTCACCCCCCTCTAGGTGATTTAGGTAGACAACTAAACACTTTCATGCGGTGACGGTGACCCGCGTTAGTTTTATTATCATAAAGCTTAGGAAACCAAAACTAAACCCCCTTTGCCACGTTAACACTAGCAATCACTTTTCCAATAGCAAAACCATACTCCCTACTTGAACTCCTCGTGAGATCGGTATCCGGGGATTAAACTCCTCACTTTTATTACTTGACTGCGATCGGCACACTTGCCGAGAGCGCATCAAGTTTTATTAAACTCCAGCACTCTTCCCTTGCTCACGGGGATTCTTTTCTGTGTCTCTTGGTAGCGCGTCGCGAGTACGCTCGGAGAACACATGGGCAAGTTCCCCCAGCTGTGCCTATAAGTTCCTCAAAGAAGCGGTTTGAGTGGCCATGTTAGATTGGGCCATCTCAACAACTGTTTCCATCATTTCTTCTAGAGCACTCCTACGTGCCCCTTGCCCGCTCTAATTATAACCCGGCTGCGGTGGTCGTGGTTGGCTATTGGAGGCTTGAGCATCAACTTGATGCTTGCCTCCCTGCCATCTTTGACCTGGGGCATTTTGATTCCACGAGAAATTCGGATGATTTCTCGCGTTTAGGTTATACGCATTATTATAGGGCGTAGTGCGGTTTTGACTGTTTATAAAATTAACACATTCATCAAAGGTTATACCTGCCGGTTCCGCAAATGACTCTCCAGCCAGGCATTCAATAGCGTGTTGGCCGGGATTTCCACATCCCTGGCATGATATGCCCCCAACCGGAGCCGGAGGAGTAGTCGATCTAGTCAGCATCCTTCTTTCATCCATCATAGGGTGGCTTACTTCGGTTTCCTGCATCACCGCATTCACATCAAACAGATTTTTCACCCCCCCTAGGGGAATTTCTTCCCGCAGTCCACTATGTTCTATGGGAAGTTGTGTCTCGAAGAAGCTGCAAAGCCTCTTCAGGATAAAGGTTCATAATTGTGTCGCCGGCTGCTGCGTCGATCATAGCCAGGTAGTTCGGCTCGACACCAAAATAGAATATTTCTACAAGATTCCATGGGTCGCAGCCATGTTGGGGACAACGGCACTGCAGGTCAGCAAAATGCTCCCATGCCTCAGACAACGTCTCTTGGTCCAGCTGCCAGAACGTAGCAATTTCCCTTGGGGCATTCATAATTTTGTCCACTGGGTGGAACTTGGCCAAAAACTTAGAGGATAGAGCCTCCCATGTGGTAGTGGTCCCAGGGGCAATTGTGTGAAGCCAGGTCGTAGCCCTGTCCCTCAGCAAAAATGGTAATAGCTTCAGCTTAACTATCTCATCAGAAATTCCAACATATCGGAAGGTGCCACAAATCTCTGAGAACTCTGCCAGGTGGAGCTATGGGTCCTCACTCGGCAAACCAGAATACTGAATATTATTTCTGGTCATATTCAGAATCGTGGGCTTTATCTCAAAATGGTTGTTGGCAATGGCTGGTTCGAAGCCTGGATAAACACTTCCCGCAGTTAGGGTAGAGAAATCACGCATCGTGCTAACGCGAGGTTAGACCACCTCCTAACCCTCAACAACTCTATCACCTTAGCCATTTCCTACTTGGCCCAAGTCTTCCATTCTAACTTCAGCGGCAGCAGCACACACGCGAGCTCTCCTCGCTCGTGCGGTCTCAAGATCAGCTCCCAAATTTTCACCCTATTACCAGGGTTAGGATCTGTCATACAATATGAAAAATCTATCAAAGCGTCAAACACTTGCAAATATTTCCAAAATAAAAATGCACACAACAGTTGCACTCCCCGGCAACGGCACCAAAACCTTGATTAGCTCCGCGGATAGCTCAAAGTTGTCCTCATCTTGGATGGAGGCTTGCTGAGGTTCCTGCATTTTGAATTAGCCGTGGACAAAATTGAACTATGAAGAACGAGTAATGAAGAAGACAGAATGGTCAAACAACAATCATCTAAGTATTTCTACCACCAGACTTAAACATTTGCTCATCCCGAGCAAATCATCCCTCCGTGCACTAGAAAATAGCTAGCTGGCATAGAGATTTCAAAAATAAGGTAAAGCGAGAAATCAAATATTCATGGGTACAGAAAATATAATAGATAAACTTTTTAATTATGCTACGAAGTTTATAGATTTCGACAAGTGTAATTAAGTATTATAACTACTCAAAAATAGAATTCTGGAGAATCGTTCGGTCATGCGTAGGAAGAAAGTAGGCAGGCCACTAAGTTGAGCATTGCCAAAGATTGGGGCTCGGGACCACCTCCAAAGGAATCCACCAATGTCGGGGACCATATGCTTGCCCGTTCACACTCTCTCCACAGCGCTAGTTTGACTCGAGCGCGAATCCGCAGGACTTTAGGAAGATAATGGGGCTTAGGCGTATACGTAGGTAAGGATGCAAAAGGTAAACAATGACTACGCACAACCCAAATGAGCTCATACAAAAAAAATCCTCTCTCCAAGCAATACATACAGGTGCTCCACACCACAAAACTTGGACTTGACAAACGGGTGCATGCACCGCCTACCAGCACAAAATCTCAAATGGAATTTTCATTTAAACTTTTTCTTCTTTCATATCGAACTACTTTCTTTTTCTCTTTTTCTTTTCTTTTTCAAAAACTTTTGTATCACATTCAGCCACATAATCATGAAATCTGCACCTCACAAACACAAAACAGCACCTCAGCAACATCACCAAATGCAAGAAGTGATATACTAATAGCTCGAGCTAGGGGCATGCTACTGGGATAGGCTTTTGGGCTTTGGTGATCACGGAGTGGGGCTGAATCAACAGGAGAGGTAGGCTCAAAATAGGCTAACAAGGATTACGTTAGGACTGGGTATAAGGCTCAATCGGGTCGAAATGATGGCCTAGATCACACTCACGCTTGACTAACCATGCACCAAAACTTCGAGAGTACCTTGGGGCAAGTTCTTAGCCACCGAGAAAGATGATCCTTCCTCCCGACTAGAGCAATACGAGGCTAGTGGCGGCTACACATATTCCTACACTACAGTTTGATTGCTCCAGATTCCACAGTTTTGAGCAGTACAAACATTATTTACAAATGCAGAAAAGCATAAATCTACGAGCATAAAGAATAAAATTAAATCTATACTACTTCTACACATCATGAGTCCTCGATTAGGAGCACTGCACGAGTTTCACACTACCCTATCCTAAAATCCTAAGCCAGCACCACTATCTTAAAGTTAACACAAAAGAAATAAATTAAACTTGGGTCGAGCGTGTGCTTAAGTGCGTGCTCATGCGGTGTAGGTGCACAATGCTGTCATGATAAAATAAAAAATGAAAATGAAAATACTCTTGTGGTATGCAAGTGCATGCAAAGGTGACTCGCGAAACTTTCCCCCACTAGACTTATACTAAACAATACATCCATGATTTGCAATAAAATTAAAGAAATGAAAGTTGGGGGAGAGGTTACCCATGCTCAGCTAATGAGCATACCAGAAGATTGGCGTTAAACTTCAGCAATAAACCCATGGCCCAAGACAAATTCCACCTGCAAAATAGAATATCTTCAACCACAAAAAGCTATACACAATTAAGTACAACAACTAAATTGCACAAATTTAAAGCAAGCAACAGCATTGGGTCGTTTCCCATAAGCCCTTTTCTTTACCGTCCTTAAGGTGGACCAAATACCTGTATTAACAGATATATAGATAATGTTCAAAAGCAAGAGTTCAAAATGCATGAAAAAGTCCAAAGTTACACACAGCATGAAGATAAATAAAACAAGAAATGGTAAGAAAGGGGACCCCGAAGATCCTTCACTCTTCAGCTAAATGCTGACTTGTGGTAGATCCCCCAAGTCACGTGAGATGAGGGTGAGGTGAAGGCTTTAGGGCCCAGGGAAGACGAGTCTCCCCTACACCTAGCCTCGTCCTTCTCACATCGGCGGGCAAAATCTGATGCCTTGCGTATAAGAAGTTCTTTTCTTTGCAAATTAACAGATGGGGATCGCCAGGGTGGTATATCCACCCTAACCAAATCAGCAACATGCCTATCTTTATCATCGGTGGGAATCCTTTCCTCACCCATGGCGGGTGAAAGATCACCCCAAGTCACCTGTTTAACAGTTTTACAACATTCATTAAGCTTAATCGAAGTTTTTAAATCAATTTCTTGCACGCTCCCAATAGCCGTGCATAGCCCCCGTACCGTTTCTTCAACAACTTGTTTCACGTTAAACAATTCTTCCTTAGCTTCTTCGTTAGCAATCATCAGCACGTCTTTTACTTGTACAACTTGATCTTGCTTATTCAGCACAACATCTGTCTCATCAGCTCTAGTTATATCATCAGATAATAAAACATTTAATTCCAGCAGTTTTTTAGATTCACTCGGGATTAGAGTGGGAAGTGACGGCGATAGCGGCAAATAAACTTTGGAAGCCAAGGTGATGTTGCATGCGCTAAAGCACAGCGTCGCTTCACTGGCTTTCAGGAATGGAACCCCAAGAATAGGCTTTGAATTATTTCCTATGGGTCCCAACACCTAGAAGTCGGTAACAATCACAGCCCTGTTAAGTTTCACCTCCACCTCTTTAATCACCCCATCAGTGTTAAGCACCGACCCATCAGCTAGCACAAGCAATTTCTGGATATTAGTTTCGACATTTAAATTAAGCTTCTCAACATCTTGCAGAGCAAGAATGTTGCACAATGAACCTGAATCACAAAGGGCTACCCTCTCAATTTCATTAATCTCACACTTGACAGCCACTTCATTAATATTGCACTCCTCTGCCTCCCCAGCACTCTTCCCTTGCTCACGGGGATTCTTTTCCGTGTTGCTTGGGAGCGCGCCGCGAGTACGCTCGGATAACATATGGACAAGTTACCTCAGATGTGTCTCTAAGTTCCTCATAGAAGCGGTTTGAGTGGTCATGTTAGATTGGGCCATCTCAACAAACGTTTCCATCATTTTTTCTAGAGCACTCCAACGTGCCCCTTGCCCGCTCTGATTTTTACCCAACTACGGCGCTCGTGGTTGGCTATGGGAGGCTTGAGCATCAAATTGATGCTGGCGTCCCTGCCATCTTTGACCTGGGGAATTTTGATTCCACGAGAAATTCAGATGATTTCTCGCGTTTGGGTTATACGAATTATTATAGGGCGCAGCGCGGTTTTGACTGTTTATAAAATTAACACTTTCATCAAAGGTTATACATGTCGATTCCGCAAATTACTCTCCAGCTGGGCATTCAAAAGCGTGGTGGCCGGGATTTCCACATCCCTGGCATGATATGCCCCCAACCAGAGCCGGAGGAGTAGTCGATCTGGTCAGCATCCTTCTTCCATCCATCATACGGTGGCTTGCTTCGGCTTGCTGCATCACCGCATTCATATCAAATAGATTTTTCGCCCCCTAGGGGCATTTCTTCCCGCAGTCTAGTATGTGCTATGGGAGTTTGTGTCTCGAAGAAGCCGCAAAGCCTCTTTAGGAGAAAGGTTCATAATTGTGCGACCGGCTGTTGTGTCGATCATAGCCTGGTAGTTCGGCTCGACACCAAAATAGAATATTTTTACAAGATTCGACGGCTCGCAGCCGTGTTGGGGATAATGGCGATGCAGGTCAGCGAAATGCTCCCACACCTCAGACAATGTCTCTTGGTCCAGCTGCCGGAACATAGCAATTTCCCTTCGGGCATTCACAATTTTGTCCACTGGGTGAAACTTGGCCAAAAACTTAGAGGACAGAGCATCCCATGTGGTAGCGGTCCCAGGGGCAATTATTTGAAGCCAGGTCTTAGCCCTGTCCCTCAGCGAAAATGAGAATAGCTTCAGCTTAACTACCTCATCAGAAATTCCAACATATCGGAAGGTGCCGCAAATCTCTAAGAACTCCGCCAGATTGAGATGCGGGTCCTCACTCAGCAAACCAGAATACTGCGTATTATTTCTGATCTTATTCAGAATCGCGGGCTTTATCTCAAAATGGATGATGGCAATGGCTGGTCTGAAGCCTGAATAAACACTTCCCGCAGTCGAGGTAGTGAAATCATGCATCGTCTTAACGTGAGGTTGGACCACCTCCTGACCCTCAATAACTCTATCACGTTGGCAATGTCCTACATGGCCAAAGTCTTCCATTCTAACTTCAGTAGCAGCAGCACGCATGCGAGCTCTCCTCTCTCGTGAGGTCAAACACTTGCAAATTTTTCTAGAAGAAAAATGCACACAACGGTTGCACTTCTCGGCAACGGCGCCAAAAACTTGATGCACTCTCGGCAAGTGTACCAGTTGTTGTTAAGTAATAAAAGTGAGGAGTTTAATCCCCGGATATCGATCTCTCAAGGAGTGCAAGTAGGGAGTTTGATTTCGCTATATGAAAAAGGGATTGCAAGCGGGAAATTAACCAAAGGGGGTTTTGATTTGGATTCCTAAGTTAACAACAATAAGAAAACTATTGCGGGTCGCTGTCACCGCGTCACTTTGGTGGATTACTCTAGAGAGTAAAAGGGAAGATGGATGTGCTAATGAGGGTCGCAGTCACCTCTTCGTCTCGCATGCTTCTAGCAATCGCTAGAATGGCACAATCACAACAAGCACAGGAAAAAACTGAAGCTTAACAACACAAGCAATGATTAAGACATAACAACATATCGACATACTGAAACCTTAAGCAAAACATTGTTCTCAAGCAACAATCTCACTATCACAAGTTCAGAATGAAGTAACCACAAGAAGAGGTGTAGAAATACAACCGAGCTCAGAAAGGCTTTCCGAGATTCACGGCCGGAGTCAAGGGTTGTCGGGCCTTGTCTGATTTCGATCTATGGATGATGTCTGGGAACCAAGAAGGGCTGTCACTTCCTTCAAATATCCCATCTTCTTCGTGAATGATCGTTGGGCTAGTTCTGATCGAAGAACTCCACAAGTGCAGCAACAGTGAGCTCGGATGGTATCTTGGAGGTCAGAGAAGATGAAGGTGTCCGGAGGCGTAACTATTGCAAGATTTCTGAGGAGAAACGGTGGTCGGATCAACTCTCCAAGGAGGAGATAGAAAATGGTGGCTGGAGGTGAGTTTTCCCGCTCGGAGGAGCGGAAATGGAAGGGGAGCGGAGCTCGATCCTTGGAAAGAGGAAATCTGCAACTTAAATAAAAAAGTCAGAAAAAATGGTCACGCACGGTTTGGCGCACGACCGTGCGCAAACCGTGCAATATTAACTTTCAGGATAGACACGAGGAAGGAGAACCGTTGACCCATGTGTTTTCCTTCGCGCACGGGCAGTTCTGCCCGTCCGTGAAGGACATCGCACAGGTAGCGACAGTGCACTGGAAAATAGGGACACACAGGAAAACCGTGTGTTCTACTCACGCACGGGTGTTGCCGCCTGTGGGTGAACAAATCGCACGATTAGCCACAGAAAGGAACAAACTAAAAAGCTACAGAAAAACCGCATGTTTCCTTCACGCACGGTTTCGATGAAACTGTGCGTCAACCATGAGTGAGGATCGTCGAACTCAGCTCGGCGAAATTCGTCCAGCTGAACAAAATGCATAATCCAGCGCAAACCATGCGTGAAAGAAACGCACGACCGTGCATTTTCCTTGAGACAGAATTCCTGCCTTGGGGAAAAACGCACCACCTGCACAACAAAATCAAAGCTGGAGCACAAACTCCCAGCACAAAATACTGTAACGAAAACACTAGGAAAGAGCCACGGGGAGCACCATGTGCATACCCCCCAATAACAGAATGTGCAATTGCACACCCTCGGGCCAAAATAATGCACAAAACGGTCCATAACCGAATGATGCAATTATAACCGACATCCGATTGAATTGCAGTGCACGAGTGAGAAAACCAGCCCAGATGAGTCCGAAAAACCCTATAAATATCAGACTCATCATTGGCATTGGACGAACACAGCTTTTTTGGTGTGTCCTACCACCCCGCAGTTGGAGTATGTATATTTAGTCTCATGCCTTTTCAAACCGTATTTTTTGTTATCTAACTCATCTTGTTCCTTCCTTCTAGTATGCAATGAAGGTCTTCCTACTTTTTTCCCTTTCACATTCCATGGAACCAAAAGATTTAAGCTAGTTTTGGGCCATTCCCTTTGTCCTTTAATTGGATTCAACATGTACTCATAGGCTTTTTAAAAAGTTGATTTTTTATAACAGTAATCAACATGATCTTCAACTTTTTCTCTTTTATAAAATATACAGGCAATAGCATGAACACACATAATTCCACAAAGGTCCCATTTATTACAACTGCAGCTTTGTCAGGTTAAGTCCACTGTCCATTTATCTCCTCTCCACCCTTTCACCTCAAATTTGTCATTATCGTTCCATTCCAAAATGTAATCTTGAACTCCCTTTTTATTATTTTCTAAGATCTTCTGGATGTTTGGACATACTTCTCCAGGTGATCTTAATAATTTATCTCTTTGTGTGTGTAATCTCTTCATCAAAATAACTCTAATAATCTCAAGCATAGTCACTATTGGTTTCCCTCTTACCATTAATATGACATTGTTGAAACTTTCACACAAATTATTTAAAAGCATATCACATTTAGACCATGTGCTAAAATGAGACCTTGCCCAATTTCTTGGATGTCTTGCTCTCACCCAATTAAAGGCCACAATGTTAAGTGCTTTAAGTTTTTACATTTAGCTATTAAAATCAACAAGTTTCGTGGCGGATAATGCGTCCTTCTAAAATAAAGATTTGAGTTGTACATCTTTATGTATTTGCTTGAAATTGCTATACATATGTCTAACGCAAAACCTATGCTCCGAATTTGGTAATAATTCTTCCACTGCTCTTATAAGTCCCTTTTGCTTATCATAAATTACTTTCCAAGTATAACTGTTATCAATTTTCAAGTCCAGTATGAGTAGACCAATAAACCACTCCCAAGATTTCTTATTTTCTTTTAAAACCATTTCATAGGCTACAAGATGCATACCATTATTGCCATCAATTCCAACTGCGCAAAGTAAAACTCCTCCATTTGATGTCTTAAGATGAGTTTCATCTAGACCTATAACTGGCCTGCTACCGGAAAGGAAACCCATTTTTAAAGCACCCCAACATATATACAATCTCTTGAAAGTACATGTTTGGGTTGCTGAAATCTCTTTACATTGAACTTTAATTGTAGTGGTTGGATTGGGTCAACGCATTTCTTCACATTAACTCCAAATGCTAGCACATTGCTCCAACTCTGAACCATGAATTAGATTGTTTGCATGTTTTTTAGCTCTATACATTTTCAAAATGGAGATAGAGGTTCTATTTTCCATTTGAAACATCTCTAACATAGATTTAACCGACCATTCTGGGTTACTCCATTGATGATGTTGATATTTTTTAGCAAGAAAGTCGGAAGTACAATGTTTAGAGCTTGGGGCTCTATAACATGAATGCTCTCCTTTGATGGTCTTTACTTGGAAAGTACGGTCATTTTTGGAAATGAAAGAAGCATACATTAACCAACCACAATCACACGTAACTTGTATTTTTGTAACGCCCCCACTCGTCACATGGAATATAACGGTGGGTCCGGTCGGGGCCCCATGCCTTATTTCACACACAAGCAGGGGAATTACGTGTGGAAATCAAAATCTACTCGTACCCTAACTCAAAACATTCTAGCGCAACATTTTAAGTTGGATGAACTCAGCTCAATGAATGTCCACAAATATACAAACTCCACATTTATATATCAAAACCATGAATGTATACAACACACACACTCATGGTCTTATGGCATTACAAGTTTTTCTTTACACAAATGTACAGCTTCATACATCGGCACGCAGGCCGGCCACACATGAAATCCAACCACGATTCTCACGGCCCTCAAGAGCTGATTGATATTTTCACATCAAGTCCGAAAACTTAATGCGGTTAAAACTCCAAAAAGATTGTGAAGCGCGGCGCCCCGGGCGGTTTTATTTAAGTAGAAAAGCAGATTTGATTTTATTTAAGAAAACGGGGCGCGCGTATTTATTTGGATATAAAACGAATGTGATCGAGTTTTAACGAAAGGAGGCAAGTGCACCTATCGTGAGTAGTACAGGATATTCCGGGTGGAATATCGAGGTCGTATTGTTCTCGGGGTCAGTTCGATTATTTCTACTCTTCCCTGGAGGGGACTATTATTTTACCGATAATTTTAACTTGTCGGGTTAAATTTATATATAAGCAAAAGGCAAAAAATAAAAGCATAATAAATGTGGAGCTGATGAAGAGCTTAGCTCGATGGCACCGAATGAAATTCGAACTAAAATAGACTTTGAATAAAAAGATATCCTAAGTTTCTAAATAATTAGGGCAGAGACTTGGCCGTGGAGTCTCCACTAAAATGAACTCACCTATCTTTAGGACTATCGCTCACCTGAACATTAAGACTATTTGACCGGGTTCTCGTCTGACGAAGGATTCCTCTTAATGCCCGCATTACGCTAAGAACCCCGCTATTGGGTGGGGAACCCAATCCGGTAGAGTTGGCGCGCCTCTTCTCTCGAGGGTTAGTGCGGAACTCCATTTACCAAGGGGTGATCGATCCATATGCACGGCCTCTCGGCTAGCTAGCATATGGACTACGGAAATAGGGCCCACACATAGATTATGTGGTCCTACGCGTCGTAAACCCCGGGCAAACCTTAAGTGATTTTTAATTAAATAGAAAAATAAGACCTTTAATTATTTAAAGGAATTTTTTATGTCCCAATGCTCTTCGATACTGAGGGCTAAGAACGTTAGCCACTCATCGGAATGGGGACGGCAGCGGTGAAAAACCAGAAAAGTAAAGCAGTAAAATAAAGCAGGAAAATGAAAGCAGTAAATGGAAAGCAGTAAATTGCAAGTCCTACTCAAACGAGTAGGGCTGAGATGAAAGCAGCAAAATTGCAAGTACCGACGCAAATGCGTGGGCGGGAAAAAGAAAGCAAGTCCTACTCAAACGAGTAAGAGAAAGAAAATGCATTTATAAGTCCATTCCAAATTATTACAGCCCAATAAAGACGGACCATTTAACTCAAGTGAGTGGGCGGTAAATAAAATCCAGTCATTTAACTCCTAGTGAGTAGGCGAAAAATAAAAGCTAACACTCACGCACTCGACATAAAATTAAAACACACCCACTCTACAGAAAGTAAACACACTCTACTGGAATAAAATCCTGCCATTTAACTCAAGTGAGTAGGCGGAAAAATAAAAATACACGCACTTGCTTGAATAAAATCCAGCCATTTAACTCAAGTGAGTAGGCGGAAAATTAAAAACAACACACGCACATACTCAACATGAATTGAAATAAGGCTATAAAAACTAACTCATAAACGCACGCACACGTACAAAAAATATTAAAAATAAAGTGACTGAAAAATTAAAACGACTACATTTCTACAGCTAGAATGCGGTAGAAATGAATAAAATGTGAAAATAAAATTAAAAGGAGCAAAAGTTTTTGCAAATAAACGAAAAGTGCAAGTGTTCGAAAAATTGAAATGAATACATTTCTACCGATGGAATGCGGTAGAAATGCATAAAATGAAGAAATAAAATTTAAACGGGCGAAAAGTTTTTGAAAATAAAAGCAAAATGAAGTGTTTGAAAAATTAAAATGAATATATAAACGTTCCTATAACTCCGCAAAAGTGATTAAAAAGTGAAAATAAAGTGAAAAGGAAGAAAAGTTTTACGACCTAAAAGGATAATCTAAGTTAGTGAAAAATCAAAACCACCTTGAAAATGCTTTTTACGGGCTTATAGGAGTGCATAAAAGCTAGAAAAATCTTAAGTTAATAAAACTAAGTAAAATTTCCTAAGTATAAGAGCATGAAAATTAATCTCATATACACACACACACACGTACAAAAAGTAAGCGAAAAATAAAGTTAAAAAAAATAAAAGAACAAATAAGATTGCTTAGAGATTGCATATAAATGAAGTCCATAACAATGCAAAGGAGAAAATATACAAATTTTATTCAACTAAACAGGAGATTACAAAGCTAAAAATAAAGGAGAGGGGGAGAAAAAAACTTTACATAGCATTTGGAAGCACCTAACAGCAAAGCCCTAAGCAAAATAGATCCAAAAAAACGGAACAGCAGCTCAAACAGAAGTTGGAAATTTATAGACAAAATTTTTCATCAGACACGCCCTCTGACACGGGCGTGTCATGGGGCGTGTCGACACTGTACATATGGCGGCCGTCTGATTTGATTTGAGATTTGACTTGGCGGATGAAATCACGGCGGTCACGCCCAAGGTCACGGGCATGACTGTGGGCGTGTCGACACTATTAAGCAGCAGATTTCGGTGACTTGACGGTGATTTGACATTGCGGCGGAAATCGCGGCGGTCACGCCCCTGGTCACGGGCGTGACGGTGGGCATGTCGTGCGGCGATTAATGGCGTTGTTGACTTCGGGAGATTGTAGGCGGCATTTTGTCGGGCCAGGTGGAGGAGTCACGCCCTAGGTCACGGGCGTGACTCTAGGCGTGGCGCAGAGTCGACGATCGTCGAGTTGAAATCGTCGAGCGGGATGGACACGGGCTTGGGTCACGGCCCGTGTCAAATGACACGAGCATGTCGTCGGGCGTGTCAGCTGGGTCCACGATCGTTGAGCGCGATTTCTTCGATCTGGATGGTCACGGGCATGGGTCACGGGCGTGACTCGGGTGACACGGGTGTGATATGGGCGTGTCACGCTATTTCTTCAAAAATTGTTCATTTCTCAGGATTTTTACGTATCACGCCCTGGTCACGGGCATGACCAACAGTACACGGGCGTGTACTCCGATTTTTTGACAATTCTTCCTGAAAAATTAACGAAATAAAAATAACTCTAAGTTAGAAAATATTTACAAAAAGGAAGCAATTTATTAAGGAAAAATAACTAAAAATAACAAAAAGAAACTAATACGTCTTATTTAATGTATATAAAAACACGTATATTTACAACTCATCAAATACCTCCATACTTAAGCTTTTGTTATTCCAGAGCAAAAGTTGGAGTTGAACTTATAATGAATTAAGAAAATCCTAAGTTTATCTACCGCTTGACTTAATTGAAAGAAAGATCAAAATGAATATCCGGGGTATACGAGTTAAATCCTAAATTATGCCAAAAATTTAAATAAAGGAAGAGTTTCAGCAAAAGACTTCTCGTTATAAGCAAATAGATAGCAAAAATTTTATTTGTGAGGTTAACAAAAATAGATTGGATTTATGAAACTGTAGCTTGGAAAAAATTAAAGGAAATAATTTAATTAATAAATTATGCTCTCAAACAGATTTTAAAAATAAATCTAGAATTTTTTTTGAATTTGGCGGAGGGAGATATCGTGGTATATGAAGAAGGCTTAGAATTTTTAGAGGCGAGGGTATATTTTTTCGCTCGAACCTCTAATGATTTTTTTTTTCGAATATGGATGTTCGGAAAACGAAATCTTATTTTTCAAAACATAATTTTTTTTTACAATCTTCATAATAATCCAATGTATATGTATAGGAGTAATGAATTTTATTCTTTTACTCCGTAATATATAATCTTTTCAAATATTGGATGTCTATGTTTACGGAACGAAATCTTATTCCCATTGACATAGGATCTTTTAAGATCGAAATCATGTCAATTATGACATGAAAAAAAATGATAGGGTTTTTTCAAAAATAAAACTAGATTTAAAAAAAAACTTTTGAGAGCAACTTTTATAAATTAAACATTCCTAAATTTCAAAAAAAAAACTTGGAGTTATCATAACTTGAAATCTAAGAACGTTATTTTCTAACAAAATAAATATGCAACTATTTAGATAAGTAGAAGTGATTCTGAAAACAGGTCTCTATCTAAATAAAAAAAACATACAAAAAATTTTTAAAACTTAACCCCAGATATCTAAATCTATCGATCTCCAATTAATAAACGAATAGTAAGCAAAGAATAACTAAAATTCGCTTATAAATTAACTCGCAACTATATTTTTGGAGAGCGAAAAGGGTTAAGAATTGAGATATTCGAATTATTTGTTAAATAATTTCAAAATGTTTTTTTTTTTGATTTTTTTGGGTTTTTATCATTTTTTTGTATTTTTGATTATTATTATTATTATTATTGGATTTTGAATTATTCTCTTTTTTCGTTGTTTTTTTTTTGGATTTTCTAAGTTTTTTTTTTGTTTTTTTTGTTTTTAGAGAGATGCTCAGTTTTTGGGATGATCCGCGAACAAACTCTTTGGGTGGTTAGTTCGATGAGTCGAACGTCGCGGGCATGCTAAAAAGCGAGCATTGTCAAATAAGAAGAGGGGAAAGAGAGATTTTTTTCGAGTTTTTTAAATTTTTATTATAAAAACAAGGAAAAAAAATTTTTGGGGGGGTTTTAAGTTTTGAAATTTTTTTTTGTATTTTTGATGAGTACAGAAAAAAAGGCAGAATAGGAAAACACCGTCATACTTAAACCCAACATTGTCCCCAATGTTGTAATCTAAGTATGCGGAACAGGTAATATACAAAATAGAATAAGTACAAAAAGAAAGAGAGAAGATAGAAGCTTCCCTTAGACGAGTTCGGGGAGGCCCGGGTCGAAACCCTGCATTTAGTGTGAGAAGAAGAAGAAAGAAGCAAAAAAGGATATCATAAAAGCAAAAAAGATAAATTCGGCTAAAAGATATGCGGGCGGTAGGGGGCAGGTGTGTGTGTGACTCGAAACTAACGTCGTACCTGTTGAGCGTGTACAAAAATGTGCTCCCCTAGCGTGCACAAAAATGGGAAGCGCGCCGAAGCAAAACAAGTGAAAATAAAATAAGCAAAATATATACATATTTTTAAAATCGAATTATTATTTTTTTTGTTTTTTTGTGTTAAAGTAGATTTTTTATTTTTTAGTTGATTTTTTAGGTAGGTTTTTTTTTTGGTTTTTGAGGGTTTTTAGATATTTGTTTTTTTTGGTTTTTATTAGTATAGTTTTTTTTGTTTGCTTTTTTGTTTTTTTCGTAAAAATTAAAAAGATTTTTGTGTTTTTTTTAAGATTTTCTTTTTTTTAAGTTTTTTGTTTTTGGTATATCATTTTTTTTCATAAAAAATTAATTAATTCAAAATATTTTTTGTTAAGTTTTTTCATTTTTTAGATTTGTTTTGGTTTTTAGAGATTTTTCATTGTTTTAGTTTTATAGGTTTTTTAATTTTTGTGGAAATAGCGCTATTTCATTTTTGTTTTTTTTTAAAGTTAGTATATAAAATAATAAGTATAAAATAAGTTATTATTTATTTTATTTTTTTTTGTAAAGTTTTTTGTTTTAGTAGTTTTAGTATTATTATTATTATTATTAGAATTATTGGTAGTATTATTTATTAGTAATAAAATTTTTGGGGGGCCCTTTTGTTAATTTTTAGTATATATATATATATATATATATATATATATATATATATATATATATATATATATATATATATATATATATATATATATATATAGGTAAAATTAATAGGTTTCCAAGGTTCAAAATAACGACACGAATGTGTCCCCGGCAACGGCGCCAAAAACTTGATTGATATTTTCGCATCAAGTCCGAAAACTTAATGCGGTTAAAACTCCAAAAAGATTACGAAGCGCGGCGCCCCGGGCTATTTTATTTAAGTAGAAAAGCGGATTTGATTTTATTTAAGAAAATGGGGCGCGCGTATTTATTTGGATATAAAACGGATGTGATCGGGTTTTAACGAAAGGAGGCAAGTGCACCTATCGTGAGTAGTACAGGATATTCCGGGTGGAATATCGAGGTCGTATTGTTCTCGGGGTCGGTTCGATTATTTCTACTCTTCCCTGGAGAGGACTATTATTTTACTGATAATTTTAACTTGTCGGGTTAAATTTATATATAAACAAAAGGCAGAAAATAAAAGCATAATAAAGGTGGAGCCAATGAAGAGCTTAGCTCGATGGCACCGAATGAAATTCGAACTAAAATAGACTTTGAATAAAAAGAGATCCTAAGTTTCTAAATAATTAGGGCGGAGACTTGGCCATGGAGGCTCCAATAAAATGAACTCACCTATCTCTAGGACTATCGCTCACCTGAACATTAAGACTATTCGACCGGGCTCTCGTCCGACGAAGGATTCCTCTTAATGCCTGCATTACGCTAAGAACCCCGCTATTGGGTGGGGAACCCAATCCGGTAGAGTTGGCGTGCATCCTCTCTCAAGGGTTAGTGCAGAACTCCATTTACCAAGGGGTGATCAGTCCATATGCACGGCCTCTCGGCTAGCTAGCATATGGACTACGAAAATAGGGCCCACACATCGATTATGTGGTCCTACGCGTCGTAAACCCCGGGCAAACCTTAAGTGATTTTTAATTAAATAGAAAAATAAGACCTTTAATTATTTAAAGGAATTTTTTCTATCCCAATGCTCTTCGATACTGAGGGCTAAGAACGTTAGCCACTCATCGGAATGGGGACGGCAGCGGTGAAAAAGCAGAAAAGTAAAGTAGGAAAATAAAGCAGGAAAATGAAAGCAGTAAATGGACAGCAGTAAATTGCAAGTCCTACTCAAACGAGTAGGGATGAGATGAAAGCAGGAAAATTGCAAGTCCCTGCGCAAATGCGTGGTCGGGAAAAAGAAAGCAAGTCCTACTCAAACGAGTAAGAGAAAATAAATGCATTTACAAGTCCATTCCAAATTATTACAGTCCAATAAAGACCGACCATTTAACTCAAGTGAGTGGGCGGTAAATAAAATCCAGCCATTTAACTCCTAGTGAGTAGGCGGAAAATAAAAGCTAACACTCACGCACTCGACATAAAATTAAAACACACCCAATCCACAGAAAGTAAACACACTCTACTAGAATAAAATCCTGCCATTTAACTCAAGTGAGTAGGCGGAAAAATAAAAATACACACACTTGCTTGAATAAAATCCAGCCATTTAACTCAAGTGAGTAGGCGGAAAATTAAAAACAACACACGCACACACTCAACATGAATTGAAATAAGGCTATAAAAACTAACTCATAAACGCACGCACACGTACAAAAAATAGGAAAAACAAAGTGACTGAAAAATTAAAACGACTACATTTCTACCGCTAGAATGCGGTAGAAATGAATAAAACGTGAAAATAAAATTAAAAGGAGCAAAAGTTTTTGCAAATAAACGAAAAGTGCAAGTGCTCGAAAAATTGAAATGAATACATTTCTACCGATGGAATGCGGTAGAAATGCATAAAATGAAGAAATAAAATTTAAACGGGCAAAAAGTTTTTGAAAATAAAAGCAAAATGAAGTGTTTGAAAAATTAAAATGACTATATAAACGTTCCTATAACTCCGCAAAAGTGATTAAAAAGTGAAAATAAAGTGAAAAGGAAGAAAAGTTTTACGACCTAAAAGGATAATCTAAATTAGTGAAAAATCAAAATCACCTTGAAAACGCTTTTTACGGGCTTATAGGAGTGCACAAAAGCTAGAAAAAATCTTAAGTTAACAAAACTAAGTAAAATTTCCTAAGTATAAGAGCATGAAAATTAATCTCATATACACACACACGTACAAAAAGTAAGCGAAAAATAAAGTTAAAAAAATAAAAGAACAAATAAGATTGCTTAGAGATTGCATATAAATTAAGTCCATAACAATGCAAAGGAGAAAATATACAAATTTGATTCAACTAAACAGGAGATTACAAAGCTAAAAATAAAGGAGAGGGGGAGAAAATAAACTTTACATAGCATTTGGAAGCACCTAACAGCAAAGCCCTAAGCAAAATGGATCCAAAAAAACGGAACAGTAGCTCAAACAGAAGCTAGAAATTTATAGACAAATTTTTTCATCGGACACGCCCTCTGACACGGGCGTGTCATGGGGCGTGTCGACACTGTACATATGGCGGCCGTCCGATTTGATTTGAGATTTGACTTGGCGGCTGAAATCACGGCGGTCACGCCCCAGGTCACGGGCGTGACTGTGGGCGTGTTGACACTATTAAGCAGCAGATTTCGGTGACTTGACGGCGATTTGACGTTGCGGCGGAAATCGCGGCGATCACGACCCAGGTCACGGGCGTGACGGTGGGCATGTCGTGCGGCGATTAATGGCGTTGTTGACTTCGGGAGATTGCCGATGGCAGTTTGTCGGGCTAGGTGGAGGAGTCAAGCCCTAGGTCACGGGCGTGACTCTTGGCGTAGCACAGAGTCAACGATCGTCGAGTTGAAATCGTCGAGCGGGATCGACACGGGCTTGGGTCACGGCCCGTGTCAAATGACACGGGCATGTCACCGGGCGTGTCAGCTGGGTCCACGAACGTTGAGCATGATTTCATCGATCTGGATGGTCACGGGCAGGGGTCACGGGCGTGACTCGGGTAACACGGGCGTGACATAGGCGTGTCAGGCTATTTCTTCAAAAATTATTCATTTCTCAGGATTTTGATGTATCACGCCCTGGTCACGGGCATGACCAACAGTACACGGGCGTGTACTCTGATTTTTTGACAATTCTTCCTGAAAAATTCAGGAAATAAAAATAACTCTAAGTTAGAAAATATTTGCAAAAAGGAAGCAATTTATTAAGGAAAAACAACTAAAAATAACAAAAAGAAACTAATACGTCTTATTTAATGTATATAAAAACACGTATATTTACAACTCATCAAGAGCCTTAAGCAGCAAGCCTCCATTCCACTCAAACCAATTCAATCATCAGCACCTGAAATTAGCCATCCACCCAAGAGCAGCAAACAAAGTAACGGTCAGCATTAGCTGACCAATTATAACGACCCTACCCCTTACCCGGAGCAGTGGTTCCTTCCCTGTATGCATTGTCATATCAATCTCTATCAATCTACCAACCACAACCATATCACAAATGCTGGTATCCACCAGACGCTTCGTGCACTCAGGGCATATTATTGGTGTACCGGGTATCCTAGTCGTACACCTCCAATCAGAGGTTCTTCACTTGTTGGTTGGCCGGTTCCATCCTAGTCAACCAATCCCGCAGGCTGGCGATATTCCATCCATACCACTCAGAGGTACTACCTCACAACATCCACAAATAACCAGAGTAGATTGACCCACCCACGTGGTGTAGCAAGCCGGGTTTATCGTGCTCCCCAGGCATTACCATCAATCGACCCCTCACCTTTTTCTGATTGACCCACCCCTGTGGTGTAGCACGTCGTGTTTAACTCAGCTCCCCAGGCAGTGCCACCAATCGATCCCTCATCTAGACAGATCAACCCACCCTAGTGGTGTATCAGGTCTGGTTTATCTCGCGCTCCTCAAGCGTGCCACCAATTGATCCCTCATCACAACCAGGAGCTTATTCAAAGCCTCCATACATTCGTAAGCACATTCATACATCCATACATCCATCCAACAAATCATAACCTTTCATATCATCAAATCCACGTAGTCTTCTCCGGTTTACCCATAATCATCACCAATCCAGACTATCCGTCCAGATGGGCTTCACATAGCATGCTTATGCCGTACTCCACACTTACGGCTCTAGATGCAGACTCAACCAAGGAATCACTTGTGATGTCCACCTCTTGGCGGAGGATCCCATGCACATGCATAAAGAAAGGACTTCGATGTCTAAGAAGAAGATCGTTACTCTTGAAGATCGCTTCGGCGCCATGAAGTAGCCGGATGGAAGTCACCGCCTCGGCTTTGTGAAGAGTCACCTTTCTATGGTTCCTTTGGCTCAGCCGCCTGATTAAACAATCGAGGCGTCAAATTAAACACTCGAGGCTGAATTTCCCCAATTGAACTTTGTGGCTCTTGCACTTCCAAATTATGCAATCGAGGTTGCGTCCGGGATGCAGATGACTCGGCCACTGCTTTCCCCTTTTCTTTATAAGACGCACTTGTCTTCTTTTCACTCCCTGAAGGGGCATTCTAACAAAATTTAGCTTTGTGTCCTTGATTCCCACAATTATAACATATACGTGTATCAACACGTCCTTGCCCATAGGTAGCTCCGGAAGACAGTCGATGGAGCTGATTCAGCAGGCCTGAACTTTTTCTTCTCCCGTCTACGAAACTTCGATTGCTCCGACTGGGCACTTTGAATTCTGGCTTCTCCACTGCTAGTCTCTTCTTCTCTTGTACCCGCTTCAAGTCCTTCT
The DNA here is from genome assembly GCA_039583875.1 of Platanthera guangdongensis. Lineage (NCBI taxonomy): Eukaryota > Viridiplantae > Streptophyta > Magnoliopsida > Asparagales > Orchidaceae > Platanthera > Platanthera guangdongensis. The sequence goes on along the minus strand of CM077153.1, from coordinate 73,800,175 downwards.
CCAACGCCCGGGCCGTATCGACCAACGCTTGGAAGTCTTGGTTCACTGAACTCGGGAGTACTAACCTTAATTCATCCCGCAGTCCCTCATAAAATCGATTCGTCTTTCGTGCTTCCTACCCGAAGGTAGACCCCGCATAACGTCCCAGTCTAGTAAACTAAAGCAGGTACGTATCAATATCTGCCTCACCCTGCACTAGACGTTGAAACTCGTTCTCCATCGCAATCCGCTGCGACACTGGCAAATACTTGGCTAAAAATAATCTGGAGAATTCATCAATTGAGACCTCCGCTAATCCTCGACCTGCCAAGTGATGCACTTCCATATCATCCCACCACAATCTCGCATCTCCTTCCAGCATAAAAGTGGCTAAGGTCACTTTCTGCTCCTCCGCAGACCTAATTGCCGTCAGGGTCCTCTTCACTCTAGCAAGCCAATCTTCCGCCTGTGTTAGGGAAGTCGCCCACCAAACGTAGGTGGATGAAAATCCATAAAGTGCTTCAATGACTCATCTGTTGCTTGCTCGTCCACTACAACTGCAGCGCGCTCTTGCCTTGCACTAGGCCGTACTGGCACCCCTATAGGCCTTGCCTGCCCAGTAGGTTGTGCCTGTAACACTGCAAGCACCGTCTCCGTCACCATCCGTATGGTCTCCGCTGAATGAGGCGAAGATGCTTCAACTGGTGCTGCACTCTCATCGGACCGTTGGGGCTCAGACTTCCCAGCACCACTCTGCGCCACCTAGCAATGTACAAAACACCATTAATCATCCATGTTATAATGGTAATTATACATTGACTACACACTCACGCACTTTACGTGCATGGAATAATTTCCTAGTGGACATTCGTGAGTTCAATTATGTTCTTCCTCCCAAATAATCTAAACCTGGCTCTGATACCACTTTGTAACGCACCCACTCGTCAAATGGAATATAACGGTGGGTCCAGCCGGGGCCCCACGCCATATTTCACAGACAAGCGGTGGAATTACGTGTGGAAATCAAAATCTACTAGTACCCAAACTCAAAACATTCTAGCGCAGCATTTTAAGTTGGATGAACTCAGCTCAATAAATGTCCACTAATATACAAACTCCACATTTATATATCAAACCAGGAATGTATACAACACACACACCCATGTACTTATGGACTTAGAAGTTTCTCTTTACACAAATGTACAACTTCATACATTGGCATGCAGGCCGGCCACACATGAAATCCAACCACGCTTTGCACGGCCTTCAAGGGCCTTAAGCAGCAAACCTCCATTCTGCTCAAATCAATTCAATCATCAGCACCTGAAATTAGCCATCCACCCAAAAGCAGCAAACAAAGTAACGATCAGCATTAGCTGACCAATTATAACAACCCTACCCCTTACCTGGGGCAGTGGTTCCTTCCTTGTATGCATTGTCATATCAATCTCTATCAATATACCAACCATAACCATAACACAAACTCCGGTATCCACCAGATGCTCCGTACACTCAGGGCACCTTATTGGTGTACCGGGTATCCAAGTCATACACCGTCGATCAGAGATTCTTCACTTGTTGGTTGGCCGGTTCCATACTAGTCCACCAATCTCGCAGGCTGGCGACATTCCGTCCATACCACTCAGAGGTACTACCTCACAGCATCCACAAACAACCAGAGCAGATCGACCCACCCACCTTGTGTAGCAAGCCGGGTTTATCGTGCTTCCCAGGCATTACCACCAATCGACCTCTCACCTATTTCCGATCGACCCACCCCTATGGTGCAACACGCCGGGTTTAACTCGGCTCCCCAGGTAGTGCCACCACTCGATCCCTCATCTTGCAAGATCAACCCAGCCTAGTGGTGTAGCAGGCTTGGTTTATCCCGTGCTCCCCAAGCATGCCACCAATTTATCTCTCATCACAACCAGGAGCTTACTCAAAGCCTCCATACATTCATAAGCACATTCATACATCCATACATCCATCCAACAAAGCATAACCTTTCATATCATCAAAGCCATGGAGTCTTCTCCGGTTTACCCATAATCATCACCAATCCAGACTATCCGTCCAAATGGGCTTCAATCAGCATGCCTATGTCGTACTCCACACTTCTGGCTCTAGATGCAGACTCAACCAAGGAATCACTTGCGATTTCCACCTCTTGGTGGAGGATCTCATGCACATGCATAAAGAAAGGACTTCGATGTCCAAGAAGGAGATCATTACCCTTGAAGATCGCTTCGGCGCCATGAAGTAGCAGGATGGAAGTCATCGCCTTGGCTTTTCCATCACAAATCCGCTCTCGGATCTTCGCTCTGCACTCTAAAGCTCCTCCAGCAGCTGGTTTCTCCTTTCTCCTTTCCTTCCCTCGCTCTCCCTCTCTCTTTCTCTCTCATGGAAAGTGAGAAGAAGAAGAAGAATGAAAATAAGAGAATAAATCCTCATTCTCGGCCTTATATCCACGAGTAAGCTGCTTCGACACTTGGCTCCAGGATAGGGAAACGAATGGCTCATATTTGCCCAAAAATAGGCTGAACACGGCCTGACATGCCCTGTGACACGCCCGTGTCACAGGCCGTGTCACTTAAGTGATAGGCAACCGACTCAAATCCAACAAGTACATGGTCGGGTGAAACACCCGTGTCACACCCTACACGCCCGTGTCATGCCCGACACGCCAGTCTCTACCAGTCGTGTACTTCACACAGCACAATCTCCACTTCACCTAACAGGGACACGGCCATGGGACACGCCCGTGTCCCAGGCCGTGTACACCAGGACACACCCGTGTCCAGCAACACATGCAGTACCGCCTAAACCCCGAAAGGGACACGCCTTGTGACATGCCTGTGTCACAGGTCGTGTACTCTGCACTCGACGATCGTTGACCAAAATTCGTCGACCACACACTCAACCACTCAGCCCGAGCACAACACGCCCTGGGACACGCCTGTGTCCCAGGCCGTATCACCCAACCTGAAACCCAAATTAGACTTTGGGGTGTTACAACTTTGTCACTACAATTCTTCGTAAATTTTATCTGTTTTCCTTAAATGTTTGAGTAAGTTCTCACTACTTCTCTATAATCATGAGCTGTATTGAAGCATATTCCAACTTGAAACTCAAAATTAGAGTCGTTTGGATTCCCTAGAAACATTTGGTAGCGTGATGATTTTTCTATATTAGATGTAGGAAGGATTTTCAATCCTTCCCGCTCTATGATCTGATTTGGTTCACTATTAAGCTTTTTCTTGGTCTCTGATGAGTCCAAGTTATATACATATTTTTGGACACATCTGGACCAGTTTTCTCGCTATTGCACTACACTTGAGAGCCATAATTATTCATATTCGTTTCTCTATCCATTTCATGTTAAGTGCACTTTAGGCCTATTTTCTGTGTGATTTCATAATTATTGTTCTTTTGCCCTACTTGGTGTTTTTATGTGTCTGGAGAATGTAGTGTGCCCATTCTGGTGGCATTTCTGTTTTTACTACAGGTCCAAGGGTCATGTGCGTGTTTTGAGATTGTTTGGAAATCCCAAAAGGTACAGGAACACTGCGCACGATAAATGGATCAATTGTGCACGACCACTGGTCGTGCGCCACTGATCGTGCGCACTATATTCTCCATTTTCCAAGTTCTGTCTGGGGCAACCGCAAGACAACTGGACGTAGTGCGCACGATCGCTGGTCATGTGCCACTGCTCGTGCACGTTATCCCATTTTTCTGGAGTTCTTCCACTACTGATCGCACAATCATTGGATTCAGTGCGCACGACCACTGGTTGTGCGCCACTGATCGTGCGCATTACTTTTTTCTGCTTTCTATAAATATGCAGGTTCCGCCCTAATTCCGGATTCGGCACTTATCTCCGCCATTTTTCATCTCCGAGGAGGGTTCCACCGTTCTCCATCATCTTCCATCATAGGGAGGGGCTCCCTGCAAGCTTTCAATGCCAAATTCAAGCCATAGCTTCCTCTCGGCCTCCTCCTTCATCCTTGAGCTTCAAGAAGAGTTTGATCTAGCTTTCTCCATCAAGCTAGGAGAGGTTTGTGCCATCCTCCACCAGATCGTGACACGAAGAAGATGGGTCCATTGGGAGTGAGTGACATCCTCCTTTACCCCGGACACAGTTGAAGACCGAGCTAGGACGCGGATTGACAACCCGGCGAATCCTTCCATGAATCCTCAGCAAGACTTCAGATTCGGTCAATTTCGCAAACTCTCTTCTTCTCTTGTTGATTGATAGTGTAGTTGATCTCTTTGTATGTGATGAAGAATGTTTAATTTGATTTGCGTTTGTATACAATCATGTCTATGTAATTTTGTATTTACGTTATTTGCTTGAGATGTGCCATTTCCATCTGCCACCACATCCGATTCTGCCACTCTAGAAATTGCTAGAGGTGTGCGTAGCGAAGAGGTGCTCTCGACCCTCATTCTGCTATTCTCACCACCTCATTCGCAAGCCTACTCGTCCATCCGCCCAGCGATTCAGTGCATAGCAGCCCGTGTAGTCTTCCATCCTTCCTGGCGAAACATCGCATAGCGACGTTGCATAGGAGTAGTTTATTGGCGTTTTACTTTCTTTTTCCACAACAATCAAAACCCCCTTCGTTAACTATGACCTAAGGACTTCAATCTCAAGTCCTCCTCAAAATTAACTCCACCTTACAGTGTTCCTTAAGAGATCGATACTTGGGAAAGACTCCCATTTTATATTACTTGTGCGACCGGTACACTTGTTGTTAACTGCATCACTTTTTTGGCGCCGTTGCCGGGGAACACAGTTGTGTGAGTATTTGGAGAGGGAGATAGGAGATAAAAAGCTCTTTTCCATTTGTACATTGCATGTTTCTTCTTTGCTTTAGTTTTTAGAATTCGTTGCTTATTATTTTTGTTCCTTTTCTAGTTTTAATTTTTCAGCAGCAGGCATTCCATTTCTTTTATCTGCTAGTGTGTAGTTAATTTTTGCTTAGAATATTTCTGTTGGTGAAATCTTTCTTGTTGTACCATGTTTTCTTATATGAATATCTGTTGCAGGTGATGCGGGGATTAAAGGCATGGTAGTGATGAGTGCCCCACAGAAGATAGTGAGCATAATTCTCGTGGTTCAGTGTATGGAGCACCGTTCTCTTATGGTACTTCATACACCATACCCAAGTCTTATGATCACTTCTCTTCTACGCCTTCACCTTTTTTCTTATTCCTCTCCAGTCCTACAAGGACAGAGGAGTAATGGAAAACGTTGTTTGTGTTGTCGTAGCACCGAGCACGTGTTGAAAGATTACGCATAATTTCAACGCCAGTTGGAGGAGGATGGTGGACCGGGTATCTGATTCATTCCATCCACCTCTCAATTGGCTTCCCATTCTAATTTTGATGATATATTCGCAGTACCACCTTGTCTATGGGGGACTGCTACGGGTATACCCATCAGACTTTCTGCTGATCGGTGTGACGACATTACGGTGTCATCTCTCCCGATGTAAGACCCCCCCTCCCCCTTACCAAGGAGGGCTACCGGGTCTTATGCCCAGAAACGACGTATTACGATGGCACTAACGCACGGGTTAGTCGACACCGCAACACGCCGATTCTGTCGCCTAATACGATCATATAACCTGTTGGCCAATATGAGAAAAATAAGTATAGCAGTATATCAAATCCACTAGTCAACAAGTCACAAGTACATATCATATATATAAATGAAGAGTACAGAAACATAGTCCACAATGAGTACAAAATGAAAGAGTAATAAGGGCTTATGCCCAGTACATCATATCAACTCTCTCTCTCAAATCAAAGCGGAAGCAAATCTAATACATCAAAACTCATCCCACCTGAGGACGCGCAATAGTAGTAGTAGTCTGCGGTAGTGGTATCTGCTCCTCAAGTCCTGCCTCCTCGTCGTGCTGGTGCTCCATCTCCACGAGCTCCTAAAATAGTATGGTCACCGACCATTAGTCAAAAAAAACTAAGTCGTTTCCTCCGCACCTCGCCCCGCAGCTCCTAGGCACCGAGCGGAAGGACGAAGCGGAGGACAACAAGGGGTAGCAAAAGTGGAAGCAGGTGACAAGAACTAACTAGCAGTTGTAATAGGTATTATTATTCTACTCTAGCAGTTCTAAGTATATAGTACAAGTAAGTAAAGAGTAGTACTAGTAAAGGAAAGAACTGAAAGTAAGAGCAGAAAAGTAAAGTAAAGCTGAAAGGTAAAGCTATCTACCATCACAAAAGTACCTTAACTTATAAAAATGTCCATACAAATTTATAAGTTAAGGTTTCCAGGAAATTTAACTTATCACATAAAAGAGCCCATACTAATATATATGATAAGGATCTATGAAGCGTATAACCTAATATGAATGAATGTTATGATGCAATTTATGCACAGGCAAGTGCAACTCACGCACAACGACTCTGTGATCACAGACCTTTAGTTCCCACTTTTTGAGAGCTAGCATCACTCTCGGGTACCACCGCTGTGGCTACGGCAGCAGCGGAGCGTGCGTCTCCACTTCTAGGCCGGTATACACACTACCAAACCTTAGACCCCTCTCATACGCCTTTGTACACGTCCAAGGTGCACTCTAGAGTCTCTGCGTACGTACTTTGCTGACAACCCGTCAGTCTTGTTGGGTCGGATGTGCGTTATCGGGGATCGTCCTCGAGACCGCAGTGTAAAACAACCCACTGGACCCTCTAACCCTCACAACCGCCTGGTGCACCGTACTGCCATCGGTGTGACGAACGGCAGTACCGCATTCCCCGCCACTATATTTATGCACATGAAAGTATTTCATCCTGAGCCTTCATCTCGCAGGACCAACCCGTCCTAAATCCCTCAAACCCTACACGGGTGAGCATTTATCACAATCCCTCCAACCCTACACGGGTGAGAACGCACAATAGTGCCTTTATTCCAAATCCCTCAAACCCTACACGTGTGAGCATGTTACACAAGTCTCCCTCCAACCCAACACGGGTGAGAATGAACCACAATGTCTTAATCTATTAGACTACTCTTATCTACGGGTTATTATACTTAGTGATTTAAGGTTAATGTCAGGACTGCCCAGGGTATACCCGGTGAAGGGCTCTCGGGGGCACTAGGAACTACGATGGGATTACGCCCAAAGTCCCTTTCTCAAGTATAATTACTTTTATTGGTGTTTGCCCAGGATTTTTACCCCAACTCTCATATTACTTTAGAACGACCCTAAAGACTTAAGGTGTTATTAGGAGCGCGGCGGTCTTCCGCCGGTCCCCGTTATTGTTGTTGTCACAGGACTTGCACTCTTCCACACATGGTTAAGGAATTCTCTAGGAGACCAACCAGGGTTAATTCCTCCACTAAGATCCTCACTTTACTAGTTATTCAGATTCCTCCCCTATTGGTCCTACTAGTACGAACATCGGTGCTAGTCCCTTACCCATGTCTCGATACCACCCACAAATGTGACCTTCTAATTCCTCTGGCCATATGCCCCAAATTATTTATCCTAGGATGGTATGGACCTGTTGGATCCCTAGTTGATTTGGGCTAGGTTCACTGACTTAGGTTGTGACCCATCATGTATAGCCAGGGTCAATTTGTGTCCTAAAGTCTAGGTTAAGTCCTTAGGCTCAACTCCAGATGGACCAGCTTTCAACAAGACCCTTAGAGACTCCAGACTCACAAGTTTTCAAGGCTAAGTAAAGTGAGTTCGACGTTCATCGAACTCAGCTCGACGAAAGGAGTTTTGTGCTCGACGATCGTGATACAATTCTTAGTGCTGAGCTCGACGATCTATGTTCTCTGTTCAACGAAAACTCAGGTTCTACATCAAGCCAAATTCAGGAGGACTTCAAATTTTGCTAAGTCCAGCTTCATGCTTCGGTCGACGAATTATATTCTGAGCTCGACGAACTTGGACCTCAAGTTCACAGCTTCTCAGGTTGACGAAGTCAGCTTCTCAGGTCGACGAATGTTATTCTCTACTCGACGATTTCTGCACTCAGAGAATCTGTGTCGACACTTAGGGTTTGTGTCGACACCAGACAACTTGTGTCGACACCATGATTTCAGTCGACACTAACTTGTGTTGACACCAGGATTTCAATCGGCACTAACTTGTGTCGACACCAGGATTTCAGTCGACACCAGCTTCTGTCGACACCAGAGTACTTGTGTCGACACCAAGATCAATCTGTCGACACCAATTTGTGTCGACACAGCATTTTAGCAGATGCAGAATATTTTGTCTAAGTCCAGAACTTTTCTCAGGTCGACGATTTTGATTCTCAGCTCAACGAATGAAGAATGCCTGTTAGATGAATGAAGATTGTCTGGTCGACAAACTCTATCAAGCTCAGCTCGACGAACTCAAGCTCAGCTCGACGAACACAAGTTCAGCTCGACGAATTGTGTTCTTTGTTCGACGAATCCAGATTAGGTTTTCTTCAAGGTTCCCGTCTCGTTTCTTGGCGCTGATTCCTGAACATTTAATGCCAGATCTTCTCGGAATGTTACCGCTAGAACGTGCATTGACTATGGACGATCTCATGCCGTTTTTCCAGGGGACAGTTAGGAAAGTCATTGATTGCTGATTCTTTCCAAGGCCGACTGTAATTACTGCTCGACATTCAAAAGTTTGAAGATTCCTCAGTCAGTAAGAGACACATACAGATACACAAAAAATAGAGACACAGCAAGAGAATAGTGTGAAGCAGTGATAGAGTTCAAGAATCACAGTACAAAAAACAATCTGATAGATTTTCTGAAGATTGCAGAAGAACAAAACAATCTCAAATCTAAAGTTCTTGACTGCAATCACCCTTGACCATAGGACTTTTGGAGAAGAAGAAGAACAACCAAATTCAATCAAGAGTCTTCTTCTCTCTATTCACAGGATAACTTCAAAGGACAACAATCAAACAATCTGTCAAAGAAGTTCCTGAAGCAGTTCTGGTTCAGGCATTCTAGGTCATTGAAGGCCTATCACCCTGAAGCAGTGCTCCAACATTCCTGACTAATTCAAGATCTCAGGGGGAGCAAGAGCTGCTACATCAATCCACAAATCTTCTCTCTGACTGTTGACAGAGAAGACTCTATCACCCTCTCTCTAACTCCTGTACAGGGTTTTAAATCCCTTCAAAATTATTCTGGTTGCAAGTCTCCTTTCAAAAGACTTGAGGGTTTGGTTTTTGGGGACCTGATCAAAACCCATTGGTGCCCAGGACACCTGATCAACTCATCCTGCAGTGGATTCCTACCTAGGGTGGTAGAAGAGTGGATGTACCCAGATTGATTGGGGAACCACTATAGCTCCTTGTGTCTTCTGGTTGCTTATTTTCTTTTGTTTTTTGGCTAAGATATATGATTGCTCTGTGTTTAGTTAGTTATTGTGTTTACTTTATATTATTTGCTTCCCTGTTCACTTAGGTATACAACAATAGTTGTAAAAGTTTTTTTTTTGTAAGCACCATACTCTATTCATCACCCCCCCCCCCCTCTAGAGTATATCAGATCTAACTTGCACTTTCAATTGGTATCAAAGCGAGGTTGGTTAAAATACCTCAGTGGTTGCACAGGCTAACACCTGAACCCAAAGATCCCTCTAGTTAGATCTGCTTGTTTGAGTTTGTTGTTAGATTTATTTCTTCACATAACATGGCCCAAAATAAAGATTATGCTAGCACCAGACCTCCAGTGTGCAATCTATCTAAGTTTGCACTTTGGAAGGCAAGGATTAGACTGTACATGAACTCTATTGATGAAGACATTTTCAATTCTGTTTTGACAGTGTGTCCAAGACCTCCAGAAAATACAAGTACAAGTGTTGTTCCACCTCCTTCAGGAACAGATGCAGAAATCAAGAAATGGAAATTGGCTGATGCAAAGGCTATGAACATTCTAGCTCAGACTATGTCTGATGAAATATTCCAAAAGGTAGTTGAATGCAACTCAGCAAAGGACATCTGGGACAAGCTATCAGAGATAGTCTCAAGATCTCCTGATGAGAGAAAAGACAGAAGATCTCATCTCATAACCCAATATGAGAACTTCAAGAAAGGAGAAGCTGAGTCAGTAGCAGATATGTATAATAGACTCAGTCTTATAGTCAATTAACTGAAGACTTTGGACAAAGAGATCTCATTGACTGAGCTCAATGATAAAATCCTAATGTGCTTCCCAAGCACTTGGGACTCAAGGATCTGGCCAATCAAGGATGCTAGAAGCCTAAATGAAATCACAACTGAAGCTCTCTTGGGAAAGCTCAAGTCTTATGAGCTGCTCATCAAGAATAGAGAAGAAGAGCAGAAGGTTGTTTCACCAGCAGTCAGAAAAGAAAAATCAATAGCTTTCAAAGCCATTGAAGATCGGCCAGAAGACAAAGTCACAGGCAATGAAGAGCTGCTAAGCCTACTTGCCAAAAGATTTTACAAAATGGCCAGGAAAGATTTCAGGAAAAAGTCTGCCAGAGGGCATGACAAGCCAAGGTATAACAAATCAAATAACAAAGAGATTATTTGTTTTGGATGCAGGAAACCTGGCCACATGGTGTCTGACTATCCAGAAAATCAGTACAAGGACAAAAAGGACAGGAAGGAAAGAAGAAAAGACAAAGACTACATGAAGAACAGCAATGACAAACCCTCCTCAAGCAAGAACAAACACACCAGGAAGGGGTTTGTAGCTGAAACTTGGAGTGAGACAGAAGAAGAATCCGAAGCTTCATCCAGCTCAAGTGATGATGAAGATGATGCTGAAGAAAAAGAATTCTGCATGATGGCTATCAATGCCTCACAACAAAATTCTGATGCAGAAGAGTTAGAATCTGAATCAGAGACTCAATCTGAAGAGTACCAGGTAATAGACTCATTTGATTTCAATTCAGAGGACTTTAAATGTGAGTTTAAGTCACTTTGTTTAGATCTATTGAAATCTGAAAAAGAAATTATTTCTCTCAGAAATCAACTATCTGAACAAAGCACCTTAAAATCAGATAACCTCAAACTCTCTAAGGAGTTGGAATGCTGTAGGGAGCAGATAGCCTCACTGAAAAGTGAACTATCAAAGGCCAAGAAGTTTGAAGAATCCCTTAATGGGAGAAGTATCAAACTAATGGACATCACAAGCACAGTGAACTCAAGATTCAATAGTACACTAGGCTTGGGTGCCTCATCTAACCAACCTGCAGTATTATCAACCCCAATCAAGTTTATCTCTGATAAAGGTAAGGGAGTTGTTGAGGTAGCTAGGAAGAATTCTGATCTACCTAAGAAAACCAAAGCTCAACAGAATTCGTCGAACGGAGCTCAACGATCGCCGAATTGAGCTCAACGATCTCAGGCTAAATTGTCGAACTCAGGTCTACGAACTCTGAACCCTGAACTCTGGTACAGTCGATCTTCAAACGGAGCTCGACGATCTGACCCAAGATCGTCGAACTCAGCTCAGAGATCGTCGAACAGAGCTCAGAGTTTTGAAAACTCTTTCAAAGGCAAATCAAAGTTCAATCCTAGAGGTCCTACATCTCAATGGTTTAACCCCTATACTGAATGGATAATACCTCCTAGGAGATATCATCCTGAAGGCTATAAGAGTCAACCAGAGATGTCTTTTATTTCTGAATTCAAAGGTTATCAACATAGGCCCAAGGTAAACTGGGTCAAAAACAAGTAAATTGCTTTATGTGCAGGTGAAGACCTATCCAACATCAAACCAGCAATGGTATCTGGATAGTGGGTGCTCAAAGCACGTGACAGGAAACAAGGACAATTTCACATCCTTCAAAGCCAAGCTTGGACCCAAAGTAATTTTTGGTGATTCAAACTTTGGACTAACAAAAGGATATGGTGCAGTCTAGAATGGCACAATCACATTCAAGAAAGTAGCCTATGTGGAAGGACTGAAGCACAATTTAATCAGCATCAGTCAACTGTGTGATGAAGGCTATCAAGTGACTTTCAGCAAATCCTTATGCAAGATCAAATCAGAGGACAACACAACTGTGTTGACAGGTAAAAGGAAAGGTAACATCTATCTTATAGATTTCCTTTCAACTAAGGTAGATATTTGCCTGTTTAATTCTATTTGTAGACCTAATGAATTATGGCATAAGAGACTAGGGCATATAAACCTTAGAACCATTGTTAGGCTATCCAAGGACAACCTTGTTAGAGGACTACCTTCTGGCCCCTACAAGAAGGAAGGACTTTGCAGGGTTTGTCAATTAGGCAAGCAAACCAAAAATAGTTTCAAGTCACTTAATAAGAGTAATTCACCTAGGATTTTGTATCTGTTACACATGGATCTTTTTGGACCCATTACAGTACAAAGCTTAGGAGGGAAATCTTATACTTTAGTAGTTGTAGATGACTTCTCTATATTCACATGGGTGTTCTTTCTGAGGAAGAAGTCTGATAGCTTTAAGTGTTTGACAGAGTTTCTCAAATGCATACAGATTGAGTTCAACACTCACATTGCTCTGATCAGAAGTGATCATGGGACAGAGTTTGATTCTCTTCTTATGCAAGTGTTCTGTCAAAGTGAAGGGATCAGGCATACTTTCTCAGCTCCTAAAACTCCTCAAAAAAAATGAGGTAGTTGAAAGGAAAAATAGAACCCTTATTGAATCTGTTACTACATTGTTGTCAGATGCGCACCTTTCTCTATCCTTTTGGGCAGAGGCAGTGAACACCTCCAACTATGTGTTGAATAGAAGTTTAATACATAAACTAAAGGGCAAGACTCCCTATGAATTACTCAAAGGGAAGAAACCTAAAGTAGATTACTTTAAAATCTTTGGTTGTATTTGCTACATTCATAATAATGATAAGAGATACATAGCAAAATTTCAAGCTAAAGCTGATGAAGGAGTGTTTCTGGGATACTCCATGATCAGTAAGGCTTATAGGGTGTATAATAAGTCAACTCTCAAAATTGAAGAATTTGTTCATGTATCTTTTGATGAGACTAACATGTCATACAAGGAGAAAGAAATTTCTACCATAAGCACTTTACAGGTTCCACCACTGTGTGAGTCTATGGATGGACTGAACCTTACCCAAGAGGTAGCAAACTATCCCACTCCACAGGATGCTGAAGATAGTGATGAGTAAAGTCAAGAGAAAGTGGCTGAACTTCCCCCCAACAGTCAGTATCATTCCCCAAGAGGAATTCAATACTGAAGTTGTTGCTCAACCAACTCCACCAACTGATCTTGTCACACTTAGAGATCACCCTAGATCTCAAGTAATTGGAGACGTCTCCGTAGGTGTACAAACAAGGCATCAACTCAACCAAGACTTGATGCATACCTATTTTCTCTCTCAAATTGAACCTCTCACCATACATGAGGCAGAGCAAGATCCCCACTGGATCATTGCAATGCAAGAGGAACTCAATCAGTTTGAGAGATGTAGAGTTTGGGATTTGGTTCCAAGACCCCATAACTACCCATTTATTGGAACTAAATGGGTCTACAGGAACAAGTTGGATGTTCAAGGCAACATAGTGAGGAACAAGGCTAGGCTTGTTGCTCAAGGCTACAGACAAGAGGAAGGAATAGACTATGACCAAACCTTTGCCCTTGTTGCAAGGTTAGAGTACATTAGGATATTCCTTGCCTATGCAGCTTACAAAAGATTCAAGGTCTACCAGATGGATGTCCAAAGTGCATTTTTGAATGGAATACTTCAAGAAGAGGTTTATGTAGAATAACCTCCAGATTTTATCTCTCCAACTCAACCCTCTTTTGTTTTTAAATTGCAAAAAGCTCTCTATGGTTTAAAGCAAGCTCCAAGAGCTTGGTATGAGACCCTAGCAAGCTTTCTTTTAGAGCATGAATTTACAAGAGGAACCATAGATAAAACACTTTTCACTAGACATCATAAGGACCAAATACTGTTAGTACAAATATATGTGGATGACATTATTTTTGGGTCTACTGATCCCAAATTGTGCAAGAGGTTTGCTGACCTCATGCATTCAAAATTTGAGATGAGTAGCATGGGTGAGCTTTCCTACTTCTTTGTTCTCCAAGTGAAGCAGCTCCTAGATGGTATCTTCCTCTCCCAAGCTAAGTATGCTAAAGAGCTTATCAAAAAGTTTGGGATGGGTGATGCTTCAGGGATGAAAACCCCTATGGCTACAAATGATGTTGTGGATTCTAATGCAGCAGGGAAACTAGTGGATCAGAAAAATTATAGGGCAAATTTTGGATCCCGATTATACCTAACAGCTAGCAGACCTGATATAATGTTTGTCACATGCCTTTGTGCTAGGTTCTAAGTGAACCCTAAAGAATCTCACCTTATTTTCCTAAAAAGAATTTTGAGATATATAAAGAGTTGCCCTAATCTAGGACTCTGGTATCCTGTAGAGTCAGAGTTTGAGTTAACTGGATACTCAGATGCTGACTATGCTGGATGTAGAGTGGACAGGAAAAGTATCTCTGGAACATGCCAGTTCCTTGGTATGAGACTTGTCTCCTGGTTTTATAAAAAGCAGATATATGTGTCTACATCAACTGCAGAAGCAGAATACATGGCTGCTGGTAGTTGTTGTTCACAAATGCTATGGATACAAAACCAACTCTTAGATTATGGTGTCAACTTAAATAATTCAACTCTATTTTGTGATAATACTAGTGCTATTGCTATAGCACAGAATCCTGTTCACCATTCTAGGACAAAACATATTGAAATAAGACATCATTTCATTAGAGATAATGTGGACAAAAAGAAAATTAACTTGATCCACATTCCTACTGATCTACAGAGAGCAGATATTTTCACCAAGCCATTGGATGAGAAAACTCATCTATTCTTTATAAATCAACTGGGAATGATTGATGGAGAAGAGTTAACCTAGTTTATGTCTGCATTCGACGAATTTTCTAGAGTTCATCGAACGAAGATCGACAAATTAGGGAAAGTTTGAGAGATTCTCGTCGAACGAAGATCGACGAATTCTCTGTGTGAGGGAACAATTTTCGTTGACCAGAGATCGACGAACTTTACTTCAGAAGACGCTTCGTCGAACGCAGTTCGACGAACTGTTTTCGATTCTTCTGGATGAGATCGACGAATTATCTGTCTATAATTTATTTCGTCGAGCTCAGTTCGAAGAATTTTTCTTTTTCGTGGAGAGGAGTTTGTCGATTCATATTCTGAAAATCTTATATCTAGATTTTCTTTGACCCCCGTCCCGCGCTTTCAGTTCCTTTGCTCTTGATCGCCGTTATTCTCTGTGTTTTTCTTGCAGGACATCAATGGCGATTCCCTCAGGTGCTTTGGTTGCAATGAAGTTTGACAGCGGTTTCGGCATGGACTTTGAGTCAATTCAACGTGTTGGGTACATTGGTCTAAATGTACCTGATTTGAAGAAGCCTCACCCAACTCAATGATATACATCAAAATGTATTTGATGAATGTTGAGTTTACTTGTGCAGGTTAAGTATTTTCAGGACTAAGGCAAAAGTTTCTAAGTCCATGTGTCGACACCCAGAGGGAAAGTGTCGACACTTAAGAAGGCTTGTGTCGACACCCAGACAAGCAGTGTTGACACTTGGAGTCATTGTGTCGACACCTGGGATGCAGAGTCGACACCAGACAGAAAGTGTCGACACAAGGAGCAGTGTCGACACTCAGTGAAGAAGAATGCAGTAAAGCTGTGTCGACACAAGGAGCTGTGTTGACACCCAGAGAAGCTGTGTCTACACCAGAATGTGTCGACACTTAGAGCAGTGTCGACACTCAGCAAAAGTCTGCAGAGACTAAGTACAAGTGTCGACACTCAGCACAATGTGTCGACACTCAACAGAAGAGTCAGCACTTGAAGTAAGTGTCGACACCCAGCACAATGTGTCGACACTCAACAGAAGAGTCAGCATTTGAAGTATGTGTCGACACCCAGAACAATGTGTCGACACACAGCTGAAGACTCAACACTTGAAGAAAGTGTCGACACATGGAGCTGTGTCGACACTTAGCAAAGAACAGAAAGAACAACAAATTATTCTAAGTACAAGTGTCGACACTATGGGAATGTGTCGACACTCAGCTGAAGTCTCAACAAGAAGAAGAAGTGTCGACATTCAAAGCAATGTGTCGACACACAACAAGTATCAACATAGAAGACTATGTGTCAACATCAAGAAGCAGTGTCGACACTTAACAGATACAACACATGAAGATGTGTCGACACAAAGGTGTTGTGTCGACACTTAGAAGAATTCAGCAAGTTACTGAAGATCAAGTACTTGTGTCGACACTCAATTTCAGTGTCGACACATGAAGAAGAATCTGTGTCGAGACATAGTATCTACAACACAAGGAGTTGTGTCGACACCTTGTAGACTAGTGTCGACACTTAGACAACATGTGTCGACACTTGGCCTATAAGTGTCGACACTTAAAGACAGAAAGTCTCGACACTTTCAGACAGTTAGAGAACTTTCAAGAATTGACTGGATGACTTGACAGCTATCGTTCCAGCCGGTCTACAGCACCTGTCAGAGATGTCAGAATTCAGTTATGGACCGGACCAGCCGGTTACCATGAAGAAGGCCTATAAATAGGCTCATACAGTTTACAGAAACTGTTGTTCAGATTATTGTTCAAGTAGTTATTAAAGTGGTACATAGAGTATCAACACAAGAAGATCTAGCCGTCCATGTGCAGATCTAAGAAGTTGGAGAGAGAGGGCTCCATCCAAGAAATCAGCCGTTGGAACTAGGCTGAGAAGAAGGGTTCAGATATATTCTGCATCTTAAGAAGCAGAGGTCAAGGATCAACTGCAGAAGGAATCAGTCTTATTCAGTTCTATTTTCAAGAAGCTTTGAAGAAAGCTAAGTCAGATTGAATCCAGCTGAGTTCTTCCAAGAACTCATCAAGAAACTCTCAACTCCCCTCTCTTGTTTCTGAGTTGTAGAGTTATTATTTCTATAAACATTTTTATCTTGTAGGATCCTTTGGATCTGAGTGAATTGTAAGCTTGTAATTATAAAGGCTGAGGGTAGGGCTTGAGAGCCTGAGTGTAGGAGATTAAAATCTCTGAGTGTAGGCCTTTATTGGCTGAGTGTAGGCCTTGTGACTGAGTGTAGGCATTGTGAAAAGCTGAGTTGTAAGGCTTTGGGCCTGAGGTGTAGGAACCAGTTTGGGTTCTGAGTTAGTGGAGAAGTTTGGCTGAATCTAGTACACTGCTAGATAGGCGAAGGGGGAAAGTGGATGTACCCAAATATTGGGGAACCACTATAAAACTTTGTGTCTGCTGTGCTGTGATTGTGATGTGCTGTGTATGATTTGTGATTGCTGTGTAAAAGAAGTTAGAATTCTGTGATATAACTGATTGCTGCCATTAAAGTTCAAAAAGGATTAGGTCACCTATTCACCCCCCCCCCCCTAGGTGATTAGGTACTATATCTTTCAAGTGGTATCAGAGGGAGGTTCCTCAAAACAAGGACTAACAGTCTGAGGAGATCCTGATTGGCAGATTCAGTCTAAGGCAAATTACAGATTCAAGAAAATCAAGAAACATGGGTTCTTCTGAGAATCACAAGGAATTGGGTTCCATGAAATTACCTATATGCAGAAAGGAAATCTTTGGGATTTGGAAGGAAAGGGTAAGGCTGTTTATGGAGGCCTCAGACCCTAGAATCTACATCACAGTAAAGGAAGGGCCTTATGTGCCCATGAAGATATCTGTTCTAGATGCAAATCAGAGAACCCCAAAGGATTTCTCTGAGATGACTAAGGATGAGATTGTCCTAGCCACCATGGACAAGAGGGCACAAAACATAATAGTGAGTGCCATTGATGATGCAACTTTTCAGAATCTTATACACTGTAAGACAGCCAAAGAGATGTGGGACACTCTTATTGTGTATATGGAGGGATCTGAAGAAGTTAGACAAGATAGAAAATCCTTGCTAAATCAGGAGTATGAAAGTTTTAGACAAGGAAAGGGTGATAGCATAACTGAGTGCTATAAAAATTTCTACAGAATAGTGAATGAACTCATGTCATATGGAAGAGAGTTCAGTAATTATGAACTAAATGACAAGTTCCTTAGGTCCCTAACTAAAGATTGGGACACAAAGATTTGTGTCATTAGAGAAATGGCTAAGTTGGGAGAAATTCCTCCACCTACACTGTTTGGCAAGTTATTGTCTTATGAAATGCAATTGACAGTGAGGAAAGAGGAGGAGAAATCAACAAGAACTGAACACAAGGAAAGAACTGTAGCTTTCAAGACAGAAACCTCCAGAAAGTGCAGGAATAAATCACCAACTCCACCTCCAAAGATTGCTGAATCAGAGTCAGATGAATCAGTCAGCACAAAGACAGAAAACAGTGAAAGTGATGAAGACTTTGCTGCCTTCACTAGACACTTTCAGAAGTTTTTGAAAAAGAAATAGTGGAGGTCAAGGCCTTCTACATTACAAGGAAAGGAAGACTCTTATCAGAAAAAGAGGTCTTCAAAGAAAGACAAGAAAAGGACTAAGTCTAGCAAGGCAACAGGTTCCAAGATAGTGTGCTATTGCTGCAATAGACAAGGCCATGTAATTGCAGATTGTCCTGAAAAGAGAAAAGAGTCTAGTGACAGGAAAAAGACTTATTTCAAAGGCAAGAAAGAAAAGTCTTTTGTTGCCAAGAAGGAGAAGACTCTATCAGATATCTCTTCTTCAGAATCTGAGTCTGATGCTGAGGCATACATAGGGCTGTTTGCTGAAGAAGAAGAGGAAGAATTCATGCAGATTTTGGAGACTATTTATGAACAAGAAGACAGTCAATGCCAAGGGCTTATGGCTTTGACAGAGCAAGATAAAATCCTGGAACAGCCAGGACCCAGTAAGGTACAATGTTCAACTCTAAGTTCAGTTTCTTGTTCTAGTACAGAATCAGATTCATCATCATCTAGTGATGAGAGTGTATCTGAGTCTGAGGATGATATTCATCAGCTTATAGATGAATATAAAGTGCTGTTGCAAGCTTACAAGAAAAGTAAGTCCCTAGCCAAAAGTCAGGCAAAGGCAATTGCTGATCTTAAAGCTGCTGCAACAGATTCTGAGAAGCTAATTGATCAAAAACTTAATGAGATAGCCAGGCTGAAACACATAACAGTGATTCAGATGGGGACTATCATCTTTAAGAATGATCAAATTAAGAGTCTGGATATCAATCTTCAGAAAGAGAGAGAGCTTGTTGCTAGGTTTTCAAAACCTAAGTCAGTGCTACCTTTAATTGATGAATTTGTTCATCATAAAGGTAAGACTGGATTGGGTTTTATTAGACCTGCAAGGACTGAGCAGTCCAAGCCCAAGTTCAAGGGCAAATCCCCAACATTCAACAAGTCTGATGTAGACAAGACAACAAAGACTGTACCTAAGCAAAGGTACAACAAGTTTGAATGTTGGTGTTGTGGCAAAGTTGGTCATTTTGCAGTGGACTGTTGGCACAATGTTAGTGCCAAAGTGAGTACCAAACTACCTATTGGAAAGCCAGTAGGTAGCTTTGTCAAGTTGCAAACTAACAAATACCAAGGACCCAAGAATTCTTTGGGTTCTAAGGTTCATTAAATCTGTTTTGCAGGTGAGTCCAAGTTGCCATACTCCAACATGGTACTTGGACAGTAGATGTTCCAGACATATGACTGGAACTAGAGGTTTACTAAAGGACTACATTCCAATAAAAGATGGTCCAAAAGTAACCTTTGGTGGTTCTGAAAAAGGAATCATCAAAGGGTTTGGTAACATTTCTAGCAACTTAGTTACCATTACTCAAGTGGCTTATGTTAAAGGGTTGAAACACAACCTAATAAGTATAAGTCAATTAAGTGATGTAGGGTATGACATCTCATTTGTTAAAAATGGTTGTCATATCAAGAGGTCAAGTGATCAAGAGATCATTTTGACTGGTTACAGGAAAAAGAATGTCTATTGCTTAGACATTATGGTTGAGAACAGTGGTTCTCCAGTGTGTCTTGTAGCTGATGAGACAATCTCTCATTGTGTCAAATGGCACAAGAGGCTTGCCCATCTTAACTACAAGACTATTAGCAAACTCTTTAGCAAAGAGTTAGTGAGGAATGGTCCTCAAGTTAAGTGTGTTAAAGATGGTATTTGTTCAGCTTGTCAAAAGGGCAAGCAGACTAAATCCACCTTTAGAAGCATAGAAAACAAGGATGCTGTGAGGTGTTTATACCTCTTGCATATGGATCTCTTTGGTCCAATGCCAGTTCACAGCTTAGGTAGGAAGGTCTATACCTTTGTAGTTGTAGATGACTACTCAAGGTTTTCCTGGGTGTTCTTCTTAAGACAGAAATCTGAAACACCTAATGTTTTCTATAACTTTGTCAAGCAAATTCAGAATGAACTAAATAGTACAGTGGTCAGAATTAGAAGTGACCATGGTACTGAGTTTCAGTCTGATAGCATGACAAAACTATGTGAAGACTTTGGGATATTTCAAGAATTCTCTTCACCTAGAACACCTCAGCAAAATGGCATTGCTGAGAGGAAGAATAGAACCTTGATAGAGGCTGGTAGGACCCTATTGAGTGATACATCACTACCAGAGTATTTCTGGGCTGAAGCAGTTAACACTGCATGCCATGTTATAAATAGGGCTACCATCACTAAAGGGCTCAACAAGACCCCCTATAAAGTTGTGAAAGGCAGGAAACCAAACCTATCCTATTTCAGGATCTTTGGTTGCTATGCAAGAAGAACTCAATCAGTTCAAGAGATGCAAGGTTTGGGAACTGGTTCCTAAACCTAAAGACCACAATATAATAGGAACCAAGTGGATCTACAGGAATAAGATGGATGAACAAGGGGTCATCATTAAGAATAAAGCAAGACTGGTTGCTAAAGGATATAGGAAAGAAGAAGGTATTGATTTTGATCAAACCTTTGCTCCAGTAGCCAGACTGGAAGCCATAAGGATGTTCTTGGCCTATGCAACCTATCAAGGATTCAAGGTTTACCAAATGGATATCAAGTCAGCATTCTTGAATGGTAATCTTAAGGAAGAAGTATATGTGGAACAGCCCTCAGGTTTTGTAGATTCTACTTTACCTCATCATGTCTATAGACTTAGGAAAGCTTTATATGGGCTAAAGCAAGCCCCAAGGGCTTGGTATGAAACCCTATCTAGTTTCCTCATTGAGAACAAGTTCTCAAGGGGGAAAATAGATAAGATTCTATTCCTTAGGGAATCTAGAGGCAAAGTTATACTAGTCCAAATATATGTAGATGACATTATATTTGGGTCTACTGAAAGCAGCCTTTGCAAAAAGTTTGCAAAACTTATGCAAGGTCAGTTTGAGATGAGTAGTATGGGAGAGCTGAAGTTTTTCTTGGGTCTCCAAGTTAAACAGACTGAGAGTGGTTTATTCATTTGCCAGTCCAAGTTCACCCTAGAACTCATAAGGAAGTATGGTATGGATTCATCCAGTACCATGAAGACTCCTATGGGGTCAAGTATGTCTCTTAGCAAGGATGATGCAGGGAAACTTGTAGATGAAACCTTGTATAGAGGGATAGTTGGCTCCCTATTATACTTGACTGCTAGTAGACCAGACATCATGTATGCTACATGTGTTTGTGCAAGGTATCAAGCCTGCCCCAAAGAGTCTCATTTGACTGCAGTCAAGAGAATATTGAGATATCTAAAGGGCACTCACGATCTAGGCCTCTGGTACCCTAGGAATGGAGATTTTGATCTAACAGGTTATTCAGATGCAGACTTTGCAGGATGCAAAGAAGATAGAAAAAGCACTACTGGAACCTGTCAATTCCTAGGTGGGAGACTAATTTCATGGAGTAGCAAAAAGCAAACTAGTGTGGCTATCTCCACAGCAGAGTCAGAGTATGTGGCTGCAGGGAGTTGCTGTGCTCAACTTCTGTGGATACAACATCAGCTAGAGGACTATGGATTTCAGGTAAGTAGAACTCCACTCTTCTGTGATTCTACTAGTGCTATTTCCATAGCTAATAATCTTGTATCCCATAGTAGAACAAAACATATTGAAATTAAATATCACTTTCTTAGGGAGCATGTAGAAAGAAATGATATTGTACTTGAATATGTTAAAACAGATGAACAACTAGCTGATATGTATACTAAGCCCCTAGAAGAAGCTAAGTTCAATAGATTTAAAATTGAACTAGGAATGATAAACTTAGAGTAAGTTTATACTACTGAAATTGGCTAAGTAAAAAGGTGTCGACACATAGACAAGTCTATGTCGACACAGAATAGTGGTGTCGACACTTCAGGAAAAAGGTGTCGACACATCTAGGAAGTTGGTGTCGACACTTCAGAATATTAGTGTCGGCACATGACATATAGGTGTCGACACATCCATTATGGTGTCGACACTTAGTATTTACTCAGAATTTTCTAAGTAAAGTCTCGACAATGTGTCGAGTTATGTTGTGTCGACACATAACCAAGTGTCGACACATAAAATCTGTTGACTAAACTTGTGTCGACACATATGTGTCGAGACATTATAAGTCAGTGTCGACACTTATTGCCAGTGTCGACACATTTTAAGTTAGCTGTCCCGCCTGTTCATCTTCAAAATCAGAAAGGTATAAATAGGATTTTGCCTTAGTTTGTCGACACGCTTTCAAAGTTTCGAGACCAAAACTGCTGTGTCGACACCTCTCTTCTCTCAAGACAAATTCTACAAACCCTAATGGCACCTAAGCTAGAGGAGAATGTCAACGAGGGTTACGAGCTGGTGCGCGGCGCTTTTGAGGATGCTGATCAAGAAATCAAGCACGTGATAACCCTAGTTGTCGATTCAGGGTTAGAGTATTTAGTTTCCGAACCTACAAAAATATGGAAGAAAGAGGTTCTTGAATTCCTAAATGGAGCTGAAGTAGATGAGTCTGGATACAGAATCAAATCCAGAGTTCATGGAACGAAGGTTAAGTTATCACCAAAGAGTCTGAGGAAGATCTACAGCTTCCAAAAACTCAAGAGGAAGATGAAGTTACTGCATCCAAGACCAGGGAAGCTCTTACCTGGTGTGGACTAGACTCTAAGATGAAGATAGGTTCTGTTTTCAACAGAAAGGGCATGAACAGCCAAGGCAAATTCATGTCTGAAATTGTTGGAAAGGTCTTACTCAGCAAGCCTGGAGGGCATGACAGAGTGTCTGCCTATATGTTTGGAATAATGATAAGGTTTATCTTCTCTCTAAAAACTGACTGGTATATGGTAGTTTATGAGAAGATTAAGGAAAGCTTGAAGAAGCCCAACCTGGGCAGAATCTTAAGTCTCTACCTAGCTGGTACCATACCAGAGGTAATGAATACTGCTGCTGGAAGCAAGATAAATCACATGAGGAAGATGGATCTGAGGATCTTTTCTAGATGGGACAGGGTGTTGTCAAAGGAGATGCCAACCCCTGAGAAGACAGTTACTGAGAAGGAGATTCCTCCAAAGAAAAAGAGAAAAACTGCTCCAGTGGCTCAAGAGTCCACTAGCAGTTCAGGAAGTGAAGAGCCTGTTATCTTCTCATCTGATGAGAATATAGAAGATCCTGCAGTGAAGTCACCTGCTCCTCAAGCTGGTGCTGAGATCCAGGGGGAGCTACCTCCAGCTAGCCCTATCCACAAGGATCAAAGCCAGGGGGAGCTTCCAGTTGTAGAAGAACCCTCTACAATGGAAAGTGAACAAGCCACCAACACCATACTAGAGGTACTCACTGACCTAAATACTTTAGAATTTCTTATAGAAGATGCTGATTTGTCTGATATTCATCAGCAAACACAGCTGGACAGTCCAATTCCAGATACTGTTAGAGAAGACACATCTGCTGTCCTAGAAGTGATTCCTGATCCAGTGGTTGAAGAGCAAAGAATCTCTCCACCTTCTTCACCACAAGAATTCACCATGGAAGATTTGTTCCTAAATCTGGATCAAGCTGATTTTGACAAGGAAACTGATGCTGCTGGAGGAGAGAATGCTGCTGCTGAGGGGGAGCAAGTGCAAGTTCATGAAGTGCCTGTGAGGCAAGAAACTGAGAAGGCACCTGATGTGCAGCCTGAGAAGCCTCCAAGCCCTAAGGAGAGGGTGGATATAGCCAGCACCTCAGCTTCTGAAGATGAGGATGCAGTAAGGGCAAGGAAGAAGAAAATCTATGTATTCAAGAGAAGAAGCCAGAGTTACAAGAAGGCTCTACAAACAGTTGCACCACAGCCTATAATTCAACCAGCCCCAGCCATTGATTATAGTGCACTGATGGTGGCAATGCAAATCAAGTTGGATGAGCAAAGAAAGGCTATAGATAAATATGTAGATGAAGGGCAAAAATCACTGCAATTTGATCTAGCCCAGGATATTAAATCAATAAGGTTTGAAATGAACCAGAACAAGAAGGAGATGACTGACTGCTTCCACAAGGGTGGGAATGCAGTAGTCTATCTTGCAACTCACCAGGAAAAGATAAAGGCACAAGTGGATGACATAGCATTGAAGCAAGGGTATGTGCTTGAAAATCAGCTAAGAATGAATGACAATTTGACTGCTTCCCATAATGTTATTGTCACTGAGTTAAAGAACAAGGCTGCTGAACCTTCTACCTCTACTGCTGCTGTTAAAGCTGACTTTGACAAAGTCTTTCAAGAAGAAATCAATGTTGTTAAGACTGCCATTGAAGACTCCCAGAAGGCCATATCTGAAC
The DNA here is from genome assembly GCA_039583875.1 of Platanthera guangdongensis. Classification (NCBI taxonomy): domain Eukaryota; kingdom Viridiplantae; phylum Streptophyta; class Magnoliopsida; order Asparagales; family Orchidaceae; genus Platanthera; species Platanthera guangdongensis. The sequence goes on along the minus strand of CM077153.1, from coordinate 73,775,490 downwards.
AACTTAAAAAGCTCAAACCCTTCTTTAAAGATGGAGTCAGATACTTGGATAATCAAATTAGATTTCAGAAGGATGATGTCAGAGATCATATGGTTAGAGAAGTCATAAAGGGGGAGAGAGTGTTAGTCAAGACATGCTCTGACCATGCTAAGTGGACATTAAATTCTATCAGAGCTACACTTGGATATCCTCCTCTGTGTGATGACAATGATGTTACTGAATCTGGAATTAACCCTGCATATCTAGGAGGTGAGCAACCAGAGGTAGCTCAAGTCATATATCCTCCTCCAGATTTTGAAATGGTGCATGCTGATGTACAGACTATGTACAGCCCACCTGGGGGCCAGGATAATGTGATTATTGAAAAGGTTGTTCAACCTATATCTGAAGCCATGCAAGAGGCATTGCAAAAGGAAGAAGAGACAAGACTGTCAAAGAAGAGGTTTAGGGAACAAGCTGAGCAAAGGCCAGACTTTGAACAGTGGAGCCCTACCTCTAGGAACATTATACTAACTGCCTGGAAAGCTGCCAAGGACAACATTCATGACAGGAACAAATGGTTCTCTGAAGCTGAATGGAGGAAACATGAAATCAGACAGGAAGAAATTGTCCAATATAGAAGGAAGGCAAAGATGGGAAAGCTACCTCCTACAGCTCAGGAGCCTAGCAAGTACTTTCCTAAGCCATACCATTATTTTGAGAGGCAGAAGATCAAAGCTGAAGAGCTTAAAAAGAAAGATCTGAAAGGCAAGAAGTTTGCTGATGCTGAAACTGCTGATGCTCCTGTCCAAGCTAAAGTCCAAGCTGGCAAAGGAATAGTTATCAAGGAACCAGAACAGAAATAGATTAAGAATTTACTTGAAGATTCTTTTGTAATCTTTTGAATGTAAAACATTTTTGTGAACTACTGAAAATGTATAAGACAAATGTTAGAACAATATATGATCAATATATTTCATGTTTGTTCTGTGAATGTGTCTATGTCTATTTTTTATTTGTTCTGTGTAGATGTATTTGTATACATGTGAAATTGTTACATGTTATGTTAACCCTGTTGTATATTATCCTGCCTTACATCATTGTGTAATTTTAATTATGAATGGTGTATATCATTGACTAAGGGTTATGACTTCTCCAAATAGGGGGAGATTGTTGGGTACATTGGTCTAAATGTACCTGATTTGAAGAAGCCTCACCCAACTCAATGATATACATCAAAATGTATTTGATGAATGTTGAGTTTACTTGTGCAGGTTAAGTATTTTCAGGACTAAGGCAAAAGTTTCTAAGTCCATGTGTCGACACCCAGAGAGAAAGTGTCGACACTTAAGAAGGCTTGTGTCGACACCCAGACAAGCAGTGTCGACACTTGGAGTCATTGTGTCGACACCTGGGATGCAGAGTCGACACCAGACAGAAAGTGTCGACACAAGGAGCAGTGTCGACACTCAGTGAAGAAGAATGCAGTAAAGCTGTGTCGACACAAGGAGCTGTGTCGACACCCAGAGAAGCTGTGTCTACACCAGAATGTGTCGACACTTAGAGCAGTGTCGACACTCAGCAAAAGTCTGCAGAGACTAAGTACAAGTGTCGACACTCAGCACAATGTGTCGACACTCAACAGAAGAGTTAGCACTTGAAGTAAGTGTCGACACCCAGCACAATGTGTCGACACTCAACAGAAGAGTCAGCATTTGAAGTATGTGTCGACACCCAGAATAATGTGTCGACACACAGCTGAAGACTCAACACTTGAAGAAAGTGTCGACACATGGAGCTGTGTCGACACTTAGCAAAGAACAGAAAGAACAACAAATTATTCTAAGTACAAGTGTCGACACTATGGGAATGTGTCGACACTCAGCTGAAGTATCAACAAGAAGAAGAAGTGTCGACATTCAAAGCAATGTGTCGACACACAACAAGTATTAACATAGAAGACTATGTGTCGACATCAAGAAGCAGTGTCGACACTTAACAGATACAACACATGAAGATGTGTCGACACAAAGGTGTTGTGTCGACACTTAGAAGAATTCAGCAAGTTACTGAAGATCAAGTACTTGTGTCGACACTCAATTTCAGTGTCGACACATGAAGAAGAATCTGTGTCGAGACATAGTATCTACAACACAAGGAGTTGTGTCGACACCTTGTAGACTAGTGTCGACACTTAGACAACATGTGTCGACACTTGGCCTATAATTGTCGACACTTAAAGACAGAAAGTCTCAACACTTTCAGACAGTTAGAGAACTTTCAAGAATTAACTGGATGACTTGACAGCTGCCGTTCCAGCCGGTCTACAGCACCTGTCAGAGATGTCAGAATTCAGTTATGGACCGGACCAGCCGGTTACCATGAAGAAGGCCTATAAATAGGCTCATACAGTTTACAGAAACTATTGTTCAGATTATTGTTCAAGTAGTTATTAAAGTGGTACATAGAGTATCAACACAAGAAGATCTAGCCGTATATGTGCAGATCTAAGAAGTTGGAGAGAGAGGGCTCCATCCAAGAAATCAGCCGTTGGAACTAGGCTGAGAAGAAGGGTTCAGATATATTCTGGATCTTAAGAAGCAGAGGTCAAGGATCAACTCAGAAGGAATCAGTCTTATTCAGTTCTATTTTCAAGAAGCTTTGAAGAAAGCTAAGTCAGATTGAATCCAGCTGAGTTCTTCCAAGAACTCATCAAGAAACTCTCAACTCCCCTCTCTTATTTCTGAGTTGTAGAGTTATTATTTTTATAAACATTTTTATCTTGTAGGATCCTTTGGATCTGAGTGAATTATAAGCCTGTAATTATAAAGGCTGAGGGTAGGGCTTGAGAGCCTGAGTGTAGGAGATTAAAATCTCTGAGTGTAGGCCTTTGTTGGCTGAGTGTAGGCCTTGTGGCTGAGTGTAGGCTTTGTGAAAAGCTGAGTTGTAAGGCTTTGGGCCTGAGGTGTAGGAACAAGTTTGGGTTCTGAGTTAGTGGAGAAGTTTGGCCGAATCTAGTACACTGCTAGATAGGCGAAGGGGGAAAGTGGATGTACCCAAATATTGGGGAACCATTATAAAACTTTGTGTCTGCTGTGCTGTGATTGTGATGTGCTATGTATGATTTGTGATTGCTGTGCAAAAGAAGTTAGAATTCTGTGATATAACTGATTGCTGCCATTAAAGTTCAAAAAGTATTAGGTCATCTATTCACCCCCCCCCCTCTAGGTGATTAGGTACTATATCTTTCACAACATTCTGACCCCATCTTTCTATACATCTTAGAACTACTAGAAGAACTAAGTTTAAAGGATTTCATGACCAGGCGCATTAAACTTCATGGAACGGAGATACGAGAATGGGTATATACATCTACAGTGTCTGAAGAAGATGTTTTGACCGGCAATATAGGGAACACTGCTGTTTCCCTCTCTCCCGCAGTTCTCTCTGAAATATTTGGATTAGGGAACGGAGAAGACAATCTGGAAATGGATTCTGAGGAATTCAGTGATATGCTGAAACTAATGGGTTTCTCTGGGAACAATCCTAATAAGTTGTTGAAAAAGTAATTATCCGCCGCCTATAAATTTCTGACGGATATTATGGGAAAGATACTGATGGCCAAGCACTCTACTCATGACTCTATTACCCATCACCAATTTCTGATAATGTGTGCAGTAGTGAATAAGCGACAGGTTGATTGGAGTAAGGTGTTCTTTGACTTGATCAAGAAGAAGAACAGCAAGAAGGAAGTCTCCTTTGGCAGAATTTTGGGCATTTTTCTTAAAGCCAAGGCTGCTGAATGTATTGTCTCCCCGACCATCTCCATAAATGCCAGCAAGCGCCTCACTTGTGTTCTGTTTGGCAGATGGGAGAGGACCATCTCCAAGCCCTCAAAGGCTTCTTCCTCCTCCCTCCAAACATCTGAGAGCACAATGGTTGTAAAGGCCGCTCCCCACCCTGTTGAAGAGGTTCCTCCATCTCAACCATCTCTTCCAGCACCTCTTCCCCCCAAGAAGCCTCCTCATGTACCTACCCCTCCTTTATCTCCACCACTTGACCTGACAAACATTCCATCTCCACCTCCATCTTCCCCTCTGCAAGTTCATCAACAACCCACTCCTCCAGATTCCCCTCATGAGACAATACTTCCTACACCTCCTCGGTCTCCTCTTCCCCCACACTTATCCACCATTTCATCTTACATCATACCCTCAGACTCAATCATGCAAGATGCCTCCCCTCCATCTGTTATTCCTCCTCCCACTCCATCCCCTTCCCCATTTGATCCATCTACCCTCATTTCTTTGCTCACCCCTCTCATAAAATCTTTGATCCAAGAGGCAATTACACCTCTTGTGACCTCCATCAATTCCTTATCTGCCCAGATATCTCTTCTATCTGCTGTCCCCTCTTCATCTAGGGGCCTGGATCCAGGTATTCCTGAACCCAGGCAGGGGGAGATGCTCTGTGATGAAGTTACAGTAGATGCAGATATAGCATCAGCAGCAGCAGTCACAGCAGTTCCCTCTCCAGCAGATTCAGATTCAGATGAGGATACCACAATTTTGACAGACTTTGATGCTGAGATGTCTGAGTTAATTCAATTTATGGATACTAATATTGATTTGGATGAGTCAGTTGCTCAAATAACTCATGTTGGTGATTTCTATTTAAATCCCACAGTGAATTTATCAGTTTTGTTGAGAAGTTTTGATATTGTACATATGCAATTCCCTCCAGCAGAATTCTCTAAGCCTTATTTGGATATGGTACCATATACCTCTCCAGCTAGTCCAGCAGTTGCCAAGTAACTCTGTGACAATTTTGCTCTATCTGCCTCCAGCTCAAAAGTCATTCCAGAAGATACTCTAGTGCCAGTTTCTGCACCAGACTTTATTATGGATGACTCTCCAATGCCTACTCTAGATGAGCTTATTCAGGCAGACATTGAAGAAGAGAATAAGGCAGTAGCTGATAGCTCTGTCTCCTTTGTTTCTGAATCTTGTACAGATAATTCTTCTCTTGTTGTTAAAACTCTTATTCCTGAACCTTCTGCCCCTCCTCCAGCAAAAGTTGTTATTTCTGATAAAGCTTTAAAAGCTTTGGATGCATTGTATGATACCCCTCAGGATTCAGAATCTGATGATGATGATATTGATTCTGATGAGGATGCAGCTAGTAGGAAAAAGAGATTGTTGGCAAAGAAGAGAAAGGTTGCTCCTCCTCCCAAGTCAAATCCCACTGCAGACACTCCCTATTATATTCTGCACAATGTGACTCCATATAAGGGATTGCCAGCATGGATGTGGCTCTCCAAAAACCAGCAGAAAGATAGAAAGAGAAGCAGGAGATACTCCCCTCCTCCAGTGCATAGATACAGGAAGGATCCTCCTCCTCCAGCAGCTGGTGCCAGTGGCTCTAGCTCCCAGAGATCTGCCCCAATGCAAACTTATCAGAGACAATCAGGGAGATCTTCTGGAAGCAGCCAGCAGAGGTCATCCTCCTCAGGTAGTCAACAGCATAAGCAGCAGCAGCAGCAACAAAGTTCTAAAGTACAAAAAGCTGATAGCCCAAAGAAGCCAGACTCCCCTCCAATTCCATTTGAAGATCCAGAGACTGCTAATACTGCAAAAATGGCTAGGTACTGAGAGCTGATTGGTCTATCCTTGATAAATAAAGCCAAAGCAGAAGGAACAGATATTTCTGGTCTTTCAACTATGTCAAAGTATAGAAAGGAAGAGCTGAAAAGATTTGACAAAGGTAACAAATTGTTTAATGTTGATGATTACATGAAACTTCACACAGAAGCAGTTGTCCCCAGAGCAACATCATTAAAAATTATTGGGGCAGCTGATATGACCATGACAGTGGCTCAAGCTCAAAATCCTAACAGAGAAATCATTTTCAAGAAGCCAGGAGAAAAGATAGCAGAAGACAAACCTCAGCAGAAGAAGCCAAAGAAGTAATTTTTCTTGTTGATTCATTTTTGTCTGCTATTTGTTTTTAAACTATGTTATCTGTTAAACAAAGCTGTGTGTATATATATATCTATTGTATGTGTTATAATTCTCTGCCAGATATATTTCTTTTCTTGCTTTGTTTTTCTGTCTTGAGTCTCTATTAGTGACCTCACTCAAATAGGGGGAGATTGTTGGATCCCTAGTTGATTTGGGATAGGTTCACTGACTTAGGTTGTGACCCATCATGTATCGCCGGGGTCAATTTGTGTCCTAGAGTCTAGGTTAAGTCCTTAGGCTCAACTCCAGATGGACCAGCTTTCAACAAGACCCTCAGAGACTCCAGACTCACAAGTTTTCAACGCTAAGTAAAGTGAGTTCGACGTTCGTCGAACTCAGCTCGACGAAAGGAGTTTTGCGCTCGATGATTGTGAGACAGTTCTTAGTGCTGAGCTCGATGATCTATGTTCTCTGTTCGACGAAAACTCAGGTTCTACATCAAGCCAAAGTCAGGAGGACTTCAAATTTTTCTAAGTCCAGCTTCATGCTTCGGTCGACGAATTATATTCTGAGCTCGATGAACTTGGACCTCAAGTTCACAGCTTCTCAGGTCGACGAAGTCAGCTTCTCAGGTCGACGAATGCTATTCTCTACTCGACGATTTCTGGACTCAGAGAATCTGTGTCGACACTTAGGGTTTGTGTCGACACCAGACAACTTGTGTCAACACCAGGATTTCAGTCGACACTAACTTGTGTCGACACCAGGATTTCAGTCGACACTAACTTGTGTCGACACCAGGATTTCAGTCGACACCAGCTTCTGTCGACACCAGAGGACTTGTGTCGACACCAAGATCAATCTATCGACACCAATTTGTGTCGACACAGCATTTCAACAGATGCAGGATATTTTATCTAAGTCCAGAACTTTTCTTAGGTCGACGATTTTGATTCTCAGCTCGACGAATGAAGAATGTCTGTTAGATGAATGAAGATTGTCTGGTCGACGAACTCTGTCAAGCTCAGCTCGACCCTCAAGCTCAGCTCGACGAACACAAGTTCAGCTCGACGAATTGTGTTCTTTGTTCGATGAATCCAGATTAGGTTTTCTTCAAGGTTCCCATCTCGTTTCTTGGCGCTGATTTCTGAACATTTAATGTCAGATCTTCTCGGAATGTTACCGCTAGAACGTGCATTGACTATGGATGATCTCATGTCATTTTTCCAGGGGACAGTTAGGAAAGTCATTGATTGCTGATTCTTTCCAAGGCCGACTGTAATTACTGCTCGACATTCAAAAGTTTGAAGATTCCTCAGTCAGTAAGAGACACATATAGATACCCAAAAAATAGAGACACGGCAAGAGAACAGTGTGAAGCAGTGATAGAGTTCAAGAATCACATTACAGAAAACAATCTGATAGATTTTCTGAAGATTGCAGAAGAACAAAACAATCTGAAATCTAAAGTTCTTGACTGCAATCACCCTTGACCAGAGGACTTTTGGAGAGGAAGAAGAAGAAGAACAACCAAATTCGATCAAGAGTCTTCTTCTCTCTATTCACAGGATAACTTCAAAGGACAACAATCAAACAATCTGTCAAAGAAGTTCCTGAAGCAGTTCTGGTCCAGGCATTCTAGGTCATTAAAGGCCTATCACCCTGAAGCAGTGCTCCAGCATTCCTGACCAATTCAAGATCTCAGGGGGAGCAAGAGCTGCTACATCAATCCACAAGTTTTCTCTCTGACTGTTGACAGAGAAGACTCTATCACCCTCTCTCTAACTCCTGTATAAGGTTTTAAATCCCTCCAAAATTATTCTGGTTGCAAGTCTCCTTTCAAAAGACTTGAGGGTTTGGTTTTGGGGTACCTGATCAAAACCCATTGGTGCCCAGGACACCTGATCAACTCATCCTGCAGTGGATTCCTACCTAGGGTGGTAGAAGAGTGGATGTACCCAGATTGATTGGGGAACCACTATAGCTCCTTGTGTCTTCTGGTTGCTTATTTTCTTTTCTTTTCTGGCTGTGATCTGTGATTGCTCTGTGTTTAGTTAGTTGTTGTGTTTACTTTATGTTATTTGCTTCCATATTCACTTAGGTATACAACAACAGTTGTAAATGTTTTTTTTGTAAGCACCATACTCTATTCCCCCCCCCCCCCCCCCCCCTCCTCTAGAGTATATCAGATCTAACTTGCACTTTCAGGACCTATATGATGAACAGGATGAATTCCATAATTTTCCAAATTACTTACACCATTAAATTAATTTCTTTAAATGTAATCCCTAGTCATTTTGCACATGAAGTATTGTCAATATTAAACCTACTGTATTAGGGATTCTTTCAGGTATATAATATGATAATTAATGGGGCCTACCAAAATTTCATGCCTTTTCAATTGAGATTTATAATTAATTCCTATTTAATACTGTATCCACAAATCTAGCATTTTCCAAATGAAGTACAAAAAATATTATCTCAAAAATTTTAATTAAATTACAGAGCCTTGATAATAGTGAAATAATGCTATATCTAGATTTTCATTTACATCTAGATTGAAATGGTCTATCCATGATCAATTTGAGTTATTTACCAAAATACCATTATGGGGCTTAAGTGCATTATTTGGCACTACAAAAATTTTGAAATAATTACACAAGGTATAAAACATATAATTACAGCAATATGACTTTTCTCAGATTTTTCAAAGGAATATATCCATGATTTCTACACAAAATTCCATAAGGGTAAAATGGTCATTCTGCTCCTTAAACTACCTAAACTTCATCCAACAGAGATATAATTTATTTCTAGTACTTATTATGTCACTACTTAGTCCTCAACAGAAATTGAACCTTTTATGATAAGGGTAAACCTATTTTAAATTTATTTCCTAAAAAGGACCAAATTTTCAGAAATTCAAAATAATGGGTTTTTTGTTCCCAAAAATCTCACCATTGCTATGAGAGGTGTATTACACCCTAATGTGTCTCCATAATGAAAATCATGATTTTTGAATGTTCCAAGTTGGCTGAATACACACTATTTCATTTTAGGCTAAATGCACACCAAGCCTATATCAAGCCAACACATGCAAGTGGGTTTACCCACATGCAATAGTCCAAATTGGCTGCAATTTCAAACCTACACTTATAATGTCCCTAAGGACATGTCACCAAAATTTGGGGCCATTTGGAGTCCCACAACTCCAAATATTTCATTTATTTCATTTTGGGTATTTTATTAAAAACTATAGAAAACGTTTTCCCAAAAATTCTCATTCTTGTACAGGGGTTAACCAAGCCCTAAACATGCATGCACCCAAAATTTTGGGCCATTTGGATGACAGGTTTGACTTGGGCATCATTTTGAAGTCCTGCCCTAGCTAATGACCAACCTTAGCAAAATAGTCCTACATGTCAGACCACTGGACCAAATCTCAAGTTAAGGGTGGCAAATTAAAGTAACACAAATGGCTACATTTTTCATGTTCATGTCATCCACTGGAAATGGCTCTAAGAGCCCTATATTTGACATGCAAGGTCACTTAATTAATGTGATAGAAATGTAAATTTCATTTCATTAATTAATAACAGAATTTAATTGATTTTAATAAGAGTACAGCACGAATCTTAAAGTGATATTGGACGGCATCCGTTTATCTTCCCCAAGAGTTCAACGGCTGAGATCGAGCCGACCTGGGGAATATTGCGGGGCCATTTCCGGCCACCTGAGGCGGCGCCACCCCCGGCCAACGGTGCCATCACCTTCACGGTGGTGGTGGCTATCCTTTTCCGGTGATGAGGCGGCGGGAGATGGCGGCGATGGCGATCTCGAGCAGTAAGAAAAATCTTGTAAACTCTCCCATTTCTCCCGTGGCAACGGGCTCAATTGAGCCCGATATCTCCCCTAGTTGATCTAGGATTCTAGTACGGGTAGAGGTACGGTGAAACAAACCTGTGTTGGTGGCTGGCGGCGAGGATGGAGGCTGGTGGTCATTCCCGACCTTGCTCCGGCGACACCTCTCAGATTCATTGTTCTTGCACCGTTTCCTTTGTTAAATTTTCTCAACGTGGTCAGCAAGATAGCCCAAACGCCAAATTAATATCTTCGGAACTACCCAGTTCGCACGCTGAACCTGCGGAAACCCAAGACTAGAGGTTGCAACCCAACAAAACAATGGAAGCACAAGAAGATCTTATTATGCATTCACTTCATTACAATCCGAGGCATACATAGCGAGACATGATTTCGCTAGTATTACAGCTGTAAACAGAAAGAACCAAAAACAAGCCGGCGGACAAAACCCGGAGTCCGCCGAGACCGCCGAGGTCGCCGAGCCGCCGAGACCGCCCAAGCTATGCTGCAATCCGCCGAATACCACGGAGTCCGCCGAAACCGCGAGGTCGCGCGGACACACCGTTATTCGCCTCCTGCTGAACCCGAACTGAGGAACTCCCCTACCCGCCTGAAGCCGCGGCGGACAGGTTATTGAAGCTGGGAAAGTTGAAACAGAACTGACAAGCCGCAGAGCGACCTCCTGCTGAGTCCGCAGAGACCGCACACTTCCAAGCACTGACCGAAGTCACAGCCAAACTCCTGGCTCCTTGAAGTTATCCGCGCGACCTGCACACAGCAAACCGTCAGCCTGAAACAATCCGTGCGGACTGAAAAACACAGACCGCAGCACTCGCCCAACCCAAAAACTGTTCACTCACGTTACTTCTGGTTACTGTAGATGTGCCAGGGGGGTCCTATTTATAGGCCAGGTGAGGAGTGTGGTCACCGCCCATGAGATAGCGACACCGCCCCAGCCCGCGCGAACACAAAACGACTGTCCGCTCAGTCCGCGAGGACTTAGCCAGTCACCAAGGGAAACCGCCAGGAGCAAGGCAACCATTGACGAACCCTCTCCAGTCCGCCCAAGCTAAGCGGACAAGGCACCAGCCCGCAAAGCTCCAACTGCTTCAGGACAGCACCTTCTTCAATGGCAGTCCGCACCAACCCGAGGCAGTCCGCAAGACTCACACCTCAATCCGCCACAAGTCCACGACCAAAGGCAAACAGCAACAGTCCGCCCGGTCACAGCGGACTTGGCGGATACGGCGGACACCATGAACTTGACACCAAGTGTGACCAAGTCCAAAACCATCAAGGGCCAGTGCGAGCATGGCGGACACAAAGTCCCGTCCGCCAAACACCCTAGCACAGACCGCAACCAGTCCGCGAGCTCCTCGCACTTGTCCAACGCAGCAGCACCAAGCCGGACTCCAAACATCAGTCCGCCAACCGGTCTCCACAGCAAGACCTGCTGTAACACCTGAGCTCGACAAGGCCTCAGCCAAGCTCAAGGCTCAGTCCGCAACAGCCCCAACCGCGGACACACCAGTCCGCAAGCTTCCCGCGAACTCGAACCAACCCGCCAACAGCTCAAACTTGCACCCGCGACCACTGAGCAAAGCACCAGTCCGCAAGCCTCTCTATCCGCAGATACCAGGCCGCACCAAACCGCGGACACCATGCAACAACCCGCTCAGAACACAGCCGGCTTCCACCAGACTTTCACCAGGCCGCAACCTCAGTCCGCCCAGTCCGCCCAGTCCGCCAAAGCTGTCCGCACAGGCCGCGCGGCCTGTCCCGTCACCCACTTCCACTTCACAAATTTCAACACTCCCCCTTGAAGTGAGAAGTGGTGACCAAGCCCAGCAAGCTGCGCAAGCGTTCAAAGGGCCCCTTCGACAGCGCTTCGTGAAGATGTCAGCAAGATTATCTTCACTCCGAACATGCCCGACCAGCAGAGACCCCTCCAACACCTTCTCCCTGATGAAGTGGTGATCAATCTCTATATGCTTGGTCCTGGCGTGACACACTGGATTGTTTACCAGTTTGAGAGCACTCTCATTGTCACCCCGGAGTAAAGTAGGCCCTTGCACTTCTTCATGAACATCCTCTATGAGTCTCCTCAACCAAACGGCTTCCCGAGCAGCCAAGGCCGAAGCCTTATACTCCGCCTCCGTGGTTGAAACCGACACCGAGTCCTGCTTCTTGCTACACCACGAGATGCTAGCTGAACCGCAAGTGAACACATAACCTGAAGTAGACCTTCGATCATCCGAATCACCGCCATAGTCAGCATCCGTGTACCCGAGCAACGCAAACTCCGCATCCCTTCCATAGAGGAGTCCCATCTCAGAAGTCACCTTGACATACTTCAGAATTCCCTTCCCGCCACTAGATGAGATTGCCTTGGTTCAGCCATATACCGACTTACTCGGCCAACAGCATAAGCTATATCCGGCCTTGTAATCGTCAGATAGATCAAGCTCCCAACAAGAGCCCTGAACACAAGGGATCATTAAGCACCCTTCCCTCATCTCGTCGAAGCTTCAGCCCAGATTCCAGTGGAGTAGAGCACTTCTTCCCTTCGCCCATGCCAAACCGCTTCACAATACGATCAGCATACCCTTTCTGGCTAATGAGAATCCCGCACTCCTTCCTCTCCACTTCCAGACCAAGAAAGTGATGCAACTCTCCCAAGTCTTTCATCTCGAAGCGTATAGCAAGCTCTCCCCTGAGCCTTGCTACTTCCTCCTCCGAGTTCCCTGTGATGATCATATCATCCACATACAGCAGGACCAAGACTCTTAGCTCTCCCTTCTTCTTGACGAACAAGCTTGAATCCGAGTTAGAAGCCAGGTATCCACAGAACTGCAGGTACTCTGCAATCTTCCCCACCACGCTCGAGAGCTTGCTTCAACCCATAGAGAGCCTTCCTGAGTTTGCAGACATAGTCCGGATGCTTCTCAGAGACGAAACCAAGCGGCTGATCCATGAAGATGTCCTTGTCAATCTCTCCGTAAAGAAAGGCATTCTTCACATCGAGTTGCCACAACCTCCATCCCTTGCTAGCAGCCAAGGCGATCACCACTCTTACAGACGTCATCTTCGCAACTGGACTGAATGTCTCCTCATAGTCTTCTCCATACTGCTGTGAGAATCCTCTAGCGACCAGGCGAGCCTTGAACCGATCAATGCTCCCATCAGCCTTCTTCTTCAACTTATACACCCACTTGCAAGTAACCGGAGTAATGCCATCAACCTTGGGCACAAGGTCCCAGGTTTCATTCTTCTTCAGAGCATCAATCTCTTCCTTCATGGCACCTTCCCACTCCTTCACTCCAGTGGCCTCGTTGAAGTTTGCAGGCTCTCGCTCATCCAGAGGACCTGCAAAGAAACAGGAGACAAAGCTCACTGCATTCCCATCACAGTACCGAGCCGGTGGCTTAACCACCCTCTTCGATCTCCGAAGACACGGCTCCTTGCTCATGCTTCCGTTGCTTCTTCAGGCTCCACTCCTACCTGGGGCAAGCATTGAGCAGTGCTCCCCCTGCTTCCTGAGCCAGAAGGCTCAGCCTCGGAGTTCGAAGCAACAGGAGCTGCTGGTGAAACAGCAAGCTCCTCTTCCAAGCCTTCAGCATCCTCCACCGGTGCTTCCTCAACCTTGCTACTTCCGGTAGGCTCCACCGAGCCACCTCCATATGACGTCAGCTCGTCAAAGACAACGTCTCTTGACACCACGAACTTCTTCGTCACAGGGTCCATGCATTCCATCCCTTCTTTCGCCATCATAGCCAACAAAGACAAGTTTCCTTGCCTTCGCATCCAGCTTTGTCCGTGAAGCATCCGGGACATGCACGTAGCAAGTTGAACCGAACACCCGAAGGTGTCCAACACTCGGCTTCTCCTTCAGCAACAGCTCAATGGGCGTCTTCATGTTGATAGGGCTGAGTGGCATCCGGTTGATAACATATGCAGCACAAGACATTCCCTCCGCCCAAAAGGACCTCGGGATATCTTTCGCATGCAGCCAGCATTTGCAGGTTTCCGTCAAATGACGGATCTTCCGCTCCGCTACCCCATTTTGTTGTGGAGTGTGAGCACAAGTAAGCTCTCGTTGGATCCCGTGCTTCCTGCAGAAGTTAGAAAACTCGGAAGAGACAAACTCTCCCCCGTTATCAGTTCTAAACTTCTTAATCCGCAAGCCAAGCCGGCCTTCTACCAACTCCTTGAACTCCACAAACAAACGGAAGGCATCCGACTTCTCCTTTAAGAAGTACACCCAAGTATACCTTGAGTAGTCATCAACCAAGACAAGCATGTATTTGCTTCCACCAAGGCTGGCAGTAACAGTCGGTCCCATCAGGTCGCCATGAATACACTCCAATGGTTTCTTGCTCCTTGTTTGAGATTTATCAAACGGAAGGCGATGTGCCTTCCGTATTGACAGCCCGCACAAACATGCCCATCACCAAAGGAGGACAACATCGGCAACCCCCTCACCAGACTTCTACTCGCCATTGCCTTCAGCTTGTCCATGCCAACATGCCCCAGCCTCTCATGCCAGATAGCCGCACTATCATTGGCCTCATCTTATCAACATAGGCACTGGTGGAAAGAACAAACAAGTTCTTCACCCTCCTCCCAACATGAGCAACATCAGCCTTTACCGCTGATACGTTGCGAAGGAACCTCACGTCTGTTGGCCCAAACAGAACGTGATACCCAGCGTCCACCGCGTTGGTCACGAGAAGAGGTTCTTCTTCATGCCCGGCACGTGATACACACTCCTTAACGTGAGTGCCCCTGATCACTACCCAAAGACACGACCCCCTCCTTCTCTACTGCATAAACAGTATTATCAGCAGTGATAATAGCTTCATTACCTGAGTTAAGCCTGCATGGAGGTGAACTTCGACTTGTCTCCGGTGAGGTGATGACCACACCCGGAGTCGACGATCCACTCGCTGTTGAAGTCCTCAGCAGATAAGGCCCGGACACAAGTGCCCGTCATGAAAGGCTCCTCCCCATTCTGCTTCTTCACTTCGTGAGCAAGCTTCCTCCTTTCCGCAGCATGCCCAGGCTGCAGTTTGACCTTGCAGTCCCGCTTGAAGTGCCCTCGCTGATGACACCGGTAGCACTTCAGATTCTTCTTCCAGTCCTTAGGAGCATTGCTCCTCTCCGGCGGATATGAAGTTGAAGTCTCCTTCTCAACAGCGGCCTGCACCTTCTTCTTCTTCTTCCCTTCCCATCCCTTCTTCTTGCCTGAGAAGAGAGCCTCGCTGCCTTCCTGATTCAGATTCACTCCAGCCATCTGCCTTGCTAAGCTCTCCTGCGAGGCAAGCAGATTCTCCAGCTCCAGCAGAGACGGCTGAGTAGCCCACCCTTGAACAGACGTAACAAAGGCCACATACTCCTTCCGCAAGCCGCGGAAAATGTGCCTTTTCATCTTTGCCTCAGAGATAGGCTCATCAGGATCCAGTGCCGACAGCTCAGCACAACAAGCTCTTCATCTTTAAGAAGTACCTGGAGATGGAAAGGTCTCCCTGAGTTGCCCTGGCCAACTCATTCTCCAGGAACTGAAGCCGCGCCACATTCTTCCTATTGAACAACTCATCAATGGTTGTCCAAATATCAGCAGCCGACTCACATCCAATGATGTGATCAAACAGTTCCGGAGAGACAGCTCTCTTCAGAACGAACTCTGCCTTAGCATTAGTTCTTCTCCAGAGCCTCACCTGTCAGCAGTACCGAAAGCAGCAGTTACTTCCTGTCTGTCGTCTCCACCGACGACTTCCCACAGCTCCTCGCCTAGAAGATAACTCTTCATGCACGACTTCCACTTTTTATAGTTAGTCGGCGTTAAGAGTTCAATGCCCAGACCTCTTGCTAAGCTTCCTTCCATTGCAATCACCTGTTGGTACCCTTCAGCAGCTCCGAGCAACAACACAGGTTGATCACACTCAATCACTGAGTAACAACACTGGCTGACCT
Organism: Platanthera guangdongensis; assembly: GCA_039583875.1. Lineage (NCBI taxonomy): Eukaryota > Viridiplantae > Streptophyta > Magnoliopsida > Asparagales > Orchidaceae > Platanthera > Platanthera guangdongensis. The sequence continues at coordinate 73,759,717 of CM077153.1, read as the reverse complement.
CCGCTCACGCAACTGAACCTCAGAAACCTCAGAAACCTGCCTCTGATACCATGTTAAATTTTCTCAACGTGGTCAGCAAGATAGCCCAAACGCCAAATTAATAATATCTTCGGAACTACCCAGTTCGCACGCTGAACCTGCGGAAACCCAAGGACTAGAGGTTGCACCCAACAAAACAATGGAAGCACAAGAAGATCTTATTATGCATTCACTTCATTACAATCCGAGGCATACATAGCGAGACATGATTTCGCTAGTATTACAGCTGTAAACAGAAAGAACCAAAAACAAGCCGGGCGGACAGCACCCGGAGTCCGCCGAGACCGCCGAGGTCGCCGAAGACCGCCGAGACCGCCCAAGCTATGCTGCAATCCGCCGAATACCACGGAGTCCGCGAAACCGCGAGGTCGCGCGGACACACCGTTATTCGCCTCCTGCTGAACCCGAACTGAGGAACTCCCTACCCGCCTGAAGCCGGCGGACAGGTTATTGAAGCTGGAAAGTTGAAACAGAACTGACAAGCCGCAGAGCGACCTCCTGCTGAGTCCGCAGAGACCGCACACTTCCAAGCACTGACCGAAGTCACAGCCAAACTCCTGGCTCCTTGAAGTTATCCCGCGACCTGCACACAGCAAACCGTCAGCCTGAAACAAACCGCGCGGACTGAAAAACACAGACCGCAGCACTCACTCGCCCAACCCAAATTTACTGTTCACTCACGTTACTTTAGGTTACTGTAGATGTGCCAGGGGGGTCCTATTTATAGGCCAGGTGAGGAGTGTGGTCACCGCCCATGAGATAGCAACACCGCCCCAGCCCGCGCGAACACAAAACGACTGTCCGCTCAGTCCGCGAGGACTTAGCCAGTCACCAAGGAAACGCCAGGAGCAAGGCAACCATTGACGAACCCTCTCCAGTCCGCCCAAGCTAAGCGGACAAGGCACCAGCCCGCAAAGCTCCAACTGCTTCAGGACAGCACCCTTCTTCAATGGCAGTCCGCACAAACCCGAGGCAGTCCGCAAGACTCACACCTCAATCCGCCACAAGTCCACGACCAAAGGCAAACAGTAACAGTCCGCCGGTCACAGCGGACTTGGCGGATACGGCGGACACCATGAACTTGACACCAAGTGTGACCAAGTCCAAAACCATCAAGGGCCAGTGCGAGCATGGCGGACACAAAGACCCGTCCGCCAAACACCCTAGCACAGACCGCAACCAGTCCGCGAGCTCCTCGCACTGTCCAACGCGCAGCAGCACCAAGCCGGACTCCAAAATCAGTCCGCCAACCGGTCTCCACAGCAAGACCTGCTGTAACACTGAGCTCGACAAGGCCTCAGCCAAGCTCAAGGCTCAGTCCGCAACAGCCCCAACCGCGGACACACCAGTCCGCAAAGCTTCCCGCGAACTCGAACCATCCCGCCAACAGCTCAAGCTTGCACCCGCGACCACTGAGCAAAGCACCAGTCCGCAAGCCTCTCTATCCGCAGATACCAGGCCGTACCAAACCGCGGACACCAATGCAACAACCCGCTCAGAACACAGCGGCTTCCACCGACTTTTCACCAGGCCGCAACCTCAGTCCGCCCAGTCCGCCCAGTCCGCCAAAGCTGTCCGCACAGGCCGCGCGGCCTGTCCCGTCACCCACTTCCACTTCACAATTTCAACATCCTTCACTCCAGCTATCGATTTATCTCTCCTTTGCCCTCTGAAGCTAAAGGAATCATTATTTCTGGCTGGGAGGGGTATATGGGAAACAATCAATGCAAGCTCTGTTGGAGCTTTGATTGATCACCCTACAAAGCAAGTGGCAACATACAGTCACATTCTCTAGAAATTCTCTGAGGAAGCCAGCCAGAACAATTTTTGGGCTGATGGAACCAAGGCCAAGTGGCCTCCGCCTTTTAATTCACCTGACACTCGACGATCACCGAATGTAGATTTTCGTCGATCGTCGAATGCAGTGGTCACTCGACGATCGTCGAACGCAGATTTTCGTCGATCGTTGAACGCAGTGGTCACTTGACGATCGTCGAACGCAGATTTTCGTCGATCGTCGAACGAAGTGGTCACTCGACGATCGTCGAGCAGATTTTCGTCGATCGTCGAATGCAGGGGAACACGCTACAATCGTCGAACGCAGCTTTCACAGATTGTCGAACGCAGGGAAACACGCTACAACCGTCGAAAGCATCTTTTGTCGATCGTCGAATGTAGGGGACACGCCCTGCGACACGCCCGTGTCCCAGGCCATGTCACCCAAAAATTTTCTGATGTTATCAGTCGTCGAGCACCTTTCGCCGATCGTCGAACGCAGGGGGGGACGTGCCCTGGGACACACCCGTGTCCTAGGCCGTGTCACCTAAAAATATTTCCTGCTGAAAGCTGGGACGTTACACCTGATGCATTCCTCCCCTCTTTTGGATTCACCCCCGTAGGAACCCACACATATTTTCTCTGATGTATTTGTTCCTCTGCTTTCCTTGCAAGAATTATTTATCCCAATTTTTAGAGAGTCGGTTGATGATGTTATGTAGGATGGCGATTCAGAGCCTGAGGTTGCGCTAATGTGGGCCGAAGACGTTACTCTCTCCGATGGAGAGCGTGGCACCTTGGAACATGATGACTCACCGAGGTGGGTTGATGAGGAGATCCTTTCTGATGAGAAAGTTTTCACTTTCTTACTGGATAAGGAGGTCCAAACCACCACCGAGGACCTCGAACCATGGTATTCCCCTAACCATGACTCATATGATAGTGATGATGATCTATGCTTGGATTCTACTGGGAGTGAGATCCGGACCACTCCCCCTATTTCTGATTATTTTAGTTTTTCATCTCTTTTATTTCTTGATCCACTTTCTATATCTGAGCCTGTGCGGGTTGAGTCTTCGCAAGTGCTTCAGGAGGAATTGGAGCTTTCAGCTCGAGTCATGGATGATAGCATCCTCTTTCACGAGGAGGTTGATTCCTCCTCTGTTGAGAAAGCTCCATTTATTGCTCTCTCCTCCTGTCGTCTCCCTGTAGACGATACCTTGCTAGGCAAAGATTTATTTTGTGGTGAGATGAGTGAGGACCAGCGCTCCTCCTCTTCTTACTTCCTATTTCCTCTACCTATGTTGGGCAAGTATTATTATCTAAGTGGAGGGGTAACTACATTATCTCTGCATTGGTACTCGCTACCGCAACGGACATTCGGTCAATTACCTATGCATTTTTTGTTTCATAGGCCCATTAGCTAGAATTTTTCGTCAGCCGAATAAGTCGTGCTGGGTGGACAATAACCCCAGTAGTTATCTTATATTTCCTGCATTTTTATTTTTCATGTCTAACTTAGTTTTCGTATTCTTTGTATTTTGTATATTTTTCTTTTGTTTTTGCAGAGCTCACCCCTGCAGGTATTCATGTAAAATTCACATTGGCAGCGTCGTGATTCTTCGTATGGCAGACCTGCTTCTGTGTTTTCACGCGACTTCTAGTATGCTCACTAGCTGAGCATTGGGTAACCTCTCCCCTTGTCTTTATCTGATTTTAATTTCAATATCATATGTTGTGTAGCTTAGTTTAAGTCTGGGGGAGAGCCAGTATTTATTACCTTTTGCACACGCACATTTAATTTACATACTAGAAGCTTTTATTGTTTATATTTTGATTAGTTCATCGCATCGCACACCACTACACCCACATGAGCGCTTGCTTAGCTGTTAGCGTGATGCGAGTTAAACTCATTTCTTTTGTATGATTTGGAAAAATTATTGTGCTGGCATAGGATCGTGAGACGGAGTAAAATGTTGACCTTGTTGCGCTCCTAGTCAACTACTCTCATCTCGTGTAGAAATTGGAGTAGATTTAATTTTTTTGTATGTTTATAGTTTTATATTTTTCTAATTGCGTAAATATTATTTATTCTACTCAAAAATTGGTGAATCCGGTGTGAATCCGACGGTAGCTTAGGGATGTGTGTAGACGGCCGTTAGATTTTTATTGCTCGAGTCTAGAGGATAGATAGTCTTTTTCGTTGGCTAGAACTTGCCCAAAGCTATTCTTAAAGCATGGGTATAGGTTAGTTCAATCACATGAGCGTGATGTATGCCATCATTTTAGCCCGATTGAGCTTTGTACCATTCCTAACGTCTTATCCTCGCTAGCCCCGTTGTGCCTACCCTTCCTTTTGATTCAACTCCACCATTATTTCACCAAAGCCTCATAGTCGATCCTAGTCGCACACCCAAGTCGAGCTTTAGTGTTTTACATTTTCATTTTGGGGTGTTGATGTGGTGATATTCCTTTTGAATATGTGGATTTGCTCCAAAAATTTTATTTGCTGAATTTGTTAAAATAAAATGATGATTTGAAAATAATATACAAAAAAAATAATTGTGAAAAAGAAAAGTGAAAAGAAAAAGTATAATTGAAAATTTTATTTGAGATGAGATTGTATTTGGAGTAGACGGTGCACACACCCATATTTTAAAAATTAAGTCTGGGGGTGTGGTGTACCTGCATGTATTTTGGTTAGTGGATAGCTTCTTTTTTATGCTAGCAAATTTGGGTTAGGTGCATAGCCTTCTTATTTATCTTTGTTTACCTCACCGAAAGCCAAGCCCCATCTCTTCACCTAAAGTCCTACTGATTTGTGTGTGCACCAAAATAGTGTCGTGGAGAGAGTGCGAACGGGCAAGCATATGGTGTTGGAGTTACCATTATGATCTGGAAGTGATCAAACATGTAATCTCACTGCCAACGCAATATGAGCCTGCAGGGTCGCACATAAGAGATGTGGAGAAGTTGGGTGATTGACTGTGTTGGTAAAGGTTGTCAATCACCTACCTGAATAGGGTTGTAGGCAAAGTGTTGCCTTAAAGAATCATCGGGTTGGGCAAATGTTGCCTTGAAGGACTGGTAAGAATAGTCGGCCGAGGGTCGACGAGAATCGTCGAGAATAGTTCTCTGATTCTCGCCGATCGACGAGAATCGTCGAGAATAGTTCTCTGATTCTCGCCGATCGACGAGAATCGTCGAGAATTATTTCTCTGATTCTCGTCGATCGGCGTGTATCGTCGACCCACGATCGGCGTGTATTGTCGACCCACGTTCGGCGTGAATCGTCGAGAATAGTTCTCTGATTCTCGCCGATCCGGGTGATTCTCGCCGATTGTGATTCTCGCCGATTCTGATTCTCGCCGATCCTGAGCGACTCTTGCCGACTGATACTCGCCGACTCTGAACCCTATTTCTGGGTGGTCTGCGGATAGCGATTTTCCTGAGTCTTTTATGCCTTCGGTATAAAAGGGACACTTAGGGTTTTTCGGGATAGCTCTCTCATCGGCTGATAGAAACCCGCGACGGAAGAGTTCCGTTCCGCGATCGTTCCGCTGATCCCGAATCCCGCCGCCGACGGAAGTGTTCTGCCGCCGCCGTGTTCGCTCCGTCGACCTCTCTCTCTCCGGCGATCGTCGCTGGCGTTGCAATCCCTGGCGCGGACCTAGCAGTCTGTGGGAAAGCAAGGTGCGGTCTTCTCCATCCCGATAATCCGTGCGACGGATAGATCGGCGTTCTCCCGCTCGTGTGGATTTCTGCAGGGACATGGATACTATTCCACGTAGAACTCGCCACTAGCAAGAAGACGAAGTTTGGAGCGTCTCCGTTGAGTTGTGACTCAACGCCACCGAGGTAATTTTGCCTAGTTATATGATAACTTCTTGATTCAATTATCATGGCCCGATCCCATTTCTTTTGGGTTTTCTTGATGTTTTATTTCCGCTGCGTGCACAAGCGTTGTGCCATCCTCATAGAGAAACCCAACATATGGACACCGACATTGGTGGATTCCTTTGGAGGTTATCCCGAGCCCCGATCTTTGGCAATGCTCGTCTTGCGATTAGTGTACTTTCTCCCTACACGTGACCGGACGATTCACCGTGATTCCATTTTTGAGTAGTAATAAAATGTTGATACGCATTGTGAAAAGTATAAACTATTTTGTATACTTAGGAATTTCCTCTATTATATTTTTACACGTGCGAGCATGTGACTTCGCATGACACTCTGTATCTCAATTTCTATGTTAGCTAGTTTATTTTCCTTATATGTATAGATTTTATTTGCTCGGGACGCACAAACACGTAAGTCTGGGGGTGTGATGAGTCCAAATTATATACATATGTTTGGACTCATCTGGGCCAGTTTTCTCGTTATTGCACTACACTTGAGAGCCATAATTGTTCATATTCGTTTCTCTGTCCATTTCATGTTAAGTGCACTTTAGGCCCGTTTTCTGTGTGATTTCATAATTATTGCTCTTTTTCCCTACTTGGATTTTTTTATGTGTCTGGAGAATGTGGTATGCCCATTCTGGTGGCTTTTTGGTTTGTACTGTAGGTCCATGGGTCGTATGCATGTTCCGGGATTGTTCGGAAATCCCAAATGGTACAGGAACACCGCACACGATCAGTGGATCTATTACGCACGACCACTGGTTGTGTGCCACTAATCGTGTGCACTATATTCTCCATTTTCCAAGTTCTGTCTGGGGCAACCACACGACCACTGGACATAGTGCGCACGACCGCTAGTCGTGCGCCACTGCTCGTGCGCATTATCCCATTTTTCTGGAGTTTTGCCACTGCTGATCGCACATTCATTGGATTCAGTGTGCACGACCACTGGTCGTGCGCCACTGATCGTGCGCATTACTTTTTTCTGCTTTCTATAAATACGCAGGTTCCGCCCTAATTCCGGATTCGACACTTCTCTCTGTCATTTTTCGTCTCTGAGGAGGGTTCCACTGATCTCCATCATATTCTACCGTAGGGAGGGGCTCCCGGCAAGCTTTCAACGCCAAATTCAAGCCAGAGCTTCCTCTTGGCCTCCTCCTTCATCCTTGAGCTTCAAGAAAAGTTTGATCTAGCTTTCTCCATCAAGCTAGAGAAGTTTGTGCCATCCTCCACCAGATCGTGACACGAAGAAGACGGGTCCATTGGGAGTGAGTGACAGCCTCCTCTACCCCGGACGCAGTTGAGGACCGAGCTAGGACGCGGATTGACAACCCGGCGAATCCTTCCATGAATCCTCAGCAAGACTTTGGATTCGGTCGATTACGCACACTCTCTTCTTCTCTTATTGATTGATAGTGTAGTTGATCTCTTTGTATGTGATGAAGAATGTTTAATTTGATATGCGTTTGTATACAATCATGTCTATGTGATTTTGTATTTACGTTATTTGCTTGAGATGCGCCATTTCCATCCGCCACCACATTTGGTCATGCCGCTCTAGCGATTGCTAGAGGTGTGTGTAGTGAAGAGGTGCTCTCGACCCTCATTCCGCCGTTCTCACCAACTCATCTGCAAGCCTACTCGTCCATCCGCCCAGCAATTCGGTGCATAGAGGCTCGTGTAGTCTTCCATCCCGCCTGGCAAAGCTTCGCATAACGTCATTGCATAGGAGTAGTTTATTAGTGTTTTACTTTCTTTTTCCGCAACAATCAAAACCCCCTTCGTTAACTCCGACCTAAGGACTTCAATCTCAAGTCCTCCTCAAAAATAACTCCACCTTATTGTGTTCCTTGAGAGATCGACACTTGGGAAAGCCTCTCATTTTTTATTACTTGTGCGACCGGTACACTTGTCGTTAACCGCATCAGTCTCATTTTATCCAACACATTCAATGTCTTCATCAACGTATTCTTCATAATCCATATCATCAATGTCAAAATCATCATCTTCAAAGCCATCGCTTAAAGTGGAGTCGTTCGAATCTGTATCTTCTTTGTTGCTAATATATTCACTGTCTTCTATAAGTTCAATTATTGGCTCTCTCTCCTCGTGATCATCCCCACTATTTCTGTCATGCATAACACAATCAAATTAAGCTTCAATAGTTTCAACATAGAGATCCACCACTCTATCAGCATTGATATATCTCAGACTTGTGACATCATCGTCATTCACTATCAAATTCATATTACTGTTATCGCTAAGTCCAGCACAACAGCAAAAATCTTACCCACCCCATGTGACCAACTAGTTCAGTCATATCGTGCAAATCCCTCAACACCAAACAGTTGCAATCAAAGAAATTAATTACATCAGGCATATAAGATATCGAGATGGTACCAATGAACATCCCTGAATGATGAAGTCTGATAGTGAACAGATGAGCTTCAAATGACCAATAGCACGTGGCCGCTCTGGAATTATTCACTCTCAACATCCAACCCATGCTATATTATGTACAAAACATGAATTTTTTTCAATATCGCAGATCAAACAACAAGAAAAAATACAATCAAAACAAGAAAAATGCATAGATAGACCCAGCAAAAAAATACGATTTGTAAAGAACTTTAAAGAACAAAAAATATAGCAAAGTAAACTACAGTTATTACTATTGCAAAATATCTAGACCATGCTTGATCTGCAAACTAAAACTAACATGTTCAGTTTGATTTGATCAGCTAAACTAACTATTTTATTGATTTAATTGCAAACTAAAATTAGTTTACTAAAACATCGGCAAAGTAAAACAAATGCAAACTAACATGTGCTAACTATTTGATCAGCTAAACTAACTACTCCTCTCTCAGCTTAACTGTAATTGTGCAAAATCATTTTAAAAATCAGGATTTTTGAAACTGCAAGTTCGCAGTTTGATAAACTTCAAGATGCAGTTTGCTAAACCTGCAACTTGCAAGATGCAGTTTGATAAAAATCAGTTAACTTTGTGTATCAAAACAAAATCATTAACAAATCCAAATCCATCTTCGAGTGCCTAATTTTCACAATCTTTAATGGTAGGACTGATGATTGGCCGAGTGTGAAACCCTAAATCTATCTGTGCTTTATCGGACATGAGCTGTGCAAAAAACGGAAAGAAAGTAGGAGATTCTTGAAGATTTACCTATCCTGTAAGCGACTCTGGACAAATGAGCACTCGAAGATGGAGAACGACGGAGAGAGAGTATGCCGAGAAGAGATGTCGTCGGGAGAGAGATCTCCTGAGGCACGTTGTCATCCGGGAGAGAGCACGCCGGAGAAGTGGTCGCAGGTTGTCGTTCGGGAGAGAGCACGCCAGGAAGAACTTCTGCTCGCGGTAGACGGAAGAGGGGCGGCTGAAATGAAACCTGGAGGATAGGATGAGATCAAGAAATAGAGTTTTAGGTTAGAAATAAAATAGCAATGCCAAAAATGCCCCTCTCCGTTTTAAATAATAAATTAAAAAAAGTTAAAAGAAACCGGAAATTGCTTGAGGGTGCAAACTGCTCCCAAACTGAAATTCCAGGGTGCAAAATGCCAAAAAATGAAACATAGGGTGCAATGTGCCAAATACCCCCAATTGGAGGGTGTTAAGTGCCAAAAATCCGCTGATCGCAGGGAGCGAAGGGGGGTCACGGGATTTACTCTCGAGCAAAAAGAGGAGAAAAATTACTCTGATAGGTACGAATTATGACAACTGAATTTTAGGTCTATTTTAAAACCGACGATTTTAGCCACCCAATTCTATCTCAAAATTATTTAAACAAACGGCTTAATTTGTTTTTCTCCTCCCAAAATCAATTCTTGGAAACAATTCTGTTCAAACGAACTGACCCTACGGGTTTGTTGGATGTAAATAGTGCTTGGGAATCAAAATTAGACTTGTTATGGGTCACTTGAAGCTCTCACTATATGATCAAAAAGAATCGTCTCAGTTTGAGTGTGAGTCAAGCACGCAAACAGTCATAAAATGAAAAAGCAGTCGGATGCAAGACAATTATACGTGGAAAAATCCGAAAGGGGAAAAACCATGGGGTTGGATCGCTGCTAACCAATTTCATTATATTTCACAGTAAAACAAGAGACTGTTTCTCGATCACGATAGACCACCGCTTGTTACTGTGAGTTTTCTAGACCATGGGATTTCCTTGGAGCAGAGCGCAAATAAGTGTGCTCGGGAGTTGTTTGGAATGATGAATGAAACAAGAGAAGCTCTGGACTCGATATGGGAAGCCGATGGAGATCTTTAGGCCGTCTTCAAGGACCGATGAAGATATTTGAGCCCTCTTCAAACACCAAAGGGGATCTTCGAATGTTAAAGGAGATTTTTGTATGCCGAAGGGATCTTCGGAGGAATCTTCAAATACCGAAGGAGATCTCTAGAAAATCTTTGAGGGAAGACTAGAAAGCTCTCTCTGGCGTTGAAGGCAAGGTGTCTTCAAATGAAGGCCGAAGACCCTTTTTATAGCACTCAAGAGGGGGTCCTGGTAATTGCGTCGTCTCAACTTAAGGACTGGCGAATGGGAGCCCTCAATCGGGGGCACGTGGATCCGTAATTTTGTGAATATAACGATCCTGCCACCCCCCCCCCCCCCCCCGGTGGTTAGTAAAGGACCAACGTGATGGATATAAAGACGGCATCATGCACGGAAACAAGAGGCAAGTGATGGTGAGCAAGACGGAGGTGGGTGTTGCAGAGGCAAGTGGCTGAGAACGACGCTTTCACGCGTGGGAGGATGCTTCTGTTGGTGGCCGCGGGCAGGAGGGAACTCGTGCGTGGGAGCGAGGGATCCCAGGCATTGACATTGCCAACACAGCTGGTGTCACGGGGGCGCGTGACTGGTGTCGCGCGGAGGCAGTGTGCCCTGGTGTGGGGCGGCCACCTCCCCCTACTTGGGGGTGCGGTTTTCCGCACACACAAGAGGGGGTGTGGTTGTCCACAACCCGGGATGAGGGGTGCAGATCCAAGCACCCCTATCATGGGTGTGGTTACGTACACCCCTTTGGTTGGGGGAGGCCCGGAGGGTATAGTTATCCGCACCTTCATGGTGGAGCAGGTGTGGGGAGGGTATAGTTATCCGCACCTTCATGGTGGAGCAAGTGTGGCTTGTGCGCATGTGAGTACCCCTGCTTCAACCTCCGTTTTGGAGACTCGCCGGACTCGGAATTGCGCGAGAACAAGCTTGCTCGAATTGCATTGGCGAGCCTGTCGAGGTGGAAGAATAAAAATTCTGGTTCGACCCCAATATTTTTGGGGAACCCATTCAAGACTTTATTCAAATTGAAATGATTTTCAATGCTACGGTATTAATATTGTCCAAACAAACAGTCCTTTAGAAAAACTTCTCTTTCGCTTCTCCAAATATTATGGTCTGTTTTCTCTTTTTACGTCTATTGATGTACTCATTCTTTATCTGTTTTATTCAAAAAGATCCAAGAAGAATTTAAAGCACGAAACTGCGTAGTAGCTCAGTTTTTCCAAAGCTTATTAGAGAGTAGGTGCGGATGCTGGAGAAGCCCCATGACCGGATTCACAGTAATAGTCAACCTTCTGAGCAAATTTCTGCGTGAAAGGATTGGTCGTGAAGATCCTCCAGAAGCAGTTGTCGCTGAGCGTTCTAACACCGTCGCAGCACTCCTTGCTAAGCAAAAAGTTATCGCTCTCCGAGGACTCGTAGATGGATAAGACGCAGCCCTCCGGCCGCCGGAGGTGGTTCCAGCACTCCCTGAGCTCTGGATCAAGGAGAATGGGTGAAGGTAGTATCCCTGGAAACGGCCGTTTCCATTTGCCTGGAAGCCATTTCGCCTCCTCCCGCAGCGCGTGGGCCGCCAGCATGGCGAGCGAAATAAGAAGTAGGACGAGTACTTGGGCAGCCTTCATCGCCGAAGTTATTGTCGAATTTCGGGTTTCTGCCTTTCTGGATTTATAGTGGGGAGAAGAGGAAGACGTTTTGATTAATTAATTATTTAATAACTTTGTTTAAGGCTTTAAGTGACGGTGTTACTTTTGAGGATACTGGATTCAATTAATGGGGTGGGTGTTTAGGACGTTTAATAGGGTTTATTGAGCAATTACAAATATTAATTAAATTGGTGAATATCTTTTTTGTCACTAATTTTGCATTACATTGAATCAATCATGTTTGATTTTCTGGGCAAAAATTTTCGGAATTCAATTTCTAATTCTCAGTTAATATTCTTCTTTACATATAATTTTGTATTCCCATCAATGAGTTTAAGGATTGATACATATTAGGCAAATTTTGGATTTGCTGCACATTTGAGGATATTTTGTTCCCTTTTGACATGCTTTGTTGGCATGGTAGTGTTTGATGGTGTCATTTTTTTGCACATGTGATCAGTACATGATGAATTACTCTGATTATCCTGCAGGACATGCAATGATGATGAAAATTTGAGTTTTTGATGTTATTAAGAACGCATGTTTCACATATTCTATTGATGTTTATGAAAATATAATGGGTTAATTCTACTTTATTATAGGGTTATGATTTGAAATTTTGATGATATATAGTGTTGTTGCTTCAAATGGACGGAGTTATTAATCACACTTGTTCCCCTCATAATGATGAAGTTAAAAGTTCCTTAAAGAATATATTTTTTATGATGTTGCAACTTACCGAGCTTCTACATGTAGTGGCAGGACCTTTTCGGGGAGCGGGAGCAAAATACAAAGATCTTTGATCGAATTTGATACGGCACAATTATACGAGCTATAGTAAATTCTTTAACAAACTTTAAAGCAGTTTAATCACATTAACTGATGGCGAGGATGCCCCGCCATTTGCTCATGACGACATGGATCCCGCTTTTGATCGCCGCCGCTACATATTCGTGGACATTGATGGCCGTTGCCGCAACTGTCGTCGCCGCCGCCGCCGACGCCGTTACTTCACATCGTCGTCACCGCCGCCGCCGCCGTTATTTCACATCATTATGATTATAATGTTATTTCACTTTGGGAATAATATTATACTCATAATAATTTTATTATAAACAATTTTGTCTTAAGATTTATAAATTTATAATTTATAAATTTATAAATCTTAGTTGGTGTTTTGGTTTTGTTAAGCTAGTGGCTAGGTTTTATTTGGATGTTGGATGAAGGGTGGATGGAGAGAGTGTATTATTATATATATGTGAATGTTGTGTTGGAGAGGGTATGTTGAAAAGGAAAAATTAAAATCCTAGCCGGATTCTCCTTGCTGCTGCCCGCCCCTATTCGGCCTGGCCGAACCCGACCTCCAGGAAGCCTCACCTAGCTGCTGCCGCCGCCCCTCTTGGTGGCCATTCCTGCTACTCCGGCGACCTCCTACCTCCTCCGGTGTGACTCCGAAGAAGGCGGCTCGGTTCTCTCCATCTGGGGCGACTCCGGTGGACCCGTGGAAGTGCGACTCTTCCATAGTTATTCTCCTCTTCCTCCTCTTCATTTTCAGATTTGGGTAACGAGTTCCTCTTCTCAAACTTGTGCAGTGATTCTTCCTAGATTGTGAGGATGGTGGAATTTTTGATATCATGTTCTATCCTAAAAGTTGATTCCTATTTTCATTGATAAAATCTGAATTTATATTGCTTTTTCATCCGATTTTCGCGAAGGTTTTGGCAAGGATAGGTCCCTTTGGACATTTGCAAACCGGGGTTTGTGTAGCCTTTGGTTTCGAATGGATCAAGAGGATTTGGTATATCCTAGTTCGGTTTTGTTTTGAGGGTTGTATTTGGACTATTTTCCGAATCGAAGCTTTAGTCCGGATCACTCTCCATGTGGATGGAAATTGTTGTGATGCAATGCTAGATGTATGGTTAGGATATGATGTTAGTGTATGTCTATGTTCGTGCAGGTTTGGATGGGAGATTTTCCCTTTGTGAGATCACGATATTTTAAACGAAACTCTGCCGAAATTTTGAGTTTTGCTCGCACGCCACGTGTTCGCTAAAATTCCCCTTAGGAGTCCTTTTTTCTTTTTCGTGTCTTAGTTACTGTTAGGGAGTGGCCTGCATCAATTTTGATATCAAAGCGAGGTTTGTCAATTTCTCAACTTGGCAACGATCCGCTCTTTCCACACTACCCCTCACTTGCACTTAGGCACATTTCGTTGGTTTTAAATTTTTATTTTTAGTTATATATAAAAAAAATGTTTTATGTTTCTACTTAGTTTGAGTTTTCCGTGGGTCCGTTATGGCGCACATTCGGAGTCCCCTTCCCTCACTTTCCTCAGTTGGTGCACTTCGCAAGGAGTTGAACCACCAATGTGAAGACATAAAGGGTTTGATAGCGCAACTTAGAGGTCAGCTACTGACGCCTCATCTTGAGCCCCCCAGACAACAGCTTAGGACCCTTGTTCCTAGTTCGAAGGTTAGTCAAGCGATTACGACACCACCACCGCGCACCTCTAGGCCTGTTAGAATTCCTTGTCCGACCTATGATGGGTTAGGTGAACCGCGAGTGTTTTTATGTTGGGTGAAGGATATGGAGCGTTATTTTGAGCAATATCGTCTTGTGGACCCCCACAGGATTCCTGTTACGAGACTTCAATTATTTGGTGTAGCTCATACATTCTGGCTCAATGTGGAGAGACGCTTTGGGGCGCCCCTCGACGACTTACGTATAGGTTGGCAGATTATGAAGAATTATTTAATGGATGAGTATTACCCTCCTTACTGCCGCTCTCAGTCTTGCGATTAACTGAGTGAATCGCCGCCTAAGGTTTTGCTTACATCAAACTAGTACGTCCCCCCGTACTCCCGTACTGGGACGTCTCATGTTCTTATTCCTCCCTGCCAGGGCATTAGACCCATTTCTGACCATAGGAGTGGCTATAAGCCTCACGCTAGATCCTTGCTCCGCCAAGATCTGACTATTTCGAGCACTTGTACGCCTACCATTAGTGAGAAGGAAAAGGTTAGGTCCTCTGTCCTGCCACCTGTCATTGTCTCTACTAGGGATGCTATAAAACCACGTGTTAAGCCTAGGCAAATAGTTAAGAGTTGCAAGGAGAACGCTACATATTATGCTTGTGGAGTGATTGGCCACTATGTTGTGGAGTGCCCCACAAATCCTAGGGCTTTGGCTCTTTTAGCTTCAACGTCTGAGCCCGACACTGATGGCGATGCCGATTGTTCTGACGACTGTAGTGACGATGAGGAGATTGGGTATCCTAGTGACCTGGATGATGATGTCTCCTGAGGTATCCCTCCCTGGGATTAACCCACCTCCCCTCGACCATATTTTCGGCCTGTCTCCTATGATAGTTGAGGAACCGTATGATGGCCCAGAGTTAGCTGACGTACCTACTGAGTTGGAAGATTTACCTTGCGAGGGAGCCGTACTTTTGGAATGATTAGCGGACGTGTTAGGACACGAATTGATTTTACCTACTCCGATCCACTTGGTTAAACCGTCGTTATCAGCACCTCCGTTTGATATGACTAGTGGGTTATGTATTAGTGAGTATCCGCCGGCGGGCATGTTTTCATTTGCGACTGCGTATGATTTCACGGCGACTGTGCCTATTGATTTGGTGTCCTCACGACATTGTAATCCGCCAAATCAAATTACACATATCTTTCGTCCATCTTGGTACGAACTGCAGGTACACATATCGTTGCCTTATGTCAGTGTCTATGAGTTGCATCACTTTCACGTCCGTTCACCTTCGAGAGCTTCTGACTACAGCATTGTTGATTCTAATTTAGTCTGGTTCGCTCCCGTGTGGATACCTTCGGGTTCTGTAACAAAATTATGACATTGGAGCGCCGATCCTTTCATGATTTTCAAGAATTTTTGGATCAATGCAATTCTTTTGGATTTTTACGATGCAATCGGTTTTTCACCGTGTTTCAATTTTTTGGATTTAATTTTGCATATCTGGTTTCCACCTGAGTGGTTTTATCCGACGTTTCTCTCTTACACTTCAGATTCTCTTGGGTTGAGAGGTGAGATTCTTTTCGTGTCGCGCTTCCATTTGGGTTTCCTGGTTCTCGCATTGGATGGTAAGATCTGCACTGCTTTTCTTTATGCTGACACATCTACGAGGTTTCCTGCTGTTTTTGCTCATGACAGGTTCTGTTCTATTGCGGATGCCTGCGCTGCTTGTCCTGCCCCGTGGTTGTCCGCTCTTGTTATGCTACCAGTGGATGCTGTTGTCTCCTGCCCTTCTCTCCATGGCCACTCATCGGGGATGAGTGATTTTGAGCGGGGGAGGATTGATGGCGAGGATGCCCCGCCATTTGCTCGTGCCGACATGGATCCCGCTTTTGATCGCCGCCGCTACATATTCGTGGACATTGATGGTCGTTGCCGCAACTGTCGTCGCCACCGCCGCCGACGCCGTTACTTCACATCGTCGTCACCGCCGCCGCCGCCGCCGTTATTTCACATCATTATGATTATAATGTTATTTCACTTTGGGAATAATATTATACTCATAATAATTTTATTATAAACAATTTTGTCTTAAGATTTATAAATTTATAATTTATAAATTTATAAATCTTAGTTGGTGTTTTGGTTTTGTTAAGCTAGTGGCTAGGATTTATTTGGATGTTGGATGAAGGGTGGATGGAGAGGGTGTATTATTATATATATGTGAATGTTGTGTTGGAGAGGGTATGTTGAGAAGGAAAAATTAAAACCCTAGCCGGATTCTCCTTGCTGCTGCCCGCCCCTATTCGTCCTGGCCGAACCCGACCTCCAGGAAGCCTCGCCTAGCTGCTGCTGCCGCCCCTCTTGGTGGCCATTCCTGCTACTCTGACGACCTCCTACCTCCTCCGGTGTGACTCCGAAGAAGGCGGCTCGGTTCTCTCCATCCGGTGCGACTCCGGTGGACCCGTGGAAGTGCGACTCTTCCATAGTTATCCTCCTCTTCCTCCTCTTCATTTTCTGATTTGGGTAACGAGTTCCTCTTCTCAAACTTGTGTAGTGATTCTTCCTAGATTGTGAAGATGGTGGAAATTTTGATATCATGTTCTATCCTAAAAGTTGATTCCTATTTGCATTGATAAAATCTGAATTTATATTGCTTTTTTATCCGATTTTCGCGAAGGTTTTGGCAAGGATAGGTCCCTTTGGACATTTGCAAACCGGGGTTTGTGTAGCCTTTGGTTTCGAATGGATCAAGAGGATTTGGTATATCCTAGTTCGGTTTTGTTTTGAGGGTTGTATTTGGACTATTTTCCGAATCGAAGCTTTAGTCCGGATCACTCTTCATGTGGATGGAAATTGTTGTGATGCAATGCTAGATGTATGGTTAGGATATGATGTTAGTGTATGTCTATGTTCGTGCAGGTTTGGATGGGAGATTTTCCCTTTGTGAGATCGCGATATTTTAAACGAAACTCTGCCGAAATTTTGAGTTTTGCTCGCACGCCACGTGTTCGCTAAAATTTCCCTTAGGAGTCATTTTTCTTTTTCGTGTCTTAGTTACTGTTAGGGTGTGGCCTGCATCATTAACGGAAAGTGAAACTTGTAGGGTCTGATTTCAGGAATTCCAGGCATGGAATTGGGGCTTGGGCATGGGGATATACCATTACTGGAATGATTTCCAATGGGATGGTAATACTCTTCTCTCATTATCATAACTCTGTTTGTTTTAGTGTTTTATTCAATGTTATTGGGAGTACATTGAGATGTTTAGACTCTTCTATGTTTGTATCTTGTAAAAGCGAGAGATACCAAGGGCTTATACAGGCTTGCATGTTCTGGAAAGATAAAAGGTATTGATGGGGTTCCCCTGAAATGTTTAAGTCAAACCAGCAAGACTCGGATCGAGTATACGTGAGCCTGACCGGACCAACTACGCGCATCAAAGCCACAAGCTCCGGGAGCCCACAAAGAGGAAGCCAAACCAACGCACGCGCACTGTGGGGCCGCGCAGGTGCGCTCGGCAAACTCGTGCGGCTAGTGTGCATGCGACCGGGGCCTCACTGAAATTTCAGCGACCTATCCAGTTGACGTCAAGGATGACTTTCCTATTCCGTCAATCGGCAAATGGTTACCGCCTCTCCTATCTCTCCCGCTCCGACTTCCTATTCGAAAACACAATTCAGCAGCGGAAGGGAACTTTCTCTCCGGTGCAACACGTGCTCAGAAGGGACCTGATCCTCTACTATAGTCTTGAGGTATCTTTGCTTCAATTCAGTTGCGTTAATTTTATGTGTCCAAATTTTTGAGTCCATTGATCACAATGTCCTAGATTTGAAGAAGGCTCGCACGACAATGGTATACACATGATTGTATCATATGCATGCTCTAAGTTCAATGTATGCGGGTTGTTTTCTGTTGCACTGACTTGACAAGTAGTTTGAGTCACAATGACAAATGGACTCAAGACAGGATGCTGGCAAAGCAGAAATCTGGCTATGTCCAAAAGCATTGAGTGAAGACAGTTCACTCACCGCCGAGAGGCTAAAGGCAGTGATAGAAGCTCAAGCAGTCAAAGCCTCAGTATTGTTGAGAAGAAATCTGGCTAAGTTCAGAAGCGTTGAGTGAAGGCAGTTCACTCAACGCCAAGAGGACAAAGGTGCTGACAGAAGCTCAAGCAGTCAAAGCCTTAGAGGTGCAGACAAGAAATCTATCTAAGTCGAGAAGCATCGTGTAACACCTCAAATTCCAGAGTTGGGGAAAGTTTGGGTGACACGGCCTGGGACACGGGCGTGTCCTGCTCGGGTGAGCAGTCGGCAAGTGTTCGACGAAATTTCGGTCGACGATTGTTGAGTGCAGAGTACACGGTCTGTGACACGGGCATGTCACAGGGTGTGTCCTCTGCCGGATGACGAACTTCAGCTCGACGATATTGATCTGGGGCGTGTCTAGTGTCGTGTATGGGCACACGTCCTGGGACACGGGCATATCACAGGTTGTGTCCTTTTCGGGATGTGCCCAAGGCCTTGAGGCCTGGTGAACACGAGCAAGACACGGCTGTGTCTTAGGGTACACGGCCTGTGACACGGGCGTGTCACTGGCCGTGTGCCCCTCAGGTTGATCTCGATTTTGTGCAGCCTGATGTATACGGCCCCAGACACGGGCGTGTCTGAAGGCGTGTAAGGTGACACAGCCCGTGATACGGACATGTCACATGGGCGTGTACTGAACTGGATAAGTCGGTTGAGCACCGCTTGAGGTACACGGCCTGTGACACAAGCGTGTCACAGGCCGTGTCAGGAAAAAATAGCCTTTTGTGGCAAAATCGTGGTCGTCCATTTCTTCAGCTGTGATCCAAGGGCTGAGGTGCCTCCCTACTTCCTTAATGTCGTGGATGAGAAGGAAGTTCTTGTAACATCTCATTTCCAACTAGACCCCTAAGAGTGGTTTTGGTCATGACTAGGTCATGACAAAACCCTAGGAAGCCAGAAATGGGCCAAGAGATAGGGGATAAAATGTGGAAAATCATCATGGTCTGCAAATAGTAGAACTCTGAGCAATGGTTTAGGATGACCATGGGCTACACCTTTACCTCAAGACCCTACCACAACACCCCCTAATACCTTGGGAGGCCCATTAGAGCCATAAGGACCCATTAGGGTCAACCAAAGAGGCTCAGTTGACCAAGGTCAACCCTAGCCCTAAATGGGTCAAACTAGCCTACTTAGGGTCAATTGACCTACTCCTAGCCTAGAGGACCCCACCTATGCCCTCCTAACCCTAAAGTGAGGTTAAAGGGTCACTAAGGACACATTGGGGCCAGCCCTAGAGGCCAGGTTGACCCAAGTCAACTCAAGCTCCTAATCTGGTCAAAGTACCCTTACTAAGGGTAGGTGACCTCCAGAGTGCAGGGTAACCCTACATAAGCCTATTCAAGTAATCCTAGACCTTAAGGGAGTCCAATGGGCCACTAAAAACCCAATGGGGTCAACCCATATGGTCAAATTGGCTCAGGTCAACCCTCATTTAGGTCAAGTCAAATCTAGCCCAAAAGGGCTAACCCAAGCCCAAGCCACTTCTTCCTTAGGCTAACCCCATTTCCATGACCATCATAACCAAGTGGGCTGCATTTAGCTTGTGGTGTTGACCAGTCAACCAGAGGTGACTAGGAGAGAGAAAGGAGCTCCCTCCATGTTAATGGAGGAGAGAGAAGATGGGGAAGAGGAAGGGGAGAGTGGAAAACCGGCCAAGGGAGGCTAACAGCCACCTTTAATGGCTTCAATCAACTCCTCTAGGGAAGAGGAGTTGATTCCAGCCGTTTCCCGGCCACCAAGGGGTGGATTCAGCCCCCCTCCACTCTACCCGAGCCACACCATAAATGGTGTTGATGGCCATTGAAGAACCAGCCACCCCCCTTCCCCAATTGCCATTTAAACACCATCAGTGGGCAAAGGGGAACATTTTCGAGCGTTTACCCGGAGGAGACGAGCCATCCCACTGTACTGTTGCAGAAGTCGAGCGCCGCCGCCGTCGTCTATGGCATCCCGCCGCTCTTCTCGCATTCAGGCCGCCAAGAAGGTCCTCCCCCTCTCCTTAACTCTCGGGTAGATCATAAGACTTCTTAGGCTTAAGATTCATGCTCAATTGAGCCCGATCAAATCCAGCATTTTCCATGTTTTTGGCAAGAAATTTTCTTGCTATAGCCGCCGGAAAACGCCTCTCCGGCGGCAGAGCCGCCGCCTGGCGATAGCCCCCACCTCAACGGAGGTGGTGGTGGCGGTGGCCGGCCGGGGAAGGGGCTGGATGGCCGGCGGCAGCCGCTTGAAGTCGGCCCAGGAAGAATGCATCCTGGCCGTCGGCTCAACGAAGAAGATGAGCGGATTCCGTTCATCTGCGCCAAGATTCGTGCTCCATCAAAGAATAAACTATAGGAAATGATTTCTTGATTATTTCATTTCTGTCACACATTATACACTAAATGGTTTTAATGTTCAAAAATACCTAGGTTCATCTGGTGGAAAAACTTTCAACACAAAAGTTGTAGCCCTCTGAGTCTATTTTATTTTAAAATTTGTTTGAACCCATTTGGGTGCACGGTCTGACCAGGGCACCCATTTTGGTGGGACATACCCTTAGGGCTAGGCAGTCATTAAACTGAGTGCCCACACTTCATTCCTAGCTTAAATCAGTTGAAATTTTGGCAGGGAGCCTAACCTAGCTATACCTAGGGCCTGCCCAAAGCTCAGAAGTTTTGGACACAAATTTCCTAAAGTTTTTGACTTTATTTAATAAAGCTAGGGTAATTTAATTAAGTATTCAAATGAACTCCAAACCCTCCCAAATTTTGGTGATGGTCCCTGGGCTCATGTTATGTATCTGTATAAAGTTTCACCTAATTTGGATGTGTTTTGAATATGTATTGACCCAACCCTAACTTTACCTTAATAAGGGTATTTTGGTCAAAAAGTGCACTTTTGATTTTGAGTGACCAAATCACCTCAACAGAGGCTGAACTTTGGGCCACTAACTTGTTATGGCACTTAGCACCTCCTCATGGAATGAGGGGTAGTGTGGAATTGATTTGCCCGAAGTTCCTAGGCCAAACCCTAAGGAGGGACCTTTTTGCCTTGTGAAGGGCATGAGTCCTAAACACCTTGGATGAACATCAAATTTTGCAAGGAGGTTCCTAGGATATATAAAACCCTCTGTTAAAAATATTAACTAATTTTGAAAAGGGTAGGGTCCCCAAAACCCTAACCCTAGCTTAGGACCTAAAACTTGTAGTGTTAGTTTAGGTTAGCTAAACATCTTGAAATTTAACCAAATTTGGGTAGTGAGGGAATAAGGATATTTTGAGTCTCTGGTAGTTTATTTGGAAAGTTTTGATCAATATTTGTAGCACTTCATTTGTAACCAATAGGATTGCCCTAATTAATAATTAGGCTATTGTGATCTCACTGCCCATTGAAAGGGCATGAAACATTGGCAGAGGTAGTTTTATACCTTAATGATCATGTATGATTTTTGATAGAATTTTTGGACACCTAGTTAGGGCAGCTACTTCACAAGTGCATTACTTCGGTTACTTACTAAATAATTCTTACAAGAGTCCAATACTTGTTGAAAAATTATGAAACTTGTTACATAGTGTTCATAGCTCAATATTATCATGTGGGAATTTTTGTGGAAATGTTTGATGGTTAATTAGTATACTTTGTTCATTAACCCATAAACTTAAAATTTCATGAGAAAATCAAGTATAGCCTTATTATTAAATGATAAATTATGAAACTTTTTCTAGGGTATTTGTAGGCCATCACAATCATCCCTAAAGTTTCTCTGAATTTTTGGAGGTAATATTGCTGTAAACTCTTTTAAAATGACTTTTTATGAGATATCTTTGAAATTACATTTAAGGGCCTAAACCTTACTGAAAAATTTGAATACTTAGGCTTTAGAGCTTATTATGCATTTTGTAATTAACATAAATTTATTGGAATATTAGCTTGTCAGAAATTGCTACTTCATGTTCAAACTTGGGCTTTTTGGATACTAGAATAAATAAATTAATTATCAGACAAATTAGGAAAATTATGGATTTCTGGATTTATGCTTCAAATGTCATTTTAGCCCTCTAATAATTATCATAGGGGTACTAGATGAGTATTTCATGTACTTCCCTTTTTACGGGTCATGTAGCTTAAGTGGTCTGCATATAGCAAAACTGCAGGAAATCATTGTGGATATGAATTAGAGCACGTGTGATGGGTCTTGATGGTTTGCTGGAAGGATAAGTAGAATGGGTTGCATCTATGGAAGATGAGTGAGTAGAGTGTGATTTTGTCTAGTGTTTAGAGGCGTTCGGGTCCGACGAAAGATCGTCCTACCCAAGGAGAGTTGGAGTCAAATCACCCTAGGATTAGCATATCGGAACATGAGAAAGCAAAGAGTAAGGGAATCAACCAATAACAAAATAAGTACCTTGCGAAAGGGAACGCTGGGCGTAATCCCAACACAGTTCCTAGTGCCCCTTGAGAGCCCTTCACAGGGAATACCGGGGGCAGTCCTGGGTTAACGTAAACTGTTTTAACAAGCTGAAAAGAGTAACTTAGTAATTAGGGTTGCACATTTCACAAACACTGTAGCACCAGAAGTTAGCTGGGAGCTTCGGCTCGGATGGTTAAAAGACGGACTTTGGGTCCGGGGAGCTTCGGCTCGCTTGTTGAGACGGACGCTTTGGTCCGGGGAGCTTCGGCTCGTTTTTTTTTGTTTATGCTAAATTTGCATGTGCATAAAAGGAAAGAGAAATTAAGGTGGTGGGTATTCGGTATTGGAGGGTCGATGCACCGACGCCAATACGTTGGCTCGGTAAGTGTGGTTAGCACTTCGCCAACAGAAGTCCGGTGCGCCAGCCGGCAAGAGTACGCAGGAGTCCGCTTCGTGCACCAAGCGTTGAGGCGTACGATAGGTTTGACCGGTAGTGCTTTACTGGTTTAGAGGTGGGCGAGGCCCAACCCACCGCTTCCGTCTGCCACTACGGAGGTATCCTGGAAGGTTACGGCTCCAGAAAGGGGGAACTAAAGGTCTGTGTGCACAGAGTCGGGTGTGTGTGTTGCACTTGCATGGTCCATCATACCCACTTGCATGTCATGGCATAATCGATTCATTTAACCCTGACACCTAAAGTATAAGTGGAATGGGACGCTTATACTTTAGGACCTGCAAAACGACCCCTTGGTCTATAAGCTTGTGTGGGCAAGTTTATAAATTAAGGTTAATTTTGGATATATATATATTTACTACTGCTTGATAACCGACACCCCAACGTATAAATTGGTATGAGACTTTTTATACGATGGGAGCCTTGCAGAAGACCCCTTGGCTTATGTGTTCTCACATAAGTGAAGGCTACTTTTCATATTTCAGCTTATTGTCCATACATGTTATAGAGTTGCTAGTATAGGTCCGCTGCCATCTGTTTTTGATATTCTCCACCTTCAAGCCCTCCCTTTTCTTCCTCTCCGCTCGGTGCCTAGGAGCCGTGGGGGAAGGGGTGGCGGGTTCTAGGACTTAGTCTTTTAGACTAACGGTTTTCGAACCGCATCATTTAGGGGATCGTGGAGACCAGCATGGAGGAGCAGCCCCAGAGACCGGTGCGCTTGGAGGTGGGGCAGTCTAGCTCCGGAGTTCATA
This sequence comes from Platanthera guangdongensis, assembly GCA_039583875.1. Lineage (NCBI taxonomy): Eukaryota > Viridiplantae > Streptophyta > Magnoliopsida > Asparagales > Orchidaceae > Platanthera > Platanthera guangdongensis. The sequence continues at coordinate 73,735,888 of CM077153.1, read as the reverse complement.
CAGCCGGGACCGTGAGTCTCGACCTTGAGTAGTTTTATGCTTTTGCTTCCGCATGAGTGATTTTGTAGTGAGGATATGATGTACCGGGCATAAGCCCGTATTTTTGCTACTCTGATGTTTTATTCTGTGGACACTCCCTTCGTGGAGTTATATTTATTATGACATGTGATTCTCTGTGGACTGCAATTTGCATTTACATTATAGTGCTATTTTTCTGTGATCGAAATCGGCCGGCAGAATCGACGCTTTGTGGTGATGACCCTTCAGGGCTTGAAGGAGTCACCGCAAAACGGCGGTTCTGGGCCTAAGACCCCGGAGTCGAAAGAAAAAAAAGGGGGGTCTTACAAGTGGTATCAGAGCAGACCTCGATCGAAAAGTAGCAGTCCACAACCCTGGGTCACCCCTGCGCGAGTTTAGTTTGGGGACAAACTAAGCAGCGGAAGCAGTGGTGTGCCCATATGGGGGATCACATGTAAATTGTCCACTTTTATTGGGTGTTGAGTCGATTACCTACTAATGTAGTTTGTTTTGCAGCCCCCAGCTCAGCCCACTCCACAAGGTGGAGCTCAGCAGACCCCAGATATTGCACCACCTCCCATGGTCCCCACACCTTTCCTTCAATTAGACATGGGGCAAACCCTTACAGCTATCCTTGAGGCCTTCCGGGCTCAGCAGGCTCCGGCCCAGCAGCCAAACCCAGGGGCCAACTGGATGAGCACCTTCCGAGGACTCTCTCCCCCATCATACTTAGGGACAGAGTCGGCAGTGCGGACAGAGGAGTGGCTGGATGTTATGTACGAGATGTTGACTGGGATACGATGCCCTTGGGAGGAGAGGGTGGCCCTGGTGGTATCTTGCTTGGAGTCCCATGCTAAGAGGTGGTGGAAAACACTGTTGGACACGACATTTGCTGATAGGGAGATTGCAGAAATCACTTGGGAGGAATTCAGGGTCACGCTGCTGGAGCACTTTGTTCCGCAGTCGGCCAGGGACGAGTTGGAGGAGCGGTTCTTGCAGCTGAGGCAGGGCACCAGGACGGTGGTGGAGTACCACCGAGAGTTCGATCATTTGGCCCGATATGCGGGCTCTTACCAGCTGGACGAAGCAGGTTACGTCAAGAGATTTTATAAGGGCCTAAAAGAGGAGTTGAGGGAGGCCTTGCTGTTTGTATCTGACGGGCCTATCTCCCGGATTTTGGAGATGGCGAAGAGGATTGAGGCCGATTGGCACACCACTCGGGGCCGGAAGTGGCAAGCGGAGGATCAGGGCCGGAGGGCCCGAAATGATCAGCGGCGAGGCACCATACTAGATGGGAGAAGGACATAGGAGCAGCCTCGTCAGGAGGTGAGGCAGGAGCCGAGAGAGCAGGTGGTTTTGGCCCCTCAACCTCTCCGGATACAGGAGATGCCGAGACCCGGGGGTATGGCGTATCCCCCGCCGGTGTGCTTCCATTGTTATCAGGTGGGACACCTCCGGAGAAACTGCCCCATGAGGGGGCACCACCTCTAGCACCACAGGGTGGCCCACCTGCCCAGCATTTCGGAGGCCGAGGACGCGGCCGAGGACGTGGTTACCAGGGAGGAGACCGGAGACAGGAAAGGGAGCAGGCATATGCCTTGGATCTGGCACAGCCTCGAAATCCAGAGCGGGTTATCACAGGTAAGCTAAGATGTTTTAAATTGTTTAAGCTAAATTCCCGTTCTCAATTATCCAACAAGTAGAACTGCCCTAAGCAGAATGAATAGCAAAGAAAATGCGTCATAAAATACTAAGACCTTTAATCATCACAGGTATAGTCTTCATCAGCAGCAAGCCCGCCTATACTCTGTTCGACACGGGTGCTTCGCACTCGTTTGTGTCGGAGGCCTTCCTGGAAGGGCTGGAAGGAGTGGAACGGTTCTTAGGCCGGATGAGTAGGGTGCGTCTACCCGACGGATTAGAGATACTCACCTCAGCTCACTGCAGCATGGAGGCAGAGATTGGAGGGAAGTCGTTCGAAGTTCCGGCAACGGTCCTGAGGATGCCAGTCTTCGAGATGATCCTGGGCATGACTTGGTTGCAGTGGAATCATGCCCAGATTGATTGTCAAGCGAAGAGGATCACCGTGAGGCACGGGAACTCTACCATCATCATCGAAGGTATAAGACCTGCCTCACGTATACCCTTATCTTCAGTACAGGCCGTCAAGGCCTATTTACAGGGGGAGGAGGTCTACGAGGTGCTGTTTGAGATGACGGAGGCCACGAGTTCTATATCGAATATCCAGGTGGTGCGGGAGTTTGAGGACGTCTTTCCGGAAAAGTTGCCCGGATTACCCTCGCGCAGGGAGCAGGACTTCCAGATACAGCTGGTGCCGGGGGCCAAGCCAGCGTCCAAGGCACCCTACCGGATGGCCCCAAAGGAGTTGACGGAGTTCCGGAGCCAGCTTCAGGAGTTAGTGGAAGCCGGATTTGTCCGGCCAAGCTCTTCACCTTGGGGAGCCCCAGTATTGTTCGTCAAGAAGAAAGACGGGACCCTCAGATTGTGCATCGACTATCGAGCACTAAATCGGCTGACGGTCCGGAACACCTATCCACTGCTAAGGATAGACGAGCTGTTCGACCAGCTGCAGGGAGCGCAGTTCTTCTCGAAATTAGATTTGAGGTCGGGATACTACCAGCTTCAGATTCGGGAGGAGGACATTCAGAAGACTGCTTTTAGTAGCAGATATGGTTTATACGAGTTTACGGTGATGCCCTTTGGACTCACCAATGCACCATCAGCGTTCATGACCCTCATGAACCAAGTCTTCAAGGAATATCTGGATGTGTTTGTCATTGTGTTCATCGATGACATCCTCATTTACTCGAGGACGAAGGAGGAGCACACCCGCCATTTGACACTGACCCTGCAGCGACTGCGGGAGAATCATCTATATGTGAAGTTTAGTAAATGTCAGTTCTGGCTGAAGGAGGTGGGTTTCTTAGGCCACATCATCAGTGGAGCCGGATTGGCAGTAGGTCCGGCAAAGATTAAGGCTATTCGGGATTGGCCGCAGCTGAAGACAGCCAACGACGTACGGAGTTTTCTAGGACTTGCCGGTTATTACCGGAAGTTCGTGGAGGGATTCTCTCGAATCGCCCTCCCGCTCACATCCTTGACGAAGAAGGAGGTACCGTTCGTGTGGACCCCGCAGTGCCAGACAGCTTTCCAGGAGCTGAAGGATCGGCTAACCTCGGCTCCCATTCTTACTCTCCCCTCGGGGAGGGAAGGATTTCAGGTCTACACTAATGCTTCCTACCACGGTATGGGAGCTGTACTGATGCAGAAGGGCCATGTGATTGCATATGCATCTCGCCAGTTGAAGAAGCACGAGCAGAACTATCCGGTGCACGACCTTGAGATGGGGGCGGTCGTTTTTGCTTTGAAGGTCTGGCGCCATTATCTTTATGGAGTCCACTGCGATACCTATTCTGACCACAAGAACCTGAAATACGTGGACACGCAGAAGGAACTGAACATCAGGCAGAGGCGCTGGGTGGAGTTCCTTGCAGATTATCAGTATGAGATGCACTACCATCCAGGGAAGGCAAACGTGGTGGCAGACGCATTGAGTCGGAGAGCTGCCACCTCCGCAGTCGGGCCTCAGGTTATGTCTATGGAGTTGGTGAGGAGATTGGAGAATATGCACATCAAACTGGTGTCATCCGAGGACCCCGAGCTTTACACGGAGTATTTAGCAGCGGTGAGTGCTACAGATGATATCCGGGACAGAGTCAGAGAGGGACAGAGGCGAGATGCCAACCTGGAGCCGATATTCTGGTCCTTGGAGAATGGTACAGCAGGAGATTATACGATGAGGGATGGCGTGGTATGCTTCAGAGGCCGGACTTATATACCAAGAGGAGGCCAGGTCCGGGAGGATATCATGGCGGAAGCCCATCACAGCAGATACTCGGTACACCCTGGCATCACGAAGATGACTGGGGATTTGAAGAAGACTATGTACTGGCCTGGCATGAAGAAGGATATTACTCGGTTTGTGACCCACTGCGAAGCTTGTCAGCTAGTGAAGGCAGAGTGCAAAAACCCTGTGGGGTTGTTGCAACCACTCCCGGTACTAGAGTGGAAGTTCGAAGACATCGCGATGGATTTTATTCACGGACTTCCCCGATCACGAACAGGGAATGACTCAATTTGGGTCATCGTCGATCGGTTGACTAAGGTAGCCAGGTTCATTCCGATCAGGAAAGACGACGCTGTGGGAGTATTAGTACGGAGATTTGTGGAGCAGTTCATTCGATATCACGGGGTGCCCAAGACGATCGTGTCGGATCGGGATGGCCGGTTCACTTCCAGGGAGTGGAGATCCGTGCAAGCTTACTTAGGCACGCGATTGACCTTCAGCACTACATTTCATCCCCAGACGGACGGGCAGACAGAACGCAACAACCGGACGCTGGAAGACCTTTTGTGGCTAAGCATTTTGGACCGCGGGGAACCGTGGGAGAAACTCTTACCCCTGGTCGAGTTCTCCTATAACAACAGCTACCAGTTCAGCATCAGGATGGCGCCTTACGAAGCCTTGTACGGAAGGAGATGCCGGACCCCGCTTTCTTGGGTTCAGGACGAAGATCCGAAGGTGTTGGGATCAGAGTTTGTTGAAGACACCGAGTCTCAGGTGAGGCTGATCAGAGACAGGATGCTAGAGGCGCAGAGCAGGCAGGCTAAGTACTATGACGCCCGGCATCGGCAGGTGGAGTTCCAGGTGGGAGACCGTGTGTTTTTGAAGATCCGGCCCATACATGGAGTCTCGCGGGTGCGTGGTCGGAGGAAGAAGCTCAGCCCTAGGTACATGGGCCCTTACAGGATCCGGGAGCGGATCGGACCCCTAGCCTACAGGCTGGAGTTACCACCAGAGCTGGAAGCGCTGCACGACGTCTTCCATATTTCTTCGCTGAGGAGGGCTCTGCTACGCCCGGAGCAGCAGATTTTGACCACCGAAGGGCCGGTAGCTTCAGACCGGTCGGTTCGTTTAGAGCTGGTGAGGATCGACGACCGAGGAGTACGGGTCTTGCGACGCAAGAAGGTCCCACTAGTCAAGGTCCTGTGGACGAACCACGGCCAGGAGGAGCATACCTGGGAGCCGCAGGACCTGATGCGACAAAGATACCCAGAGCTGTTCAGTCAGGTATACCTCACAAACACCTCAAGATGTTTAATTTATTTTCCTGCTTTAAACTACTAAGGGTTGCTCTAGGCAGATAGAGGCTTATCTTTTGTTTATTGGGGGCTTACCTTTGTTTATTGGGATCTTGGTTTGCCAATTGGGCGAAATGGTCATAGAACTAGGTTTCCCTTTAAACCTAATTTAGTAAACATGGCGTCATGATGGGATGTTACAAGGTTCTATTCTTCGGTAGTAAGTCCCGTAGGCTCAACCTTGATTTCGGGGACGAAATCTTTATTTTGTTTATTGGGATTTGTAACATCCCATTTCCAACTAGACCCCTAAAAGTGGTTTTGGCCATGACTAGGTCATGACAAAACCCTAGGAAGCCAGAAATGGGCCAAGAGATAGGGGATAAAATGTGGAAAATCATCATGGTCTGCAAATAGTAGAACTCTGAGCAATGGTTTAGGATGACCATGGGCTACACCTTGACCTCAAGACACTACCACAACACCCCCTAATACCTTGGGAGGCCCATTAGAGCCATAAGGACTCATTAGGGTCAACCAAAGAGGCACAGTTGACCAAGGTCAACCCTAGCCCTAAATGGGTCAAACTAGCCTACTTAGGGTCAATTGACCTACTCCTAGCCTAGAGGACCCCACCTATGCCCTCCTAACCCTAAAGTGAGGTCAAAGGGTCACTAAGGACACATTGGGGCCAGCCCTAGAGGCCAGGTTGACCCAAGTCAACTCAAGCTCCTAATCTGGTCAAAGTACCCTTACTAAGGATAGGTGACCTCCAAAGTGCAGGGTAACCCTACATAACACTATTCAAGTAATCCTAGACCTTAAGGGAGTCCAATGGGCCACTAAAAACCCAATGGGGTCAACCCATATGGTCAAATTGGCTCAGGTCAACCCTCATTTAGGTCAAGTCAAACCTAGCCCAAAAGGGCTAACCCAAGCCCAAGCCACTTCTTCCTTAGGCTAACCCCATTTCCATGACCATCATAACTAAGTGGGCTGCATTTAGCTTGTGGTGTTGACCAGTCAACCAGAGGTGACTAGGAGAGAGAAAGGAGCTCCCTCCATGTTAATGGAGGAGAGAGAAGATGGGGAAGAGGAAGGGGAGAGTGGAAAACCGGCCAAGGGAGGCTAACAGCCACCTTTAATGGCTTCAATCAACTCCTCTAGGGAAGAGGAGTTGATTCCAGCCATTTCCCGGCCACCAAGGGGTGGATTCAGCCCCCCTCCACTCTACCCGAGCCACACCATAAATGGTGTTGATGGCCATTGAAGAACCAGCCACCCCCCTTCCCCAATTGCCATTTAAACACCATCAGTGGGCAAAGGGGAACATTTTCGAGCGTTTACCCGGAGGAGACGAGCCATCCCACTGTACTGTTGCAGAAGCCGAGCGCCGCCGCCGTCGTCTATGGCATCCCGCCGCTCTTCTCGCATTCAGGCCGCCAAGAAGGTCCTCCCCCTCTCCTTAACTCTCGGGTAGATCATAGGACTTCTTAGGCTTAAGATTCGGGCTCAATTGAGCCCGATCAAATCCAGCATTTTCCATGTTTTCGGCAAGAAAGTTTCTTGCTATAGCCGCCGGAAAACGCCTCTCCGGCGGCAGAGCCGCCGCCTGGCGATAGCCCCCACCTCAACGGAGGTGGTGGTGGCGGTGGCCGGCCGGGGAAGGGGCTGGATGGCCGGCGGCAACCGCTTGAAGTCGGCCCAGGAAGAATGCATCCTGGCCGTCGGCTCAACGAAGAAGATGAGCGGATTCCGTTCATCTGCGCCAAGATTCGTGCTTCATCAGAGAATAAACTATAGGAAATGATTTCTTGATTATTTCATTTCTGTCACACATTATACACTAAATGGTTTTAATTTTTCAAAATACCTAGGTTCATCTGGTGGAAAAACTTTCAACACAAAAGTTGTAGCCCTCTGAGTCTATTTTATTTTAAAATTTGTTTGAACCCATGTAGGTGCACGGTCTGACCAGGGCACCCATTTTGGTGGGACATACCCTTAGGGCTAGGCAGTCATTAAACTGAGTGCCCACACTTCATTCCTAACCCAAATCAGTTAACATTTTGGCAGGGAGCCTAACGTAGCTATACCTAGGGCCTGCCTGAAGCTCAGAAGTTTTGGACACAAATTTCCTAAAGTTTTTGAATTTATTTAATAAAGCTAGGGTAATTTAATTAAGTATTCAAATTACCTCCAAACCCTCACAAATTTTGGTGAGTGGTCCCTGGGCTCATGTTATGTATCTGTATAAAATTTCACATAATTTGGATGTGTTTTGAATAGGTATTGACCCAACCCTAACTTTACCTTAATAAGGGTATTTTGGTCAAAACGTGCACTTTTGATTTTGAGTGACCAATCACCTCAACAAAGGCTAAACTTTGGGCCACTGACTTGTTATGGCACTTAGCACCTCCTCATGGAATGAGGGGTAGTGTGGAATTGATTTGCCCTAAGTTCCTAGGCCAAACCCTAAGGAGGGACCTTTTTGCCTTGTGAAGGGCATGAGTCCTAAACACCTTGGATGAACATTAAATTTTGCAAGGAGATTCCTAGGATATATAAAACCCTCTGTTAAAAATATAAACTAATTTTGAAAAGGGTAGGGTCCCCAAAACCCTAACCCTAGCTTAGGACCTAAAACTTGTAGTGTTAGTTTAGGTTAGCTAAACATCTTGAAATTTAACCAAATTTGGGTAGTGAGGGAATAAAGATATTTTGAGTCTCTGGTAGTTTATTTGGGAAGTTTTGATCAATATTTGTAGCACTTCATTTATAACCAATAGGATTGCCCTAATTAATAATTAGGCTATTGTGATCTCACTGCCCATTGAAAGGGCATGAAACATTGGCAGAGGTAGTTTTAGACCTTAATGATCATGTATGATTTTTGATAGAATTTTTGGACACCTAGTTAGGGCAGCTACTTCACAAGTGCATTACTTCGGTTACTTACTAAATAATTCTTACAAGAGCCCAATACTTGTTGAAAAATTATGAAAATTGTTACATAGTGTTCCTAGCTCAATATTATCATGTGGGAATTTTTGTGCAAATGTTTGATGGCTAATTAGTATACTTTGTTCATTAACCCATAAACTTGAAATTTCATGAAAAAATCAAGTATAGCCTTATTATTAAATGATAAATTATGAAACCTTTTCTAGGGTATTTATAGGCCATCACAATCATCCCTAAAGTTTCTCTGAATTTTTGGAGGTAATATTGCTGTAAAATCTTTTAAAATGACTTTTTATGAGATATCTTTGAAATTACATTTAAGGGCCTAAACCTTGCTGAAAAATTTGAAGACTTACGCTTTAGAGTTGATTATGCATTTTGTAATTAACATAAATTTATTGGAATATTATCGTGTCTGAAATTGCTACTTCATGTTCAAACTTGTGCTTTTTGGATACTAGAATAAATAAATTAAATATCAGACAAATTAGGAAAATTATGGATTTCTGGATTTATGCTTAAAATGTCATTTTAGCCCTCTAATAATTATCATAGGGGTATTGGATGAGTATTTCATGCACTTCCCTTTTTACGGGTCATGTAGCTTAAGTGATCTGCATATAGCAAAACTGCAGGAAATCATTGTGGATATGAATTAGAGCACGTGTGATGGGTCTTGATGGTTTGCTGGAAGGATAAGTAGAATGGGTTGCATCTATGGAAGATGAGTGAGTAGAGTGTGGTTTTGTCTAGGGTTTAGAGGCGTTCGGGTCCGACGAAAGATCGTCCTACCCAAGGAGAGTTGGAGTCAAATCACCATATGATTATCATATCGGAACATGAAAAAGCAAAGGGTAAGGGAATCAAACAATAACAAAATAAGTACCTTGCGAAAGGGAACACTGGGCGTAATCCCAACACAGTTCCTAGTGCCCCTTGAGAGCCCTTCACAGGGAATACCGGGGGCAGTCCTGGGTTAACGTAAACTGTTTTAACAAGCTGAAAAGAGTAACTTAGTAATTAGGGTTGCACATTTCACAAACACTGTAGCACTAGAAGTTAGCTGGGAGCTTCGACTCGGATGGTTAAAAGACGGACTTTGGGTCCGGGGAGCTTCGGCTCGCTTGTTGAGACGGACGCTTTGGTCCGGGGAGCTTCGGCTCGTTTTTTTTGTTTACGCTAAATTTGCATGTGCATAAAAGGAAAGAGAAATTAAGGTGGTGGGTCTTCGTTATTGGACGGTCGATGCACCGACTCCAATACGTTGGCTCGACAAGTGTGGTTAGCACTTCGCCAACAGAAGTCCGGTGCGCCAGCCGGCAAGAGTACGCAGGAGTCCGCTTCGTGCACCAAGCATTGAGGCGTACGATAAGTCTGACCGGTAGTGATTTACTGGTTTAGAGGTGGGCGAGGCCCAACCCACCGCTTCCGTCTGCCACTACGGAGGTATCCTGGGAGGTTACGGCTCCAGAAAGGGGGAACTAAAGGTCTGTGTGCACAGAGTTGGGTGTGTGTGTTGCACTTGCATGGTCCATCATACCCACTTGCATGTCATGGCATAATCGATTCATTTAACCCTGACACCTAAAGTATAAGTGAAATGGGACGCTTATACTTTAGGACCTGCAAAACGACCCCTTGGTCTATAAGCTTGTGTGGGCAAGTTTATAAATTAAGGTTAATTTTGGATATATATATATATATATATATATATATATATATATATATATATATTTACTGCTGCTTGATAACCAACACCCCAACGTATAAATTGGTATGGGACTTTTTATACGATGGGAGCCTTGCAGAAGACCCCTTGGCTTATGTGTTCTCACATAAGTGAAGGTTACTTTTCATATTTCAGCTTATTGTCCATACATGTTATAGAGTTGCTAGTATAGGTCCGCTGCAATCTGTTTTTGATATTCTCCACCTTCAAGCCCTCCCTTTTCTTCCTCTCCGCTCAGTGCCTAGGAGCCGTGGGGGAAGGGGCGGGGTATGATAGGACTTAGTCTTTTAGACTAACGGTTTTCGAACCGCATCATTTAGGGGATCGTGGAGACCAGGATGGAGGAGCAGCCCTAGAGACCGGTGCGCTTGGAGGTGGGGCAGTCTAGCTCCGGAGTTCATACAGCCGGGACCGTGAGTCTCGACCTTGAGTAGTTTTATGCTTTTGCTTCCGCATGAGTGATTTTGTAGTGAGGATATGATGTACCGGGCATAAGCCCGTATTTTTGCTACTCTGCTGTTTTATTCTGTGGACACTCCCTTCGTGGAGTTATATTTATTATGACATGTGATTCTCTGTGGACTGCAATTTGCATTTACATTATAGTGCTACTTTTCTGTGATCGAAATCGGCCGGCAGAATCGGCGCTTTATGTTGATGACCCTTCAGGGCGTGAAGGAGTCACCGCAAAACGGCGGTTCTGGGCCTAAGACCCCGGAGTCGAAAGAAAAAAAAGGGGGGGGGGGGTCTTACAGTTCTCATTTTCATTTTGGCCTTCATCTTTCTAAACTCCTAGAGAGAGAAAGAGAGGAAGAAGGAGGAGGAGGAAGAGGAGTTGGCCACCGGTGGTGCTACGAGGTTCCGGCAAGAGATCTGAGGCTAGCGTTGTGGAAGAAAAGCTATTGTGGTTCTTTCCATCCAGCTAGGAGCTCATGGCGCTGAAACGGTCTTCAAGGGTAACGACTTTTCTTTCTAGCCATATGAAGGCTTCCTTTTTGGCATGTGCATATGATTCCCCCACCAGAGGGTGGCTTGTTATGGGAGTCCTTTGGGTTGATTCTTGGAATCCCTACTAAGTTGGCATATAGATCCGGAAATGGAGTACGGAATAGGCATGTTGTATGAAGCTCATCTGGACAGGTTGGTTTGGATTGGTGATGCTACATATACGCATCGGAGAAGACTCCGTGATAAACGTGTAGTTAGGAGTCGAAGGGTTGCACCTGTGAAAGGAAGTCGCAGGAAGTACTGGAGTGGTAGTACAGGAAAATACCCTTGTGATGCTTGTGCTATTGGGTTATACCTGTGAAAGGGAGTAGCAGGAAGTACTGGATCGGAAGTCCAGGAAATATCCTTTTGTAATGCTTGATGTTTATGGGCGGTACCTATGAAGGGGAGTAGCAGGAAGTACTGGCGTGGTAAGCCAGGAAAACACCTTTGATACTTGTGATATTTGTGGGGTTGTACCTGTGAAAGGGAGTAGCAGGAAGTACTGGATTGGACGTCCAGGAAAGAACCTCTGATGTTGTGATACGCAATGGGTGGAACTGTAAGTACTGGTGTGCCCAGGAAAACACCCAGGCTTTATGCCAAACAGGTAAGGTGAAACCGACCCACGCCTTTTATTGAGCCGCGAGTACGCTGTGCTCGGTGATGGCAAGGCGATTTGAGCAACGGGGGGGGTGGATGATCCGACCAGCGTTATTTCCATCTGACGTGAGACCAGAAAGTACGGTCTGTTGGAGAGCATAGCAAGAGTATTAGGCCTGCGCGTCGTGATACAATGGGGGGCTACGGGCCAAGCCCGGTTCAGTAAGAATATAATCTCCGGCTGCACGCCATGGAGTAAATGCTCAATGTTTTACCGTTGGGTCGTGACCCTGATATGGTGGTGGGCAACTGGTTCGTCGGTACAACAAGAATGTGCCCTGAGTGCACGGACTATCGGGCCACGTGGCTGATGGTTATGATGGAATGTATGTGCGTGAGAGCACAATGTATGAATATATATATATATATATATATATATATATATATATATATATATATATATATATATATATATATATATCTGCCTGTGAAACGCTATGCCTGTAGGGAAGAAATACCACTGCCCCGGGAAAGGGGTAGGGACGTTATAAAATTGGTCAGCTGAATGTTGACTGTTGCCTTGTTTGCCACCGTTGGGTGGAATGTCCTTACAAAGGTGTTGGAGAACCAAGCGGGACATGTAAAGGCTGAAGGCCCTGTTGTTGCTGCTGCTACCGCTAGCCCTTGAAGGCGAAGCAAATGCTGTGTTTTATTTATATGTGGCTGGCCTGCGCGCCAATGTTCAAAGCCAAAGTTATAAAGAGACTTGTAAGGCCATAAGGCCACCTGACTTTGTATTTGCTGACATTCCTGTTTTATATAAATGTGTTGTTTATATGGTAGACATTCAGGGTGGCATTCAAGTTAGGTGTTATAGGCTTTCGCTAGCATGCATATGTGTTAGGATGCGTAACTCTGGTATCACTCCGTAACTTCACTGCCTGTTTTGTGGTATATGTTGTGGGGCCCTGGCCGGACCTTCTAGTATATACTATATGAACGGATGGGGTTGTTACACGTCGAGTGAAGACAGTTCACTCAACGCCAAGAAGCTAAATATTTGACAGAACTCCATGCAGTCAAAGCCTGTGTGTTGCAACCTAAAGAATCTGTCTAAGGAAAGAAGTGTTAAGTGAAGCTAGTTCACTCAACGCCTACTCAACTGGATTTAAGATTAAGTATAAAAGCGTTGAGTGTTTAAGATTCATTCGATACCTCAAGGTACAGAAATCTGCTAAGTGTTTCTGCATTGTGTGACAAGGCTTCACTCAATGCCTAAGCAAATTGTCTGAAATTTGCTAAGTCCAGAAGCTCTGATTCATGCTGACGTCAGCAGAATTTCAAATGTCGTGGGGTTTGCACCCAAGATAACAAAATGTGCCGCTTGCCTTTTGTACATCATTAAATGCAAAAGAGGTGTTGCAGTTACCAACTCCAGTGGTACATACAGCACAAAGAGCCATTGGACGACGGATACAAAACCGAAGTTCCGAGAAATTAAAATAACTTCTTTGGTTGTCTTCTTTTTCTCGACGAACTATAAGATTGTGAAGAACAAGCTCTTATTGTAAGTCTGTGATCAACAGACAGAAGTTAGCTATTGAAGAGATAAAGAACTGAAATCTCATTTCGTCTTCAACATCAAGGTCAGAAAATCTTTTCTGAAGAAGGAGAAGCAAATCAAGCTTAAAGCTGCTGCTCATCTTCATGGCCTCATCTCTAAACTTTACTACAATCTAGGCTTGAAGAAGTAGTGCTTTGTCGTTACTTCTCAGCACCAGTAGAACAACTTTGAAGATCTATTCTTGGTGGTTTGAATAAGATAAGACTGAGTTTACTCAGTTCAGCAAGTAGGCTCATAGGATACTTTCTCTAGATTTAATCAACAATAATAAACTTACTCATTTTGTAGGATCAGTCTTGATCTGAACTGTAAGCCTGAAATATAAAGGTTGAGTTGTTTGATCTTATGGTGGATCTGAGGTAGTGCTTGTGTGTCTGAGGTAAGATCATTCTTTATATTAGTTGTAGGAGAGTTATCCTCTCTATGTATAGGGCTATCCTCCTATCCTGAGGTGTAGGACTTTTGATTAAGTCTAAGGTAGGTGATATGTGGATCATTGAACTGTAGGAGTATTATTTACTCTGAGTTGTAGGGTTGTGGCCTAAGGTAGGACTTGGAGGAAGTCTAAGAGATCCTTAGGGATCTGTTTTGTATGCTCTTTGAGCTGATATTGGAGAAGATTACCTTGTCTAACACACTGTTAGAAAGGTAGGAGGGACAGTGGATGTAACCATACCTTGGGGAACCACTATAAATACTGGTGTGTTGTTTTGTGTTCTTGAAAGAAAGCTAAATAACATAACACTCAACACACTAAATTAAGAAAGTAGTCTACACTACTAGAAAACAGACCTTTAGCCACAGGTTTTTTTGCCACGGGGGAAAACCGTGGCTAATAATGAAGTATTAGCCACGGTACCTATTCCGTCGCTAATAAGTTACTATTAGCCATAGATGACTAATTCGTGGCAAATAAAAAAGTTTTTGCCACGGTTTGCCTATTTCGTGGCTAGTACTATTAGTATTAGCCACGGAAGCCTAATCCGTGGCAAAAAATGGGTATTTGTTAGTCCCACACTGCCAGTTAAAACTTTTATTTCGAGTTTATATTGTTCATTCCACAATAAATGTTTGAATTAAGTTGGGCTCGCGAGCGGGCGGCCCGTGGGACGCGGGCAGCGGGCGGCCCGTGGGACACGGGCGGTGGGCGGCGGGCGGCGGGCAGGCGGCGGCAGGCGGCCGGCGGCAGCAGGCGGCAGGCCGCGCCGGCGGAATATTTTTTTATGTGAGGAAAGAAGGAGCTTTTAGCTACGGCAATTGAACCGTGGAAAAAAAGGAGCTTTTAGCCACGGCAATTGAACCGTGACTAATAATTGCTGAAAACAGGCCCTTTAGCCACGACTTTAATTCGTGGCTAAAACTTATTTGCCACGGATTCTGCGTGGCTAATACTATTAGCCACGCTCGCATTGCCCACACCCATTTGTCGTGGGTAGGTCGTAGCTAAAAGTCTTTAGCCACGGTTTTGGACTTTTAGCCACGACAATCTATCATGGCTAAAAGTCTGTTTTCTAGTAGTGCTAGAAGGCCAAGAAACTGATTCACCCCCCCCCCCCCCCCACTAGGTGTACAGATACTCTTGAAATAAAGTCTTTCAAGTGGTATTAGAGGGAGGTTGTTCAAAAAGGACTTAATAGTCTAAACAGATCTCAAAGAGTAGCTAAAGATTATCTCCATGGGTTCAGGTGAGAACTACAAGGAGTTGAGCTCCATGAAGCTCCCTATCTGTAGAAAGGAAAATTTTGGGATTTAGAAAGAGTGGATCAGGCTATTCATGGAAGCCTCAGACCCAAGGATTTTCATCATAGTCCAAGAGGGACCCTTCATTCCCATGAAGATCTCTGTCTTGGATGCCAATGTCCAAACTCCTAGAAAGTACTCTGAGATGACCAAGGATGTGGTCATCCTGGAAACCATGGACATGAGAGAAAAAAAATCATTGTCAGTGTCATAGATGACTCCACCTTCCAAAACCTTGTCCAATGTAAGACAGCCAAGAAAATGTGGAAATCCCTCATTATCTACATGGAAGGAACAAAGGATGTGAGGGATGATAAGAAATCCCTCCTGAATCAACAATATGAAGCATTCAAGCAAGGGAAGAAGGACTCCATAGCTGAATGCTATGAGAAGTTCTTCATGAGAGTGACCAGTCCGATCACCTATGGCAGCCATTTCACTAATTATGAGTTGAATGACAAGTTCTTGAGATCCCTAAATAAGGAATGAGATATCAAGATCTGGGCCAACAGAGAAGTTGGCAAACTGGCCAACACTCTGCCTCAGAACTTGTTTGGTAAGCTGCTGTCTCATGAGATGCAGCTAAACTCAAGGAAGGCTGAAGAGGATGCAGCCAGATCTCTCAGCAAAGAGAAGTCAGTGGCCTTTAGAGCTGAAGCCACAAGAAGAAGTAGGAAAAACACTCCTTCTCCTCCTAGGAGAGTTGCTAAGTCAGAATGCATAGATCCCAGCTCCTCTGGAAGTGAGCTATCAGATGGAGAACTAACACTATTCTCCAAGCAGTTCAAGAAGCTGTTGAGCAGGAGAAGACAATAGAAGAACAAAGGCTTTTCTAACTCCACCTTAAATAAGCCTTACTATAGCAAAGGCAAATCCAGAAATGACCCATCTAGGAAAGGTATGTCTCCAAACAGATCAAATATGTTAAGTCTAATATTGTTTATTACTGTAACAATAGGAGTGGACATGTCATTGCTGACTGTCCAGTTAAAAGGAAGGAGGAGATGAAATCTGAAGGCAAAAAGTATCACAGGGATAAGAAAACAGAAAAGAGCTTCTTGGCCAAGAAGAAAGTAAACCTATCAGACAGTGATTTTGAGTCTTAAGAATCAGATGAAGAAGAGGCCTACAATGGTCTCATGTCCATTGAAGAAGGGGTTGATCAACATGCTGCCCCATCAAGCATAAGAGCTCCACTATCCTCGATTGATAGTGATTGTGAATAGGATGAGGAATTCAGTCTCATGGCTCTATCAAAAGAAAATCAGGATAATTCTATTTCTGATGAGGTACATTCTATCCCTAGCTCTCCTTATATCTATGAGTCTGGCTCAGACTCTGAAGCATCCCCTTCCTCTAACGAGGATGATGGTTCAGATTCTGAAGATGATGTCAATCAATTGATTGACATGTTTGGTGCAATTCTGGATGCTCTGAAGAGGAGCAAAAGGCTTGTCAAGAGGCAAGCTATGGAGGTTGTCTCCCTACAACAAGCTAATTCCATGCAGTTTGAGTCAGCACCCTTGCTAGCTCAGATGAGGAGGGAAGTTAGCCAACTGAAGACAATCTCAATTATCCAAATTAGGACCATCAGCTAGAAGAATAAGATCATCTTGGATCTTGAAGAAAGCTTCTTAAGGAGAGAAAGATTGTCGTTGAATTCTCTAAGCCCAAGATTTGGTTGCCACTAATTGACTATTTTATCTCTGAAAAGTATAAGAGAGGTTTGGGGTTTAAGTGGAACTCTAGAGCTTCCCATTCCAAAGGAAAAGGCAAAACTCCTGTAGAGCCTCAGACCACCTTTCATAAGATAATCCTCCCTTCCAGAAAACCCCAAACCTCTCTTATCCTTTTCAGAGATAAAATAAGTTTAGCCACGACAGATTGTCGTGGCTAAAAGTCCAAATCCGTGGCTAAAGCCTTTTAACCACGGCCTACCCACGGCAAATGGGCGTGGGCAATGCGAGCGTGGCTAATAGTATTAGCAACGCTGAATCTGTGGCAAATAAGTTTTAGCCACGAATTTTAGCCACGAATTAAAATCGTGGCTAAAAGGCCCGTTTTTAGTAATTATTAGTCGCAGTTCAATTGTCGTGGCTAAAAGCTTCTTTTTTGCCACGGTTCAATTGTCGTGGCTAAAAGCTCCTTCGCTTCTCACATAAAAAAGAATCCACCGGCACAGCCTGCCGCCGGCCGCTCGCCGCCCGCCGCCGCTCGCTGCCCGCGTTCCATGGGCCGCCCGCCCGCCGGTGGCCACCGCCCGCGTCCCACGGGCCGCCCGCCCGCCGCCTGCCCGCGAGCCCAGCTTAATTCAAACATTCATGAAGACTTTGTTATATAAACCCAAAATAGAAGTTTTAACTAGCGGTGTGGGACTAAAAAATACCCATTTGTTTGCCACACATTAGGCTTCCATGGCTAATACTAATAGTATTAGCCACGAAATAGGCAAACTGCGGCAAAAACTTTTTTATTTGCCACGAATTAGTCATCCGTGGCTAATAGTAACTTATTAGCTAAGGAATAGGTACCGTGGCTAATACTTCAATATTAGCCACGGTTTTCCCCCGTGGCAAAAAAAAACCGTGGCTAAAGGTCTGTTTTCTAGTAGTGGCCAACAGGTATGACCAAGACAATATGTATGGTCACTAGAAGAATGTGAATCCATCTTGTAATAATACAAGGGTATCTTATAATGGAAGGAGGAATGGCATGGGTTTGAGTTCACTGAAGGCTCCCCATGAGGTAATCTAGATGGCTTATCATGGACCATTTATGTTTGGTGCTCTAGCCCCCACACTCAAGGATAAGACAGTGGCCCATTCTCAGGCTCTTCCAACAAAAACCTAGACCAAGGCTAAGTCAGTCAGTAATCCTGACTTGGTTATCTCTGAGTCCATTAATAGCATGTCAACTACAAAGAAGACTACTATTGATGAAACTCAGTGTAAGTCAAGTACATCTACTGGCAGACTCTCCTTCAGTCAGATTCTTGCTGAAAGAAATAAGAAGCAATCTAGTACTCTCCCTTCTGAACATACAGTTATTGACAGCTTGCGCTCCATAAGGGCTGCTCAGAAGAGGAGATACAACATTCATGAATATTGGTGCTTTGGTAAAGTGAGACACTTTGTCATAGATTGTTGGCAGAAACCTAGTGTGCCAAGGGCAAGTGTGAGTCTTCCTGGCAGAAGAACTGCAGGTATCCATGCTTATTGTCAGACTAACAAGAACTAAGGACTCAATCCTTTTTGGGGTCCTAAGGTAAACTAAACTGTGTTTGCAGGATATTCCAAGTACCCATGCACCAATATGGTACTTGGACAGTGGATATTCCAGAAACATGACTGGAATAAAGTGCCACATGAAGGAATACACTCCAGTGAAGAATTGACATACGGTGATCTTTGGAGGTTCAGACAAAGGAGTTACCAAAGGTTATGGTATGATCACCAATGACATAGTCTTCATTACAAAAGTAACTTATGTGGAAGGGTTGTAACACAATCTGATCAGTATAAGTCAAATGTGTGATATGGGCTATGTCATTGTCTTCCACAAGTATGAGTGTCTAATCAAAAGGTTAAGTGACCAAGGGGTCATATTGACAAGCACTACGAGTGGAAATATATATTGTTTAAATTTTTTATGTTTAAGTACAGACTCACCAGTATATCTAGTAAATTCTCCTATTGTGTGCAATAACACAAGAGGTTTGCTCACTTGAAATACAAGATAATTAGCAAGCTCTTCAATGAAGGGCCCGCACGGTCGTCCGCCAAACCGTGCGTGCCTAATTTTCTGACCTGCTTCTATTTAAAGCGTAGATTTCTCACCATTTGGGGAGACCAGATTACAGTCTTTCTCCTCCGTCATTTTCCGCCTCCAAGGAAGGGTTTCGCCATTTCCCTTCATCTTCCACCTTAGGAAGGTGCTCTGACCAAGCTTTCATTGTCATACTCAAGCCCGAGCTTCCTCTCGGCCTCCTCCTTCATCCTTGAGCTTCCAAGAGAGTTTGATCTAACTTTATCCATCAAGTTAGGAGAAGTTTATGCCATCCTCCACGGTTCGTGACATGAAGAACATGGATCCATTGGGAGTGAGTGATAGCCTCCTCTACCCCGGATGTAGTTGAGGACCGAGCTAGGACGTGGATTGACAACCCGGCGAATCCTTCCGTGAATCCTCCGCAAGACTTCGGATCCGGTTGATTTCACACACTTTTCTTCTATTTGATGATGTGTGCTTATTTTGTAAAACATATGTATATAATCATGTCTATGTGATTTCATATTTATGTTATTTGCTTGAGGTGTGCCTTTATTTCCTTCTACCACCACATCCGATTTTGCTGCTCTAGCAATTGCTAGAGGCATGCGTAGCGAAGAGGTGCTATCAACCCTCATTCCGCCGTTCTAACCACCTCATCCGCAAGCCTACTCGTACATCCGCCTAGCAATTCGGTGCATAGCAACCCGTGTAGTCTTCCATCCCACCTGGCGAAGCATCGCATAGCGGCGTTGCATAAGAGTAGTTTTTAGTGTTTTATTTTCTGTTTCCGCAACCATCAAAATCCCCCTTAGTTAACTCTGACCAAAGGACTTCAATCTCAAGTCCTCCTCGAAATTAACTCCACCTTACTGTGTTCCTTGAAGAGATCGATATTGGGGAAATTCACCCATTTTATATTACTTGTGCGACCGGTACACTTGTCGTCCAATGCATCAAGTTTTTGGTGTCGTTGCCGGGGAACACAGTCGTGTGAGTTTTTGGAGAGGGAGATAGTAGAACGAAGCCCTTTCCATTTGTGCATTGTATTTTTCTTCTTTGTTTTAGTTGTTAGAATTTTTATTTTGCTTATATCTTTTTGCCCTTTTCTGATTTTTGGTTTTAGATAGCAGATTCGTGCTATTTTTATTTTAGTTGTGTAGCACTCTTTGGTAAATTTTCTTATTCGCAATGTATTCAACCGAGTGCCTTCTTTATGTCGCTTTGCGTCGATGCATCGATGTCATGGCTGATTTGAAAGCCGAGCATTGCATTAGATGTTTGTTATGTCAAGGTTTAGGCCACATGGTGGAGGATTGCCCTCGCTTGTGCGACTCTTCCCCCTATGAGGGCGTGCGCGCAACAGCCTCTCATTCGTGGAAGACTGTTGTGGACAGGCCTACCAGGGTGTTGTCTGGCCCATACACTGACATAGCGCACCTTGCTCGATCTTTACCCATTAAGATTATGGAAGAATCTCTCGCTGCATACAGATCGTTCATGGGTCCCTCGCTCCCTTTTTACGAGCTTCCCTTGAGTGATGACGATCACTCTTGTGTTAGTCAGCAAAAAGAGGATCATGAATCCATAGGCTCTCCTGTATGGGACGAAGAGATTGTTCTGGTCGACAGGGTGGTATCTGCGAATGATTTTGCGATGGGGCATGCTCATTCAGTGTTGATTTTGAGAGCAGCTTCGCCCCTCCGCAATTTTTACCTGATGGTGTTACGCCATTTTTATGTGAGTCGGTTAATGATATTATGCCGGATAGGGATTCAGAGCCTGAGGTTGCACTAATGTGGGATGAGTACGTCATTCTCTCCAATGGAGAGAGTGACTCCTTGGAACATGGTGACGCACCGAAGTGGGATGATGAGGAGATCCTTTATGATGAGGAAGTTTTCCCTTCCTTGTTGGATGAGGAGGTCCAAACCACCAGTGAGGACCTCGAGCTCTCAGATTCCCCCTGCTATGACTCATATGACACTAACTGTGATCGCTGCTTGGATCCTGCTGGGAGTGATACCAGGATCACTCTCCCATTTCCTGATTATTTTAGTTCTTCTTCTCTTTTATTACTTGATCCCCCTTCTCTATCTAAGCCTATGCAGGTTGAGTCTCCATGGGTATGCTGGGATGATGATGATGAGCCTTGTGTTCATGTTGTTGCCATCGCTTCCTACACATCTGTGGTTGATGATGCCTTGCTAGGTGAGGATATGTTTTGTGATAAGATGAGCGAGGACCAGAGCTCCTCCTTTTCTTATTTCCTATTTCCTCTACCTGTGTTGGGCAGGTATTATTATGTAGGTAGAGGGGCAATTGTTTTCTCTCCGTATAGGTACCCGTTACCGCAACGGATAATGGAATAGTTGCATGTGCATTATTCTTTTCATAGACCCATTAGCTAGTACTTTTCATTTTTCGAATAAGTCATACTAGGATGACAATAACCCCAGTACTTATCTAAGAGTAGGATTAGTTATTCAATTTTTTTTTTCTGATTTTAAAAATAGCTTTGCTTTTTGTTTTATTAATTTTTGCTTTTATGCTTACTTGCGAGAGTTTTGTTTGCTTGTGACTACTTCAGGAAGTTTGCCGAGTCACTCGGGAGGTTATTTGTTCCATTTGTTTTTGTTTTTCTCTCTATTGTGGTAGGACGAGACTTCCCAGACAAAATGATGCGGATCGGGCTGTTTTTTGCAAAATGCACGGTTTGGATAAACGTGCATGACGAAAACACATGACCGTGCATTTTTATTTATAAAAATTCACGCCGAGCATTTTTGACGCACGTTGGTCCTAATCCTCTTGCGTTTGCCGCAATCGTTCGCTTCGTCTCCTTCTTATCCGGCGAGATCTCGTCTTCCTCTTCCAAATCTTCCCCCGTTCCACCCCTCTTTCTCTTCCACTTTCTCTCCTCTTCATTGTCATGGGTTACAAGAAGGTGATTAGCAAATTGCGTAGCTTTGGTGGTGCATCTTACTCTTCTTCACGAGCTTCGGTTCCGGCAGAGCCGGAAGATGCTTCGATTGCTCCGGTAAATGCTAAAGACGCAGAGCGGATGCTCCGTTTTGGGAGACCTGAAATGGTCACTAGGTATGAACGCTTGGTCCAAAAACCCTTTTTGAATTTTCATTTCGTTTTGGACAGGGAGCTTGCGATCGTCGGTCTAAACCTGGAGGTGGATCGTTTACTCGACGTGGGTTCTTGGCATCAGCTCTTCTCCATTGTGGAGACAGGATTCCGCGAACTCACGCTCAAATTCCTCTCCACATTCTGCATTTTGGAACGACGCGACGCAGCCATCGGTGAGTCCACTGCGGTGGCATTTCGGATGAACTTGCGCCAGTACACTTGTAGTGTGAGCATGCTTGTTTTTTATGCAGGGATATACGCGGTTGAAGAACTCACGGAGTCGGATGTTCTAGCCCAGCCCTTTGAGTTCCCAACCGGTGCTTCTCCCCATGCATTCTGGCAGGAGATCACCGGATTGCCACAGCAATACGAAGCGTATTCTGCCAAGTCATCCCATATCATTTCTCCCGCACTCCACTATGTTCAGCATTTGATCGGGCACAGCATCAATGCCCGCTCGATCAGTCAGAACGTAGCGGGGTTGTCGGATCTGCTCTACCTCTACAGCATGCATCATGATGTCCCTCTCCACCTAGGACGCGTTCTTGCTGATTACTTCCTTCACCAGGCCACGTACGTGCCACTGAAGGCCATCGGTGGTTCACATTATATTACGTGAATTGCCAAGGGATTAGGAGTTTTTGACACTTTGCCCGCCATGACTCCAGTTTTCCGTTGCGATTTTATTTTTGCGGCCATGATGACCGCCTTCAGACTGGTGCATCGTGTTTCTTCTGGCGGTTCGTGGAGCTACGTCATTTGTACTGTGGAGCGTGAGCAGCCAGCTAGGGCTTCTTCCGCTGATGTGGGATCCTCTTCGGAGTCCCACCGGTTTGACGATGTCATTCCTATCCATACCATGCCCTTGGGCCCTTCGCCTTCTTTTGCCCAAGCCCCGCATCGTAGGAGTATCGCGGATGATTATCCCGACTTCTACGCACTGCATATGCAAATGGAGGAGCTGTTGCGCGAGCAGCATGGCATGACGTCATGCATTGTTGACTTTCTTCAGGTGCCCCCTGCTCGAGCTTTGACTTCTTGTACCCGTACTCTGCCTCTGCCTCCGCCTTTTTCTGATCCTCCAGAGTGATTGCTACTACTCTTCTCGATTGGGATTTCTTGTAGTTCTTGCTTCACAGTTGTATTTCGGTTATTTTGACTTTTTGTATTCATTACTCTATTCATCTGGGACATTGTCCTCATGGTGATTTTTAGTTATTTTGATTGCATTGCCCGTCTTTCTTGTGTTATGGTGTGTAGTTTTATTTGATATATGTGATGTGATATATGTTTAGTTCCATTTGATATATGTGATGTGGTATATGTTTAGTTCCATTTGATATATATGATGTGATAATATGTTTAGTACTAACTCGCGGGTAATGCTTCGCTTATATTTGCTATGGCTTGGTTTATGTTTTTTTTTGTTGTTTAAGTTATTTTGTAGGTGGCCTTTCTTTGGCACGGCGGAGGAACTGAATATTTTTGCAGGTTTAGCTTCACGCTTTAATGTCAATCTTCTGGTATGCTCATTGGCTGAGCATGTGGTAACCCCTCCCCTGACTTATGCTTCATTGTTTTTATTGCGAATCTTATGTTGGGTTGCATGGTTTATGTCTGGTGGGGGAGAGACTCGAGTTGTTATCCGCTCACGCGCATATTCAATTTACATACTAGAAGCTTTTATTGTTATATCATTTGCATTTTCTTTGCACTCACAACACCCACTTGAGAGCATTTACTTAAGCACTTGCACGCGCCGAGCTTGTTTATCACTTGTGCGTAGAATAAAGAATGTTGTATTGGTTTAGGATTGCGTGATGGAGTAAAATGTTGACTCCAAGAGTGTTCCTAGGCGTGCACTCATGATCACTTAGAGACTGTTTAGATTAAAATTCTCTATATGCTTATAGTTTCTATTTTTCTACTAGCGTAGATTTTGTTTACGGTACTCTTGTTGTGAATCCGGTTGTGAATCAAACGGTGGTGTTGGATTGTGTGTGGGAGTTCAATAGCCTCGTATTGCTTGAGTCGGGAGGAAGGATTGTCTTTCTCGGTGGCTAAGAACTTTCCCCTGGCTACTCTCGAAGCATGGGTACATGGTTAGTCAAGTGCGCGCGTAATATAGGCTGTCACTTTATCTAGTTTGAGCCCTGTACCATTCCCGACATCTATTCGTTGTTATCCTCGTTGAGCCTATCTCTTCCTTTGACATCCCTACGCCTCGCTACCAAAGCTATGTAGCCTTTCCTACTCGCACATCTGAATTTGGTCGCTCGGCTAGTTTGTTTTGTTGTAGTTTGTCTCTATTATGTGTGTCAGTTATGTGAGTGTTATGCAGTTTGTGGTGTTACCATTTTTTTCGGCTTGTTTTGGCTATTTGGATAAAAAGGGAAAAGAAAAGAAAAAAATATAATAGCACATGAAATGAAAATTCCCAATGTGGAATAAAAGAGAAAAAAAAGAAAAAAAATATATTGTTGTTGAGCTGTGTTCGTTATGGGCATGCACGCACTGTCAAAAGTCCAAGTCTGGTGGTGCGCCGCACGTGTTTGTCCATTGAGTTCAGCTGTGAGTGTTTTCGGGCGATCTTATTTTGGATGTGTGTGTCCGTCTTGCTTATCTTTGTATACCCACCTTCGCCTAAACCGATATTATACTTCAAGTCCTACGGATTCATGCTTGAGTCAAACTAGTGTCGTGGAGGGAGTGTGAACGGGCGAGCATATGGTTACCGACATTGGTGGATTCCTTTGGAGATTCTCCTGAAACCTAATCTTTGGCAATGCTCACCTCATTGTCCGCCTGCTTTCGTTCTACGCGTAGCCGAATGATTCACAATGATTCACTTTATGAGTATTTGCAATATCTTCTTTACGTTTATAGGAATTAAAAATTATTTTGCATGCATAGGAGAGTTTTCTACTACTTCTTTTTGTACATGAGGGTATGACTTCGTATGGTACTCCATTTATGCAATTGCTTAGTCAACTAGCCTTCTTTAACTCCGCTTAGTGATGATTTGCTCGGGACGAACAAATGTTTAAGTCTGGTGGTGTGATGAGTCCGATTTATATAGGGTTTTTTGGACTCATCTGTGCTAGTTTTCACGCACTTGAACTTCACTTTTAGTATGTTATCGTTGATATTTCATTTATACAGTTTTTCACGCTAAGTGCACTGTTTTGGCCTATGGGTGTGCAATTGCGCATTCTATTATTGGTGGTAAGCACATGGTGCTCCCCATGGTTCTTTTTGTTTATTTTATGTTGTGTATTGTTGATGGATACTAGTGCTTCATGCTTTGGTTTTACAGTGCAGGCGGTGCATTTTCCCCAAGGCTGGAGAGCATGTTTGAGGAAAACGCACGGTCGTGCGTTTGCTTGGCACATGGTTCTTTGTGATCGTGTGTTTTATTTGTGCAGGAGAAACGTCGAGCTCAGTTTGACAAATTTCTTAATGCAAGGTTGACGCACAGTTTCTTCGGAACTGTGCGGGAAGGAAACGCACGGTTTTCTTGTAGCTTCTTGGAGGTTTCTTTCTGTGGCTAATCATGTGTTTTTTTCACGCACGGGCGGTGGCGCCCGTGCGCGAGTAAACGCATGGTTCCCCATATTTTTCCTGCTTTCCTTCTTTCTGTCGCTACCTGTACGATTTCTTTCACGCACGGGCGGAATCGCCCGTGCGCGAAGTAAAACGCACTGGTCAACGCTTCTTCACCCACAAGCCTGGGCTGGAGGTTAATAACGCACGGCTAATGCATGGTCGTGCGCCAAACCTTGCGTGCCTAATTTTCAGACCTGCTTCTATTTAAAGCGCAGATTTCTCACCATTTGGGGAGACTAGATTACAGACTTTCTCCTCCGCCATTTTCTGCCTCCAAGGAAGGGTTCCGCCATTTCCCTTCATCTTCCACCTTAGGGAGGTGCTCCGGGCAAGCTTTCATCGCCATATTCAAGCCCGAGCTTCCTCTCGGCCTCCTCCTTCATCCTTGAGCTTCAAGGAGAGTTTGATATAACTTTCTCCATCAAGTTACGAGAAGTTTGTGCCACCCTCCACCGGTTCCTGACACGAAGAGGACGTGTCCATTGGGAGTGAGTGACAGCCTCCTCTACCCCGAACACAGTTGAGGACCGAGCTAGGATGTGGATAGACAACTCGACGAATCCTTCCGTGAATCCTCCGCAAGACTTCGGATCCGGTCGATTTCACACACTTTTCTTCTCTTGTTGTTTATAGTGTAGCTTAATCTCTTGTATTTGATGAAGTGTGCTTATTTTGTAAAACATATGTATACAATTATGTCTATGTGATTTCATATTTATGTTATTTGCTTGAGGTGCGCCTTTATTTCCTTCCGCCACCACATCTGATTTTGTCGCTCTAGCAATTGCTAGGGGCGTGCGTAGCAAAGAGGTGCTCTCGACCCTCATTCCACTGTTCTAACCACCTAATCCGCAAGCCTACTCGTCCATCCAACTAGTGATTCGGTACATAGCGTCCCGTGTAGTCTTCCATCCTGCCTGGCGAAGCATCGCATAGCGGCGTTGCATAAGAGTAGTTTTTAGTGTTTTATTTTTTGTTTACGCAACCATCAAAATCCCCCTTAGTTAACTCCGACCAAAGGACTTCAATCTAAAGTCCTTCTCAAAATTAACTTCACCTTATTGTGTTCCTTGAAGAGATCGATACTTTACTTGTGCGACCGGTACACTTGCCATCCAACGCATCAAGAGGTTATTCTCTGAGTTGTAGGAGCATTGTCTCCAAGTTGTAGTAGTTGAGGCTCCGAGGTGTAAGATTTGAAGAATTTGAGATAAAGGTGAAGTAGCCGAATCTATCCCTTTATGGTAGATAGGCGAGGCGGGACAGTGGACGTACCCAACTCGGGGAACCACTATAAATCTTTGTGTTTCTGTGTGCTTATTTTTCAGTTATTTTTATTCTGCAAAAAGACGCAAAACTCACATATTCACCCCCTCCCCCCTCTAAGTGATTTAGGTTGACACTAGATACTTTCAATTGGTATCAAAGTCTTCTTGTTCGATATAAGGTTAACACCTTGAACAAGATTTCCTAAGTTGTCAAGAGATGCCGCTTAGTTGCAAAGGATAGAAGCAAGGATATGTCTTCGATGAAGTTGTATGTGTGCATTAAGGAGAACTTCCCCATGTTGAAGGAAAGAGTCAGATTCTACATGGAAGCTGCTGATCCACACATTTTTCAAATTGTTGAGGAAGGAACTCACATTCCTACACAGCTGCTCTTAAGACCCCTTTTTTTTTTTCTTTTTGACCACGGGTCTTGGCCCAGATCCGCCGTTTTGCGGTGACTCCTTCACGCCCTGAAGGGTCATCACCACAAGCGCCGATTCTGCCGGCCAATTCGATCACATAAAAGTAGCGTAATGAAGTAAATGAAAACTGTCTGTCCACAGAGAATCACATGACATATATAAATATAACTCCACGAAGGGAGTGTCCACAGAAGATAACATCAGAGTAGCAAAAATACGGGCTTATGCCCGGTACAACATATCCTCACTACAAATTCACTCATGCGGAAGCAAAAGCTGAAAACTACTCAGGGTCGAGACTCACAGTCCCGGCTGTATGAACTCCGGAGCTAGACTGCCCCATCTCCAAGCGCACCGGTCTCTGGGGCTGCTCCTCCATGCTGGTCTCCACGATCCCCTAAATGATGCGGTTCGAAAACCGTTAGTCTAAAAGACTAAGTCCTATCATCCCCCACCCCTTCCCCCGGCTCCTAGGCACCGAGCGGAG
Source organism: Platanthera guangdongensis (assembly GCA_039583875.1). Classification (NCBI taxonomy): domain Eukaryota; kingdom Viridiplantae; phylum Streptophyta; class Magnoliopsida; order Asparagales; family Orchidaceae; genus Platanthera; species Platanthera guangdongensis. Next base: position 73,708,368 of record CM077153.1, on the reverse strand, counting down.
AGGAAGAAAGGGGAGGACTTGAAGGTGGAGAATATCAAAGCAGATGGCAGCGGTCCTATTCTAGCAAGTTCTATAGCATATAAAGACAATAAAAATGTAAGCTGAAATGTAACCTTCACTTATGTGGAAAAACACATAAGCCAAGGGGTCTTTTGCAAGGCTCCCATCGTATAAAAAGTCCCATACCGATTTATACGTTGGGGTGTCGGTGGTCAAACAGCAGTAACTAAATATATCAAAATTAACCTTAATTTATAAACTTGCCCACACAAGCTTATAGACTAAGGGGTCGTTTTGCAGGTCCTAATGTATAAGCGTCCCATTCCACTTATACATCAGGTGTCAGGGGTTAAATGAATCGATTTATGCTATGACATGCAAGTGGGTATGATGGACATGCAAGTGCAACGCACACACCCGACTCTGTGCACACAGACCTTTAGTTTCCCCCTTTCTGGAGCCGTAACCTCCCAGGATACCTCCGTAGTGGCAGACGGAAGCGGTGGGTTGGGCCTCGCCCACCTCTAAAACCAGTAAGGCACTACCGGTCAGACCTATCGTACGCCTCAACGCTTGGTGGCACGAAGCGGACTCCTGCGTACTCTTGCCGGCTGGCGCACCGGACTTCTGTTGGCGAAGTGCTAACCACACTTGCCGAGTCAACGTATTGGCGTCGGTGCATCGACCCTCCAATACCGAAAACCCCACCTTAATTTATTTTCCTTTTTATGCACATGCAGATTTAGCGTAAACAAAACCCGAGCCGAAGCTCCCCGGACCAAGAGTCCGTCTTTTAACCATCCGAGCCGAAGCTCCCAGCTGACTTTTGGTGCTAACAGTGCCTGTGAAATGTGCAACCCTAATTACTAAGTTACTCTTTTCAGCTTGTTAAACAGTTTACGTTAACCAGGACTGCCCCCGGTATTCCCTGTGAAGGGCTCTCAAGGGGCACTAGGAACTGTGTTGGGATTACGCCCAGCGTTCCCTTTCGCAAGGTACTTATTTTATTATTGGTTGATCCCCTTACCCATTATTTTCTCATGTTTCGATACGCTAATCCTAGGGTGATTTGACTCCAACTCTCCTTGGGTAGGACGATCTTTCGTCGGGCCCGAACGCCTTTAAACCCTAGACAAATCCACACCCTACTCACTCATCTTCCAAAGATGCAGCCCTTTCCACTTGTCCTTACAGCAAACCATCAAGACCCATCATACGTGCCCTAATTCAATCCAAATGAAATCCTGCAGTTTTGCTATATGCAGACCACTTAAGCTACGTGACCCGTAAAGGGGAAGTACATGAAATACTCATCCAGTACCCTCATGATAATTATCAGAGGTCTATTATGATAAATATAGACTAAATTCAGAAAATCATATTTTTCCCAATTAATCTACTATTTATTGAATTTTCCTCAAAAACTAGGCCATAGTCAATTTGAACATGAACCATAAGATTTTCTCAGGTAATGGCCTCCTAAAATTTGTATTCACTAAATAACAGAGAAATATCATTGGATGCTAATTTTCATAATTTTCCAGATAATTCTTGACCTCTAAAGGATTTATTAAAATAATTCCAAAAATCAAAAATAATGAAGGAAGTGCCACATATATGTCTCCAATAATTATGTAAAAATTACTAGGGCTTCATAGGGAACTAAAAACATCATGATGAAGAAATTAGAATTTTTCAGACAATCTAAAAATCATTATTAAATTTTCCAAGGTTCCCATGGAATTAAATAATTAAAGAAGCAACAACTAAATATCATTCTTTAAAAATTCCATAAAAATTTACAGAGATGGGTAACATGATTATAACCCCCTTGGCTAAGTTTTATCAAGTTTAAGCAAGTATAGTGCTCTGCAAAAACTCTTAAGTGGAAATTATAAAATATAACTCTGTGAATAAAGTACAAAATATTCATCCAAAATTTATTATAAAATTTCCAGAGATATGTATGCCCTAAGCAACTACCCATTCAAAATCTCAGCCCTTTTCAGATAGTTTTGGTATTAGTTCTTATGGTTTCAAAGCTAGTGCCCTAAACTAGGGTTATGGATTTAAGGGGTCTTTAATCTTCCAAATGCCCTAAAATTTTAAACCATAGGACCATAGTGACCCTATGGTCATCATTCCCAAGTTTCAACCCATCCAAGGTCTTTTGACCCCAATTTCTTCAAACCCTAGAGAATTACCCTAAAGGGCCTACCCTACACTTCTAGGGCTACCCTAGCCCAATCCACTCCAAACTTCATGAGTGAGTGTAAAAAGTTAAATCATATCAGTGGCCAAAGTTTCAGCCTCTGTTGAGGTGATTTGGTCACTTAAAACCAAAAGTGCCACTTTTGACCAAAATGCCCTTCATAGGGTAGAACTAGGGTTGGGTCAAAACCTATTCAACACTCACCCAAACCAACTGAAATTTTATACAGGTACCTAATTGGAGCCCAGGGACACTCACCAAAATTTGGGAGGGTTTGGGTGTGTTTAGGGCACCTATTTAATTTATCTAATGATTATTAAATTTTTACCAAAACTATAGAAATATTTTCTCCAAAAATTCCCATTTTTGGGCAGGCCCTAGGTATGCCTAGGATAGACCCTCTGCCAAAATTTCAGCCCATTTGGGCTTGGGGTGAAGAGTGGGCACTCATTTTAGTGACTGCCTAGCCCTAAGGACATGTCCCACCAAAATGGGTGCCCTGGTCTAACCAGTGACCCAAAAGGGTCCCAACAATTTTTGCTGCAAACTAGACACCCTAAGCTACAATGTTCATGTTGGGCAAATTTCCATCCAGGGTCCCTAGGTATTTTTTAAACATTAATTACATTAAATACATCCAGTGTGACAAAAATGAAATAAATTTTATTTAACCCTATAGTATCTGATCTGATGCCGCACGAATCTTGGCGCAGATCGACGGCATCTGGTCATCGTCCCCACTGAGCCAACGGCTGGGATTGGTTCTGCCTGGAGCGATTTCCAAGCTCTGCCGCCGGCGATCCAGCCCCTTCCCCGGCCGGCCACCGCCACCAACACCTCCGTTGAGGTGGTGGCTGTCGTCAGGCGGCGGCTCCGCCGCCGGAGAGGTGTTTTCCGGCGGATTGAGCAAGACTTTTCCTTGCCGAAACCAGGAGAAATCCTGGATTCGATCGGGCTCAATTGAGCCCGAAACTCTAGCCTAAGGATTCCTAGGATCTACCCGCGAGTTAAGGAGAGGAGGAGGACCTTCCTGGCGGCCTGGATGCGAGAGGAGCGGCGGGATGCCATTGGCGACGGCGGCGGCGCTCGGCTTCTGCAACTGCACGGTGGAAGGGCTCGTCTCCTCCAGGTAAGTGCTCCAAAATGATCCCCTCGGCTCCCTGATGGTGTTTAAAAGGCAATTGGGGGAGGGGAGAGGCTGGTTCTTCAATGGCCATTATCTCCATTAATGGAGTGGCTCGGGTTGTGTGGAGGGGGCTGAAACCCACCCCTTGGTGGCCGGGAAACGGCTGGAATCAACTCCTCTCTCCTAGAGGAGTTGATTGCAGCCATAAAGGGTGGCTGTTAGTCTCCCTTGGCCGGCCTCTTATTCCCCCTTCTCCTTCCTCATTTCTCTCTCCTCCATTATCATGGAGAGGAGCTTTTCTCTCTCCTAGTCACCTCTGGTTGACTAGTCAACCCCACAAGCTAAAGGCAGCCCACTGGATTATGATGATCATGGGAATGGCTTAGCCTAAGGGAGAAGTGGCTTGAGCTTGGGTTAGCCCTTTTTGGGCTAAGTTGACTTGACCCTCAATGAGGGTTGACTTGGCAATTTGACCATCTAGGTTGACCCCATTGGGTCCTGGGTGGTTCATTGGCCTCCCCTAAGGTCTATGTAGGGCTGGGTAGGGTTGACTTGGCACCTTAAAGGTCACTTGACCCTTGGTAAGGTCACTTTGACCATTTAGAGCTAGAGTTGACTTGGGTCAACATGACCATTAGGGTCCACCCCTATGGATCCTTGGTGACCCATTGACTTCCCTTAGGGTCTAGGTAGGGTTATATGGGGTTGCCCTGCACTTTGGAGGTCACATACCCTTAGTAGGGGTACTTTGACCAGATTAGGGCTTGAGTTGACCTGGGTCAACCTGGCCTCTAGGGCCGACCCCAATGTGTCCTTAGTGACCCATTATCCTCACTTTAGGGTTAGGAGGGCATAGGTGGGGTCCTCTAGACTAGGAGTGGGTCTATTGGCCCTAAGTGGGCTAGGTTGACCTATTTAGGGCTAGGGTTGACCTTGGTCAACTGGGCCTCTTGGGTTGGCCCTAATGGGTCCTTTTGGCTCTAATGGGTCTCCCAAAATGTTTGGGAGTGTTGTGATAGGGTCTTGGGGTCATGGTGAAGCCCCATTGTCATCCTAAACTATTGTTCAGAATTCTACTATCTGCAGACCATGGTGATCCCTACCTTGGCCTCCTATCTCTTGGCCCATTTCTGGCTTCCCATGGTTTCGTCATGACCTAGTCATGGCCAAAACCACTCTTAGGGGTCTAGTTGGAAATGGGATGTTACAAATCCCAATAAACAAAACAAAGATTTCGTCCCCGAAATCAAGGTTGGACCTACGGGTCTTATTACCGAAGGAAAGAGTCTTGTAACATCCCATTATGACGTCTTGTTTGTTAAATTTGATTTAAGGGAAAACTTAGATCTAAGACCCCTTTCGCCCAAACGGCGAACCAAAATCCCAATAAACAAAGTTAAGCCCCCAATAAACAAAGATAAGCCCCTATCTACCTAGAGCAGCCCTTAGTATACTTAAAGCAGAAAAATAAATTAACATCTTGAGGGGTCTGAGAGGTATACCTGACTGAACAGCTCGGGGTATCTTTGTCGCATCAGGTCCTGTGGCTCCCAGGTATGCTCCTCCTGGCCGTGGTTTCCTCCACAGGACCTTGACTAGAGGGACCCTCTGCGTCGTAAGACCCGCACTCCCTCGGTCGTCGATCCTCACAGGCTCCAAATGAACAGACCGGTCTGAAGCTACCGGCCCTTCGGTGGTCAGAATCTGCTGCTCCGGGCGTAGTAGAGCCCTCCTCAAAGAAGAAATGTGGAAGACGTCGTGCAGCGCTTCTAGCTCTGGTGGTAACTCCAGCCGGTAGGCTAGGGGTCCGATCCGCTCCAGGATCCTGTAAGGGCCCATGTACCTAGGGCTGAGCTTCTTCCCTCCGACCACGCACCCGTGAAACTCCATGCATGGGCCGGATTTTCAGAAACACCCGGTCCCCCACCTGGAACTCCACCTGCCGATGTCGGGCGTCATAGTACTTGGCCTGTCTACTCTGCGCCTCGAGCATCCTGTCTCTGATCAGCCCTCACTTGTGCCTCGGTGTCTTCAACGAACTCTGACCCCAATACCTTCGGATCTTCGTTCTGCACCCATGAGAGCGGGGTCCGGCATCTCCTCCCGTACAAGGCTTCGTAAGGCGCCATCCTGATGCTGGACTGGTGGCTGTTGTTATAGGAGAACTCGACAAGGGGTAAGAGTTTCTCCCACGGTTCCCCGCGATCTAAGATGCATAGCCTCAAAAAGGTCCTCCAGCGTCCGGTTGGTGCGTTCTGTCTGCCCGTCTGTCTGGGGGTGGAATGCAGTGCTGAAAGTCAATCGCGTGCCTAAGTAAGCTTGCACGGACCTCCACTCCCTGGAGGTGAACCTGCCATCCCGATCCGACACTATCGTCCTGGGCACTCCATGATAACGAATGAACTGCTCCACAAACTTCCGCACCAGTACTCCTACTGAATCATCCTTCCTGATCGGTATAAATCGAGCCACCTTGGTCAACCGATCGACGATTACCCAGATCGAGTCATTCCCTGTCCGAGACCGGGGAAGCCCATGTATGAAGTCCATGGCTATGTCATCAAACTTCCACTCCGGCACCGGGAGTGGCTGCAATAATCCTGCGGGGTTCCTGCACTCCGCCTTCACTAGCTGACATGCCTCACAATGGGTCACGAAGTGTGAGACATCCTTCTTCATGCCCGGCCAGTACATCGTCCTCTTCAATCAGCCGTCATCTTTGTGATCCCCGGGTGTACAGAATATCGGCTGCAGTGCGCCTCCATCATAATATCCTCCCGGATCTGGCCTCCCTCCGGTATATACACCCGTCCTCTGAAGCACACCAGATCGTCCCTCAGTGTGTAATCTCCTGCAGTGCCCGCCTTCAGAGCTTGGAAGATGGGTTCCAACTTGGCATCCTGCCTCTGTCCCTCTCTGACCCGTCTCTGATGTCATCGGTAACGCCTATCGCGGCCAAGTACTCCTCATAGAGCTCAGGATCATCAGACGATACCAGAGTAATGTGCATGTCCTCTAGTCTCTGCAGCAGCTCCATAGACATCAACTGAGGCTCTGCTCCTGTTGTGGCGGCTCTCCGACTCAGTGCATCTGCCACCACGTTTGCCTTCCCCGGGTGATAGTGCATCTCATACTGATAGTCAGATAGAAACTCCACCCACCGCCTTTGCCTGATGTTCAGTTCCTTCTGCGTGTCCACGTACTTAAGGTTCTTATGGTCGGAATATATGTCACAGTGGACTCCATAAAGGTAGTGCCGCCATATCTTCAGTGCGAATACAACTGCCCCCATCTCAAGGTCATGTACTGGGTAGTTCTTCTCATGGGTCTTCAGCTGGCGGAGGCATAAGCTATGACGTGTCCGTTCTGCATCAGTACCGCTCCCATCCCCTGATATGATGCGTCGGTGTAGACCTGGAATCCCTCCCTCCCCGAGGGAAGAGTAAGAATGGGAGCCGAGGTCAGCCGATCCTTCAGCTCCTGGAAAGCTGTCTGGCACTGCGGGGTCCACACGAACGGTGCCTCCTTCTTTGTCAAGGATGTGAGCGGAGGGCGATTCGAGAGAATCCCTCTACGAACTTCCGGTAATAACCGGCAAGTCCTAGAAAACTCCGTACGTCAGTGGCTGTTTTCAGCTGCGGCCACTCTGAAATAGCTCGAATCTTTGCCGGGTCCACTGCCAGCCCGGCTCCGCTGATAATGTGACCTAAGAACGCCACCTCCTTCAGCCAGAACTGACACTTACTGAATTTCGCATAAAGGTGATGCTCCCGCAGTCTCTCCAGGGTCAATGCTAGATGTCGTGTATGCTCCTCCTCCATCTTAGAATAGATAAGGATGTCGTCTATGAACACTATGACAAACACATCCAAGTAAGCCTCGAAGACCCGGTTCATGAGGCTCATAAATGCTGACGGAGCATTCGTGAGCCCGAAGGGCATCACGATGAACTCATACAATCCATACCGGCTACTAAAGGCCGTTTTCGGGATATCCTCCTCCTGGATCCGCAGCTGGTAATAGCCTGATCTCAAGTCCAGCTTCGAAAAGTAATGGGCTCCCTCCAGCTGATCGAACAACTCGTCTATCCTGGGGAGCGGATAGGTATTTCGGACGGTCAGCCTATTTAGTGCTCGATAGTCGATGCACAGGCGTAAGGTGCCGTCCTTCTTCTTTACGAATAGGACAGGAGCTCCCCATGATGAGGAACTCGGCCTAACAAATCCTGCTTCCACCAGCTCCTGCAATTGTGTCCGAAACTCCGCCAACTCCTTCGGGGCCATCCGATAAGGGGCCTTGGATACCGGCTTAGCCCCTGGTACCAGCTGAATCTGGAAGTCCTTCTCCCTATGCGGAGGTAGTCCGGCAGCTTATCCGGAAAAATATCGGCGTAGTCACGAACCACCGGAATGTCTGCGATCAAGTCCTTCTCCTCAGTCATCTCGAACAATACTTGGTATACCTCGTCCCCTTGCATATGGGCCTTAATGGCCTGAATAGATGAAAGCAAGCGACGGGAGACCGGTGTAGTACCTTCGAACGTTGCATAAGTATCGCCGTGGCTGAGCACGACCCTCCCTGCCGGGCAATCAATCTGGGCATGGTTCCAGACAAGCCATGTCATGCCCAAGACGAGATCGAAGTCCGGCATCCTCAAGATCATCGCCGGGGCCTCGAGTGTCAACCCCTCTATGGTAACCTCCAGGAGGCACTTTTCTGTGGACTGAATCTCCATCCCATTGGGGAGGCGCACCCTCCTGGGTAGTCCTGTATAGCAACGAATCTGATCCAGGTCCTTGACGAAATCCTCCGATACAAAGTTATGTGATGCCCCCGTGTCGAACAGGGTGTGGGCAGGCTTGCCGCACACCATCACCATTCCTAAATCAGTTTGAAAGAAATTCTAGCGTAAGGTTTTCTAACCTAGGTTGTATAGTAGTTCTATCAATGCTTAATACGAGCAAAGAATAATTCTAACATTAAGATTACTCTCATACCTGCAATAACCCTGTCCGGGTTCCGGGGCTGTGCTAAGTCCAGAGCGTAAATCTGCTCCCCATTCTGCCTGCGGTCGCCTCCCTGGTAACCACGTCCTCGGCCGCGTCCTCGGCCTCCGAAATGCTGGGCCGGTGGGCCACCCCGTGGTGCTGGAGGTGGTGCCCCCCTCATAGGGCAATCTCTCCGGAGGTGTCCCACCTGGTGACAGTGGAAGCACTCCGGCGGGGGATACGCCATACCCCGGGGTCTCTGCATCTCCTGGATCCGGAGAGGTTGAGGGGCCAAGACCACCTGCTCTCTCGGCTCCTGCCTCAACTCCTGACGAGGCTGCTCCTCTGCCCTTCTTCCATCTGGTACGATGCCTCGCCGCTGATCATTTCGGGCCCTCCGGCCCTGGTCCTCCGTTTGCCGTTTCCGGCCCCGAGTGGTGTGCCAGTCGGCTCAATCCTCTTCGCCATCTCTAAAATCCGGGAGATGGCCCGTCAGAGACAAAAGCAAAGCCTCTCTCAACTCCTCTTTTAGGCCCTTATAAAAACCTCTTGACGTACCCCGCTTCATCCAGCTGATAAGAGCCCGCATATCGGCCAAATGATCGAACTCTCGGTGGTACTCCACCACTGTCCTGGTGCCCTGCCTCAGCTGCAAGAAACGCTCCTCCAACTCGTCCCTGGCCGACTGAGGAACAAAGTGCTCCAGCAGCGTGGCCCTGAATTCTTCCCATGTGATTTCTGCAATCTCTCTATCCGCAAAAGTCGTGTCCAACAGCGTCTTCCACCACCGCTTGGCATGTGACTCCAAGCAAGATACCACTAGGGCCACCCTCTCCTCCAGGGGCATCGTATCCCCGTCAACATCTCGTACATCACATCCAGCCACTCCTCTGTCCGTACTGCCGACTCCGTCCAAGTAAGATGGGGAGAGAGTCCTCGGAAGGTGCTCATCCAGTTGGCCCCTGGGTTTGGCTGCTGGACTGGGGCTTGCTGAGCCCGGAAGCCTCAAGGATGGCTGTAAGGGTCTGCCCCATGTCTGACTGGAGGAAAGGTGTGGGGACCATGGGAGGTGGTGCAATGTCTGGAGTCTGCTGAGCTCCACCTTGTGGGGTGGGCTGAGCTGGGGGCTGCAAAATGAAGTACATTAGTAGACAATCGACTCAATGCCTAATGAAAGTGGACACACTTACATGTGATTTCCCCTGTATGGGCACACCACTGCTTCCGCTGCTTAGTTTGTCCCCAAACTAAACCCGCGCGGGGGTGACCCAGGGTGTGGACGGCTACTTTTCGATCGAGGTTTCCTCTGATACCACACTTGTAAGACCCCCCTTTTTTTTTTCTTTTTACCACGGGGTCTTAGGCCCAGATCCGCCGTTTGTGCGGTGACTCCTTCACGCCCTGAAGTCATCACCACAAAGCGCCGATTCTGCCGGCCAATTCGATCACATAAAAGTAGCGTAATGAAGTAAAATGAAAACTGTCTGTCCACAGAGAATCACATGACATATATAAATATAACTCCACCGAAGGGAGTGTCCACAGAAGATAACATCAGAGTAGCAAAAATACGGGCTTATGCCCGGTACAACATATCCCTCACTACAAAGTCACTCATGCGGAAGCAAAAGCTGAAAAACTACTCAGGGTCGAGACTCACGTCCCGGCTGTATGAACTCCGGAGCTAGACTGCCCCATCTCCAAGCGCACCGTCTCTGGGGCTGCTCCTCCATGCTGGTCTCCACGATCCCCTAAATGATGCGGTTCGAAAACCGTTAGTCTAAAAGACTAAGTCCTATCATCCCCCACCCCTTCCCCCACGGCTCCTAGGCACCGAGCGGAGAGGAAGAAAGGGGAGGACTTGAAGGTGGAGAATATCAAAGCAGATGGCAGCGGTCCTATTCTAGCAGTTCTATAGCATATAAAGACAATAAAATGTAAGCTGAAATGTAACCTTCACTTATGTGGAAAAACACATAAGCCAAGGGGTCTTTTTGCAAGGCTCCCATCGTATAAAAAGTCCCATACCGATTTATACGTTGGGGTGTCGGTGGTCAAACAGCAGTAACTAAATATATCAAAATTAACCTTAATTTATAAACTTGCCCACACAAGCTTATAGACTAAGGGTCGTTTTTGCAGTCCTAATGTATAAGCGTCCCATTCCACTTATAATCAGGTGTCAGGGGTTTAAAGAATCGATTATGCTATGACATGCAAGTGGGTATGATGGACATGCAAGTGCAACGCACACACCCGACTCTGTGCACACAGACCTTTAGTTCCCCCTTTCTGGAGCCGTAAACCTCCCAGGATACCTCCGTAGTGGCAGACGGAAGCGGTGGGTTGGGCCTCGCCCACCTCTAAACCAGTAAGGCACTACCGGTCAGACCTATCGTACGCCTCAACGCTTGGTGCACGAAGCGGACTCCTGCGTACTCTTGCCGGCTGGCACCGGACTTCTGTTGGCGAAAGTGCTAACCACACTTGCCGAGTCAACGTATTGGCGTCGGTGCATCGACCCTCCAATACCGAAAACCCACCACCTTAATTTATTTCCTTTTATGCACATGCAGATTTTAGCGTAAACAAAACCCGAGCCGAAGCTCCCCGGACCAAGAGTCCGTCTTTTTAACCATCCGAGCCGAAGCTCCCAGCTGACTTTTGGTGCTAACAGTGCCTGTGAAATGTGCAACCCTAATTACTAAGTTACTCTTTTCAGCTTGTTAAACAGTTTACGTTAACCCAGGACTGCCCCCGGTATTCCTGTGAAGGGCTCTCAAGGGGCACTAGGAACTTGTGGGATTACGCCCAGCGTTCCCTTTCGCAAGGTATTATTTTATTATTGGTTGATCCCCTTACCCATTATTTTTCTCATGTTTCGATACGCTAATCCTAGGGTGATTTGACTCCAACTCTCCTTGGGTAGGACGATCTTTCGTCGGGCCCGAACGCCTTTAAACCCTAGACAAATCCACACCTACTCACTCATCTTCCAAAGATGCAGCCCTTTCCACTTGTCCTTACAGCAAACCATCAAGACCCATCATACGTGCCCTAATTCAATCCAAATGAAATCCTGCAGTTTTGCTATATGCAGACCACTTAAGCTACGTGACCCGTAAAAGGGAAGTACATGAAATAACTCATCCAGTACCCTCATGATAATTATCAGAGGTCTATTATGATAAATATAGACTAAATTCAGAAAATCATATTTTTCCCAATTGATCTACTATTTATTGAATTTTCCTCAAAAACTAGGCCATAGTCAATTTGAACATGAACCATAAGATTTTCTCAGGTAATGGCCTCCTAAAATTTGTATTCACTAAATAACAGAGAAATATCATTGGATGCTAATTTTCATAATTTTTCCAGATAATTCTTGACCTCTAAAGGATTTATTAAAATAATTCCAAAAATCAAAAATAATGAAGGAAGTGCCACATATATGTCTCCAATAATTATGTAAAAATTACTAGGGCTTCATAGGGAACTAAAAACATCATGATGAAGAAATTAGAATTTTTCAGACAATCTAACAAGTCATTATTAAATTTTCCAAGGTTCCATGGAATTAATAATTAAAGAAGCAACAACTAAATATCATTCTTTAAAAATTCCATAAAAAATTTACAGAGATGGGTAACATGATTATAACCCCCTTGGCTAAGTTTTTATCAAGTTTAAGCAAGTATAGTGCTCTGCAAAAACTCTTAAGTGAAATTATAAAATATAACTCTGTGAATAAAGTACCAAAAATATTCATCCAAAATTTTATTAAAATTTCCAGAGATATGTATGCCCTAAGCAACTACCCATTCAAAATCTCAGCCCTTTTCAGATAGTTTTGGTATTAGTTCTTATGGTTTCAAAGCTAGTGCCCTAAACTAGGGTTATGGATTTAAGGGGTCTTTAATCTTCCAAATGCCCTAAAATTTAACCATAGGACCATAGTGACCCTATGGTCATCATTCCCAGTTTCAAGCCCATACAAGGTCTTTTGACCCCAATTTCTTCAAACCCTAGAGAATTACCCTAAAGGGCCTACCCTACACTTCTAGGGCTACCCAGCCCAATCCACTCCAAACTTCATGAGTGAGTGTAAAAAGTTAAATCATATCAGTGGCCAAAGTTTCAGCCTCTGTTGAGGTGATTTGGTCACTTAAAACCAAAAGTGCCACTTTTGACCAAAATGCCCTTCATAGGGTATGAACTAGGGTTGGGTCAAAACCTATTCAACACTCACCCAACCAACTGAAATTTTATATACGGTACCTAATTGGAGCCCAGGGACCACTCACCAAAATTTGGGAGGGTTTGGGTGTGTTTAGGGCACCTATTTAATTTATCTAATGATTATTAAATTTTTACCAAAACTATAGAAATATTTTCTCCAAAAATCCCATTTTTGGGCAGGCCCTAGGTATGCCTAGGATAGACCCTCTGCCAAAATTTTCAGCCCATTTGGGCTTGGGGTGAAGAGTGGGCACTCATTTTAGTGACTGCCTAGCCCTAAGGACATGTCCCACCAAAATGGGTGCCCTGGTCTAACCAGTGACCCAAAAGGGTCCCAACAATTTTTGCTGCAAACTAGACACCCTAAGCTACAATGTTCATGTTGGGCAAATTTCCATCCAGGGTCCCTAGGTATTTTTAAACATTAATTACATTAAATACATCCAGTGTGACAAAAATGAAATAAATTTTATTTAACCCTATAGTATCTGATCTGATGCCGCACGAATCTTGGCGCAGATCGACGGCATCTGGTCATCGTCCCCACTGAGCCAACGGCTGGGATTGGTTCTGCCTGGAGCGATTTCCAAGCTCTGCCGCCGGCGATCCAGCCCCTTCCCCGCCGGCCACCGCCACCAACACCTCCGTTGAGGTGGTGGCTGTCGTCAGGCGGCGGCTCCGCCGCCGGAGGGTGTTTTTCCGGCGGATTGAGCAAGACTTTTCCTTGCCGAAACCAGGAGAAATCCTGGATTCGATCGGGCTCAATTGAGCCCGAAACTCTAGCCTAAGGATTTCCTAGGATCTACCCGCGAGTTAAGGAGAGGAGGAGGACCTTCCTGGCGGCCTGGATGCGAGAGGAGTGGCGGGATGCCATTGGCGACGCGGCGGCGGCGCTCGGCTTCTGCAACTGCACAGGTGGAAGGGCTCGTCTCCTCCAGGTAAGTGCTCCAAAATGATCCCCTCGGCTCCTGATGGTGTTTGAAAGGCAATTGGGGGAGGGGAGAGGCTGGTTCTTCAATGGCCATTATCTCCATTAATGGAGTGGCTCGGGTTGTGTGGAGGGGGGCTGAACCCACCCCTTGGTGGCCGGGGAACGGCTGGAATCAACTCCTCTCTCCTAGAGGAGTTGATTGCAGCCATAAAGGGTGGCTGTTAGTCTCCCTTGGCCGGCCTCTTACTTCCCCCTTCTCCTTCCTCATTTCTCTCTCCTCCATTATCATGGAGAGGAGCTTTTTCTCTCTCCTAGTCACCTCTGGTTGACTAGTCAACCCCACAAGCTAAAGGCAGCCCACTGGATTATGATGATCATGGGAATGGGCTTAGCCTAAGGGAGAAGTGGCTTGAGCTTGGGTTAGCCCTTTTTGGCTAAGTTGACTTGACCCTCAATGAGGGTTGACTTGGCCAATTTGACCATCTAGGTTGACCCCATTGGGTCCTGGGTGGTTTCATTGGCCTCCCCTAAGGTCTATGTAGGCTGGGTAGGGTTGACTTGGCACCTTAAAGGTCACTTGACCCTTGGTAAGGTCACTTTGACCATTTAGAGCTAGAGTTGACTTGGGTCAACATGACCATTAGGGTCCACCCCTATGGATCCTTGGTGACCCATTGACTTCCCTTAGGTCTAGGGTAGTTATGGGGTTTGCCCTGCACTTTGGAGGTCACATATACCCTTAGTAGGGGTACTTTGACCATATTAGGGCTTGAGTTGACCTGGGTCAACCTGGCCTCTAGGGCTGACCCAATGTGTCCTTAGTGACCCATTGTCCTCACTTTAGGTTAGGAGGGCATAGGTGGGGTCCTCTAGACTAGGAGTGGGTCTATTGGCCTAAGTGGGCTAGTTGACCTATTTAGGGCTAGGGTTGACCTTGGTCAACTGGGCCTCTTGGTTTGGCCCTAATGGGTCCTTTTGGCTCTAATGGGTCTCCCAAAATGTTTGGGAGTGTTGTGATAGGGTCTTGGGGTCATGGTGAAGCCCCATTGTCATCCTAAACTATTGTTCAGAATTCTACTATCTGCACCATGGTGATCCCTACCTTGGCCTCCTATCTCTCTTGCCCCATTTCTGGCTTCCCAGGGTTTTTGTCATGACCTAGTCATGGCCAAAACCACTCTTAGGGGTCTAGTTGGAAATGGGATGTTCAACAGCCATCTGCTCTGGATCCTACTATCATTATGATTTCTGAAGAAAATGATGGACTTGACCAAGGATGAAATTGCTCTAGTCTCCTTGGATAAAAAGGCAAAGAATATCATAGCCAGTGCAGTGGACGATTCAATGCTACAAAATTTATTCCACTGCAAATATGCCAAGGAGATGTGTAACTGTATCGTAGTTCTCATAGAAGAAACTGAAGAAGTTAGAGATGATCAGATATCTTTACTAAATAAAAAATATGAGGCATTAAAGCAAGGGACAATTTGTACAATTGTTGTCAGCTTCGAAAAATTCTTTAAGATCGTTAACGACCACAGAAACTATGGTCACACCTTCACTAATGGTGAGCTCAATGATAAATTCTTCAGATCCCTGACAAAAGACTGGGACACTAAGGTGGTAGCCATTAGGGAATTTGGAGACCTGCCAGAGATTGATCCCCAAAATCTATTTGGAAAGCTCCTCTCATATGAACTGCAAATAAATACTCGAAAGAAAGAGGAGCAAAATAGCAGGACTTCAAGCAAAGAGAAGTCGGTAGCTCTGAAGGATGAAGGAATAAGAAAATCTAATGTTATGTCACCAGTAAGGACACGAGCTTTTGATGCCCAAGAATATTTTGATCCAACCATGTCAGGATCTGAGTTTCCTGACAGAGAATTCTCGCTAATCTCCAAGCAATTCAAAAGTCTGCTCAGCACAAGGAGACAAATGAAAAATCAGTCCTCCTCCTCGGACTTCAAAAGATCACATCGTGATGGTGATCAGTCCAAGAAAAGCTACAATAGAGATGATAGGTACAAGTCTTAACCAAACAAACATTCTTCTTCTGACATAGTTTATTTTTGTTGTAATAAGCCAGGACACGTGATTGTGGGGTGCCCATACAAACATAAGGAAGGATCCAAGAAAGAAGAGAAGAGATCCTTCAAAGGTAAGAGGAAGGAAGATAAGAGATTTATTACAAAGAAGTCAAAGACTCTTAGCTGCAGTGACTCAAGTGAGCCAAGCTCTGAATATGAAGAAGCTTACTTCGGGCTCATGTCTCAATCAGATGAGGAAGTAGGCGACTCCTAATTCAATGGGAAGTTACACTCTCACACAATGCTCTCTGAATTTGAAACTTCTACTAATGGTCATGAAGACTTTCTTCTGAGGAAGATGATTCTGACTTGATGGCTCGGCATCAAGAACTTTTGAGATCCTTTGATAAATTCCACAAGGTAGTCAAAAAGCAATCAAAAGAGATTGCTTCTCTCAAGGCAGTGGAATCATGACTGAAGGAGGAAATTGCTGAATTAACTCCTCTCATAGATGAAGTTCACTCCTTGAAAGAGGAATTAACATGCTCTGCTGAATTGTTAATTCAGAAGGAGAAATACTTAGATAAGCTAGAAGAAAAGCACTTGGTGGAAAGGAAACTTGTGGAAAGTTACTCTAAGCCTAAGACCGTTCTTCCTCTCATCGATGATTTTTCCGCTCCCAAGAAGGGTAGTGGTCTTGGCCATGTTGCTGAGAAAGGTAAGGCTACTACGAAAGCTGATACAAAAGGCAAATGGAAGACAACTCAAAGTCAACACTCTTTCAAGAAGGTAATCTTCAACTCAAATAAATATGACTTTTAGACGTCCTATGATCGCTTTGCAATGCCAACTTATGTGGAGCCTAAAAAGCGCTACCAAGGATATACCTATCCTCGAGACTTTGGTGTTGGTGCTTTCAAGGCACCTTATGAAGAAATAACTTTGAGGTCCCTACATTCATGGACCAAATTTTAAGAAGGCACCCAAAGCCAAAACTATTGCTAATAAGGCTAAGGAAACAGAGAAGCCTTGTGTCTGTTGTAATTACGAGGCTTCCACCTCCAAGTCGGTTGCCCCTGCTAGACCTCCCATTCAAAAGGTAAAGCAGGAGTACAAGAGAAGGTACAATAGGTTTGATTGTTGGTGCTACGACAAGATTGGTCACTTTGTCATCGATTATTGGTTTCATCCTATAAAAATTGAAACTCCACAAGTTAATAGTGAGAGACCGACCACTCGCAACGTTAATGTTCCTAGTGGTGTTAAACTAACTAGGAACTAAGGACCCAAATAAGTTTGGGTTCCTAAGGGAAAATGATCTATGATTGCAGGTATGTCCAAAGGCCAACAAAACTACAATCTGGTATTTGGACAGTGGATACTCTTGGCACATGACCGGGATAAGAAGCCAATTGCAAGAATAAACCACAGTTGAAGACGGTCCAAAAGTCATCTTTGGAGAGTCTGACAGAGGAATAACTACAGGCTACAGTATGATTACTAATGGTATAGTTTCCTTCAAAGAAGTGGCTTAAGTTAAAGTATTACAACATAATCAAATCAGCATAAGTCAATTATGTGATAAAGGCTATATCGTTGAGTTATATAAGGACAAGTGTCTGATAAAATCATCTGCCAATTTGGAGACAGTCTTAAAAGGCACTCTGAGTAAAAATATTTTCTGCTTAAATTTTCTATGTTTAAATAATTCTACACTAGTATACTTTTTGGCAAAAGATAGTGTGTCTCTCTTTGACCAATAGCACAGGAGATTAGCACATATTAATTTTAAAACTATAAATATATTATTTTCTCACAACTTAGTGCATGATGCCCCCATCATTAAGTGCCTTAAATAGAGTTCATGTCACTCGTGCCAAATGAGTAAGCAGACAAGGACTACCTTTAAGGGTATTGCTGAAAAAGATTCCTCTAGAAGTTTGTATTTACTTCATATGGACTTATTCGGTCATATGCCAACTTACAGTTTAGGAGGTAAAGTCTATACGTTAGACATTATAGATGATTACTCTCGGTTTACTTGGGTGTTCTTTATGAAAAACAAGTCAAACACCTTTGAGGCTTCCACTAATTTTGTCTGGCAAATTCAAAACGAATTAAACAGCTTAGTGGTAAAAATCAGAAGTGATCACGGAACAAAATTTGAGTCTAGTGCCATAACAGAATTCTGTGGAGGTCAAGTTATCTTTCATGAGTTTTCCTCTCCGCGTACTCCACAACAAAATGTAGTTCTGAGAGAAGGAATAGAACCATCATTGAACCATATACAACTATGTTGAATGATGCTTCACTACCAGAGTACTTTTGGGCCGAAGCAGTTAACACAGCTTGTCGCGTATAAAATAGAGCATTAATCGACAAAAGCCATTGTAAGAATCCCAACAAACTGTTGAAAGGCAGAAAATCGACTGTGTCCTACTTTAGGATTTTTGACAGTAAATGCTTCATACTTAACAATAGGAAGTATTATCGCACAAAGTTTAGTGAAAAGTGTTTTGAAGGTATTTTTGTAGGTTATAGTAGCCATAGTAAGGCATATAGGATTTTTAACAAGAAAATCATGGTGGTAGAAGAGTATATAAATGTTGTACTTGATGAAACAAGCATGCTTCATAGCAGCTCATCTAGTGTTGTTGGTGTAGATGCAGGTACTAGGTTAAAGGAATTAAGCTTGGAAGAAGCGGTCAAGGAAGATGCTCCAATCTCAGTCAAGGTTGTCGATCTAAGTATGGTGGATGAAGAACTACTTCAAACTACAGGAGATGCAACATATGTGGTAGAAACTACTGGTGGGAGAGGAAGAAATATTGTGTTCAAACACTTAAGAGATCACCCTGTTGATCTAATCATTGGAGAATCAGGCGACGACGTTAGAACCAGAAGAAGTACTGCTAACGAAGTTCTGCATCTTAGCTTTCAAACTCAAGTTGAACCAAAGAAATTTTAAGAAACAAACAAGGATGCCTCTTGGATTATGGCTATACAATAGGAGCTTAACTAGTTCAAAAGGTGCAAGTTTTGGGAGTTGGTGCCCAGGCCCAAAGGATAGAACATGATTGGTACCAAATAGATATTCAGAAACAAGATGGATGAAAATGGAGTGATTATAAAGAAAAAATCCAGGCTTGTAGCTCAAGGGTACAGATAAGATGAATGGATTAACTTCGATTAGACCTTTACTCTAGTGGCCAGACTCGAAGCAATCATGGTATTTCTTGAATATGCTTCTCACAAAGGCTTCAAGGTCTATCAAATGGATGTGAAGTCAGCATTCCTCAATAGAGATATAAAAGAGGAAGTATACATAGCACAACCCCGAGATTTGTCAACTCAACTTTCCCTAATTATGTATATTTTCTTAATAAAGCTCTATACTGCTTGAAACAAGCTCCTCAAGCTTTGTATGAGATGTTGTCTAGCTTTCTTATTGAGAACAAGTTTGCAAGAGGAAAGATAGAAAAGGCATTATTTCTTAGGGAAGTTAAATGCAAGATTTTGCTAATGCAAATCTATGTAGACGACATTATCTTTGGCTCTACAGAGGACAACCTTTGCAAGAAGTTTTCTAAACTCATGCAAGGGAAGTTTGAAATGAGCAGTATGGGAGAGTTAAAGTACTTCTTATGACTTCAGGTGAAACAATCTAAAGATGGAATTTTCATCTCGCAGACGAAGTTCACCAAAGAAATGCTTAAGAAATTCGAAATAGAGAACGCAACCTTGATGAGGACTCTAATGGGTTCAACTATATCTCTGGATAAGGACGAGAAAGGGAAACCTTTTGATGAAACCAAGTACAGAAGCTTAATTGGGTCCTTGCTCTATCTTATTGTCAGTAGACCTGACATAATGTTTTCAACATGCATGTGCACTATATTTCAGGTGAACTCTAAGGAATCTCATTACGTCGCTGCATAGAGGATCTTGAGATACCTTAAGGGTACATCAAATCTTGGCTTATGGTACCCAAAAAGTAATGATGTCGAGCTAATTGGATTTTCAGATGCAGATTTTGTAGGTAGCATGGATGACAGGAAAAGCACTTCCGAGACTTGCAAATTCCTCGAAAGAAGGCTTATTCATAGAGCAGCAAGAAGAAAAATTATGTGGCAACCTCTACTGCCGAGTCAGAGTATATCTCTACTGGTAGTTATTGCGCATAGCTTCTCTGGATAGGAATCAGCTTGAGGATTACAACTTGCAATTCCAGGAGATTCTGATGTTTTGCGAGTCCTCCAGTGCCATAGAGATTGCAAATAATTCAGTCTCTCACAGCCGGACAAACACATTGAAATCAGATATCATTTCATCTGGGAGTATGTAAAGAACTGTGACATAACTCTCAACTATGTCCCGACGGATAAGCAAGTCACAGACATATTCACGAAGCCACTGGACGAGGCTAAGTTCTCATTCTTCAAAATGGAACTGGGCATGCTCAACAAGAAGTTATGAAGACGGCTAAGGAATCAAAATTTCTCTCGGTGAAGAACATCTCGAAGAAGTCAAATTGTCTAAGGCAAATTTGTCGAGAATCACTCTAGAAACTCTACGAATTTGTCGAGACAACAGTGTTATATTTGACGAATTCATCAGTTCTTCTGAAAGAATCTCAGAGATATTCGACAAATTTGACTTGGCTTCCGTGGGGTTTCGACGAACTGTACTTGGAACATTTTTTGTTGGATCCAAAGAGTCACCCAGTTTAAAGGTACGCGCCTATTTCTCACTCTTCAAAACTTTAAATATATATAAATTGGGCTATTAGGGTAAAACTCAATACATTTCGTCAAAGCCTTGTCTAGGATTCCATCGTGTTCGTCTCCACTGATTCGTATTCTGCGACAGCAGCCATATTCTTCTCCGTTGATTCGAATTTTATGACAACAGTTCCTCTCAGTTGACGGTAGCTTACTCCGACAAATTTGTCTTCCTCACTGCATCAGGGTTTCCGCAATAGTAGCTCTTCCCAAAACTGTTTGATTCGTACCTCAACTTTCTGCACCACTCCATGTCTCCTCGAGGTACAAGTGGCTTGCTTATATGGGGAGAACTTGTGTGAATGGGGTTAATGTCAACCATTGACAATTTCTAAAATGTCATCTTTATGTTGGAATCGGTAGGGCTTACCTTCGTTCTAGAGCACCCATGCAAAGTTTTGGACAAAGATGTTCTTAAGTTCTTCCAGAATGCAAAGCTACGCAGTGAAGACACTGTTATCAAAAGAAAAGTCATACAGGTCAGAGTTAAGGTGAAATATTCCCTTCACACAAGGCATTTAATTTAAGACCCGCCTCCCTGAACACAAGCCACGGCCGAGGGGAGTCTTGTGCCCAAAACAGCCGCCTTGCGGTAGCGTCAGAACATGGACTAACTTGTACCACAAGATGCATATCCTACCGGCCAAACCAATATCAACCATGCCAACTCGACATAAAGAATATAAAACAGAAGTCAAAATCTACACAAGTATATAGTTTAACAAAGTACAATAGAAATAAGAAGCAACGACAATTTTTATAATATCAGAGTAGACAAATTGCCCAAAGGGCTACAACATAAGTCTCTCAAAACTCACATCAGTCACCGACGGCAGCGAAGGTATCATCGTATCAGGCCCTGTCACCCTGGCCTGGCTGCCCTCCTATTTGACCTCCTATTGCTGCTCTATCTGTCAGATTTCCTCCTAAAATGGAAGACATAGCAACTGTTAGTCATAAAGACTAATTGGCTATCACATCCGCTCACCCCGGCGACTCTTAGGTACCGAGCGGTAGAAGGGACAAGGGAACAATATATATATATATTTATATATGTTGTAAGTACAAGTAGATGGTATATCTTTCAAGTTATGAGTAGCAACAGCAGTAGTGTATAACAGTAAAAGCATCATTCAATCATAGTAATTAAACATGAGCATATATTATTCATTTGCAGCAAATCTACTTCTAGAACAGGAATGTAACTTAACTTATTTAAATGCTCATACAAATTTATAAGTTAAGGATCAGCTTAACAGTAAAGTAACTCATCATATAAGAGTGCTCATACAAACTTATATGATAAGGATCTTATGTAATGTAATGCAACGCAATGTTATGGATGCAACATGATGACTCACCCATGCTCACACACCAACACTGATATGTCGACAGAGACTTATAGTTCCCACTTTTCGAGTAGGTAGCTAACCTTTCAGGCATCATCCATAGTGGCGAGACGGTGACAGTAGAGCGGGCGTCTCCACTACTAGGCTGGTCTCCACACTACCTAGACTAGGCCTCTGTACGCCTCAATGCTAAGAACACAACAGTGGAGCTGAAAGTATTTAGTTGTCTACCTAAATCACCTAGAGCGGGTGAATAGGTGAGTTCTGCGTCTTTTGCGGAATAAAAACGTATTCTTAGAACAAAAAGATTGATTTCTCGAGAAAGATTTGATTTCTCGAGAAAAACACTTAGCTTCTCAAGAAATGACATAGCCTTCTCGAGAAAAACTTTGCTTTCTCGAGAACTTTACTTGGCTTCTCGTGAACTCTTCTGGGCTTTCTCAAGAAAAGGACTTAAGGATGTTTCTGAGAATTTTCGGAGAAGTTTTAAGATTTTTCGAGAACAGCATTGCTTTCTCGAGAAAAATTCTTAGACTTCTCGAGAAATAGACTTCGTCTTCTCGAGAAATATACTTAGAAAATTTTCTGAAAAATTAATTCTGCTTTGTTGAAAACCAACAACCTTTCCTTTCTTCCATTTCTTTAGTACTTGAAAATGAAGTGCATCCCAATAGAGAGGTTACACATCAGTCAACACCATAGATCACACAATAAGGGATTACATTGCGTGGTCCTGTGTTTAGTGACTCACTGTAAGCTTACATTGGTTTACACTTAGCAATAATGACCTGCAAGCACTCAACTAAAGAATAACATCAAATATATAACTAATTCAACTTAGTTCAAGGATGATTTCACACAAATCTTAGTTATTATGGATACAATACCCAACAATCTCCTCATATTTAGAGAAGTCAGAACCCTTTATACTAAGGTGAATTATATCAAGATAATCAAGGAATTAACTAACAAATAAAATAATATTTGCAATGATAGTTAAGAAATAATTAGATCATCAAAATTCAAAATTATATATATATATACATATATATACAGAGAATTTATCCATAGGAATATCTTGGTCCACAACATTCTATAACACTGACAATCATAAATTATTTGTGTTATTACTGATGTTGATGTTCCTTCTTCTCTTGCTGCTTTTTATGATAACTGAAAGGCTTGGGATAGTATTTTGGAGGACGAGGAGGAGCATTAGGATTATTTTGGCCATATTCACGATCATAAATCCTTCTTTTTGTCATAGATTTTTCATGTAGCTTCCACTCCTTATGACTGTAATGATTATCCTTATTATCATGAAAGTCCACAACTAACTTCAAAGTGTCAAGAATTAAGGACTTGGATGTTGTACTCCAAACTTTAGCAAATTCTTTTTCTATCCTTTGGGCAGCTGCTTGACTTGGGATGTATCGACTGGCTGAAGCACCATCACCATACTATCATTTCTTAGGCACATGAACTTTAGGAGGTAGATCCTAAGGTATCTCTAGCTGATTAGAAGTCCATACTTGAGAATAATGCTCAGGAGGAATTCCATGTTATTCAGGTTTGGGAGAAAATGTAGGCTTGCAGATATTTGGATAGAGATGAGGAGGTGGAGCCTCATTTGTGTGAACTTGAAATTCTGGAAAGATTTGATTGTGCATCCACACAGCAGTCTCATAAGTATAAATGTTTACACCTTTAATCCGTGTCTCTAAACATATACTGATCTCTTTTAGTTGATTGTCCCACAGAGTCTTCATTTCATGAACTATCTTTTCTAGATTTTCTTTTACCTTATCCTCCCCTTTATGACTTCTACTGTTAGAGTTTCTATGGCATCTTCCTTGAATTTCTCAACCTCTTCACAGGTTTTGAAGTTCTGTTGTTCAGTTTTCTTCAGCAAGAGTATTAGATTGTTATCCACAGTAACTGCTTGATCCATGACTTCACCAATACTAGTGATAGTGTGGTCCAAAGCCTTGCCACCAATATTTAGCAGCCTTTTGAATTCTTCTGTATTATTCTGAATCTTAGCAAATCCTCTACTCATTTCTTTTTCAAGAGCAGTTACTCTATCAGTTACCTCTTTGTGAGACTTGTCAAAGTACTCTCTTTGCATGGTCAACATACACTCAATCTTACCCAAAAAGGTATCATCAAGAATGACTTCAGCTGGAGGAGGTGGAGGAGGTAGTGTTGGAGCTGTCCAGACTGGTATTTCTTCAATAACCACTGAACGTTTGCCTCTTTGGGCAGATATCATCACATCCCCTTCCTCACCAAGAATAATAGGGAGAGTGAAATCTAAATTCCTTAGAGGAGGTTCTACAGGCTTTATGTAACTTCATCTTCATCAGAGAGCATTTCCACATTCTCCCCCTCAATTTGTTCCATGGGCTGAGAATCTTCTGGAATCTCTTCTGGAATTTCTTCAGGGGAGATGAAAAGGGGATCATCTGAAGTTAGATCTTCTATCATTTTGTCAATATCATCTGAGCCACCATCCTGCACATAGGTGCTCTTCTCATCATCAGACTGGGCAGTGTTTTCCTCTTCCACTATCAAATCATCATCAAGAATTTTCTCTATCACCTGATCTGTAGGAAAATCTGACTAAAACTCTATTTCTGGGACCTCAGCTTGCTGATCTTCCTCATGAACTGAAGGAGTAGGCTCCCCCTCAACAGCTGCAATAAATGTGCCAACTAGATCAATATATAGGGGAGATGGGGTCCTTTCCTTATCAACTACTGTTCTTGGAACTACTGGAGCCTGGCCTGGCTTTAGAATTCGATTTCCCATCTATTGATGGATGAGAGAGTGACTTTCTTCAGGTGCTGAATGGACACACCTTTGGACAAGTCAAAAATTTCAGGGTGTACTTGATTCAGATATGGAGATATGATCCTTGCATATGTAGGTGCTTTTATGCTTTACTTAATCTTGTCAAATAGCATGTGTCCCCATTGGAATTTCTTGTGACACACCACAACAGTCATCATGTAGAAGAAGTTAGAGGATATATAACCAATTGAACCTGTTTGGCACAGGAGAACTTTTCCTAGTATATCTGCCAATAACTTGCTTTCATCATTCATATGTTGTCTTCGAATGGAGGTAGTGTATTGGGAAAGGACACAAAAAGACAGAGCCCAGGAGTAATTGGGTTCTTCCAAGTAGTCTTCCTCATCAATGGAGGGAAATCTCATAAATTCTGTTAAGGAGGATGGCTTGATTTTGATCTTTACATCTCTGACAGAACTTTTCAACAGTTTCCCACTCCTCTTAAGCTTAGCATTTCTGAAGAACTCTTCAACTTCTGGAATCAGAACTTTGCAAGGATGCTCGAGAATGAAGGTGAGGCTGGTAGTTTCAAGAAGTAGAATAACATTGCGAAAATCGTTGGAAATTTCTTCGATGCTTGAGTGAACGAACTCACTGCCGACGCCAATCTATGCAGTAGGAGCCATCGATTGAAGAAGTTGAGAGATCTCTGATTTTTTCGAGAAAAAGCGATGGAGTTTTCGTGAAGAGCAGCGGAGGCCTTCGACAAAACTCAAGGGCTTTTGTCGGGAAAGCTTTTTCGAAAATGTGGACTTGGATATTCTATGGAATTCTCTATTTATATAAAATTGAAAATTTTGAAGAATTACGAAAAGAGTACCTGAGGAGCGACAGTTGGAATTCTTCTTAAAAGATTAAGTCAGCAGATTTCTCGAGAAGAATAATTTTCTCGAGAAATATTTTAATTTTCTCGAGAAGTATAAGTTTTTTTCCGAGAAATCAAGTAATTTTTCGAGAAATTCATAAGCTTTCGAGAAATCCAGTAAGTTTCCCAAAAATATAAACTGATTTTCCGAGAAATATAAGTTGATCTTCCAAGAAATTCAATAACTTTCCGAGAAATCCATATATGAGGTTGAATTTATCTGAAGGTTTGCGGAGTAGAATTCTCTTGGAATTTTCTGACTGGTTGATTGTAAGATCTTCTCTTGACTTCAAATGTGAACTTTTCCGGACTCCATGTTAAGCATACCAAGTTCTGTCTTAAATAAGAAGAAATTGGCCTCGTCTAGTGACTTCGTGAAGATATCTGCCACTTGTCTATCAGTTGGAACATACTGGAGGTTGATGTCCCCATTCTCCACATGCTCAAGAATGAAATGATATCTCAATTCGATGCACTTAGTCCGGTTGTGAGAGACTGGATTGTTGGCAATTGTTATAGCATTGGAGGAGTCACAAAATATGGGAATGTCCCTGAACTTCAAGTTGTAATCTTCAAATTGATTCTTTATCCAGAGAATTTGTGCACAACAAGTGCCTGTAGAAATATATTCTGACTCAGAGGTTGAGATTGCAACACAATTCTATTTCTTGCTACTCCAAGATATGAGCCTTCTTCTTAGGAATTTGCAAGTCCCGGAAGTTCTCTTTCTATCGTCTTTGCTATCTAAAACGTCTGCATCTGAAAATCCAATTAGTTCGCTATCATTACTTCTTGGGTATCATAAGCCAAGATTTGGTGTTCCCTTAAGGTATCTCAAAATCCGCTTTACAGCTGTATAGTGAGATTCCTTAGAGTTCACCTGATATCTAGCACGAACACATGTTGAAAACATTATGTCAGGCCTGCTAGCAGTAAGATAGAGCAAAGATCCAATTATGCTTATGTACTTGGTTTCATCAAAAGGTTTTCCTTTGTCATCCTTGTCCAAAGATATAGCTGAACCCATTAGAGTCCACATAGAGGTTGCATTCTCCATTCTGAATTTATTTAGCAACTCATTGGTGAACATCGTCTGAGAGATGAAAATTCCATCTTCAGATTACTTCACCTGAAGTCCTAAGAAATACTTCAGCTCACCCATACTGCTCATTTCAAACTTCCCTTGCATAATTTTGGAAATCTTCTTGCGAAGGTTGTCATCAATAGAGCCAAAGATAATATCATTGACATAAATTTACACTAGAAAAATCTTGTCTTTTACTCCCTAAGAAATAATATCTTATCTATCTTTCCCCTTGTGAACTTGTTCTCAAGAAGAAAGCTAGACAGCATTTCATACTAAGTTTGTGGAGCTTGTTTTAAACCATATAAAGCTTTAAATAATAAATAAACATAATCAGGATGGTTAGGATCAACAAAACCTGGGGGTTGTTCCACATACACTTCTTCATTTATTTTACCATTGAGGAAGGCAGATTTCACGTCCATTTGATAGACAATGAAACCCATGAGAGCACCATATGCGAGGAATAACCTGATGGCTTCAAGTCTTGCCACCGGAGCATACGTATGTCAAAATCGATACCTTCTTCTTGTCTATATCCCTTAGCTACAAGTCTGGCTTTGTTTTTTATGATGGTTCCATCTTTATCCAACTTGTTCCTGTTGACCCACTTTGTTTAATTATATTTTTACCTTTAGGTCATGGTACAAGCTTCCAGACTTGGCAACACTTGAACTGATTGTGTTCTTCTTCCATTGCAACTATCCAATATGCATCATCATTTGCTTCTTCAAATTTCTTTGGTTCAACCTGCGAGAGAAAACTCAAGTGCATATTTTCATTAGTAGTGCCTCTTCGAGTTCTTGCACCTCAAGTGTCTGAGCTCTAGATTCCTTGCATCGGGAGCTTCTTCTATTTCTGGAGTGTCTTCCTTAACTTGGACAACTTCTTCATATTGGTGATCTCCCTCTCCAATTGAGGTTGGAGGAGTGATCTTGATGAACTTTTGAGAATTTTCTTCAATTGTCTTATCCAAGCTTAACTCTTTCATCCTTAAACCTGCATCTTCAATGAAAATACTGGAAGGGCTGCTTTGTAGCAAGCTCGTCTCATCAAATACAACGTTAATCGATTCTTATACCACCAGAGTTTTCTTATTAAAAATTCTATAAGCATTATTATGGCTACTATAACCTATGAAAATACCTTCAAAGCATTTTTCTCCAAACTTTGCATGATGATATTTCCAATTATTAAGCACATAGAATTTACTGCCAAAGATCCTAAAGTAGGACACGGTCGGTCTCCTTCCTTTCAGTAGCTCATGGGGAGTCTTACGATGACTCTTGTTGATCAATGCTTTGTTTTGCATGTGATAAGCTGTATTGACGGCCTCAGCCCAAAAGTACTCTGGTAGAGAGGAGTCAGTCATCATTGTAGTACATGCTTCAATGAGTGTTCTATTCCTTCTCTCTACAACTCCATTTTGTTATGGATTACACGGGGAGGAAAACTCATGAAAGATACCTAAACTTCCATAGATTTCTATCATGGCACCAAATTCAAACTCTGTTCCATGGTCACTTCTGATTCTGACCACTAAACAGTTTAATTCGTTTTGAATTTTCCTGACAAAATTCGTGAACACATCAACGGTATCTGACTTTCGTTTCAGAAAGAACACCCTAGTAAAACGTGAGTGATCGTCAATAATTACCAGTGTATATGACTTACCTCCTAAGCTACTAACTTGCATTGGACCGAATAAGTTTATGTGCAGTAAATATAAGCACCTTGAGGAATCTTTATCAGCAATAACCTTAAATATAAGCCCTTGTCTGCTTGCCCATTTGGCATGCATGACATGGACTCTCTTTAAAGCACTTGATAGTCAGTGCATCACGTACAAGATCTTGAGAAAATAACATATTAATAGTTTTGAAATTTATATGTGCTAGTCTCTTGTGCCATTGGTCACAAAGAGATGCACTATCTTTTGCAACAAAACACACTGGGGTAGAAGTGTCTAAGCATAGAAAATTAAGAAAAAAAATATCTCAAATTCTAGTGCTTGTTTACACTGTCTCCATATTAGAGGCCGATTTTATCTGGCATTGACCCTTGGAGAAAATAACAATAAAGCCTCTATCACATAATTGACTTATGCTAATCAGATTATGTTCTAATCCTTTCACATAAGCCACATCAGTGAATGAGAATACACTAGTAGATATCATACCGTAGCCTTTTGTAATTCCCCGGTCAGAGCCACCAAAGTTATCCTTTGGACAGTCTTTGACTGGAGTATAATTTTGAAGTAGGCTTCTTGTCCCGGTCATATGTTAAGAGCATCCACTGTCCAAATAACAGATAGGCATTTTGTTGGCCTTTGGACATACCTGCAATCATAGATCATTTTACCTTAGGAACCCAATAAGATTTGGGTCCTTGGTTCCTTGTTATCATACTCCCCCTACAAGTGTTAACACTACGAGTGGTCTGTCCCGTATGATTAACTTGAGGAGTTTCAAAGATTTTGGGATTAATCCAGCAATCCACAACAAAGTGACCAACTTTGTCGCAGCACCAATAGTCAAACCTATTGTATCTTTTTCGAGTCTCCTGCTTGACCTTTTGAACATGTAGTCTAGTAGGAGTGGCTGACTTGGAGGTAGAAGCCTCATGGTGATAGCATTCACATGGCTTCTTCTTCTCAAGTGGCTTTTGAGCAATGGTTTTCACCATTTGAGCTTTCTTATGATTTGGACCATGAACATAAGGACCATGGATCTGTAGAGTAATCTCTTCATAAGGTGCTTTGAAGGCACTAGCACCGAAGTTTCGGTGATGAGTCCACCCATGTTATCTATCAACCGGCTCAACGTGAGTTGGTCGGGTTAGATTTTCATAGGAAGTCTCAAAGTCAAACATGTTAGAAGGGAATATCATCTTCTTGAACTTTATTTGACTTTCAAGTGCTTTACCTTTAGCATCCGCGCTTGCTTTCATAGCAGCCTTATTCATCCTTCTGGACTTAGCTCACTTAGAAGACTTACTGGGAGCAGCCACATGACCTAAGCCAGTTCTTTTAGCCCGAGCAGAGAATTCAGCAACAAGTGGAAGGATTGTCTTGGGCTTGGAGAAACTTTCAACAAGTTTCTTTTCAACGGCAAGCTATCCTTCCAACTCCTCGATGATTTTCTCTTTTAAGTTAAGGAGCTCATGTGTACAGTTGTTGTCATCAACCAGGGCATGAAGTTCCTCTTGAGTGACTTCATTCTTGCAACTTCCTCCCTCCGAGTGATCTCCTTAGCCTTAAGGGATTTGATCTCCTTGGCCTAAGTTCTAACAACTTTCCTACACCGGCCATAGGCCTTGATCAGCTATTTATACTGAGCCATGACTTCTGATTCATCATCAGAGGAACAGTCCTCATGATTATCGTCTGTAGCATCAGACTCTAAAAGAATAGTGTGAGAATTTACCTCCCCATGAAATTAGGGGTCAGCTTCTTCTCCGTCGGAGTGTGTCATGAGCCCGAAGTAGGCTTCTTCATTCTCACTTGACTCAAATGAGTTAGTGTCACTAAAACTCTTCTGCTTCTTTGCCATGAAGCTCTTCTCCCCCTTTTTGTCATGGGATGACTTATGTTCTTCTCTTCTTCCACCCTCCTTCTTCTTTTGAGGGCAGTCGGCGATCATGTGACCTGGCTCATTACAGCAGTAGAACATAATGTCAGTAGAATTATGTTTGTTCTGTTTAGTCTTATACCTGTCATTCATGTGACGTTTCTTTTGATGGTCACCATCGTGACGTGATCTTCTGTAAGAGGAGTCTTTGCCTCTTATATGTTTCTTCTTACTGAGAAACTTCTTGAACTATCTGGAGAGAAGAGAGAACTCTCCATCAGATAACTCTGAGCTTGAGGTGCTTGGCTCTAAGTCTTCTTCCTCACTTTCTTCCTGAGTGGGAGCAGGAGATACTGCTTTAGCCTTTCTTGAGCTAGCTACCTTCAGTTCCACAGACTTCTCCTTTGATGAAGATCTGTTGCTGTCATTTTCAGCTTTTCTGGAGTTGATTTGAAGCTCATAGAACATAAGCTTCCCGAAGAGGTTCTGGGGGTCAGTGTCAGCCAGTCTCCCAAACTTGCTGATAGCACAAATCTTATTGTCCCATTACTTAGTAAAGGATCTTAGGAACTTGTCATTAAGTTTTCTATTTGTGAAAACCCGGCCGTAGCTCTTCAGGTCGTTGATGATTTTGAAAAAGTTCTAAAATGTATCAGCTATAGTATCCTTGGAGACTTGCTTGAAAGACATACTTCTGGTTCAGAAGGGATCTTCTGTCATCCCTTACATCTTCTGTACCTTCCATCAGGATGATCAGAGACTGCCACATTTCCTTGGCGGATTGGCAGTGTATCAGGTTTTGCAACATTGAATCATCGGCTGTGTTTGTGATGATGTTCTTGGCTTTCTTGTCTAGAAAGACATGGGCAATCTCATCTTTATCAAAATCCATCAGTTTCTTCGGCACTTGCTTGGTTGGATCGATAGTGGAAGAAATCATGGAAACGTAGGGACCTTATTCCACTATCATGAAGATGCGTGGATCAACAGCTTCCATGAAGAATCTTATTCTCTCCTTTCACATGGTAAAGTTAGTCTTGGTGCACACCGGAAGCTTTGCGAAATCCTTGGATCTGTCCATGATTGATAAACTCTTCGACAACTAAATGAAGATCTATTCAAGGTGTGAACCTTTTTGTGAACAACCTCCCTCTGATACCAATTGAAAGTATCTAGTTGTCTACCTAAATCACCTAGATGAGGGTAAATAGGTGAGTTTTGCATCTTTTGTGGAATAAAAACATGAGAGAAATCAACACAGAAAATAACCAAGCACAATCCAGACGATACAAGGAATTTATAGTGGTTCCCCAAACTTGGGTATGTCTACTCTCCACCTCACCAATCTAGCACCACGGCTAGCCTTGACTACTTCACTATATCTCGGATTGCAACAATCCTACAACTCAGAGCAACGCTCCTACAAACTCGATCCTACAAAACAGGATCTACACTCGGAAGAACAAACTTCCTACAATCTCGGAGACAAAGCTCCTACAAGAGTTAAAGTAAATGTTACAATAACAATAGAAACTTTATACTTCCAAATCTGAAATCTTCAAGGTTCTTCAATCTTGAAAACTAAAAATCTCTGTGAAGAAGTCGAGGAAGAAATCCCGAGAAAACTTGATCTGAAAATCGTAGGATCCGACACGATCAAGTAAATGCTTGAAGAACTTGAATCTGTGATCTGTCGAATCTTTTCTTCCTGGAATAACTATATCGAAAGAAGAGCAACAATGAAGAATGATGTTGAAGACGACGTGGCTTCTCCCAATTTATAAAGTGCGATTGCGTTTCAGAATATTATTTTTCTTGTTAGGGTTAGCGATTCCTCATAAAAGACTTTATATAGAACATCGTCTAACGGTCTGAAATCATTAAGGAATGGTCCACATGGATCAATCATGAAGAACTTAGGTTATTTTGAAATCCTGTCAGACAGTTTAAGAAAGAAATTTTTGGCAACTCCATTTCTCGAGAAGAATTTGATTTCTCGAGAAATGATTTGCTTTCTCGAAAAATGTACTTAGCTTCTGGAGAAAAATACTTTACGCAAAATCATTTATGCAGCTCTATTTCTCGAGAAGACTTATAATTTCTCGAGAGAGATTTGCTTTCTCGAGAAATTTACTTAACCCAAATTTTTTGAACTGAAGTACTTATTTCTCGAGAAGGATTGGATTTCTCAAGAAATGATTTGCTTTCTCGAGAAATGACTTAGTCTTCTCGAGAAAAATACTTAACGTAAATTCTTAGAACTGAAGGATTGATTTCTCGAGAAAGATTTGATTTCTCGAGAAAAACACTTAGCTTCTCGAGAAATGACATAGTCTTCTTTAGAAAAACTTTTCTTTCTCGAGAACTTTACTTGGCTTCTCGAGAACTCTTCTGGGCTTTCTCGAGAAAAGGACTTAAGGCTATTTCTGAGAATGTTTCGAGAAGTTTTAAGATTTCTCGAGAACAACATTGCTTTCTCGAGAAAAATGCTTAGACTTCTCGATAAACAGACTTCATCTTCTCGATAAATACACTTAGAAAATTTTCTGAAAAATTAATTCTACTTTGTTGAAAACCAGCAACCTTTACTTTCTTCCATTGCTTTAGTACTTGAAAATGAAGTTCATCCCAATAGGGAGGTTACACATGAGTCAACACCATGGATCATACAATGAGGGATTACATTGCATGGTCCTTTGTTTAGTGACTCATTGTAAGCTGACATTGGCCTATACTTAGCAATAATGACCTGCATGTACTCAACTAAACAATAACACCAAATACATAACTAATTCAACTTAGTTCAATGATGAGTTCACAAAAATCTTGGTTATTGTGGATACAATACCCAACAAGATCTCCATGCGTACTACGACTCATAGGGGTCTTGGGTTGATGTGCACCAAGAACACAGCCCAAAATGGCCTATTGTAAGGCATGGAAGGAGCCTATGGGAGTGTATCACCATAGAACCAAGCCCAACCATCCACTTGGCATGGAATGAGCCCTGAGAATTAGCACCAAGAACTAAGCCCAACCACCTAAGCTCTATCTATCAACTCCTGTCGGTGTGATGACTAGCGAGCCCATAGACCTGCCACACTGTCCTTAACCAAGGATTATGAACCGCGTGTCAACTCACACAGCATGCAACTCCACTTGGACATGCCATCATATCAAATGCTCCAACCGAGTCCCTTCATATTATTATCAATCCAGTGCGATCAGATACTCAGGAACTATAACCCTTTCACACTTTCGTGCTCTCAGCACCCAAGGGTTTATCATGAACACAGGTGGTAAGCCTCCTTATACAACGTACAATCCCACACTACTACCCATAGGGAGACACAACTCTAAGCAGTGGACTATACAAATTATCCCTTACCATACTTGAGATCTCGATTCAACATATTCTATGGCCATGAGATTTACCTCATCTGATTCCTTCCCTGTAATCGAGAATTCACAAACATTTATGCTTCCCAATATTTATCGCAGTTATTATGATGATACTTCGCATATATCTTCCAGCATGGTAACATATTTATAGGTTACACATTCAATTACCCTATACCATTCATCGGATTATTATCACGCGTATCCATACCAGATTTCACAAGTATTTCCTTTATACTACCAAATCTTATCAAACCACTTGTTCACTAAATTTCTCCAAACCATTTGTTTATGAAAGTGAAGGTTAGAGCTGAAATACTCTAGAGGGGGGGTGAATAGAGTATTGTGCTCTCTTACAAAATCTTTACAACTTTTGCTGTAATCCTAGGTGAACAAGTTAGAAAACAAAGTAATAAGCACAGCAACCTAACAAATCACAGAACACAGCCAAAACAAAAGAAAAAGGGCAATCAGATGACACAAGAAATTATAGTGGTTCCCTAACCTGGGTACATCCACTCATCTACCACCCTGGTAGGAATCCACTCAGATTTTTGATCAGGTGCCTGACACCAATGAGCTTTTGTTCAGGTGCTCAAAAACCAAAACCTCAAGTCTTTTGGTAGGAGACTTGCAACCAGAAATAATTGTGAAGGAACTTAAAACCATATACAAAGGATGAAAAGGGTGAAGGTGTCTTCTCTTTATCAATAACAGCTGAGAAGACTAGTGGATTGATTTCAGCAGATTGCTCCCCCTGAGATCTTGACGGGATCAGGAAATCTAGAGCTCTGCTTCAGGGTGACAGGTCTTCACAAACTCGATTGCCTGGACCAGAGATTGCTTCAGGAACTTCTTTGACAGATAGAGTTATTGTTGTCCTTCTGAAGTTGTCCTGTAGGGTGGAAAGAAGAAGACTCTTGATAGAGATTGAATGTTCTTCTTCTTCTTGATGATGATGTTCTCTGGCCTAGGCTGATTGCAGTGTGAAAACTTTTTTTTGATTTCTATAAGACTTCTTGAATGTGATGTATGTGTCAGCAAGATTGTTTAATCTTTTCTTTTCTGTCTGTCTCCCTGACTGAAGAACACTCTCGAAATTTGAATGCTTGAGCAGTAAATGCAGTCGGCCTGGGAAGGAAGCGACAATCAATGAATTCCCTAACTGTCCCATGGAAAAACGGAATGTAATAATCCATGATCAATGCTCGTTCTAATGGTAACATTCCGAGAAGATGGAGCATTAATTACTCAGGAATCATCGCCAAGAAAACGGGACGGAAAATTGGAGAAGACCTAGTCTAGAATCGTTGAACGAAGAATAGATATCGTCGAGCTGAGTTCATAGTTCGTCGAGCTGAGCTGATGAGTTCATCGACCAGACAATGGCAATTAGTCTTCCAGGGAAACTTGTCAATTCTGCTACAATCTTCGTCGAACTGACAATCATCATTCGTCGAACAGACAATCATCATTCGTCGAACAGAGATCCAAAATCGTCGACCGAAGAATGATTGTGGACTTAGAATCTGAGAAGTCTCTGGCTGAGAAGGATTCAAATAGTCGAACAGAATTCGTCGACCAAAGAATATGGTTCGTTGTGCTGAGATCGACGAACGTCAAGCACATTTCATTGAACTGAAGATTTCTCTAAGTCTTGAGTTTCTCTGGCAGTCTGGAGGATGGCTGGTCCACAGGATGATGTTCTAAGGACAAACCGTAGACTCTAGGACACAACCAATGACCCTTACTATACAAGGTAGGTCAAAGACATCCTAACTCAGTGAACCTAGCCCAAATCCAAACTAGGGATCCAACAATCTCCCCCTATTTGGGTGAGGTCACTAAGTGAAGACACAGACTGAAACAAAACAAAGCAGTAAAAGCATATATCTGACAGAGAATTTATAACACATGTAGCAGATATATAAAAGCTTTATTCAGAAACATAACCAAAGAGTTGTAAAAGAAAAAACAGGAAAAGAAAGAAGAAAAACTTAGATCATATCTTGCTCTTCTTGAATTTGTCTTTGTCTTTCTCTTTGCTACTGCTGCTGCTAGCTCCAGGCTTTGAGAATTTGATCTCTCTGTTTAGATTGGCTGCCTGAGCTACAGTCATTGTCATATCAGCTATACCAAGCATATTCTGAGTAGAGGTTCTGGGAACAACAGCCTCTGGATGGAGCTTCATATAGTCATCAACATTGAAAAGTTTGTTTGCTTTGTAAAACCTTTTAAGTTCTTCTTTTTTATATTTAGACATAGTTGTGTATCCGGAAATGTCCTTTCCTTTAGCTTTTGCTTTATTAATCAATGAGAGGCCAATCAGTTCCTGGAATCCGGCCATTTTAGCAGTGTTAGCTGTTTCAGGATCCTCAAAAGGAATAGGAGGAGAATATGGTCTTTTGGGACTGTCAGCCTTCTGTTCTTCAGATACATTTTGCTGTTGCTGCTGAGGTTGTTGTATGCCTGAAGATTGTTTCCTCTGCTAGTAACCTCCTGAAGACTTGCTCTGATGCCTTTGGTAGGTTTGTACAGGAGCAGGCTTTGAAGTTGAGGAACTGGAAGTACCAGCAGCTGGAGGAGGAGGATCTCTTCTGTATCTATGAACTGGTGGAGGAGAATATCTCCTACTTCTTTTCCTCTCCTTTTGCTGATTCTTTGACAGCCACATCCAAGCAGGCATTCCCTTATAAGGAGTAACATTATGCAAGATGCAGTAGGGAGTGTCAGTAGTTGGATTGGGCTTAGGAGCAGGAAGAGGCTTCCTTTTCTTTGACAACATTTGCTTCTTCTTCTTGGCAACTTATTCATCTGAATCTACATCAGCATCATCATCATCATCATCATCATCACTGCCAGAACCCCGAGGGTTATCATATAAAGCATCCAAAGCTCTTAGGGTAACTGCAGAGACCTGGGGCTTAGCAGGTTGAACTGGAACTGGAACTGGAGAACTGATTAAGACTGAGCGCACTTCTAGAGCTTTATTCTCTTCCTCAATGTCTGCCAGAATCAATGCATCCAGGTCAGGCATCGGGGAATCATCCATAACAAAAATGGGGGCAGAAGTCTCTTCTGGGGGGGAAGAGATGGCTTGCTCTGGAACAGCAAAAATGTCACTGAGTTGCTTAGCAACTGTAGGACTTATTGGAGAGGTGACAGGAATAATAGCCAAGGATGGCTTAGTAGAAGGAAACTGTACATAAATTGTATCAAAATTTCTCAACAAAATAGCCAAATCAACTGTGGGATTCAAATGGAAATCACCAATAGTTTGTATCTGCTCTGGAATTGACTCATCTAATTCAATGTCAGTATCCATGAAAGGAATCAAGTCAATCAAATCAGAATCAAATTCTGTCAAAATTGCTGCTTCTGCAGGAACTGCAACTGCATCTGAAGCTGCTGTTATATCTGCTGCTTCTGCATCTGAAACTGTTGTAGGAGGAACTGCTGCTGCATCTGAAGCTGTTGCTATATTTGCTGCATCTGAAGCTGCTGCTATATCTGCTATAGCTGCTGCTACTTCATCACAGAGTATCTCCCCCTGCCTGGTTTCAGGAGAACCTGGAGCCAGGCCCATGAATGAAGAGGGGGCAACAGAAAGAAGAGATACTTGGGCAGATAAAGAATTGATAGAATTTATAAGAGGTGTAATGGCCTCTGTGATTAGGGATTTGAGGAGGGGAGAGAGCAGGGTTATGATGGTAGATACATTGGGGGGGTCCAAAGATGGAGAGGTAGTTGGTGATGGTAGAGAAGTAGATGAAGTGAGGGGAACAGATGGAGGGGATACATGTGGAATTGCATCTGTCATGGTGGTGTCTGGTGGAGGTGGAGAAGGGGATGGTATATCAAAATGTGGAATATTAGACAGATGAGGTGGAGGAGGTGATGCTGGAGGAGACATAGCAGGGGATGCATGAGTTGATGGAGAACCATGAATAGGGGAAGTTGGAGGAATTGGAAGACTGGTTGAAGATGGAAGATGGGTTACTGGAAGAGGTTGTGGAGATGGGATTACCTCTTCTGCAGGGACGGGAGTGGCCTTCACGGCCCTTGTGCTCTCAGAAGCTGGGATGGAGGAGGAGGAAGCCTTGAAGGGCTTAGAGATCGTCCTCTCCCATCTGCCAAACAAAGCGCATGTGAGGCGCTTGCTTGCATTGATGAATATGGTCGGGGAGACAATGAATTCACCAGCTTTTGCTTGAAGGAAAATCCCCGGGATTTTTCCAAATCATACCTCTTTCTTACTATTTTTATTCTTTATCAAATCAAAGTAGATCTTGCCCCAATCAACGTGACGCTTGTTGACCACCACGCACATGACAAGGAATTGGTATCTTGTTATGTAATCGTGCGCGGAGTGCTTGCCCATCAACACTTTTCCCACAACATCCGCCAAGAACTGGCAGGCGACAGAAAGTTGTTTCTTTAACATCTTGTTAGGGTTACTCCCAGTAAACCACATCAGATTCAGCATCGAACTGTACTCATCAGAATCTATATCCAAATCTTCTTCTCCATTGACCAACTAAAAAAATTCAGAAATAACAGCGGGGGATAAAGAAACAACATTACCCCTGATATTCCCTGTCAAGGTGTTGTCCTCAGAAGCAGAAGAAGTATATACCCATTCTTTAATCTCTGTTGCATGCAGTTTGATTCTCCTGGTCATAAAATCCTTGAGACCCAGCTCTTCTAGAAGTTCCAGAATGTAAAGAAAAATAGGATCAGAATGCTGAAAGGAATCAAAGTCCATATCAAAGCCTGTATCGAATTTCATTGTAGCCAGGGTGCTCGCTGGAATCGCCATTGATTACCTGCAAGAGAAACAAACAGCGATCAAGTGCAACAGGAACTGAAAGCGCGGGACGGAGGTCGAAGAAAACCTAGGTATAGGTTTTTCCTGAATATGAGTCGACAAACTCCGTTCCAAGAAAAAGAAAACAGTTCTCCGAACTGAGGTCGATGAAATAAATTATAGATAAGTAATTCATCGATCTCATCCAGAAGAAACTAAAACAGTTCGTCGAACTCCGTTCAACGAAATATCTTCTGAAGCAAAGTTCGTCGATCTCAGTTCGACAAAAATTGTTTCCACGCAGAGAATTCGTCGATCTCCGTTCGATGAGCATCTCTCAAACTTTCCCTAATTCATCGAACTCCGTTCGAGGAACTCTGGAGAATTCGTCGAATGTAGACAGAAACTAATTTAACTCTTCTCCGTTGATCATTCCCAGTTGATTTATAAAGAATAGATGATTTTTCTCATCCAAGGGTTTGGTGAAAATGTCTGCTCTCTGTAAATCAGTAGGAATATGGATTAGGTTAATTTTCTTTTTGTCTACACTATCTCTAATGAAATGATGCCTTATATCAATATGTTTAGTCCTACTATTGTGAACTGGATTCTGTGCAATAGCAATAGCACTAGTGTTATCACAAAATAATGTTGAATTATGTAAGTTGACACCATAGTCTAGGAGTTGGTTTTGTATCCATAACATTTGTGAACAGCAGCTGCCAGCAGCCATATATTCTGCTTCTGCAGTTGATGTAGACACAAATGTTTGCTTTTTACAAAACCAAGAGACAAGTCTCATACCCAGGAACTCGTAAGTTCCAGAGGTACTTTTCCTGTCCACTCTACATCCAGCATAGTCAGCATCTGAGTATCCAGTTAACTCAAACTCTAACTCTAAAAGATACCAGAGTCCTAGATTTGGGCAACTCTTTATATATCTCAAAATTCGTTTTAAGAAAATAAGGTGAGATTCTTTGGGGTTCACTTGGAACCTAGCACAAAGGCATGTGGCAAACATGATATCAGGCCTGCTAGTTGTTAGGTGTAATAGGGATCCAATAATTCCCCTATAAAGCTTCTGATCTACAGGTTTCCCTGCTGCATCAGAATCCACAACAGCATTTGTAGCCATAGGTGTTTTCATTCATGAAGCATCACCCATCCCAAACTTCTTAATAAGCTCTTTAGCATACTTAGCTTGGGAAAGGAAGATACCATCAGGGAGCTGCTTCACTTGGAGGCCAAGGAAGTAGGAAATCTCACCCATGCTACTCATCTCAAATTTGGAATGCATGAGGTCAGCAAACCTCTTGCATAATTTGGGATCAGTAGACCCAAAGATGATATCATCCACATATATTTGCACTAATAAAATTTGGTTCTTATGATGTCTAGTGAAAAGGGTTTTATTTATGGTTCCTCTTGTAAATTTATGCTCTAAAAGAAAGATTGCTAAGGTCTCATACCAAGCTCTTGGAGCTTGCTTTAAACCATAGAGAGCTTTATGCAATTTAAACACAAAAGAGGGTTGAGTTACAGAGATAAAACCTGGAGGTTGTTCCACATAAACCTCTTCTTGAAGCATTCCATTCAAAAATGCACTCTTGACATCCATTTGGAAAACTTTGAATCTCTTGTGAGCTGCATAGGCAAGGAATATTCTTATGTCCTCTAACCTTGCAACAGGGGCAAAGGTTTGGTCATAGTCAATTCCTTCCTCTTGCCTGTAGCCCTGAGCAACAAGCCTAGCCTTGTTTCTCACAATGTTTCCTTGAGCATCCAGCTTGTTTCTGTAGACCCATTTGTTTCCAATAACTAGGTAGTTATGAGGTCTTGGAACCAAATCCCAAACTCCACATCTCTCAAACTGATTTAGTTCCTTTTGCATTGCAATGATCCAGTGGGGATCTTGCTCAGCTTCATAGATGGAGAGGGGTTCAATCTGAGAGAGAAAACACGCATGCATTAAGTCTTGGTTGAGTTGATGCCTTGTCTGTACACCTGTGATCTGTGGTGATCTCTAAGTGTGACAAGATCAGTGGGTGGAGTTTTTTCAGCAACAGCTTCTGTAATTAATTCCTCTTGAGGAATGTTATTAGCTGTTGAGGGAGGTTCAGCCACTTCCACTTGATTTTCTTCTTCACTATCTTCAGCAACCTGTGGAGAAGGATGGGTTGACACCTCTTGGGTAAGGTTTAGTCCATCCATAGACTCACACAATAGTGGAACCTGCAAAGTGCTTTTGGTAGAAATCTCTTTCTCTTTATAAGTCATGTTAGCTTCATCAAAAGATACATGGACTGACTCTTCAATTTTAAGAGAGTATTTATTAAAAACCCTATAGGCCTTGCTTACTTGGGAGTATCCTAGAAAAATCCCTTCTTCAGCTTTAGCCTCAAACTTTCTAATGTATCTTTTGTTGTTTGTGTGAATATAACATATGCAACCAAAAACTTTAAAATATGTGATTTTAGGTTTCTTTCCTTTAAGCAATTCATAGGGGGTCTTATTTTTCAGCTTATGTATGAGGCTTCTATTCAGGACATAGTTAGTAGTGTTTACAGCTTCTGCCCAAAAGGATAGAGGCATGTAAGCATCTGCCAATAATGTACCGGCAGCTTTAATGAGTGTCCTATTTTTCCTTTCAGCTACCCCATTTTGTTGGGGAGTTCTAGGGGCTGAGAAGCACTGCCTGATACCTTCCTTCTCACAGAACTCATGCATAAGAAGAGACTCAAATTCTGTGTCATGATCACTTCTGATCAATGCAACATGAGTAGAGAACTCAATCTGTATGGTCCTGAGAAAATCTGTAAGAACCTTGAATGTATCAGA
The DNA here is from genome assembly GCA_039583875.1 of Platanthera guangdongensis. Lineage (NCBI taxonomy): Eukaryota > Viridiplantae > Streptophyta > Magnoliopsida > Asparagales > Orchidaceae > Platanthera > Platanthera guangdongensis. The sequence goes on along the minus strand of CM077153.1, from coordinate 73,667,297 downwards.
CTTAGTTCTCAGAAAGGCAACCCAACTGAATCTGGAGAAGTCATCAACAATTACTAAAGTGTAAGACTTCCCTCCTAGGCTTTGTACTGCAATGGGTCCAAATAGGTCCACATGAAGCAAATACAAAATCCTAGGTGAATCACTCTTATTAATAGATTTGAAGCTAGTTTTAGTTTGCTTGCCTAATTGACAAGCCCTGCATAGGTTTTCCTTCTTGTAGGGACCAGAAGGTAAGCCTCTAATAAGGTTGTCTTTAGATAACCTAGCTATATTCTTAAGGTTTACATGACCTAATCTTTTATGCCACAACTCATTTTGGTTACTAGCGATATTGAGTAAACAAACATCAGTTTTGGCAGAAATAAAATCTACTAGATATATGTTACCTTGTCTAGTTCCAATTAAAACAGTTTTGTTTTCATTATTAACAATAGAACAGGAGGTAGAGTTAAAGTGTACCCGATAACGTTCATCATATAATTGACTCATGGATATTAGGTTATGTTTGAGTCCTCTTACCTATGTTGCTCTCTTGAAAGTAACTGTTCCAATCTTTACTGCTCCATATCCTTCAGACTAGCCACTATTTGAATCACCAAAGATCACCTTTGGTCCTAGCTTGGACTTGTAATTTGATAGATTGTCTTT